>JANZLQ010000029.1:36989016-37036238 GCA_026212715.1 Elanus axillaris | reverse complement strand
CCAACTCCCCCCCCCCCCCAAAAAAAAAACCCAAACACCTAAACCCCACAAAAACAGAAGGAAGAAATACTTTGTTAAAGATGAGGATGCAAATGTCTTCATGCACTTTGGGGCTCTGGGAGGTATTCACAAATCTTCAGCTGGAAACTGGATTAGAAGAGGAACCAGTACTTGTGGTATCTCTATGACTGAATAATCTAAGGACCCAATCTTCTGTCCCACAGTTGCCTTAGCTAGGTAGCTATGTCCAGTCAAGACAGGCGATAGAAGAATGTGTAAGAACAGGTTTATAATCTCACACTGAGGAAACTGAGGACAATAGCAAGAGCTTCTAACAGCATGAACAATGGCATAGTACATTTTCACTTCAGCATATGTGAGTAGGAAACTCAGCCCAGAACAGTCATCTGTACAGAAGGAAAACAAAACCAAAAATCAGCATTAAAAGACACCTACCTCCTTCTATTTTCTAAACAACAAGAAAACAGTAGAGAAAACCAGGAAAACTGATAGCAAAAGCAGGACAAGGAGGAAGGAGTAAATAAGTAGGTGAGTCTAATAATTGCCATATAAACTATTAACCAACAGAACAGTAAGTATTGTAGTGGGATCTAAGCCTTATGAGGTACTAACAGACTCAAGATAGCAGAAACACAAAGACCCTGTAGACTAGCAGCTATCAATTAAGACACAGTTACAGCTGAGACAGAGGAAATTGTAACATCCAGTAGATTTGTATAATGGGGTTTATTTAAGAACCAAGGGGATTAGAGCTTTTACCCTACTGATTATGTCTCACACTCACTCGCCCCAGCAGTGCACTCAGTAGATCCTGACTCCCCTTCCCTGCACAGAGGTCTCTGCTCATCTGGGAATACTGGGCACAAAGTCACACTGGGTCATGCTGTGCCTCTGCTCACAATTACCAGCCACTGGTGTTACTGGCCAAGACCTCTGGGCTTCCCCTGGCATTTGTTTGTATGTATCTCCTCCCTCCTCCCATTTCAGGACCTTTCCTCCATCTGGGATCTTCACCTAATTCTTTCCAAGACTGCTTTTTCTTTCCAATGGTACTTCTTTCCAGGAAGCCTTCTTTTAGGTGTCAAACCCTCAGATTCCCCAATCTAAATAGTCTATATGCAGAAGCACAACATATGATCACCCTCTGAACTGCTGGGTCTACCTCAAGTTCCTTTATTAATTGGAGGATTCAGGATGTGCCACTTTTGTTTATTCCAAGTTTTATAAAAAATTGCATGCAGCCTATACTGGTTGCAGCCAGGATGTAGCGGGCTTCTCCTTAAAGGTTCAACAGTTCAGTTCCAGTCATTTACCCATACACATACATAACATTATCTGCTATCTGTTAGCATTTGCAATATAAACTATTTTTTCATCTACAAAGTACACCCAATGAGTTTTAAGGTGATAAGCATCAACCATAAGCTGATATCATGCAGGAAAAAAAAATTTTACAATATATCCAGGATGAAGGGGGTACTACTCAAAAGAAAGAAGACAACAGTAGTAACGAAGTAGGTTCTCTACTGTCAGACAAAGTATATTAAAGTGCAATACTGAGTTGGGACCCAACACACACATTTCTTGTTTGGATAACCACCACATTTATAAGGACAAAAACCAAACACAATCTGCTGAAAAGACCATTTCTCTAGTACTGACTACATATTAACAAAGTCTACTGCAAGCAAGCTGGCAAATACTCACAAAGTCACCTAACAAGTACTTCAAGAGAAGTGGTTGTTACCTGAATGTGGAACCTGGAAGAACACAAATATTTGAAGGAGTCATACTCTATAGTATTCTAGCCTTCTGTAAATACATACTTATTTCTTTAGTTTCAAGATAGGGCTTTTTTTGTGTGTTAATAGTTCACATGGTATGTGAAGCAGTAAGAACTTGAAGTTGCTTATGATGACATTTTTAATTCTCCCTAATTTGATGGTGACATTTAAATAAGATATTGTTTATGATGCATTAAACTTTTTTCAAGGGTACACAGAGTATATAGATAAATATTCTATTTTCTTCTGCATTTGAATAAAACAAATTAAATTTATAGAGGCAAGTTTTTCTATTTTTGAATTTTCTGGAGATCTGACATAACTTGCTGAATTCAGTCTTGTCCTGGAAAAGGACAGAACCATTCTATTACGCTATGTGTGTATGCATACTATGTGAGTATGCATTCATAATTTCATCTCATCAGAACGTAGTCCTACTTATGTTTTGCATTTTTATCCTTGCTTCAACAGTCCAAAGACCAAACATTTTATACTAAGAAAATTTGCCAATATAGACAGGAAAGATGTTTCTATGACAGAGGGAGAGAAAGAGAAGAAGACAGAGAGCAAGCTGTCTTCAGAAAAGTTTTTTTAACCAATTTCACTGACAGAATGGTATATGGCTATTAGCAGTCTTCATGTGAGCTTTTATCTCTGTGTCCCACGCCTCAAGGAGTGATAACAGTGTAGCAGCTCTCATTAGTTTTGAAAATGGATTTTGTTTTATCCCCTCAGTAACCTCACTGAGTGCCTGTCCCTGGCTTATTTCAGGTTTTATATTTCTTTTTCCGTTGTACATGACCCTTTCTGCTCATTTCTTCTGTTTGCTAGGATTTCAGTTGTACTAAACCTTCTGTAGCTGTCTAATATTACACTAATGGGAAAGGTGCTGCCAAGGTACGATAGTAAAACAGAGCCCAACATTTTTTATTGAACAATGTACACAATTTTCGAGAACATTGAAAAGCATCAGGCAGAGGCACAAGCTAGATCTCAGACATGTGTTGATAGGGAAGTTACTTTATTTCACACAGGAAATTACAGGAAACCAATTAACCTTATATGAAGATAGACAAGATAGGAGTAGTAGTAAGCCTGGGGCTCTCATTAAGAACTCCACTGGAGAACTGGGTGTCTGCTTGTAAGACACTGCATTTTGAAAAGGAATAACATGATTATAGAAATTTTTGTCTTCAGGTGTACAGATGAATACACACAAATAAGATATTATTCAAAATACAAATACAATAAGGCCAGGATTTTGTAGATTTTATAGATTTGATTTGAATATTTAAAAGGGTCTGGAGAAAATTTACAGAGGATGATACAAAACTTGCTTAAACTTTCTGTGTTCAAAATTATTCAAAATTATTTTGTAAAGGAGGACATCACACACAGTTCTGCTGAGTTCCCTCATGCTCTCTGTTAAACACATGATGTATTTTTTGCATGGCTGGGTAACCATTCATTCCAGATCAGGCACTTGGTGTTTCAATCTCTCCCTTAACTCCTAAGTCACTTCCATGAGGGTTTTTCTTTATTCAGATCAGAAAGATTTATATTTATAAATGTCTGAATGAAATAAGAATAGGCCTGAACTTCAGTCTAAGCTTATAATAACAGCAAAGCCACATTTTTATTTTGGCAGAGGTTCAGAAGTATAATATCTGTTCCTCAAACAGATGTCTAACATTTCACCAAATTTACCTTAGGTTTGTCATCCATTCAGATAGCTTCTGCTACCTTCTTCATGCTTAGGTGCTTAACCAACCCATTATTATAATTTTTGTAGTTTCAGTTTGAATGAAACCATTTTCAAATGTCTTTCACATTTACTGGATAGCTTCAGGAAGAAAGAAGGAAGGCAGACAGAGTCACTGGCCTTTAACTCGACTTTGTGCTGCTGATCACCACCCTCTAAGCCTGGCTGTTCAGACAGCTTTTAGCCCACTAAACTATTTGCTCACCCAGACCATACTTCATAATTTTCTCTAAAGAATCTTATGGGAATCAGTGTCAAAATCTTTACTGAAGTCCGAGTAGATAAAATCCACTGCCTCCCCTCATCTTCCAGGCCAGTCATTTCATTGTAGAAGTTTATCAATCTGGTCAAGCATGACTTCCCCTCGGTGAATCCGTAATGACTTTCTTGTCCTGCATGTGCCTGGAAAAGTTTCCCAGAATTAGTTGCTCTATTGCCTTCCCAGGGACTGAGGTGAAACTGAAGGGCCTGTAGTTTCCTCCATACTCCTTCTTGCCCTTCTTGAAGATAGAAGTGACATTTACTTTCCTCCAGTCCTCAGGCACCTCTCCCACTCACCATTATCATCCAAAGATGATTGGAGTGGCCTTGAAATTATATCAGCTAGATCCCTCAGAACTTGTGGGTGCATTCCATCAGGGTCCATGGACTTATGTAAGTCCAGTTTGCTTAAGTATTCCCTGTCCTCATCCTATTCCACCATGGATAAGTTCTTCTTGCTCCAGACTTTCTCCATGGTCTCTGGGGCCTGGGATTCCTGAAGGCCAGGCTTGTTAGTAAAGAGTGAGGCAAAGAAGGGATACAGTACTTCAGCCTTCTCCATGTCCTGTGTTACCAAATCCCCCAGCCTGTTCAACAGTGGGCCCACATTTTCCTTAGTCTTCCTTTTGGCACTTATGCACTTATAGAATACCTTCTTGTTCTCTTTCACTTCACTGGACAGATTCAATTCCAGTTGGGCTTGGGCTTTCCAAACCTCATTCCTGCATGCTCAGACAAAGTCTCTGTATTCTTTCCAGCATAATTGTCCCTGCTTCTACCTTCTATGTACTTCCTTTCTGTGTTTGAGTTTGGCCAGGAGCTCCTTGTTCTTCCATGCAAGCCACCTATCATTTTTGCCTCACTTCCTACTTGGTGGATTAGACTGCACTTGAGCTTGGAGGTGATCCTTGAATATTAACCAGATTTCTTGGGTCCCTCTTCCCTCCAGGGCCTTTTCCCATAGGACTCTTCTAAGCAGATCTTTGAAGCAGCCAAAGCCTGTTCTCCTGAAGTCCTGCTCTGTGGTCCTTTTTTCTGCCCTGCTACCTCATCTCCGGATGCTCAACTCCTGACTCTCATGGTCAGTGCAGCCAAAACTGCCTTCAATCTTCTCATCACCAATGAGTTTCTCCTTGTTTGTGAGGATGAGTATATTGTGCATTAACCCTGGTAGGTAGTTCAGCATCACACAGCCACTCACTCACTCCCCTCAGTGGGATAGGGGAGAGAATTAGAAGGGTTAAAGTGAGAAAACTCATGGGCTGGGATAAAGAAAGCCTAATAGGTAAAGCAAAGCTGCATATGCAAGCAAGGCAAAATAAGGAATTCATTTACTACTTACCACTGGCAGGCAGATGTTTAGCCATTTCCAAGAAATCAGGGCTTCATTACGCTTAATAGTTACATGGGAAGACAAAAGCTGTAACCCTGAACTTCCAACCTTCCTCCTTCTTTTTGCCAGTTTTATTGCTCAACACAAAGCCATGTTATGGAATATCCTTCTGGTCGCTGGCAGAACAGCTTGAGAAACAGAGAAGACCTTGATAGTATGTAAGCACTGTTCAGCAATAACTAAACCATTGATGTATTATCAACACTGTTTTGGTCACACATCCAAAACTTAGCACTACACAAGCCTTCACACAATTGTGATAAAAACTAAATCCATCCCAGCCAAAATCAGTACAGAATATTACCATATCCTTATGCTTATTTTGTGCTTATTTGACACTTGGTGTAATGGACTTCTATTGTACATTATATACACTAAATATATGGAAATACACTATTGTGTCTAGCTACAGTGAACAACATGTAAGTGAAGTCTCTGTGCATTGCTTAGCACAGCAGTGCCTGAGTTCTAACTGTCTTTAGGTGCTGGATTAATATAAAGTAAAACAGTAATATGGTCTCCTAATTTTTACCTTCTGCCCAATAAACATGAATTCTCATGTTTACATGAATACAGAGATTTTTTTTTTAAGTGGTGTTTTAAATGATTTGTAAACCGCATTACCAATTTTTTGGACATTACTGTGAAGCTGAGTATCAAAGCAGCAATACTCCATATGAAATCTATTGGCAAAGGGTATGGGTTGCTGACAACAGCTATCTTTTACAATGAGTCACTGTTTCAAAAGCAAGCTTAAAGCATTTCCATCATCTTTTTAATTAAAATATGGCACTGTTACTTTCAAGTAAATGGCACAACAAACAAAAAAAAAAAAAAAAAAGAAGAGAATAAGTAGGAAAAGGAGGCTGGAAAAAAGCAATCAGCAAAAACACAAGCCCACATTTTACTTTACTGGCTTAATGAGAATTATTTTTACTGAAAATGGTCACATGCCAATCTATTGATGAGATGCACATTTCCCAAAAGATTTTCCACAGTTGTAAACAACAATGCCAAGTTCAGCAGTGCCATGTTGCATGCAAACGTGGAGTTAAAAATTCAACCTTTACAAAAAAAAACCACTAAATAAATTGCACAGGAGAAGAAGTAGTCTGTTGCAAATAAGGGAAGTGGAATTTTGGAACTGAAAGCTACAGCTTTGAATCAAATAGCATCTAGATTATGTAATGTCAACATTGGAAATGGACAAATTTATAGAAGTAACAGAGATATCTTCTGAAACTAATGGAACACTTGAACTGCATCCAAACTAGGACATAATTGTGCTATACTTAACTGGTTTAAAAAAACATAAAATTTATTATAATGAGAATTATACCAGGGTATAAGGTGTCAGAAAAATATTTTACAAATATAAAGACATAAATTAAAAGAAATACACTATTTTGAATGTATACTTCTTCAAACACTTTGGTGAAATTATAGGAGTCCTACAGTTCTTAAGATTAATAAGGCCAAATGGGGATATGCATGATTGGCACTATGAAAAATGTAGCCAATTATTCTTAAGGTGCTTAAAAAAAGTACTTTAGGATCTAGATTCCCATTTGTGAAATGCATATATTCTAAATATATACGCATTATCTTTGCCTCACGCCTTCACAATCTTCCAATTGCTAATCTCTTATAGGAATCAAGGAAACAGTCAATCTAATAGAGAGTATAAAACCAGAATCTTATAGATACATGTGCCTAAAAATGTGAATTTCTGCCATTTCAGCAGTCCCAATATTAAAATATTTGTTTGTTTTGTTGTTGTTTTTTGGTTTGGTTTTTTTTTCCCTAGATTGAGATGGCTTTTGAAATATTAAAGGCTTTTTGAGGATAAAAAATGTAAAAGCATACATGAAATAAAGAGTTTGACATTTTAGATAGAAATGAAATGTTTTGACTGCTGAATTTTAACTCCTTATATTTGTTAACTGAAAAAGAAAGTTCTCCTATTTTAAGCTACAAAGTAACTCCTAACCAATGAAGAAACTTATCTTGCAATCATTTAATCCATAGTTGTTGATAATAATATTTCTTGGGATTCCATTGAAAGTATTGACCACTATCTAGTCAAAGAATATTAGATTACTTACTTAAAATTGACTTCATGTATCACTCTGGTATATCAATACGTTCCAAAGTTTTTGTTTGTATGCTTTTCTCCTTTTTAATCCTGAAGTAATTCAGTACCTGGATGTTTGAATTTTAGGTGACTATAGTCAGATACAGTGAATTCTTCCAGCACTGAGCAGACCACAATATATTTTATATAATCCTATAAAACCCTTTTATATAACTCTTTTTTTTATATAACCCTTTTATAAATTTATATAAATTTTTATATAACCCTTACACTGAATATTAGTTTTGTTTTCAGAAGGAGGGCTATATACTTTTTTAATGCATCCTCATGAGGGTTTGCTCACTGTTTCAACTCAGTTACCTCTGCTGGTAATACGGCATGGCAGCAATGCATAATAGAACCTTCAGCGAAGGTGAAGGTAATGAAAAATTATTTAAATGGGGGAAATTGGTGGATTGATGGTCATTAATGTAGAGAAAGCTGTGAATATTTAGATCGGGCTTTTAAAATTGAATTTATACAAATGCATGGAAACATTTTTTTTCTCAATAAATCTTTAACTATATACACATAAAAGGACATCTCCATCAAGAGTGACAGACAGAACACAGCTAATAGCTCAGTGACTAGGGCACTCACCTACAAACAATGAGATTCAAAACCCTGAAGTGATTCCCATAGAGCAGTAATTTAAAAACTTGATCTCCTTGTTCCTAGGTGAGTGACCTAACTACAGCACTTTTCATTATTCTAGGAGCTTCTGTTCTGCCCAACTGTGTTCTACCTACTTTTGTTTTTAAAATCCATCCTGGACTGAAATACCTTTCTATATGAAAGCTTAATTGAAACTAGGAGATTAAATTAAAAAGTAAGATGTTTTGGTTTGGTCTGGTTTCCCCTCTGGTTTGGTATTTTGTGATGAGAAGCATTAAGCTGAAAAATTCCCCATTTCTATAAAGAAATCTGTCAACAGCAATCTAAAAAGCTATTCAAATTTGTGCTTACAAAATATAAATACATAAAGTCTAAATTTAAATCTTCTTCCTGGGGATAATCTCTGAAAAAGTGGCAAAGAGCCCATTCCTATAAGTTCTGGCACTGTTTTTATGTCCTATTGATCTTATGTCCCCATCATAGCAAGGAAATCATCGGGACACATCCTTTAATGATTATTTTGGCATTATGAGTAGCAAGAGAATATATTTTCTTATGCTTTCTTATTTTCCCTCAAATTATGATCCACATAATCAAAATCAATATAGTGGGTTATGCTTTTAATGATATGATGTATCAGTTAAAGAAAGAGTTAATTTACATTAGAGTAACTTATTTCCTTTCTGAGCTAATTTAAGCATCACCTAGACTGGCATTGTTAAGGTAACAACAATCCACTTTTAGTCTCCTCTTCAGAGAATAGACATTATTAATTTTTCCTTCCTACTTATAGAAATTGCAACCTGGGTAGAAATAATTTGGCTGGAATTCAGTCTGCAGATATAAAGAATACGAACATACATGCATAAACCTATTACTGTACTTGGTGTTAATTCTTTAAAACTTGTGATAGTATGATAACATCACACCATATTTTCTCTAGCGAGGGTGTTCTTGCCAAATAGCAGCACAAGAAATGCTGTGATATATCTGGAATAGAGCACTAACAAGAATACTACAGATCTGGAAGACTGCATAATTCTGCTCTATTAGAAGGTCCTTGAAGTACTGGTGACCTGGCGCATCTTGGCTCTTACCCTAGGCTAGTGCCCAGAAATGCAATCGGAAGTCTGTCTCAGTCTGTGTGCCAGTCCCTCTGTTCTCCTAACAGCTTTTGAACCACCTGACCACTTCTAGTCATATTTTAAAGACAGGTAGAGCCTAAAAGTACATACACTTTAAATGCTATGAAAATATGAGGAGGGGCCATGGAGTTGCACACAACTGAACCCATTGAGGGAAAGGTAGGCAGAATTCAGTGATCAAATATGCAATTGACCAATTAGCATATACCTTGGACTGGAAATAGTCTAGTAGACTGACAGAGGAAAGAAAAGATGTAGAATTAGAGTTACTCTGGTGGTAGGACGAAGAAAGAAAGAATCAATATCTGAAAGAAAGTAAGTTTCACTAGTTTCACTATATGCAATTTAATTTGCAATCTAGCAAAGTTCTAGAGGTTAAATTCAGTGCCATTATAGGAAATCCTTTACAACCATCCAGGGGTGCCACAGAGTTTCAGATATTCATGAAAAGTTTCCAGTAAAGAAAACAGAGAATTCAGAAGAACGTGTTGTGACATCATTCCCAGCAGTGTCCCATTCAGAAGATGGTCAATCTTTGACCTTTGACAAGATACAATTATTGCAGGAAGTATCAAATACAGCTTAAAATTCTGAATTTCATGTATATATAAAAATAAAGATTTTGGTGGTGAGAATGAATGTTATCATGGGAATATAGATTAAAAACTCAGAGAGACATAGTAACACCACTTTAGATTGAAAACATCAGGGAGCGGACAAATGGGATAAATGTCATGTAAATTTTGAACTGAAAAAGAAAATGGACTTGCCAACTTCTAAACATCTAAACAAGCCACTTTGACCACCAAGCCTGCAGTACTGAACTGACAAGGTATGGGTTTTCCTTCTGTATTCCATAGTCCTTAGCACAATCCACCAAACACATAAATTGATAGCATTTGGAAGTGCTTACTGACCTTTTCCAACAGCCTTCCTCTCTCTCGAGCACTGAAATCAGGCTGTTTATACCCCCTGAGAATAAGGCTCTGACTCTCACACACTTCATGGCCCCAGGGAACAGCAATAGCAGAGGTGCCCACAGAAAAAGCAGCAGAGGAAGCACAGGCAGAATCTTTGTCACAACAGAAACATCACATGCCGAAAAAGCAGTACACCTTTTGCAGTAATGGCAAGCCTAAAGTTTTATTGAGGAAGTAGTTTTATTGTCCTTTAACTTTTTTCTGAAGCATGTGTGCACTGTATATATGAACAAGATTTGTTATGTGTACAGGATGTGAGCAGTTACTAAACTAGATCTTCAATAGGCAACTGTAAGCTTAATCTCTGGATTTGATTAAAACCACCCGAAACCTATTATGTGCACCCCTTGACCATTATCTTTTCATGATTTAGAAACAAATAGTTACATTCTCCTTCATTAAAGTGAATATTAAAATTGATTAATTATTAACTTTTTTTCTGAGATGAGATCAAGCAAAAGGCTAAAATCAATATCTTTTTTTTGTTGCTCTTTTTTTCTTTTCTAATATTTTGACTGGCTATTGTCAGTTGAAACAAATTTTAAACATAACAAGACTTTTTTTTTAATTAATTTTATTTTTTGGTAAATGTTTTCTTTTAAAATTTGTAATTGCGAAGCAGAAATACTCTTTACACTTTTTTCTTGCCTTGGTGAAAACTCTTCCAGTGATCTTCCACTGTAAGTTCCTTTTGTTAGGCCTTCAGGAACTTTCTTATGAAAGATTTGCTTTGCCATCCACTGGGGGAACTGTGTCTAGCTTTCTACTCCAAATTTACAAAAGCAAAAGGAGAGATGGGAATAAAGGATGCTTAGGAAAAATCAGTCAGGAACCTAATGGAAATTTTCTGAGCAGATGGAATTTCCCTACTCTGCCACCCACAAATCTTTACATTGAAACAACTATTGTATGGTTAAGAGATTTCATGATCTCTGTCTTGAAGCCCAAGATTAAAAAAGAAAAACAAAGGAAAACCAAAACCAAAAAACCCCAAAACAAACCAAAACAGCAAATGAGATTCTTATTGCTTGACATATTTTCCAGTTATTATTTGTATTCTGCTATGAAAATTTATATAAGTAAAGGTCTCAGTCTATAACAAAAAAACAAAATAGATATTGACTCAGTTAAATTAGTTTATTTTTCAAATATATATTCTTACTAATAGAGTAATATAGATCTGAAGTAGAAAGTTCTGCCAGTACAGAGCATCTTTGTAACTTCACAAGGGATGATGCTAGAAAATGAGTAGAGCTCTTTATAAGTCAGAGGATCAGAAGACTTGTTAGTATGTGAGGTGACTTCCAACTCAGTAGATTAATGATAATTGGCTCTTACTGAATGGAAAATGAGGAAGCTTGTATCATACTCAATGAAGCTGATCATTGCAGATGGGGGATGAGGTTTGTTTTTGTGAGTGTGTGTTTTAATTTTGCTTGAACTGAATAGTTCACTGTGACAAAACTTTATGCATGACCTTTGTGACTTAGAAATGCTGCAGGCAAAATACTTCCTCAGAGATAGGGAACTAAAAGCATTTGTGATTCTAGGAACGGACATACACAGTAGTGCTCTTTTAACTGAAATATCTTCAGGCTATTTGAAATAATAAACAGTGTGGAAATGTGGTAATGAAGAGGAAGATTACCTAAGCAGACTGTGAATGAACACTCTAGGAGAACACAAAAGAAAAGGGAAGACTTAAAGCAGTTGCTTGCAGTAACAGGGCTGGATTGCTAACAGAGGAATGCCATTTGAGTCCTGTGATTTTTATGTCTGAGGTTTTCTTCAGATGTATGTATAGTCAGTCATTTAGCTGGTCACTTCTCAGTTACAACACCTTGCAAAATGTAAGATTTAGACAGATGAGTGAGCAACACAGTAAAGTTTCCAAGGAAAGATTATTCTGAGAATTGTCCCAAGGCTTTCACCCTGCAGTTGCAATAACTATGACTACTGAGCTGTGAAACATAAACAAAATTGTATGATTCCTTCCATACAGGCTGTAGCAATGAGACCAATGATGCTGGAAGAACGTAACAGCAAAAAACTGTGAATATGCCTAGAAATTTAGCAGTGCTGGGCCAGCACTGAATACAGCATAAATAGAAGTGGCAAAGCTAGTTGAATACAGCCCCAGACACATTAAAGGCAGGAAAGCTAAACACTCTCAGTACACAACTGCTATTTTCAAGTCTTTTTAAAGTTATTTGCATCTTCAAACATCATTATCATAGCATGTCTCTGCAAGTAACAAAATAAGTGTTACCTAGTATTTGTAAAAGCAAATGCCCTTAGATTAACTCCAAATGCCCTCTAAATTCTGCTGATCAATGACCTATTTTGTGGCTATTTATCCTTGCATCATTTGTATGCCATTTCTTAAGGTTATGAGTCAAATACTTTTCATATCATGAAAATAGAGTCTAGGTTATAACACTTGACAATTTTCACAATAGACAGGAAAAAAATTAAGAATGTTAAGATTTTTACATTGAAATGGCAGGAAAAGAGACTATGACAATAAGAGAATAAGCAATTGGTTGTTTCCACTGGCTACTCAAGTAATGTGTGATTTACTCCCCAAGAGCTGCTCCTGTTGTTGTCATCAGCACTTGTGAAATCATGGTTATTTTTGCGAGGATGGAATCCAGTGTGGAGGCTGCAGGAGCCACACTCAGCCTCTCTCTTCAGACCTTGCAACCTCAGGAGCAGAAGCTCTCACTTCTGTCCCTTTGTCTCTTTCGCTTCTGCTCAGTTAGAGCAGATCCTACTCTTTTCTACATCTGGACTCCTTGTGTTAGTCCAGAAAGTGAAGGTAAGGTGAATAAAGGGCTGCTTCAAAGAGACATTGGGTCTTGGAAAGAAAATTCTTTGTAGGTTAAAATCCTGTTCCCAAATGAAACTGGGGAAGTGGAGGGGGCAATGGTAAAGCAGAGCAGGGAAGAACTAATACCTTTGAATTTCTTTGCAGTCCCTTACAATGCTACTGAATTCTACATCTCCCTCTTTCTTGAAGCTCCTGCTGTTTCCTAGTTTTCCCTCACCTTCTCTGAAAACCAAATGACTCCTCTCAGCAATCTCTCAGGGCCCCTGATCTACATATTATTCTTCCCAGTCACATCATCCTCCTGCTTTTTCAGTCCTTCCTCTGTTACTTCCACAAAATTCAACTTTGTCTATGTTTCTGAAAAGCTGAGAACTCTGCTACTGGGAGATTCAGAGAGATTTATAAGAACATATCTGTACCTCGGGGATGGTACCTGGAAGTTTATTTTCCTGCAGGGAGCTAGCAACCATCATTCTTCTCCCGCAGGAGATATAGGCAAGCTTAAAAACTGCAGTTCTTACACAACAAGGATGAGATTCATGAGTGTGTTTTAGGACCAATTGCACTAATAGTTATTGTCATGACCTTGCCAGTCAGAGCTGTTTCAGCTAAGATCATGTTATGCCTTAAATTAGTTGTTCCTGAGGTCTTTGCTGGATATCTCAAGGCCATAAGAGTCAGCTGTATGGGACCAGAAATTCTAAACTGAGTAAGGCTGAACTGGACAGTCAAAAAAAAAAAAATGTGTCAGAGATACTCTGTGTATTAAATATGTGGAACATTATATGTTGCTTTAAAAGAAAAACAAATGGTTATGTTACATACAGTGAATCTTGAAGTCTGTTAAAAATCAACTGAGTATTGCTTAAAATAAAAATGCAGAAAAATTTTAAACAAAATAAATGATTAAAATTTGGGTCTAGAAGTTTGGTAAATATTCATCCTATACACAGGGAGAAGCAAAAAGTCCATTGCCCTATATCTGGATGTAATTCCACTTCAGAAACAAGATATAACAGTAATCTATGCACTCAAAGTGTGATAAATGTGTTAAGCACAAACTGAAAGAAGGCATTTTAAAGCATACCAAATTTGGACCTTATTCATCAAGAGTCATATCCCTGCTACTGTTTCAGCATGGCTACATTATACCATGCACGCACCAACTCTTGTGTAAATCTTGATTTGCCCCAGGTTTATGAATTCACTTTTTCCCTGCCTTAGAAAAAATTACATCAGAGTAGAAAAAAATTATACTTTATTGTATTATACCTGAGAGGTAGAATTTTTCCAAACCACAACTATTCAAGGGAAAGAGCAATTCGGAAGAGAAAAATACTTAAAAATACCCCTTGGGGCTCCAATAATGGGCAAGGTTAGGATATGCAAAATGGCAGCTACAAAAGATATAGGGTATATTATGATGTGTCACATCATCAGAATAGAGAGAGGAAAGCTCCATTCCATACTACAAAAGAGTGACCATATCTGGACTAGTACTGTTCTAGTACTGGGCTTCTACTTACCTGCAAAAAAATAAATTAAATTAAATTAAAATAAAATATAACAAAATATTTTAAAAAGATTAAAATAGTCGGGAAAATAGCCACAAGAGGACAGAGATCTGTAGAAACCAAGCTATGTGGAAAGATTTAAAGCGATTGCTTTAGTAGACATAAAGAGCCAGATACTCATCTGGTTTAAATCAGCGTAGCTTCAGTGAGCATTCAGACTAAGCAATCTAAATATTTGCCAAATGTGTACAAAAAGAGAAGGTATAGTTTGGAGAGATATATCCAATAGTAATAGGATCAAAACAATTAAAAATACATAGGTTGGTTATTAAGAAAATGTTAACAGTGTAATATGTATCAGTTTAGAAATGTGTCTCCATAAGGAAATGAGATAACTATTTCAGGAGGTATTTCTTATGATAGAGAC
Source organism: Elanus axillaris (assembly GCA_026212715.1). Taxonomy (NCBI): domain Eukaryota; kingdom Metazoa; phylum Chordata; class Aves; order Accipitriformes; family Accipitridae; genus Elanus; species Elanus axillaris. The sequence goes on along the minus strand of JANZLQ010000029.1, from coordinate 37,021,372 downwards.
ATAATGAACTAAAAGTATATCATGGAAAACAGTCCTACATTAGCTAAAATGAGTTAGCTATGTTTTTTCTATTCTCTACTTGCTGTGATTTTCTGAAGCATTTGCAATCTGTGTGCTTGTAAGATTGGTGGCACACTAGGAAGACACCTGGACGTGTTTTTTATACAATATATGAGATAGAGCTAAGCTAGAATAAAAAGAAGCAAAGGGAAAAAAAGTGACGCTGTGACTAATGAGTAAGGCTGTCTCTGGGCAATCAGAGAGCTGGGAAAACTGCAAACCCATCCTTTTAAACACACTTGTCCTTGTTATATTCACTTGCCCGGTAATTCAGATATGTGAGGAGACGATTACAGAGGAGACAATTTTGGGGCCTTCAGCAAAGACTTGATCATGTTTCAAAAGCACCTAGACAGAGCTGATGAAAACTATGGACTATGTAAAAGTTCGTGGAGTGAGAGGAATGACCAACCTCTGGCAATAAAGAATAGGTACAGGAACAACCGACACCTCACACTGGATATTATCACACTGTATCTTGCAATTCCTCCAGCTGATGAGGGTTTTCTGGTAACCAGAAAAGCTACTGTTTATCATCCATCTCATCAGTCTGATGTGCTTTCCAATTTTGGGCTTAAAAACAAAATAAAACCCCATTCACACCCTAATGAGTGGAAACCTGAAAGACCTGAAACCATGTGTGTCTTTTTACAAATCAGACTGGATGCACAACATAGGGCAGACCCTCACCAGGTGTTAAATGGTTTCAGTACACTGAGGTCAGTGACCCTCTCATACACATAAGCAGAGATTTTTAGCCCAGTGACCTGAAATTTTTGCTGTTACAACTCCTGAGCTCTCTCCATGCTCTGGATCATAATGTAAGAAAAGATTTGATTTTCAGAAGTATTTGTATGACATCCAGGGTTATGTTACTTCTGCCTGTAGCACTCAGAAGAGAACCGATATTCTATTAGGGGCAAAGAAAAAGCCTCCAGATTTCCTCCCTTTTGATAGCATTATATTTACAAGAAGCTGTTAGTACCCTTGGATCTCCCTCTCTCTCCCAGCTCCATTGAACAAGCTGAAAATAATTGACTTCATTATTTGAAGTTCAGTTTGATTAGTCCTAAAATTATGTGTGTTTCCATGGGAGCTCCTAGTAATTTTTTTCAAATAAAAAGACAAGGTGGATCTCATAGAAATTAAGAGAAATGTCTGAGTTTTATGTCTTGGTAGTAACATTTTGCTCACACAGTTAGTGTGCTTGCCAATTTTATTCAATCCAGAGTTTGAATTCACATAGTTGTGCTTGGTTTTATGTATGGAAGAGGAAAAACAATGAAAGATGAAGGCATTTCTTCATGTCATCCCATCTCCTGTTCATTTTTAGTCAGTACCCTGTAAGTGATGTTAAGTTTTCTGTGATGCTGTGGTATTCCATTTCCTTTGACTTTCATGCTCTTCATCTTGAGCTGACATTTTGTTACTCATTACTGACACTATTGGAAAGAATAGCAAGATCAGTATTTGAACATCATTATTTGAACATCAGCTCACTTGATAAAGTATTTCCCTTACCATGCTTAATTAAAAAGTTTATTGTTTTATGTTCCTTGTGCTCTACCTAGATGTTGCTATTTTAACAGCTAGAAAGAATTTGGTTTTTGTTTTAGTAAATCAGTTTCCAATTCAAAAATACAGCAGGAATCAGAATAAATGGATTAACATTACCAACATCAGCAAAAATGGACTAAGATTCACTGAATCTCATTTTGATCTTCATCTGCAGGGTCTGTAGTGGCATAATTCAAGTAATTTCAATACTGTTACACTTGATTATACCAAAGTATGTGGGATCAAGAATCAGACTAGTGAGGGTTTTTTTTTTCTTTCTTTTACTCCCCTTGGAGGATGAAGTATAAAACACCTCCTAAATGGCTTTTATTTTGTCATCTTCTCTAGGAATTTCCCCTGAAAGGGAACGCTAGACAGTGGGTTGTAAAGATAGTTTATGTACTGTCAAGATAATGTTTCTTGAGTAAACGCCAGTTCATAGTATATTTGATGCTTGCCAGCTGCTTACCTCCTCTTAAGGAGGCATGAATTCTCCTGATATCAGGTCCAACTTTCTCTTGGGTTTTTGTGCAAGCCATGAAAGTCATGAGTCTAACCTGCCAGTTGTATACACTTGCAAATCAGCTGGAATTAGCTCTATTTTGAAACAACCATATAGCTTGAATGGGAAAGATGATATGCCTGTTATTCCTTTGTTATCAGTTCTGCAGTCTACCCAAGTCTGATGACTCTTCTAAACACATAAAATGTCATGTGGCAAGGAAACTTTGAACATGGATGTCAGTCAGGAATGATCAGGGATTTCAATGAGCAAGCCATTTACTATATTTAGGATTCCCACAGGTACTATTGGAAAAGGGAAGAAATACCACCTCAACTGTATTTGTTTCTTAGATACATAATTAATTTCACCTGTTTGCCTGGATCATAAAAATCTGTAAAAATTATCATAAAATGGAACTTTTAAAAAAGAAAGGTTATTTATTTCTTTAAAGGTTATCAATTATATTCAAAATCTTTGCTTTAGATTTTTCTTTACTATACTTATTTCACCCATACTCTTTAATTTTACAACTAAAAATGGGGTAAAGTAAATAATCAAGAATAAAGGAGACGAGTAGAAGAAAACAACCTATAAATCTAAGTGTGTCATGATCTTTCATGTACATTTTCTTGATATAAAATCAAGAATGTAAAACTTCAAGCCTGAGATTTTATTACTCTAGTTTTGAGGTATAAGTTGCAGAAACATGTCTCTTCCCCAAACATGAATTTAACCAATATAGGAGTTATTGGTCTTGAATTTTAGGAGTTATTTGTTGATTAATAAATAAAGAAATAGTCAAAATGAGCAGCTCATTTCCTCTGGAAAAGCAGGGCAAAAGGAAACATTGTACTTTTTTAGCTGAAATAATCCCATAATTTGTAGTCTGAGATGAAGTTGAGAGTTAGAAGACACTTTTTTTGTTACTATACCTATAATAGCTGATCTCCTCAAACTAACATTATTTGCAACAGTGTTGTACATAGTGACTAAAACTAACTGTAATTCCTCTTTGATTATTAAAATACCAGACTGCATCTCTCTCTTACAAGGGTGTGTTTGTTACTGGTTAAACTCTGAGGTACAGTTGGTGAACAATATATACTTTAAAGATGCTCATAGACCAGGAAACCTTTCAGAAGGAAGAAGTATGTCTATTGCTCAAGGTATAATTGTCTTCTTTCAGGGTAAGTTATTTTTTAATTTGAAATAAGTACTTCAAAGAGATTCAAAGTGGGCTATCAATCCTTTGAAGCTGTCAAGAGGTAATGATTTAGGATTTCCATTTCAAAGAATTTTACATCTCAGATAAAATGGAACAATTCCATTGAAAACCTGAAGATCCAGGTCTGAAATGACAACAAGACAGCTTCTAAAGGATCAAGTAACAGAAGTAACATGCTTTTTTTGTTCCTTGGTGAGTATTTTGACCCATATATGCCTGGATTATCTGAACCTATGGGTTTATTACTAAGTAAACTCAATAACTCTCTAGAAGCTAGGCTAAATAAAATGAACTCTGCTGAGTTAACACAAACTGTTACCATTGAATATTATGTTTTGGGAAGAATATTTATTTCTTTCAGGATTTTTTGACTTTTTTTTGGTAAGAAAGGTCAGAACAAGGCATCTATCTATTTGAATGATGATTACCTTCTAGTTTCTGAATAAATGACTGGGATTATGACAATTACTTTGAAATGTCTTTGCTCATTTGAAAATGAAGAAAACATAAATCTTATTTGGTTAGGGTTGACTACAGGCAGAAACAAAGAGGCAGCTTACCTGGGAAGCAGACTGCTGATGTCAGTGAAATTGCTATGGTCAGACTGCCTATTTCACCTAAACCAAACCCCTGAGACTACAAATTAAGTAATATTGCTGTCACTAAAAGAAGAGTTGTGAGCTATTAGCTAATATTTGGCACAGTTATCTTTCCCAGAAGCAGCACTGATTGAGATTTTCAGTGTTTCCCAGTGTTTTGAGTTTGTGTGGCAGGGTTTTGGTAGCAGGGAGGGGTTGCCAGCTCGGGTCCTGTGAGAAGGTGCTGGAAGCTTCCCCAGCTCCAAGTCAGACCTGCCTCCGGCCCAGGCCGAGCCCATCAGCGACAGCGGTAGTGCCTCTGGGAGAGCAGATTTAAGAAGGGGAACCTGCAGTGAGTAGGGGATTGGAATGTGAGAGGAACCCCTCGGCAGCTCCCGAGGCCAGTGAGGAAGGAGGGGAGGAGGAGTGGGGGAGGAGGGGATGCCCAGGCAGCCCGTGGGCAGACGGCAGACTGTCCCCCCCAGCCCATGGAGGGCAGCGGGGGAGCAGATGCCCAATTGCAGCCTGGGGAGAGAGGAGCCCACGCTGGAGCAGGGGGATGCCCCCCAAGATGGCTGGGACTCCATGGAAAAGCCTGCGCTGGAGCAGTGTGTGCCTGAAGAACTGCAGCCCATGGGAAGGGACCCACGCTGGAGCAGTTTGTGAAGAACTGCAGCCTGTGGTGAGGACTCATGTTGGAGAAGTTTCTAGAGGACTGTCTCCCATGGGAGGGGTCTCACGTTGGAGCAGGGCAAGAGTGAGGAGTCCTCCCCCTGAGGAGGTAGAGAGAGCCAGGAGTGGAGTTGAGCTGGGAAAGAAGGAGGGGTGGGGGGAAGGTGGTTTAAGGTTTGGGTTTACTTCTCATTATCCTTGTTTTATTTGATTTGTAGTAAATTAAATTGATTTTGTTTCTTCCCCAAGTTGAGCCTGTCTTTTGCCTGTGACCATAAGTGGTGAGTGATCCCTCCCTGTCCTTGCCTCGACCCATGAAGTTTTCTTTATATTTTCTCATTCCCATCCCACAAGTGGGGGGAGGAGTGAGCAAGTGGCTTCATGGTGCTTTGTTGTTGGCTGGTCTCAAACCATGACACCCAGCCTCTGGCTGTCAGCAAGAACAGAGACCTGTTCTCCATGGTTCTCTAAGCAACTTCTTACCTTTTTCCTCCCTGTGGCAGAACTGACATAATCACAGCCTAGTACAGGTCCCTTGCTCTTGAGGCTCCTCTCTAAAGCTGAGAAGCCTTAAACTGGCTGTAGATCCAGCAGCAGAGTGGATTTCATAAACATAGAGGATATCAAGTCTAATTAAAATTACAATTGCACTTATGGATATGTAAAAACATAGAAACATTTCAGTCTTATTTTGAAATCTTAACTAAATTTAACTGGGTCACTGTCTCCTGGTAATAGGGCATCCAAATTAGTCATTATGTTTCTCAACAAACTAGGCAAGTTTTCTTAATCAGAAAATTAACTTAAATAGAAATGATGGTTAGATAAAGGACAAAAAGTTTACAATTAGTCTATATGCATATTTCAGAAAACTTTTCTGGCAAAGAAATCTTACTAATAGGATAGACTGTGAGCAGGATTTGGAGAGACAAATTACCCCAGAGGAATGTGCTTTGATGTGGAAAAGAGGATCAATCACTGCAATCTGTAGTACACTAAAAGAAAATTTATTTAAGATATGGTTTCACTTCACACAAGTCAGGCTCATACATAGAGAATATTGGAGAAATTGAGGTGACAAGGAGATTTTATGGATTTTGCAGACATAACTAAAGCAGAGATATTTAGTGTCTGAAAAAAAGCAGTAGAGATTGTTACATGAGATTCCCCTTGTTCTTTCTAGCAAAGCAGTCACACTTGATTCCATATTTAGTTTTTCATTTATTAGTAGCCACTAAAGTACTGGACAGTTTCTCATTAAGAATGAAGAAAAATAATCTCACAGAGGAATAGCTCCAGAAAATAAGGCACATAGTGAAAATTTGAACCCATCAATTATATATTCAGAATTGTACAAGAAATAATATGAATCTAGTTTCTCACAGCATAGCTTTAATTTAGTAAATGTGAATACTTAAATCACAGCAGCTAGCAGTCTACAGGATGTAAGAGATTTATTGAACCAAACGACCTAATAGTAAGAGCATACTATATTACTAAATATTTTTAAATCAAAGCAAATCAAAAGAACAACTTTTAGTGATTATTTTGTTGTTGATACTCATGTGGCAGTGATCTATAGCTCTGTTTGATATCTTAAATTGTTATTATAATGCCCTTTATCTTTGGGGGAAAAAAAATTATTGTTAAATAAATTTTTGGCATTACTCTGGCTTAATTTCCTTTCTGAGATGAAAATTTGCCTGCTTAAATACTTTCAGTGATTGAAAACTCAGATCACTGAATAAGAAAAAAAAGATTGGTAAGCCTGCAAGAGGACACAGTAATAAAGAGAACTAAGAATCATTAAGAGGAGCAAAACACACAAAGAATTACAAATGTCTTTGTCTTGTCTTGTTATTGAACTACTTGAATTCTGTATTTCACCTGTATTTCAGCCTTTGATTTGATGTTTATTAGGAAGCTGACACGCTGGGAAGACTACGTGCTCAAATAGCAATAGTTTTGTAAGTAAAAGTCCTGTATGTATTTGATGTCAAATCTCTTCCATGTTACATCAGTGCCCATATGAAGAAACATGTTTTAATTTCAGTGTTGTTACTCTTAATTGATGTTGGTGTATCATTTAATTCAAGATTTTGATGAGTTGGTATGGGATATAAATAGCAGCACATTTGGACAATAGCCTGTTATTTTTGGTGTAATACACTACGTTCATACCAAGTATTCAACTGTAATGATTTTTAGAAGGAAAACACATAGCTAAACAGAAAGCACTGCAAGACTCGTTTCCTTCACTTCATTCCCCTGCTGTCCTGAATCTACTTATTTTAGACCCTAGCCAGTATTTTTCATGTGATTCTCATGTCTAAATGGAAAAAAAAAATCTCAGACCACAAGCTATTTTCATTTCTTTCAAAAGATGAACACCTAATACTTTTTAACACAGTGAAATTAATTTCATAGAAACAAAGAAAATTCTGGGCTCAAAATCATTTGAAATGATTGAGACTGGTTCTGTAAACTTCTGACAAATCTGCCTGGAGCTATAGCAAGGGGGCAGAGCAGTGGAAATACAACCCCCAGCATTCTGGAAACGCTTTGGCCACCGGCCACTGCCAGCAGGGGAATGCTGCCAGACCAGCATTTCTGTAGAGAGTGAACGCTAGGCTATTTAGTGATTTTTACTCCACTACAGTTTGCCTTCCCTGAGTCTTGCACCCTTTCAAGGGCAACATTTGATTATTAGGTTTTGATGGTGGCAGACTTTACTGAGAAAGGGCTCAAACCATGACTCTTGTTCTGTGAGGAGGGACTGAAAGCAGGCTTGCGAGGGGAAGCTATTAAATAAGGAGACATCCAAAACTATAGTAATTCCAGCTCCATGCCTAATTTGGCAGCTAGAGCTGTTGCTGTGACGTGCAACATTCATTTGAGTATGTCAAAGAAGCAATCACTTTAGAAAACAGCTGAAAATGGGAGGGCAAAGCAAGGAAAAATTAGTATTCCTTTTCCCAAAGAAAAGAAGTTGCAGGAAAGACAGGAAGAAATTGCTCTTTCCCTAGGTAATTGTGTACTGTCTCTTACTGACAGCACAGCACATTGCTAAGGTTACAGTTTAGACTGTGGAGTTCGACCCTGTTTCCTAGGATTTTTAATGGGCGTGGGCAGTCTTGGTTTTTCTTGTTTAGGAGCGGTGGTTTTCCACTTCATCCCACGGTTTTATACCGCCTGTGTCATCGTTTCAGGCACAAGAAATAATTAGCCCTGGAAAACATCTTTTTTTTTTTTCTTTTTTCTTTTCTTATTTTTTCTTCACAGGAGCTGAGCTAATTAATTTTAAAATAAAAACGTCTCTATTTAGGATCCCACACTGAGAGTGTCACAAATTATGTCAATTCACCAAATTGGTGGCTGCCAGCAAACAGCTGAGAATTGCCAGATTCAGTTAAACACTCTGGCTCAGCTAACATCCTCCCATGGAAAAAAGTCATGGAGTGGCCAAAAATCAGGCAGAATGATCTGCAGGCTCGAGCCACAGTTTCCACTGCATCATGTGCTGAGGAATGTGGGGGGGATGGGTCCGGACACCCACAGAGCCAGCAGGGATCGCAGCCCCGCAAACCCACAGGGACTTCTGTGGGATGTTTTTCCCGTGGATTCATCGACCTTGAGGTATGTTTGGAAAACCATCTCACCCACACGTAGGCCCAGACTGTGCCCATGTGTTGCTGCTGGCTGGCCATGCCCTAAGGTTTCAAATGTGCCTTGGGGGAATTTACAGGTGCAGAGTGGGAATTGTGCAAAGCACTTCTGCCAATGTCAACAGTAACTACGTAAAGAAAATGCCTGTGGCTTTCAGTGAGGAGGAACGCTTCTCCATTCTAGCAATGCCCTCTCCCTGAATAGTTGCACTCTCTCAAAACCTAAAGACCTCTGTTTGCAGGCAGCTTGCATGCAGTGCCTTTCATGGGACTAAAGGGATAGATAAGACAACATTACTTCATCCTTCCCTCCTCCTGTCAACATTTGGACAAAAATATTGGATTTTTTGCTCCTTTAAACCCCTCGATGGGAGGAGTTGGAGGAGATTATACAGTTATTTTTCATGTGCAATTCACAGTCCTCTATGTATGGTTAGAAATTCTTCTCGCAGCATGAGTTTTCCAAAGGCTGCATGGAAATGAAGGATACAGCTTTCTTTTAATTATTCTGGATCGTTCCTCATAGCTTAACGCAGAATTTTATTCTTGTGTTGTCAAGGACATCAACACACAATTCAAGGTTTGGGGGAGGGAGGGTGGTAAGGAAAGTGATGAAAGATACTTGTTCTCTTCTTTTGAAGACAAAATAAGAATCTACAAATTAAAGTTTATCAGAGTTAATGCACTGAAATAACTTTACATTGGCTAAGAAAGTAAAGCTTCTCAGTAGTGATGTATATTGAACATGCATATTCTGAAAGAAAAATAGATTTACAATATCACCAGATCATTGCTAACACTTAAACATTATTTCTGTTTGCAGTATGTGCCTGTGATTGATCACCCACTTGCAGATGTGCTGTTACATCCCTCTCTTTCTGATTCTTCTGCCTACAACAGGCAGACTTGGACAGCCAAAATAAACAAGGGTGTTTCTTTAAACTAGCTACCCAAAAAAAGAAAGAAGTTGCCAGGGAGAGAAATTCTTAACCTATTTCCCAGCCAGAAAAAAACATTACCAACAAAAATGATTCCCAGTCCAGCCAAGCACAAAGTTCTTCATTTAAGAAGCCAAGGACAACCAGAAACTCTCTCTGCTTCTCTCCCTCCCACCTCTCTCTCCACCCCCCCCTTTCTTTTCTTCCTCTTACCTGGCAAAATAGCTGAAGTTCTAACTGGCTGCTTCTCTTTCTTTTTTTAGTGTGTCTTATTCATTAATGGTGAGGATTATCAAGTGTGGTTCCACTGTAATATAAAGCTTAACAGAATTAACCTTTTATCAGGTGAAATTTTCTCATCTTTGTATATTTTTCAATCTGTAATTATCAACCTAAACCAACTCCTGTAAAAGTTCATGGAAACAGGATCCAACCCTTCAAGTACAGTGCAGTTAGCAGTATTGATTTCTGTTGAATCATCCTTTTTTTATAGACCTGTAATAGACAAAATCCAGCCCAGTGTCTGAACATTTTCTAAAAATTAAGCTAATTGAAAAAGCCAAATAAAGTTAGCATTTAACAATTATGCAGTTAAAGCAGGCACGATCAAATAAATAAAGAATAAAGTTCTAGTGTCTATGATTAGCAGACTATCAGAACAGAATTGAAAAATTCATCAACCTCAGACAGTAGGTTGATAAGGTCTTCCTGCAGCTAGGCTGGAATTCAGCTGTTGCTTCACACCAACATAGTCATAGGAATAGAAGCTCCTTCCTGTCCAATTATATCTGAATTTTTGCAGCTTAGAGGTATACATTTCAATGTTAATTGGGCAGAAATCATCTTGTCATTGCCTCTGAATGACAGCGTGTGTGCACGCCAGTGGGAAGACTTTCCCTCTCTCTGTAGTTTACCAGCAATTACAAGCAGTACTACTGTGAAGCCATGAGCACTGCAAAGCATTTTCAGTTAGCAATTAAAGAAGTGCAAGACTCTAAAAAGTGTGTAGTTTTATATTCTACTTCCTGTAGCACAGATTATACAGAATTCATAGCAGATGTTGAATATGCTATCAAAGTCACATGAAAGGGGAAAGACATTGATCTTTGACCTCGGTAGTGTCTGAGAAAATGTCACTGCTTTCCCATTGCTTTTTTACCGTCTACTCTTCTATTCCATATAGGTTTGCTACATGAATAAGTGCCATATTATAAAAATGACAGTGAGAAACATAGGAGGGACTGCAGTGATGAGTATATGCAACATTCATAAGGCAGTGCCTGGAATAAAAGACATTTACAGAAGTCTGAGCCTGTCAGTCTGTGTCAAAGTCTTACACAGTTAATAGAAAACCTTCTGCAACCAACCTTATTCCTGAGTCTCAGATCATGGACCACTAAAGTCAATAGGAATTTTGTCATTTCTTTCATTAAGCCTAGGATCAAGCTCTGAATGCTTACATCATGTTTTGCATACCATCTATTTTTACTCTGAATAATAAACTGAGGTTATAATGAATGCTTTTAAAAACTCATCATTTAATCACAGTTAGGTGAGAATTAGACCCTATTTATATATAAGGAACCCTGTACTATCTAAGATATTCATGCATTGCATGCACTTTTTTTTTTTTTTAAGGCAGACACTATAACTGAAAGAATATTACTGAAAGTAAATTACTTCCACCTTTAGAAAAACTTAGGAATGACTATGACCTTCCAAACCTAATTTAAACAGTAAAGAAAGGTTCTTAACGGAAGATACACTGATAATGAACAAGGATTAGTACCTCAGGTTTAGCAGAATTAGACAGCAGTATATCTATCCAACGGCCTGAGAGAACAAAAACCTTAACCACCATCAAAACATTTGAAGCTGTGAATAAACCACCTGAAATATTTCTGAAAACTGAAGGTAAAAAAGTAAATGGTCAGTCAAACCAATCCCTAAACCTGTTGATGGTGAAAGAAAAACTGTGAAGGCTACTGACACAAACACTGCAGCTGACGAGGGAAAATAGCAATGTATGATTTCATGAAAACATTTACTGGTAGCCCAGTAAAATTTGATTTAAAAAACAAATTCCCAAACCTTTTAACCTCATTTCTGTTCATTGAATTAAACTGCAGAACTCTAATCAACTTTGGAATTTCAACACTGAGTTTACAATTTATCAATTTTACAATAGTACCACAATGTACCTACCACATGCAGGAGATTCTGCATAAAATCATTGGAATTTTCAAAATTCAAGCCAGGAAAATGATTCGTACTTCACAGAATGAGTGCTCTTCTGAAATTTCAGGAAGAAAATTGATGAGTTTTCAATTAATAATCTGTTGGTGTTCTATAAATCTTATTCAGTTTTTCAGTTTCTTGCAAGAAAACGCAGTACAAATTCCTGAGCACTTTTAAGGCTGTTGGAAGAGTATCCATCAACTGAATCCCACAAGCTGCTTATTTCTCTGAATCTGATTTGTCACTAGAGTGCCGTTTAGAAACTTTGAGAAGTTTTGGAAAATCTGAGGCACTGAACTTTTTTAATGTCGCATGGAAGGATATTGAAATTTTATTCTAAATAACAAAGCATTAAGAAAAAAAGAAAGGTGAAGATCTCTAACATTCTTGAAGAATGATCTTCCAGTCTGTGATCCCAGGCATGTCACCTGCAGTGTGAATATCGCAGGAACCCTTGTACCCTTGGTCGCTGTAGGTCCAGCAAGTGACTTGCTATGAAGCAGTCTGAAATAAGAAGTCTGGAAACTATTCCTGAGCTTATGATAAGATTGGACTAAATCAATAGTCCTATGTAACAAGCTTTGATTTTTTTTTTAATTTACATCTTTTTGGTGAAAACTTTAATAGTAGAAAAGTATAGCATGGCTATAGTAGCAATAGACTAGTATTTGTTATAGCAAAGCATTGCTGAGTTATGTATTTTATATTCAATAATCCTTTTGGCATTGCTGTAAACAGTGCTTGTCTTTCATAACCCCACATCACTCAAAACAAAATGGTGGTCATTTCACTAAATGTTAATCACTGTTAAACAGGATCTGAAGCAGAAATGTATTCTACTTTACAGGCAATAAAAAAAAAAAAAAAGAAAAAAAAAAGAAACAAAGAAAGACCCCAAGCACTTTTAGGGCACATATCTTAAAGTTGACAACTACAATAGATCAGTGATTCATGTCCTAAAAATGCCAATTTCTCTGTATTAAATCAAAGAGGAATCTGCGTGACTATATATGTAAATGTTTACAATGTAGGTGTCTACAGTTAAGTGGTATGAGTCCCCCCCAGTCTTTTTGGATATTTTGTATTCTTCATTAATGTTGTGGCAGATACCACAAGGAGTATATATTTTATGAGAGAAGCTATTAAACATCTCATACCTTACTTTTAGAAAACACAGAAGTTACAGATGCAGATGAAAAGAACTCACACTGGCATCTCTCTGAAAGTACTCAGCACTCTCCAAAAGTATAAGGAAAAAGACACAGCAGATCAGTGAGGTCTGAGGCTCCTGCATTGTCCTCTTATCCTCATTCAAAAGATAAACTGCTCCTTACTAAACATCACCTTTATTTTTAAAAGAAATCCGAAACTGTCTTTTCTTGTTCAGTCTCTAATTTTAACTCTCCTCCTTGCATACAGAATTCTGGATAGAGGAGGCTAAAAATATGGTGCAATTAATAATTAGGCTGGACCATGTAGAATAGGAATGGTACAAGCACAGGCAATTGTTGCAGCTTATAGTGAGAAACATAATTATGATTATAGTCCAAGTGGATCCAGGAATGCAATCTGAATTTCACACATGACACCTGGGATAAAAATGCAAGACCAATATATTGCAGTAACATTTTAAAATTCCATTTGCAGCAGATTTTGTTGTAAGTAGCTATTATGCATACAGTCCAAATTCTATCGATGCAACTGTATAACTCACTGCATCACAGGCATACAAAAAGAATTTGGCCAATTTTAACTTTCTTCAGCATAAACTTGTTTTCCTCCAGTTGTTTCTGACTAACCCTCTCTTAAAGCTGCTAATCTTTCTGTTCACCTTTTGCATACACCTCTTCTGCATTTGCACCTGTTTTCTTTTACCAAGTGTTAACAAGAAATCATTTTACCTTTCTATGCAGGCAAGAGAGGCTATCACACGTAGGACAGTGGCATCCACTCCCACCACACCTCTACAGCCCCTGGTTCTTTCTGAGTCTCCATTCCCTCCTGTGCCAGGCACAGAGGGTGCACACGCCAGCAGCAGCACTGCCCCAGGCACGCCAGGCAGAGGTACTCACCCCAACTGGAAGGACGTGCACACTGTAAGCGCTCCTGCTGTGTTTGTGGGGCAGTCTCCACCAGCTAACCAGCACTCGGGCTGCCACTGCATGTTTTTGTCCTTCCTGCCTTCTTACACCTTTTTGAAATAAGACCTACAATATAGCAACAAAAAATAATGTGCTTGATGTATCATGTCAAGACCCCAGTGTTTCTGCTCTTGAAATCAGATTAGTCTTGTCATAGTTACCAACTCTCTGTGTGAATAAATTTTAGAGGGGACAGACTTGCAATTTTCCAACTGTTTCTCAAAGTCAAATATCTAGAATATAAAGGATTTTGTTTTTCATCTTGTTTAAATTTTCTGTTATAAATGCTAAAGTCTTAGATCTCTTGGAGCGGTGCAGGTGTTCTCCTGTCTGGTTTTTAACCATTTCCCCTGTGATCTTCAACCTCATGGTTTTGCAAAGATAGCCATAAAAAGTGAAGTGAACAGGCATTTGGTTTAAAATAATTGTTTTCCCTAGGCACAGGACTGCATAGAACAACACTCCCTGCTGGTAACGGAGCTCCTCTTGGTAACTGAAGATTGTGGACACAGGTACTGAGCTGTTCTATAAGAAAATGTGCAAGACAGGAGTCAGGGGAAAACGACATTAGAGTGAATGTGAGAAAACTGTATACCTCATTTCAGAGAAAAAGTTGCACAGATAGATAGCCTGGGAGAAAAAGAAATTCCTCTTCAGTTTCAGCATCTTGTCCTGTCTTATCATTGTCAGATTAAATTAACTTTCCTAATCACCAGTCTCAAGTATGCTTAAATAATGTGAGAGAGATGAGTTTGGAGAATGTTTTAGCAATAACCATCAATAAGAGAATAGAAATTAAATAACCAACACATTAAAAAAATAGACCTGGAAGTCTAAACATAGATCAGGTTGCTGTCACTTCTTTTTCTAAGTATTTAAATTCACATACTCACAAAAATACAAATCCCTTCTGTTCCAATACTGTAATTTTTTAGCAAAATTGAAAACTTGGATTAAAATAAAATAAAATTAAAATGTGCTATGTACTTCTAAGAAAACAATGCATAGGCTTTAGGAATGGGAGTACAGCTGCCAAAAAAAAGAAGTCTGCTGACATTTTTTTTTTGTGATATTGTTGTGGCATAATACTATTAATGTTCATGATTAATTAATATTATGTAAGACATCTTGCGTTGAAAGCTCACTATGACATTTATAACCCACTTTTCCAAATACATTGCTTATGAACCCCCTCACTAGCATGAAAAACTTTTCAGAAACTGAAGTGTCATATTAAGTGTATTAAAAGCTTTGAAAAGTATAACATCACTACTCTGCTGAAAACCACCCTTACTGTTTCTTCTAAGACAGATTATTCATGTAGAAGAGTACAACCTTTCATGTAAGTTTTTCATAATAAATGCAGTAGTTGTGAAGTAAAATGACTTCTTCCACAGTAATGTTTTACTGAATAGGTATTCATAATTGCATGCATTCATAAAAGATAGAACAAAATGTTCTAGTATCTGGTTGTGACACAATTGAAATTCTAATTTTAAATTAGGTCAAAACATAAAAAAAGGCTTCAGTGTGTGGAAGTTGATGCAGTAATTTCTATATGACTCATTCAAATCCTACCTTGAAAGGTAATTGTTATAACCATTCATAATGAGAAAATGTATCATCTGCTTTTCAACGCTTTAGGAGGTTTGTGGCAATTATTTCTCTTAGTAATATCCCTTTTTTCCCCTGTAGAACATTGATTAAGGACAAGAGACTACTTAACAAGAGTAATGCTGTTATTCTTAGAGTGCAAAAGACACTTTTTACCCATTTTTACTTCAGTTAATCATTAAAAATAATTAAGAGATTTATTTACCCTCACATTTTTTTCTGTATTCTAGTAACTGTGCAATCACACTATTTCAAAATGTAAAATAGGATATTTTAAGTTGTTACTGTAAACACCTTCAAAACCTGGGATATAGTTTAAAAATGTTTTCGTTCCTTTCTTAAAAATCTTCTGAAGTAGGGTGTCCTTTTGTGGATGTAGCTGCACTACCTGCATATGTTTTTCGTCTCCAGTCTGTGTCTCAGCTCTCAGGGTAATTCCCCTGCTGCTTTGCAGGATGGAGGAACAATGTGGGGGCTTTCAAGTCCATATCAGATAAAGTCAGCTGGGTCCACTCCAAACACCTTTGTCCTCTGTGTAACCTGCTTGCCTGCCTGCCTGCCTGCAAGGGATTAGGAAGACACACACATGATCCCTTTTGCGGGCAGAGTTGAAGCGATGGTAACCTGTGGCTGAAAAGGAGCAACGAATTGCTGTGGGGCAGAGGGAGGGAAAGCAACAGTAGTATGTACATCAGGCACGACTGCTTGCAAAGGGAAAGCCATGCCCTGGCCACAGACTCCTAAATCTAAAGCTGGATAATAAAAAACTAATGTGCAGTAATTGGTTTCAGTGAGAAGTGCTAAGCATGCTGCACCTTAAAACGGACTATATATAAGCAGAGTAGAAATAATGTTATCCAACATCAGCTGTCGAAATCAAGTCTATTAAATACAGCCTAACCTGTATGTAGTCTCAGCTATTCAGCTAGGTTTCTTCTATAGTCAATGAAGAGAATCGGACACCTTGAAAAGTGTAATATATCCTTTGCTGTGAAAGGTTTCTAACATCGGTGACTCAGCCTTTGGAGCTACCTTTCTCTCCAGAGATCTCAAAGTCAGCACAAAATTATTTAAATATCTAAAGAACTTAAGTTTGATGAAAGGAATCCAACACAAATTTACCGTGGGTAGTTTCTACTCCAGTTTTGAAAAAAATATTTACCAGGTAAATTAATCTCAGGTGTAAATTGCATGTTATTTTGCATATCTCAAAACCAATGAGATTTTGATTGCTCAGCTAAGGATTTTGCCTTACTCAATTCAGTTCTCTACTGTATTGTGCAATGATTTAAGTCAAAAGACGATATAAGATACTGATAGTAATATAAAGATTTGATCAAGAATTCACCGAGAACAATGGGAGGGGTTTGAGGCAATAATACAAACCCTATCTAAGCAGATAGAGTCTGATACCATTTTACACCTATTTTTTACAAAAGAAATTATTTTTTAAGGTAGAGAAAACAGTGAAAAGTCAATATCTCCTCAGTATGTTTTAGCATTGTCAGCAGCACAACTTTGTCTAACTAATGTCTACAGATTTTTACAGATTTACTTGGTAGTTTCAGAAAAATCTGATTAAATACTGGCCATTGAGCTAAAATTTTATATATTACTTTAGGTAGCTACTGCATCTTCTTAAATCACCTACAGTTCTGAATGATGACTGCATAGCCTTTTGATGAAAACCAGTTAATGTTTTGGTCATATGATGAATTTTTTTAATCTATACAATCCAGCACATCAATTAATCACTTGAATAGCCCTTTCGTATCAACATCCATGAGTATTATCCCAAAGTACGGATCATATACTTTTAAGTGAGACTAAGCCATAAGCAATAGCAATGTTTGGAAAAAAAAAAAAAAAAAGGAAAAATAAAAGAAAAAGGAAAAATAAAAGTACTTTTAACAGACTCCTTCTCAGATTGTTTCCTACAAAGCTCAAATAAGAATATTTAGAAGGATGGATGGCACCTGAAGTGAAGATACAAACTATTTTCCAACATATTTCCTATCTATCTGAGCACTTGTCTTTACCTTAATGAAAGAGTGGTCTTGAAACGCATTTAGAATAAGTGAAAGCAATTTTTAAATGACTTGCAACATATGCTGGAATAAAACCCTGGCCCTATTGAAGTACATACCAAATATCTGTTAACTGCAACAAAACCAGGATTTCATCTTAGCAGTTTTAAACTTAATCTTTCTTTATGAAGCTCTTAAGGACCATTTATGATCCACATATCCAATAGCTTGATGGCTGTCAGACATATTATGCTTGTGATATTTGTCTTCAAAGTGAAAGTGAAAAAGAGAGGGAGAATTTAAGCAGAGGCAAAAAAGCAAGTGATTCTTCCATGATGCAGAGAGGAGAGGAGCAATGGAAAAAATATTGTCTCATAAAACAGCATGTTTACTTGAAACTAGCTTTCAGTGGCAAAGCAAAAGAGAAAATTGGGGTGTTGATTGGTGACATCTTAGATCTAGTTACAAAGTGCAGACCTCAAGGACAGTATGAGAGGGAGATCCAAGTTTTATAATGTCACTTGGCAGGTTCTTATTGACATTTGAGAAAATATAAACTACTCCACTTTTGCTATTTCAGACAACTATATCCTATGTAGGTAATTAGGAAGGTTTGTGAGCTTTCCTGCTAGTAGTTCAAAGACTATGATGCCAGAAAAGGTGCTGATGACAGCCCTGTTTTGTTTCTTTCTCATTTTTTTCTAGTTCTTCTTTAAGAAAATCATTGAAATATATGCACCTAGAGGTTCCTTTCACATAGTCTAATATACTCATGTTAATAAGGAAGACCACAGTTTACAGGGAAAGTAATAGTCTTTATTAGACCAAATAATATAGTAGGAGAAAAAAAAAAGATAATGCTTTCAGTTTTTCTAAAGCTACCAAATTCTCCAATAAAAGTTACTATTCCTTATTCCAACATCATCAAAACTTTAGCAACAATAATGAAGTGTATTTCATTCCTAAGGTTAGATATACAAAAGAGATATTAAAAAAAAATTCTCATCTTCTTAAGTACTTTCAGGAAAAAAAGTGAGGTGCGTTATGAAATATTTTGCATTGTTGAAAAAATCTAAAAAATGGAAAAAATATCTCCCTTCAAATACAATATTTTGTTTTATTTGAAAAATGGAACTTTGATTTTATGTAAACATCAATGTTTCATTTTCAAAAAGCTGAAATAAAGCATTCTGTTTTTTTCTCAAGATTATTTCTTTTTATTTAAACTGTAAAACATCTCTCCTCAGTTTTGATCATTTGCTATTTTTCAATACTTTTATCCCATATTAACTAAGGCAATATGTACTCCAGAACATTTTAAATTCAGAAGTCTACATCCTGATTGATCTGAGTTAAATATCAGCCTGTTTAACTTCAGTTATATGAAGCATATAAGTTAGAAATTTGGTCATTTGCTCTAGGTTTCCTCTATAGAATATGGAAACGTCATAGCAGACCTTAAATCAGCTGAAATACTCTTTGGATATCCTTCTCTCTGCATGGGCAGTTTGAGGGAATTTTATCAAGTATACTTTTAATTTACCAGAACTAAGTGGCTAAAATTGGGTGGAATAAATATGTCTTAAATATCTGATACACAATTGTGGTTTTTTGTGATAATAAATATTTTCCACTTATTTGCTGACTGTGTAGGATGATATTTCTCTGTTTTGCTTACACTATTTTGATTCTCCATTGCACAGTGCATTAAAAACATATTGGGCATTATTTATTTATTTTCATTAAGATCTGATTCAGAAGTATGCAAGACCACAAAAGTGTATGAAGCTAACCAAACTTTGGCTGTCCTTTAGGGTTTTTCATTAAAATATGACAGCATTATTTCACCTTACTTATGAGGTAAATAAACCTTTACTAGTTTCTCTCCAAGTTGCCTTCTTCAGCAACAGTAAAGGACTGGCAGTCTTATAGCTGCCCATACTAAATGTGTTATGTGCCAAGTTGTTTCAAACGTTTCTATTTATTTTCCTTCTGCTGTTTTTAAGGTTTATATATATATATGTGTGTGTGTGTGTAACAGCAATTGAAATTTTTTCTTTGCATTGATTAATTTTTGTTTAAGGAACGTGTGATTCATCAGCTTCAGGTCTTCTATGCCATAATAACTGGGATACAGGTCTGAAATGTAGTGAATTTCAAAAGAGGAGTTAAACATAATTTACAGCACTCAGCCTGCCCTAGAATCCAACCTTTTCTTTTTCTTTTCTGAAAGAACTTCCCTCTTTCCCCTGTTGCTGTGTAAATTCACTCAAAACAGGGATAAAGTGCCTGAGCTTTGATCCTGCCGTTCAGCCCATGTGGGCACCACTGATCCAACTACGGGATCCGGCCCAGCTGACTAAGAGCAGTAAACAATGAACTGACTGAACACAAAAGGCTGTCACTGATCTCTGTGGGTGTTTTGCCTCAATACAACTGGGCTCTGAAGTATTAGAATCAGAGCTCTAAATCTGAAATAAAGATGCATGTCTGAGGCTGCTAATTGTTTTCTGGTTTCAATATTTGAAATGTATAATTTCTATTTATTTTTTTTACTACAGTAAGGAAAGAACAAAGGAAAAGAAAATACTTTTGTTCCAAGAGGAGGAGACCATTCAGTTTGTTGGTGAATCATTTTTCCCATCTAGGCTCATTATTTTCAATATATTGTACTACAGCAATTTTAAGACTCAAAGATATAAACATAGAGGACTAATACTGTGTAGGGATGAAATAACAATTTGTAATTGATTTAAGTGTTTTGAGTCCCCTAGGATTTTTAATTATTCAGTCTGCTAGCAATGTGTTTTGTGACTTTATTTTGTCTGGTATAACTTCTATGTTCCACTTTACTGATTTGTAGGTATAAGAAGAGCAGTATCAATATAATTAATTGAAGCCTACCCTGAACATCGGTAAGTTTGATGGCAATATTTATAAAGTGCTCTGAGACCATTTGATTGAAAGAAGTTCTTTTATGCATGATTTCAATAAGCAACCAACAGGTTCATTTATTTGATAAGATCTACTTTGATCAGTCTTATTCATTCCACTCCTTTAGAAGTGATTAAGAAGCACAAGAGGTAAGCTCCATGGGACACTTGATTTTTTGGTGATATAACACAGTTAAAACCAGGAACTGAAACTGAAGCTTCCTATTTTTCAAAGAAGGAAAAAAGCCTTTCTGCAGAAAATTCCCTCCCCTTTCCAAATGGCTGTCATCTTCTCTCTTCTTATTCTGATTATTCTAATGTCATTCTGGTTATGGTCACAATTATCCTTGGTAATGTTTTGGTACTTCTGCTTACCTCCATATTCTTCTTCCCATTTTGTAAATGGGTGTCTTAAACCTATAAGTCTAATTGCATGAAATGAAACCCTGCAGCCCTATGAACAAGGACAATGCTTTCTGAAGACATGTAATTCATCTCAACTGTTAATCTGCATCATTCTGTGATGGGGGCTCATATGAGAGGAAAAAAAAGTAAGTCAGATCCATCTTTAAACCTAGATACAATCTTATCTTAAAGCAATAAAATACCTATTTCTAGCTCAAATTTAGTTGTGTTTGCTCAAACTGTGTACTTCTATACCAAAACTTGTTTTAATTGTTAAACTTATCTAAAAATTTCCATGGCATATAGACCTTTTACACTAACATTCTGACAGCTACACTCTTTTTAAAATGAGAATCAACATAGTTCTCTTATAGGGACTAAACTGGAACTGGATCATCACAAAAGAGATACCACTGGGGTTTTTTGGTTAGACATAAACATAAAGAGTGAAGTTTAAATTCAGTCTGAAAAAATTGGATATAAACAAGAACTTGCATCCCAGTTTTAGCTGAGCATGCTATAAAGTTAACAAGCCCATATTAAGAAAAAAAAAAAGCCAACAAAGAAAAACAAATAAGACTTTTCCCAAATTTCAAGGACTTTTGAACTTCATCCAGGCCCAGCTCTTACTTGGAAATGATCCAGAAGTAAAACCTAATCACAGTAAGATTATAAATGATGATTCAACTAAAGACACTATTATGACCTAATGATAAATCTACTTCAGAGAAAAGTTTTATTTTTTGCTTGATTAAAAAAAATGGGAGAAAATGTCCTGTCATATGTTCACTTTCTGTTAGCCAAATTTGTTGTTGCAGCAGGAGCAAGTTTTGACATTAAAGCCTTAAGCAGGCCTGGGACAGTTGCTTTTTTTTTTTTTTTTTTTCCCCTTAGGAAGATATCTCATACTTATGACAGTGTTTTCATATTGAGGTAAAATTTTTAATTCAACAGCTCCAGTTTAGTGGTCTGTCCTATGGCAATATGATAAAAGGGTCTTTGTGAAATATATGCTGTCACACACAAGCTCTGCTACCTAGGGGAAAAAAATCCCTTACATTTCTTTTACATGCATAGTACAACCACATACAGATTAATCCATGTTGGTTTTTAAACCTGATTCTGGAAGTCAGCATAACAGAAGAGGGATACAAATGCATTTCACATTGTGACAGCTTTGCCACCAGCCTGGGCAGCTCTGCTCACATACAAACACTTTGTATGTTTGTTTATTTGTGTGTTTGTGTATTCTTATTATATTTTTTTTAATACAGTAGTAGAATTTATGGTGGAATTGTAGAGGAATTTATAGAAGATTATAGAGGAAGCCTTGCCATGTACTTTGGATTGCACGCTTAACTTGAAGATGTCTAAAGTTTGTCTGGCTTCTGCTTAGAAAGCAGAGTGTTCCAACTGAGATCTCTGTGTAGCAACAAACTTGTTTAGTCTGAGAGTAATAAAATTAGAGAGGAAAGAGAAAACCTCATCATTGTGAACTGCTGCTCAGATCCACTACTATCTAAGTGGGAATTGAGGAATATTTGATCCAGAAGATGTCTAGAAATCATCCTGTGGAAAAAAAAGATAGATATCACAAGCAATAATTTTCAGTTCTACATGTGTTTTTACATATTATTAAATCATGCAAACAAGTATATATTCTACCTCATCACAGCAGCATTTCATTTATGAACTCACTGCAGATAAATAATTCTCACCATTGCCAAGATACAAAGCAACAGTGGGTAGTAATATGAAAAAATAAAGAAACTCAGGAAATGTTTCTATGGTTGTTTTGCTCTATCACAAGTAGAAGCTGGCATTCAAAGGGAACAATCTCACTTCTAATTGCTCCAGTTGTGTTTTTCCAGTTTTTCTTTACTACTTCTATTTGCATTGTGAGACAGTAGGAAAACTGTTTAGGCTGAGAATGGACCCTGTAAAAAAAAAAAGAAGGCTTTCAGCTGGATCTGGTTTCAGGTCTTGTTCCTCAGGTAGCTCTGTAAATGTTAGTGCCACGAAGGTGGCAGGACTTTCAACTACATTCTCCGCTTCTGTCCCTTTAAGGTAAGAGTGAAATCCTGAAACAGTGTCATTTTAGTGAATTTACCCCAGGTATCTGTGGGACAGCAGATGCAAAAGCTATGACTTGGGTATTTGCAAATTGCACCATTTGGAAATGCCACAGCTGTGTAATTTATATGTTCACCCATTAAAAGTTTATTTGGCATTTAGGCATACTATATTGTTATACCACAAGTGATAATGTGTTTGTTTTGTTACCAACGTTGCTTACTGGAGGATAAATTACTGATAAAGTTAAAAAATGCAGAATTGCATGAATTTTCTTTTACTAACTTACATCTGAGTTTTAGTAAGTTTAGTAATTAATAGAAAATGTTTTTTCCTTCTTACATACAGTAATAAAAGCTGAATCCTTTACCTGCTATCTTCTCTTTTTAAAGCACAGAGTTTCCTCTTGCAACTTAAGAAATTTATCTTAAGCTAATATATGTATGTGTGTTTTAATACATGTGTGGTCTGTTAACAATTTCTGACATGGTAAAGCCATCAAGCAGGAGGATAGGCTGACAAATTCGTGGAGAAGCATGTCTTAACTTGACAAAATTAATTAATTACCTCAAGGCTGGTATTTCACTGATATTTTAAAGCGTCACATACCTCTCTATACTAGACAGCTCCACTAAGGTGAATTTTCACAGGTAGAATAAGCTATTATAAAGTTAAGCAAACAACAACAAAAAAAGCTGGAAATTGTTCTGGTATATGTGGTGTTAAAAAAAAAAAAGGGGCTTGGCCTTCAGTGGTAACTCTGGGCCAGATGCTGTACCCTAGGGAGAACGCTGAAACACTGCACAACATAAATGCTCTCCAAATCATACCACATGAACATAATCCTAAAACTGGCCTTCTTAAACAGGTCATCAGTTTCAGAAGACCTGAAGGAAGAAACTCACTACAGTGGAGATTAAAGGAACTATATGTTGATGCTGTCATCTGAAACAAATGCATGGGTTGCTGTCAGATGACTCACAGAACCTGCAATTTTTCACAGAACATGGCATTGAATCAATTGCCATTGACAGTGAAATATTAGAAACATTTACATTATATTTAAGCAAAAATTGGTTTAGGTTTTAAATAGACGCTTGTTCTTTTTGCTGTCTCCTTTATGCAATTCTAATGCTTCTGAATAACAGTTTAGGCAGCTAGCAAGTAGTTTAGATAATAAAATATGGATTCTGTCATATTGTTCTGAAAAATCAGTTTCCTTATACTTACACAAGAAAAAACAGCAAAGGCATGGAAAGGAACTGATTTTCCTAAATCTTTCTTATTTCAGGTTTTATGATTTGGATAGAATTTTCAGGTTCAAATTCATTTTATACTACTGTTACCCACATAAAATGTCTAGGTACATAAGCGTAAATATGAATCCTTGCCCATTTATTCCATTCATGCAAATAGTCAGCAAAAAGCCTTGGACAAAATAACTGTGCCAGCTCAGAGCTGCATGAAAGTGCTGCTATATTAAGCTAGCCATAAATGACTGCCACTAGGGAATGAAGAGAAACCAGCAGAGTAAGTCCAGGGAGAACTTTGAGGTGCACTTCTTTCTTGACAATTGCAGATCTATCCCTCAAAGCTAAAAAACAATGGAATCCAGTTTCCCTTTGAAACCATAGGGAATATACATGAAGAGTTGTTTCTCTTTTTTTGTTTCTTTTTTTTTTTACTTTCTAGTACTACTGCCTTTTCAGGTCTCTAAGGACTTGCAGCTTTCCTACAACATACTTAAAAGGACAATTCAGGATCTGATGTATTAGGAAAGATAAATTGAGGCTGAATTAGAATTAAAAAAAAAAAAAAGAAAAGAAAAGGCCAGCATGAAAGACAACCAAAGTCCTTGGAGAAACTCCCAACTGATGCAGCAGAATCTGTATCAGGTCTATGTGGTGGCCCAAGAACTTAAAATTGGAAGGAAAAGTTGAAAGGGAACTGACAAATAAGGTAAGAGTAGAATAGAAAAGAGGAGGGTGAAAATTAATGATACATAAAAAAATTAATAATAAACAGCGAAACATCCTCAGAGAACAAATCAAGTTGCACTGCATGTCTGGCAAAGATACAGAAGTGTTACATCAATAAGGACTTTTCAAATATCTTTTCGGTAGATGCATGAAAGACTATACATTCCCTATCCTTTAAATAAAATCAGCTGGGATACACAAAAAGATGGTTTGGTGAAGCAAAAAAAAATATTGAGAGAGCTGTTATCTGGTAGAATAGCAGCTGATCAGAAAAAGATTGCAAACAGCATGAGGAGTTGGCACTCGTTTACAGACAAGGGCAACTCTTAAAGTTGCAGGATAACATTACCCTTGTCAGAAGAGACATCTTTATCCCACAAAGTGAACTGAATTTCAAAGATTTCACATCCCTTTTTTCAGTAAGTATTAACAGTTGCCTACAAGAAATGATAAACACTTTGACTTTCCCTCATTGTTCTAAAATCATGTTCAAAAAACATGTTTTCACTCTATGTCAAAGCATATGGCTTGCTAGTAGACACAAGATTTAGAGGACTTTTTATCTTGGTTAACATTACTCTGAATCTTTGCACAGAACAAATTTCAAAATTGATGAATAGTGAATTGGTGAATGTATTTGGAATCCCAAAATACATTAGGGAGTTACAAATCATTAAAACCCTGGATTCAGATTAACTCCTATGTTACCATCAGTGGAGTTAATGTTCATGAATTAGCACCTGTACTGGTAGTGCCAAGAACTGCTAGAAATGTTGGAAAGTGAGTGGATTCGAGGCCATGTTTATCCTAGACCTCTCATTCGTAAATCTGTGATGGTCAAGACAGAAAGAAGGGTCAAGACACCCTGAGAAGGGGTAATAAGTGGCCAATATATTTGTGCTATAAAAACATCCATCAGGAAGATACAGTTACACTGGAAAACTTGTTTTATCAAAATGCTTTTTTTTTTCATTCATGGGGAATGGAATAAATCCCACAGTTTTCCCATGTCTATATCAGTATTACATGAGAGCACCAATAGTAGTAGGATAGGAAGACCTTACATTTATCAGTGAAAAACATCTCTTTTGCAGAGGACAACTGAGGGCTATGTGCCATTTAAATGTTTGAAATAGACAGTAATGGATGCATTTCATTCTATTAGCATAACTGTGATGGTTCACTAACCTTTCATTTTAAATCCCTTTTTCTGTTTTACTGGGAGAGTGCCTATTTGTTGTTGACAGTTTGTAGCCATTGGAATAAAAGAATGTACTAATACACAGATAAAGAGGTACAGAATTTAAGATTATTATACACATGTTGCATTTAGAGCAACAATTTGTCACTTCATGAAATGTTTTTGAAACATCTAATTACTACAAATGCATGACTTTTTGATCATAAAATTCATAAATGTGTTAATATTTTATAGGAGAAAGCTAATGTATCTTGCAAATGACAACAGGACAAGCTGTCAGCTGCAGCTTTCATAGTTTCAATACAACATTGGTTTTGACTTTGGACCCTGCTGTTTGAAAGATTAAATATTTTACAGGCATGCACCGTAGCTCCTTTCAGAATGTGATATCACTGATCGTACTTAGGCAATATTCCTCCAGTGTGTTCTGGATCAAGCCCACAATACATATTTCCTCTCTGTTGCCATGTGTTGAATGTTTGTGGAAAATCTTAGCTCAAATATTTGTGAAGATGCCAGGTAAAAACTACTGAAGGAAGTCCAAGAGATTTCAATCAGAATACACAAAAAGCATAAGAATGATTAAAGTACATCTAACAATTGATTTATGAATCTGAATGTAGAGACACAGAAAACAACATAAATCATTTATCACCCTATTATTATAGTAAGCACACAAAGGGCGGTAGAGACTCCACAGAAGACATGAATCAGGATCCCTGCCTGCGAAAGCTTGTAATATAAATTTCAGAAGACACATTGTAAGTGATGATGAATAATTTGTAGGGATTGAGCAAGGGTTACATTTGATTGAGCACATATTCATCCTACTTAGACACTGTAAGACTGTGAACATTCTTTTTATAATATACGAGTGATATAAAGAAGCTAATACCTATTCTTAACTCCTCTGTTGTGAAATGGTGAATAAGTTAATTTCCCATGGACTTGAATAAAAAGAGCAGAGCAGCAGATTAGTGGACACAAACGGAAACTGGTGAGTTCCCTTTGAAAGAAAACAGACTATGAAGAAAACACTGTGCTTGAAGAAAAAACACTCACAAAAGTGACTAAGCAACTTTTTACTCCCTTTGTGTTCTATTTTTTAATTATTATTTATTTATTTGAGACTCCTGGTGAGGGGAAACTTCTAGAGCAGTTAGAATCAGTGACAAAATTCCCACTGTTTTCCATAGAGCCATGCATAACCACTGTGACCTTATTTTATTTATAAAAATATCCTTTGCAAACAGCATTAACAAGACAGAAACCTGACTAGGAGGGCATTATGCCTACATGAGACTCTGACATACAAGATTTTTTTCAAAAACTTTCACAGACATT
Organism: Elanus axillaris; assembly: GCA_026212715.1. Classification (NCBI taxonomy): domain Eukaryota; kingdom Metazoa; phylum Chordata; class Aves; order Accipitriformes; family Accipitridae; genus Elanus; species Elanus axillaris. The sequence continues at coordinate 36,994,217 of JANZLQ010000029.1, read as the reverse complement.
TCATTCTTTAACTGCCCCAGGATTGCCCTTGTCTCCCAATTCCTCAACCCCGTTGTGGAGCAGCTGACTCTTGCTGCTCCTTGACACTCCTCCTGAAAGGAGCACATGAAATACTGCAGAGCCAGACAGAGGTGCGCAGCAGAAAGCCAAGAGATAATAGTCAAGGAAAAAAAAAAATAAAAATCACATTGAGAGTTAGTAATTATCAGAACAGATTTGTCAGACATTCTCCATCTATGGCAGTACACAAAACTTGAGGAAATTTCTCTAATGCTGAAGATAGCCATGCTTTGAAAAAGGACATTGGACTAGATAACCTTCAGAGGTGGTTTGCAACCTATTTTTTTTTTCTGTTTCTATTATCATTAAAGGGATTAGATATTCCTGACTAGAAAGATTTAAATAAGATATGCACCTAGCCTTTAGCGTAGAAATAGTTCATAGGAAGAGTGTTAATATGCAATAGGCTAAGCAAAAGATAAATTAACGGTTAAGGTAATAAAGTGCAAAGGAAAGTAAATTGTGTTGTTCCATTTGTGACAAAGTTAAATTTAGTTCAGTAACTGGATCAGATACCTCCAAATATTCTGCATAAATATAAATCTGACTTCTAAATTATATCATCTAATCTCTTCTATACATGATTAACTATGTTATGATGTTTTTTTGGCTTCATTAATTTGGTTACTAACAGAAAATATTAAGCCCATTTTATTTCTAGAAATTCTCTTTATCTTACTTTTAGTCCCTACAAGGCTTCTTGCACTGAGTTTCATCAACAAACCACAGAGAATCCATGCAAAATAAAAATAAAATAAAAATAAAGATTTATTAATTTTTAAAAGGAGTTTCATATGAAGGATTTATAAAGAAACCAGCTTAAGCTTTCTTCCTAGTGGAGTCAAGGAGTTGGTGTGCTTGTGGATAAATATCAGTGTAAAACTCATACAACTTCTCCCAGTATTTAACGTCAACCAAATGTTGAAAATTGACATGCAGAAATAAGAACCACAGAAGGCCTATTGCCCTAGTAAATCTTATTAAATCTATCCAAAAAGAGAGACAGCATAATTTAAGATGAGTTATTTTCTTCTCTATACAAGTAAGAGATACGAAGTGTAGCTACAAAGTACTAAAAATATTAAATTGTTAATCTGACCCCAAGCAACTAGAAGAAAAAAACAAATTTACATTCTCATATTTTAATAGACTTTTGATGTTGAATTCCTAAGGCTGGAAAATTATTGCAAATTGTTAGAGATAGTGCCCAATACAAAACTCTGAATTTTAGAGAACTGTTATAAGGTCTGATTGCATTTTCAGAGCTAAATTTTCCTAAGAGATATAACTTACGAAGTTTAAATTGAGGTCTTTGATTTATAATATTGAGAATTCTATAGGGCTTGAAATCCAGACCAAATCAAACAATTTCCAGAATTCTTCTTTGAAAAAATATATCAAAACAATTTTATGGTTCCACAAAGTTAATTTTAGATTTTATGTTAATGAGGTAAAAGTGTTATTTTATTGCTTAATGAAAGAAAAATTTCAAGCCAACTGACCAAAAAGACAGACAGGGATTAAAATTTTGAATTAGCAGGGACGTAATAGTTGACGCTTATTTGAAGTAGTATCATATTACAGAAGAGGTAGTTGCACTTTACAACGCTGTCAGACCTACTTAATCTGTTCCACCACCTAGCATCATGCAGAGCCATTAGCTCTGTTAACCTGCTACAGCACTGAGGTGATCCTGCTTTATTAGCCCTGCTGTTTTAATTTGCTTGCTTCCAAGACCTCTGCTGGTGTTTCCATGTGATACTGTACTTCTCTACATTGCTGCACCAGGAAGCACAGATATATCTGAGTCTTCCATTGCTTACTTTAAAATAACTTTTGAATACTATTCATCTCTCAGTACAGAAGAATTAAGGAAGCACAGCTGACTTTATCCTGACTATTTTGCCCAAGCAGAAAAATATCAGATGCTAAAAATAATTAGCAATAGAAACTGATTTTAAAATATACATAAGAAATACCATAGCTTTTTCAATGATAATGATGATTACATATATTTTCTATGCATATATTATCTATATGTAATCATTGGAATCTGTTGTTTCACTCATGTTTTCCTCCTCTGATGAAAGTGCTATAGCCTTCAGACTAAAGACCATCTGGGTGACGACTGTGTCTGATATTTCATTCCTTTCACTTCTTGTCTGAAGGTTTCTAGCAACATGTTGGAAAAAAAGAAGTGTGGGACTGAGCTCGCTGAGGGTCTGGAAGATGCTAAAACCAGTTTACTGATGTTAGACTCCATAACACAGTTATCCTTTCCTGATCTGAAAGCAAGAAGGGAAGGATCTGATTCCTACTATCACCAAATAGTCTAAGTTCAAGAGATGTAGCTTGCCACAAACATGTTTCTCATCACTTACTCTTTAGAGGCCCTTCTGCTCAGCCTTGTGAAGGTGTTGCATCATCACCTACACATGCAGCTGTTTACTTCAATGTAAAAGCTATATAAGCATCTAATCCAGCAGTGAAAATCTGCAGATAGATAATTTTTTAAGCACTAAGTACTGTACTTCACAAGACACTAATTTCTATGTTTAGAAAATGTGAAAATGTAAATCAAGGTCAGAATGCAAACCATGTAAGAGTAGGTCTAGGGCAGCATGACAAAATACACAGCTAGGAAATAACCTGTAGAAATTGTACTTGAATGAGGAAAACTTAATAATATCTCATCTTTAAAACCAAAATATGCTTTGTAAAGGCATAATCATCTGGCAGCTAGAGAAGTATTTCAAACAACCTTTCATATCCAGTTGATTTTTTAATCAAGATTTGTAAACTCACTAGAGGAAGAAGGTTTGTGCAGCAAATAAGTATACCCTTTCATTCTTATCCTACTCTTGAAGAAAAGAGAAAGAGACTTATGCCACTGAGGTGAGGAAAAGAAAACAGATGTGTAATTAGCTCCAATTCCTACAGGAGAAATTATGTGGAATACTATGGAAGTGCTGCCATCACACGCTTCCTCTTACTTTACTCTGCATTAGATTTGAAGGTGAAATTTCTGAATGAGAGGAGATGTTTCATGGTCCTGCAGTGATTTGAAAAAGTAAACCTTAAAATAGTTTTAAAATAAATTTAATGTGGAAATAGTCTATAAATTGGATCCAGGGATTATTTAGGTCTGCGCAAGATTATCCTTTTGATTTCAATAGTCTTTCCATTTGATACAGTGAAAGAAATTTGGGCTTCAAATAAAATTTGTATTCAAAGTTAAAAACTTCAGAAATAAATATATTTCCACATTTCATCCTTATATTTCTTCCCTATAATCAATCATTTCAACACTTCAAGTCTGAATATACAAACTTCATCTGAAACTTAACTAAGAAATGCCACATTACAGGTTATAGTCACAGCAAATGAATGACAATACAATTTCTTTCTTTGTGTGACAAACCCAGACAAATGATTCTGATACTTTTAATATTCAGTTTGCTTCCTTTACTTAACAAATAAAAAAGTCTGAGGAGACATGTGGATAAGATTTCTAAACCATATTTTTGTGCTGCTGCTTTGTTGAAGGAGAGGAGAGGAAAGGAAACTGTCTCAAACCAATTTATGTGAGCAAAGGATTAATGAAAATGCTAGCAAATTATATAATGGCTTCAGGCCTGAAAAATGCAACAGCACTCTTGTTTCATAATGGATCTTTTGAAGCCGATTTTATGTAACATTCACATTTTATTCAACTCTATATCAAGTAGAATTCCTATATTTGACTGCTGAAGGTAGCAAAGGTAACATTGGAATACTATTTCAATTTTTACATTTTCTTCTTTTTACTGTAATGAAGCCATAAGAACAATGATGCATACTATGTTGAAATCTTACCCTTAAGAAAACAATTTTAAACCAACATTTCTGCAGAAGACAGCAAATGTTACTCATTTAAAACTAAGTGTCAAATGTAAAGTAAGAGGGAAAGAAAGCCTCAGTATTAAAACCAGTTCATTTACTTGGCAACATATGTAGTTTAAAAGGCTTTTTTTTTTAATGTGGTTTGGTTTTTAAGACAGAGAGAAATAAATTTCAGCTATGCAAAAGATCCTATCCTGACACCAACAGTCAATTTATTATTATTTATGTATGAAGTAAATGTATTAATGTCCCTTCAACAGACAGTATTTTACTGTACTAATATGATTCCACCACTTGTGACCCCTGGGATAAGAAGGGACTTTGAACAGATACTTCTGTCAGGGAGACAATGTTCTCAAAGCTCAGGTACATGCCATCCTTATGCATCCTTGAAAGAATTTAGATTGTTCTGTTTTAGCTGACAGGTGACATAGGTTGAAGTTATAGTCCTACTTCTTTGCATGCTCTGAAGTTCCATGAAAAATCAAAGTAATGAGGATGGGTCAGCACAGTATATTCAAAGATTCACAATTATTTGTTGTCTTTGTTTTATAAAAATATATTAACAATACTTTAATGCATGCTCTATTGCCACATTATGTTATACAATCTTTTAAATCAAATTCCAGAGAAATTAAAGAGAACGCAGACATGAGGAGCAAAGGTTGAAGAGGTACCAGGAAGCTAACCTGAATGAAAGGCTTTCTGCATTTCCAGTGTCTCTGTCAACAGGTAATTTACTAATAGTCTGGTTTTACAAACATCTAGTTTCTAGTTGTCCAGGGTAATAGCTCAGCACAAAGTACATTGGGGAGGCAGGGAGGGAAGAGCAAAAAAAGAGCATCACTCATAAAGAAAAGGAAGGTCTTGTAATTTATTTCCAGGCAAGCACCATATCCAAATAAAGCAAATTGCCAGTGTGGTAGGACTTTAGACTACTGGGAAAATAAAGTTTGAAGAAAATCTTGCAAAAGCACACAACTGAGACGTTATATCTAAGTAACTCTGTAGGATATCAAAGACAAAAATAGAGGAAAATGAGGAGGGCAGAAGGGCAAGAGGAAGGGTTGAGATGTGCCAGTAATAATTCTGAGAACCCATAAGCAGCTGTAAAAGTGTTTGAATAATGCTGTGACTGTTGAAGGTTTTTCTCTTCTTTTTTTTTCTTTTTCTTTTTCTTTTCTTTTCTTTTTCTTTTCTTTTCTTTTCTTTTCTTTTCTTTTCTTTTCTTTTCTTTTCTTTTCTTTTCTTTTCTTTTC
>JANZLQ010000029.1:36961248-36988916 GCA_026212715.1 Elanus axillaris | reverse complement strand
CTTTCCTTTCCTTTCCTTTCCTTTCCTTTCCTTTCCTTTCCTTTCTTGTTTTCTTAAAACTGAAAAACAAGAAGGAAAAGAAAGGAGAGAGCACAGCTGTTACAAAGCTGAGTATGTACATTGACATATAACATTTTCATGTAACTTATTAAATATTCCATAATTAGAAACAGAACAGTTTAGGGGACAAACAATTCAGTTTCTAAAAGCAAGAGTGTTGAGTGAGAGCAATAACATTGAGGACAGACTGAGAGACCTAGACTAGGATATGTAAGTGCAGCTATTCACAAAAGGAACAGAACAGTAGAATAATGACAGCCAGTGATGCAGAACTATTAGAGAGGCTCAAGCTAAAGGAGCCAAGGAAGCAGACAGATCAGCTGAGAAAATGGTGTTGCAAAGGTCACAGTTCAGTGTGTTCTGTAGAAAATGACAGGAAAAGCAATGGCTTAGAGGGCATGGGAACCAGAATAATTTTATTTCACTATGTAATAGGTGGAAAAAAACAAAAAGGGAAAAAAAAAAAAGAAAAACTACAGTGAAGGAATACGGAGAATTCCAGTGAAGATAAATAAATCATTTGTATATTAGCACATTCAAAACAACTTAATACATGTGGGTGACCACTGCTTACTGGAGAGAGTCTAGCACAGGGCCACAAAGATAATTAAGGAACTGGAACATCTTTTATATGAGGAAAAGCTGAGAGCACTGGGGCTGTTCAGCCTGGTGAAGAGAAGGCACAGGGGCATCTTATTAGTGTGTTGAAATACCTAGGAAATGAAGAAGAGGGAGCAAGACTCTTCTCAGTAGTGCCTGCTGACAGGAGAAGCAGTAGTGGTCACATATTAAAACACATGGCATTCTATCTGAACACAAGAAAAACCTTTTTTTGGTGATCAGATGCTGGAAAAGGGTGTCCAAGAGGCTGCAGAGTCTCTGAATATCTCCAAGGATGTATTTAAACCCCAGTTGGACAGAGTCAGGTAACCTGCTCTAGCAGATGGGACTAGATGGTCTCAGGAGATCCCTTCCAACTTAAATGACTCTGTGATTCTGTGAAACAGTCAGTCAGCTGTGTAATCAGATCAATTGCTGTCGTGATTTCAACTGAATTGTGTCAGCAATGGGAGGTATCCTGACATCAGAGCTGTAGCTCTGAAGGAAGAAACACTCCAGAACACTGCCTAACCAGAAATGTTTCTTAAGGAGGTGTTGAAATAAAACTGAGAAGTGATTTCATCCAAACCAAATATCTACTGATAACAAATAAACTCTGGCCGGGAATGGAGGAAAGTGAGTATCACTGAAGAGGCCTCTCTGCCTTAGTGCATACCATCTATACCTATGTCACTCACATCAGATGCTTATGTAACCTGCTACAACAGAGGTTGTTCTGTAGTCTCTCAGGCACTATTTTATTAAAAAACTCTAGGCCAGGACACTAGCAACTGGTCTTACTTCCTGTATCATGTTTAATTTGAAAATATTAGTCTTTTGCTTTCAAGTTTAATGTTTACTATAAGCTTTGGGGAGCTGAATAATGATCTGCAATATAGGGGACAAGTAGGGATGCTTCGTGGATACAGTTAGACACAAGGCTTGATTCTGTCACTTATATTCAGGTATCTAGTGCCATTTGAGATGGCTCAGCCATTTGCCTGCTACCTCAGAAAAGTGTTAGTATCCTACAGATCTTGTGTCATATTATCAAATCCCTGTTTTAGTTCATGACTGTAAGTAATTACAGGGCTTCTATAACTGGACTAAGTAGGTAGACAAACACTTATTTTTTTTCTTTATAGAAAGGTAAAAGAAAACACCAAGCAAAACACTAGCCCAAGAATGAAGCATCTTTTGTTGAAATGGAACAGGAGATACAGTCTATCAACATGTATTAGAATGTCTTCTTTTCTTTTCTGCTGGGATGATTCTGAAGTGCTTTCTACAGAAGATAAAGTTATTCACCTTTTAGCATCTTAAGAAATTTGTCACGCCAGTTTCTGTAAGATGAATTCTCTGGAGGACAGTGTGGAAAAATTGTGACCAAAAAAATGACTGTGTGCCACAGTACACAGTTCAGATAACTCTCTACCTATTGGCAGTGTGAGGAGGATGTTTTCTTCTGAGTACCCATAAAAGACATTTAGAAAAAAAAGAAGAAAGATTGTGGCAAAATCCTGTATACTTATGGATTCACCTCTGAAACTTGCTTGTACTACACTAATCAATTTTTAGACAGAGACTGCTAGTTTTTCTTTTTAAGTGCTTAACTCTGGCACTCAGTTACACTGGATCTTGCCATTTGTGGTGTCATGTCTACATTTCACTTTTTCCCAAAGTCTTATGCTTGGCTTCACTCTAGGTCATCACACTTTAAGCAGACATCAGACTCTTTGTCCATTAAATGCATGTCAGCATTTTAAACACAAACCACTCTATTTCTTTGTCTTCTGTTCACAGCACTTCCATAAATAAGACAGCCACATCTACTAACCAAACCATTACACCCTAGTGGGACATCATCACCTGCAGGTGCTTGCTGAATCAATCACACTATTTCTGGTTTGGTTGGGGATAGTTTGAGCACTGTTCTAGGCATTTATCTGTCTTTTATGCCTCGGATTGATCTGTTGCATACTAATATTTGGAAAACTGTGTATAACCTTCATGTCTTCCTACAATCTCTTTAGGAAAACAGTGTAAAACGATATAATCTTCCATTTAATTTCAAAGCAGTCATTGCCTTTAACATCCACAGGAAGCACTAGCTAGTTAATTAAGCGCTGTGCCTGTACTTATACTATCTAGGCCTGGTGGTATTGGTATCCCTGGGCATAGGCCTAGGGTTCCCAGTAAATGTGACCCAGAATGTGAGTGCCAGAAACACTCCATGTTAACATGCCATATTTAAGTAATGTGCTTCCTGCAGAGAAAAAGCATCTGCATTGTGGCCTTTCCTGTAACTTCCTTTCTAGACAGTCTTACTCATCTTCAGTGTTTGTGGTATAAGTATTTCCTGCACTTTGCAAACTGTGAGCTTGTCCAAAGGTTCAGAGTGGTGTGGACATTGCCTTGGGTTCTTGTCTGTCCCTGGCACTGGGTTTCCCAAATCTGCTATCTTGAAAGTGCAAAAGCATCCCCAATGTAATTTTTCAGCCCTGGTCCATGAGTTAGGAAAGTACATCCTGGCATGGGCAGTGAAGCACAAGACCTAAGGACTTAAGAGAGTTACTCCATCTGTTTGTGAATTATATTGCCTTTATTTTCCACATTGCCAGATATAAATCAAACACAACTGTTGATAAACTCTTTCAGCCACATTGTCAAAGATGTATGGAAGGGGAATAATTGCAAGAGTGTTACATAGTTGGTAATACTCTTAGGTGCTCAAGTACAGCAGTCTCTAGGCATACCTTTCTGTCTTGGAAGTACAACCAAAACTATGGACATCTGACTTGCTTTCTGCCCAGAACCAGTCCAGTTTTCCATTGATAAACTCTTCCAATACTTAACAGAAGGCCACCATACACATAAATTTTTCTTCCTGTTCTTTGTAGCTCTGAAAGAATGATGCTGTTTTCTTTTTAATCCCCACTACTGTGGCAATTTATCCCTTAGAGTAGACTCTCCCTGAAACTAATTACCCAGGCTGTGGAATTTAGAGGTTCAAACAGCAAATTTAAACTTTTTTGTTCCTATTGCATCCATTATACAGGGATATAGTCATTTTAAATAAAGAAAGCGGGTATCTTGCCATACAGAAACCTAAAACAGATAGGTGAAGTTATGTCATGAAAACTATTCTTCACTTCTTCTCAAAGAATGTCATTGCTCTTGCCATTATAAATAAGACCAGAAACTTGCTAAACAATTTTTACTTCTCAGCTCACAAAAAATAAATCACTGAAATAAAGATCTGTCTAACACAACCTTACCTCCAGTGTCATAATGCATTTCTATATTAGTACTTCATACTATGGATGTTGCAGAGGTATGGAATCTTTCTATGGACATAGATTTGGAACTTAAAGCTTGATAATTCAAAATATCAACTGTGCAGCAAAAGTAATCAGTAGGTGAAAGTATTCTTTCATTGCCAGATGGATGCAAAAACTCGAGCATTACCAAAGTCATATCAAGTGACTTGGGTCAATATTATCCTTCAGTCCTGTAAATAGACACTCTCTGTAAAGAGACTATGCATTAATCAATACCCACCAAATCACATTTTAGTCACCATTTCCAGATAGGAGTTTCATAGTTCTCTAAACTATGGCCAACCCTTTCTTTTTTCTTCTTGCACATGATTTTCTGTAATACTGCCTCTTCTACTCCAATATTGATGGTACTTTCCTAGCTTCCTTTCAACTCCTAGTACTTTCTAACAGAGCTTTAAAGATTTCAGTAACCTCTACTGAAATGTTCTTCTGGTTCCAGGTCATGCTTTGCCTAGGCCTGCAGTCCTCTTTCTATTCCCCTACAAATTTCCATTCAGTTGCCTTTTCAGATGGTGAACATTTTCCCTATAGGCTTCACTCCATGTGCCATGTAGGAAGATAGATTTAGCCTATCTGTAATTGCTAGCACAGTTATTCTTGGAGCTATCATAAGAAGTTGTTATTGTAGCAAGTAGAGAGTAGGGAATAGCTCTGTCACTGTTGCAACCACCATAACGGAGCACTATAATAAAATCACTTCAATCACTTGAACTAATGCCCTTTTGTGGGAACCAATTTTATGTCCAGAAGCAGCCCTAGGGCAAAGACCCAGATCTAGCCACATTTTTTTGACTATTCTTTGATAGTCACTCCTGTGTTTGTCATGGAGTTCTTAACCTTCATAAACTCTCTTTTGGTGCCCTACACTGAAAATATCACCCTTCATTTGATCTTCTATGATGTGAAGTAACAAGTGTTCTTCTTAACAGCCCTTCTTGCTACACCTTCGTCTGCATGTATCAGGGATTTCGAGGTTTTCCTTTCCAGTTTCCTGGAGGCAACTGGTACTGACTGGTTTCCTCAGTACAGAAGAATCTCTGCAGGACCTTTGGCTGTAGGTGGCTCCCACAGCTTTGTGTGTGAGACATCTGAGATCTCTGCATCTACACAGCAATCAGAAATTGTTTGCCTTTTAGCAGAATGAGCCAAAACTAGCTGGCTCCAGCAGCTGTGTTTGTAGATGTGGAGGTTTTAACTCTGGTGTACCTTGCACATATAGAAATTAAGAAGCTGTACTTGCCACATTTTCTGGGCATGCACTGTTATGGGTTTGTGTGGCACGTTTTTTTTGGTAGCAGGGGAGGGGCCACAGGGACGGCTCCTGTGAGAAGCTGCTGGAAGCTTCCCCGGCTCCAAGTCGGACAGGCCTCTGGCCCAGGCCGAGCCCATCAGCGATGGCGGTAGTGCCTCTGGGAGAGCAGATTTAAGAAGGGGAACCTGCAGTGAGCAGGGGATTGGAATGTGAGAGGAACCCCTCGGCAGCTCCCAAGGCCAGTGAGGAAGGAGGGGAGGAGGAGCGGGGGAGGAGGAGATGCCCTGGCAGTCCGCAGACGGCAGGCTGTCCCCCCCCAGCCCAGGGAGGGCAGCGGGGGAGAAAAGGCCCCCAAAGATGGCCGTGACTCCATGGGAAAGCCTGCCCTGGAGCAGATTGTGACTGAAGATCAGCCCATGGAAAAGACTCAAGCCAGAGAAATTTGTGAAGGGCTGCAGTCTGTGAAAAGGACTTACACTGGAGAAGTTCATGAAGGACTGTCTCCTGTCAGAGGGACCCCATGTTGAAGCAGGGCATGAATGAGGAGTCCTCCCCCTCAGGAGGAAGCAGCAGCAGAGACAATGTGTGGAGAACTGACCCCAAACCCCATTCCCTGTCCCACTGCGCTGCTGGGGGGAGGAGGTAGAAAGAATCAGGAGTGGGGTTGAGCCAGGAAGGAGGGAGGGGTGGGGGGAAGGTGTTCTAAAGTTTGGATTTACTTCCTACTATCCTTGTTTTGATTTGATTTGTAGCAAATAAAATTGATTTTGATTTTTCCCCAAGTTGAGTCTGGTTTTTGCCTGTGACCGTAAGTGGTGAGTGATCCTTTCCAGTCCTTATCTCGACCTATAAGCTTTTCATTATATTTTCTCCTCATCCCACCGTGGCCAGAGTGGGGAGTGAGGGAGTGGCTTCATGGTGCTTTCTTAGTGGCTGGGCTGAAACCACAACAGCACAAATCAGCTTTATGAGTATATACATTACATATTACCTCCTTTTATGTGAAATGAGCTTAATGTGTCCAGGAAATCTGATAGAAGAGTGCAGGAGAGCATTAGTTCATTACTGAAAGAACTATTGCATTACTATGTGGCAAATGCACTTCCTCAAACTTATAGCACATTTGTGCTGAGTATGCCAAAGAATTACACTAATTAGACTGGAAGCTATTAAATGTTCTCCATAATATTTAACATAATTTCCTACAACAGCATGCTGTACCTCTTCTTGTTCCAGACATAGAATTTGTATGTGGTTTCCTCTGTCTCTCATTCATTAAAACCAAGCAATACTATTTGGAACAGGTATTGTTGCAAAGCCTTCTGTTCAGCCTTCTCCAAAGTCTTTGTAAAGAGATGTTGAAGCTTTTGTTCATTGCAGAGTGATTTCTCAGTCATTTTTCTTTCACTCTTTAAAAGATGAAGTGATTCAGTGGCCTCCTCCCACATTTGTGATAAATGTAGCTTTCTGTTAAAACAGGAGATGATTTTTTTCCTGTTAGCCTGTGAATATTTAAAGCATTGCTTTTGACCAAGAGTTAACAGTGAAAAGTAACAAAGGGTGTAATCACAGCCTTTGGGGCAGCAGAAGTAGCAGATTACAGAGCATCACTGTTGGCAGAATGTAGTCTTGTATTCTTCTATAATGTTAATGTCATTAGATGGAACAATAGCATGCTCTTATCTTGAGCTGTATACTTGATTCTGGTCATTCAGCCTCCAGAAAGATAGAGCACAAATAACAAAAAATTAAGTTAATTTGAAGTTAGGAGATGAAAAATTATTTAAAGACTTTGATATGGAAAGACATTTGGAAAGATTAGGGCTCTATCATTTAGGGAAATGATTAACAGGGATCATGATAACATAAGCATGGTATTGATAAGAGATTATTGGATTATTGGAAATAATGAACTGTATGAAAAAGGAGTAGAATTCTGTTTGTCTTTCTGCATATTACAAAACTCAGGGATGTGTGCTGGAACTGGAAGAACTTTAAATTGTAAATAAAAGTATGTTTAAACAACATATAATCAGCATGTAGAACTCACATAAAATACATACTTCTAGAGCCTACCGCTTCAAGAAAAAATATATGTGTGGGGCAAAGTAAATTTAAATATCAAAAATGCTGCCTGAATTCAGGTTCAGATTAATCCAGGAATAAAACTTGCCTAAGACTTAAACTAGTCATGCATTATTGAAGGCTGTGAAAGGTTCCATCCTGACTTTAGTGTGATCAGGCTTCGAACCTTTGTGCATAATAAACATGATTGATAGGCAGAAAAAGTTAGATCTAAAATGGGAACCTGGTACATTCTGAGTGAGAGAACATGGTATGGATGCTAATGTAGACTGGGAACTATATTTGCTGATGCAAACATCCTCTTCCAGCCTTATGTTTACATATTTTTTTTTAAAAAAGTGTATTAAAGCAGAATAAATGAATAAACTTTATAATTGTCTAATGTACTTTTGGGGTCTAAAGGGATCTCAGGAGATCATACAACACATTAAAGGCAGGATTAACTATATCTATGTAATTTTTGTCTGTCTAGGACTCCTACACCACAAGATGATCATAAGTTCACACTCTCATGCCACTGCAAAAAAGCAGATGTTATACTCAAAGTTATAAAAGACTAGCAAGGTCTTATTTTAAGAAAGATATCCAGTTTGGTCTGCATTTAATGAATTTTTTCCAGAGACCCTGGTAGAAGGCACAGAGAGTGATCCGAACACTAGTAAACATGGCCTATATGCAAAATAGTTGAGTGAAATACTGTTATTTAGTCCAAAGATCAGAAATATGTCATGAGTCTATAATAGCTATTTTCAGATAGATAAAAGGTTGGTATGAAAAAGGGAAGAAGATTAGAAATCCAATTTAAAGCATTTATTTTTCTTTTTGTAATTAATATATATATTTTAAAATGTTAATTGTCAGACAAGTCTCATTTTAGTAGAAATGCTCTGGCTTACTAGTGTATGAAAGTCACTGAGACTTTAAAGCAAAACAATGAAGTACCATATTTGTTAGGTTAATTGAATTGGCTTTTTATGTGATTAAGTAATAGTGTTATAAACCACAGAAGAGCCAGTCAAGATAAGCAGACTAATTACTTTCCATGAACAAATAAGCATTTGAATTGGATAGCACACAATGAAAATATTATATAAAAACCATTTAGAAATAATCATCAAAACTAATTGAATTTCAGAACCTATTTTTTTAAGCTAGTGAAGTATACTGATATTAAAACACATTTTCATATTGAGTTTCATATATTATGAGTAAAAATTGTTCCACTAAAACCAAAATGTCTCTTTCTCTATCATGCTGAGAAACCTTTTGCACTTCCACTGGTGTGTCTGTTTGTTAGTATGCTGGTTAGCACTGTTAAGTTATAAAATAGCTTTGTAATTCTCTAACAAGGATCGCAGTACTAAGTATCTCATATTGTACTGGCAGAATTTAAACAGAACTGCCTGTTGACTAGTTCTTTCTGGACATTATCCTTAAAAACTGGTATTTTCAGTTCTGACATGATTGTACATTCATGAAAATGGTAGTACAGGTTGCTTAAATAAATAAATAAATAAAAAGTTAAAGAAAATATTTGAAACCATTATTTCCTCCAAAAAGGATAATTCTATAAGAGCTTTGCAAGCAGTACTACCAACTATTTAATTCCAGCATTTAATATTTAATGTGGAGAAAAAGCAAATTACTTTGAATCATTTGACTAATTCAGTATCTGAAGGTAGCAATTCAATAGCTTTTGTGAGCTCATTTTCTAACTGTAAAGTTAATGAGGTGTAAATAACTAAATCCATGACTTGCTCACACATTGTGGGTTGGAAAAGCTTCACTCTGGTGTTGTAAAAGCTGGGTGTTACATTTAATGTAGAAATATGGTCTATGATCAATAGAAATCAAGGTAAGTAAGTATCAGTGGAAACATCTGTATTAATCCCTCTTTTATGTTCTGATCAATTGCTGGGTTGTGTAGCTCCTTTTTTGCCCATTGAATATATTAGTAAATGGACATTTAACTTTAGATGAAAGCTGGTGAAAGTTGGGAAAGATGAATCTTCCACTGAGTGCACTAACCCTGAAAATGAAAATTTCACAATTATCTTTCCTGTCTTCCCTATCTAAGCTCTTTCTATCATCAGCTTTCACCACTTTGAACTGACTCTGAGTTTCTACTACTTTAAGCCAATTCTGTTACAGCATTTCACTTTTCTATGCTTATTCTATGTTCTTTGCTTCAAGAAATTAAAAACATATTCATGCAAACTCATAGAAGATAAAGTTGTTTGAATTTAAATTAATAAATATTCTGTAAATTCAGAAATTCTCATTGCTGCTGGATAAGAAAATAAGCTTAGGTGTCTGTTTAAGCTACCACGGGTTGACAAATTTCTCTTCATCAGCTGAGCTGACCATGGTCCTTGGCAAATATATAACTGTGTGATTTGATTTAAATCACAACCCATATCAAGAAATACAGTAAGTGATCAAGAGTCCATGCATTTCTCGGCATAAGCTGAGGGTTTATCCTGGGATATTAAACTACCAGCCTTGTTACAAGCTACCCTTTATCACCCAGCTAAGTGAGAGGGTAGGACACTACTGCTTACAGGTCTGTTGGCTACCTGTTTTGAAGACAAAACCTAGTCAAATTTCAATTTTCATTCTTCCTCTTCCAGGCTTCCCACCAAACTCGATGCCCCCCCCAAGGAAAAATTCTTTAAAAGCTTCCTACCTGAGAAGGACATCTGATGGGTTGGACAGCCATATGACCCTACTGCCCTTAGAATGCAGGGATAGAACTTCACCAGAGAGCAGTCTGTGAATTTACAGCTCCTTCCTGAACATAACCAGTTGATGGCAACCTCATTATCTTCAGTCCACAAAGTCCACATCTTTGACCCTCATTTTCCCACAACGGCAACATATAACAAGGACAATACATAATAAATTGTGTTGGAAACAAAGGAAGACAGAAGAAAAATGATATATTGTGGGGGTATAAGGAGGCATGGAAAATTATAGTGATGGGAACTATTTGAATGAGCTTCTAGCAAATAAACTCTACCCTGCTTTTTTTCTCAACCTGGAACAACTATTCTTTTCCAACCTACTCTGCACCTAAAGGTACACAAATTATTTTTACTTATCTGCAGTGCTCTGCTTCTATGATCCATTTGCACATTTTCTCTTCTAAATCTCACTTTAATACCTTCTACTTCTCTTTAGCTGGTGATTGACTTAGCCCTTAAAGTGTTTTGTGATAGTAATATAAGAATGCTGTATAAAATGAAATTGTTTTGCACTATCCCATGGAAATATAATTTAGATCAAAAGCAGATGACTGGGTTTTCTTTTCAAACTGATTTATCTGTTGTAAACAAGATGCATATGCTGAAGAATGAATTACTTTGGGACAGTAATAAAAGAAATACATGTAGTTACAAGAAACTTCATGTGTATGCTAGTAAAAGGTGAAGCTTAAGTCTTTTGTGTTGCTGTATACTGGTAAGTGTATCCACAATCTGTGAGACATTTTTGGAGGAGCCCGGCTGAGTAGAGAAAAACAAAGACAAAGAGAAAAATAATCTTTAGATTTTGACTTTGAATCTTCAAGGTAATGCCCAAATCAGAATGACAACAATAAACTGATAAAAACAAATTATATTTCAGGAATTTATAATCTACTGAAACCCTGCTAAAAGTTTCATATATTCTAGTAAGGACTGGTTTAATTAAAAAGTCTTCCATGTTTAAGTCCTGTCTAAATCCTATGGTAAGTGCTTATCAAATAATGATTTTTTAGTCCATTAAGCATACAATTATCTATTGATAAAGATCAGAATATCTGAAGTTCTGAAGAATTTACTCTTTAGAACCACAGGGAGAAGTTAGAAGAAGCAAAGATAAGCATTGCATTGATCATGTTCAGGTGTAGGTCTAGCTGTAGGTCTTTCAGACCTCACTAGATGACACTGCCAAGATAGACTCCTACAGTCTTAAAATGTGAGGAAATGTTCAACTTTGGGATGAATAATTATGGTGATTTCTTGATCACTCAGAAGTGCACGTGTGTGCAATACTTCAGAAAGCAAGCGGTGCATTTCAACAGAAGTCAAGTATTTATTTTGCTTTTGATCAGATTCAACTCTATTTGTAAAGTTGTTTTATGGGACCTGGGTTTTTGAGCACTTCAGGACCACTTAAATAAAACATTGATCATATGTTCCTTTTCTACATTATCAGTATGCACTTTCTGTGTGAATCCACGGAAGGCTGTTGAATGCTGTCTTGCATTGCTGTACATATTCCACTTTCTGGTCAGTCAGTGTCAACAGCTCCTATGATGTCCTCATATGCTTGAGTGAAGTATTGCTTTTGGGAGCACGGATAAAAATTTCTATTCATCTAAGATTGGTTTCTTTTCCTCAGAGTCTTTTTGCAGATTGAAAATATTCATTAGATGACAAAGAGAATGCTCCTCTTCCTGTTTAAGACATTCACCTGGGAAATGATTGCCAAATTTCAGTGTTGCTTCATTGTGTAAAATTTTGAAGAAGGTAGAGCAAACCTGATAAGAATGACTGAAAAAAAGTGGAGCCCTGTAACTGTCCTAGGGAGAACAGTATGAGATGTAGAAGATCTCATTACAAATCTCTGCTGTGAATCAGGCAGAAAGGCAATTTATTAATTTGGGTATTAGTTGGAATAGCTGAGGAATATACACTGTTTTAAAATGTATTTTTCAGTGAAATTTATTTCCTTTCAATATAATCTTTTTTTGAAAGTGTCAAAGTATAATTGTATTAGGTTTGTGTGGAAAAGTTTTGATAACGGTGGGAGCTAGAGGAGTGGCTTCTGTGAGAAGCTGCTAGAAGCTTCCCCTAGTTCCAACAGAGCCAATGCCAGCCAGCTCCAAGACAGACCTGCCGCTGGCCAAAGCTGAGCCCATCAGCAATGGTCGTAGTGCCTCTGGGATAACATATGTAAGAAGGGAAAAAAAGCTGCTGTGGCACAGAAACTGTGGCCAGAGAGAGGAGTGAGAACATGTAAAAGAAACAACCCTGCAGACCCCCAGGTCAGTGCAGAAGGATGAGGAGGAGATGCTCCAGGCGCTGGAGCAGAGATTCCCCTGCAGCCCGTGGGGAAGACCATGGTGAGGCAGGCTGTCCCCCTGCAGCCCAGGGAGGTCCATGGTGGAGCAGATCTCCACCTGCAGCCCAGGGAGGACCCCACGCCGGAGCAGGTGGCTGCCCAAAGGAGGCTGTGACCCCGTGGGAAGCCCACGCTGGAACAGGTTTTCTGGCAGGACTTGTGACCCCATGGGGGTCCCATGCTGAAGCAGTCTGTGCCTGAAGGACTGCAGCCTGTGGAAAGGACACATGGAAGGGACCCACACTAGAGCAGTTCATGGAAGACTGTCTCCTGCAGGAGGGACCCCACACTGAAGCAGGGAAAGAGTGTGAGAACAAAGGAGTGGCAGAGCAACGTGTCATAAACTGACACCAACCCTTATTCCCTGTCCCCCTGTGCCACTTGGGGCGGGAGGAGGTAGAGACTTTGAGACTGAAGCTGAGCCCAGGAAGAAGGGAGGGATGGGGGAAAGGTGTTTTAAGATTTGGTTTTATTTCTCATTATCCTACTCTCATTTGATTTGCAATAAATTAAATTAATTTTCCCAAGTTGAGTCTGTTTTGTCCATGATGGTAATTGGTGAGTGATCTCTCCCTGTCCTTATCTTGACCCAAGAGCCTTTCGTTATATTTTCTCTCCCCTGCCCAGCTGAGGAGGGGAGTGACAGAGTGGCTTTGGTGGGTACCTGGCATCCAGCCAGGGTCAACCCACCACAATAACATTTCAGTATTTAATGTGCTTTCTTCTTTTGTATTTATAATGTTTTAGTATTTCATATGCTTTCTTTGTTTGTATTTATGGAAATTATTTGCCAACTTTAACCTCTGTACATAGATAATTTCACACTTAACGTAACTATAATCCATACATATTCTGCTTATGGTACAGAGTATAGTGCTCCCAACAAACTGATAATGTGATTGAAGTACACAAAACCTCACCCTCTGAGGTGTGGTTTATAGTTTTTGGAGTCACAAAAAGTCAACCACAGCTCAGAGCTATCTCTGTTACAAATACAGTCAAGAAGTAGTCAGAAAACCCTACTGGCAATTGAATAATTATACAGTGGAAGATGGAAACATCATAAAACACAGACAGGGAAAAAAGAGCATCAACAATCTCAACAATCAGTAAACCTGATAAGATATTTTGCAATAATTTTCTTTAACACATAGTATCTGTGCCCGCACAAAATAGGCCCTGTTATGCAGATTCGCCTATGTTCTCCTAGACATCATAATCACTGTTTCTAAATTTTATTTTTTTTTTACAGTAGTCTGATCATTGAGGTCATTAATTTTGGCTTTATCTAAGCAGTTTGAACTATTAGGAAACACTTGAAATTAGTTGACTAATAGATTTCAGATGACACTATGAATTTTATTAACAAAGAAAATAATTTTTTCAGTGTCTTCCCTGAAGAAACATAATCTCAAAGCAGTAAAATGGCATCAATTTTTAATATGAAATGTAAAACTGAACAGGATTTAAACTTTAAAATCATTCTCAGAAGGAGCTGAAGGCTGTCTGTACTTAATACACTGCAAACCAGGATGGTGGTGTGACACAGCAGACCAAATTGTCTTAGAGATCAACCAAACCCTTTTCTTGCATCCTAGCTTTGTCATCAAACTTTCTATCCTGCTGCAGTTTCGATGTCTTAAGCAATAAAAGATGAAAGCTTCTATTCTGAGTTTTCCAAGTAATTCCTATTTTCCTCCTGATATCAGAAACCAAAATGCCACAATCCTTCTTTGTCCAGAACATGATAGTTTTGACCTCTAGTGATAAAGTTCATGTTGCTGAAATTCAATCTGAATGTGTTTTACAGGTATTAGAAGGCTTAAAGATTGGAAGATTTATATAAACACATGTAAGTGCAATCCTTCCCTTTCATTTGAATCGCTGTAAGATTCATGTTTGACACAGAGAAATACACTTGCAGAAGGATCAGCCTATTTTGTAGGGTTTAAACAACCAGTTGCATTCCTAATGGAGCACATGGTTGTAGTTACATGTAATTAAACATTTTCTGCAGGTGACACTTCCTAAAAGCACAGGAAAACCTAGCAACTCCCACAATTCAAACCTGTGAGTGATCATCAGTATAATAAAGGAAAGAAGGAGTACCAAGATCTGTTAGTTCGTACACTTTGTTGCTCATTATTTATGAATGTTTGTAAACTGATAAAGAAATTAGATATTTGAGCAAGAAAAACTTTTATATTAGTGAGAAGAGAAATAGAGGGATTGTTAGGAATAAGAGCAGATAACAATCACAGGAAATGCAATACCCTAACTAGTTTGATTTCCTCTAAATCAAGAATAGCTGTAGCCATAGATTTAAAAAAAAATGAAAGAAAAGAACAAATAATAAAAAAAAGGATGCAAGAACTGAAAATATCAAGATAACAGCAGAGAAGTTAACACTCAGTTAACACTAAGCCTAAGTCTGAAGAAAAAGTAGTTCAATGCAAAAATTCTTTAAAATAAAGGGTAAAAGTAGAAGGATAAATGTAATGAAGGAGATTAGGCTTATGTATGAACACCTAATGAAAAGCTTGGAGATATTTAATTTACCTAAAGAAAACAAAAGGTAAGACACCGGAGGATATACAAAACATACAATGGTCAACTGAGAATTCCAGGTTAACATCATATACCATAGATGGCTGAGATGCAGCACATTACAGAATTTATACCCTACACATCTTACCCCTTAGTGGAATCCATGGACAAAAAATTAGTTAATCAGGGCCTTTACAAACCCTTTAAACATACACAAATGAGCAAACATAAAACCACACATATACAGGGCCTGAGTCTGTCTATTTCTATATATACATGGTATCTGTTTGGATTCCATGTTGTGATGGAAAACCCTTAATATAGAGTACAAGAAACATTGAAAACAGGGTGGGCAAAGGAGCAGGAATTGTGCTTGTGGGGGAAAGGGAGACAATGCCCTCCATGATTTCAGCATATTTACAGGATTTCCAGACATTCTCCTACCTCAAATCTGCATTTATATCCCTGACCTTTCTCCTGGACTGTGGTTCTTTGCCTGTCCTCTTTTGCAAAACCACATTATCAGCTCTGGGGAAGATGGCATTGTAAACTGGACGAAGGATCAGATTGTTACATTCCAAATAATTTTAGGAGCTGTACAAACCAGAATAGAATTGCAAAACACACACAAAACCTGGAGCTGCAGAGAGCAATGTACTCAAATATGAAAAAATGGACTTTTAATAAACTGTATGTGTTGATCTAGTCCTGGATTTCTCATCCACTTCAAATGTCAGCCAACGTCAAAGACAACATAACAGATTCCAGGTATCATTAGGCTGTTTTAAGGTAACTATTTTACTACAATAGTAGTCCCCAACAATAATTATGTATGACAGACAAATACAAAAAAGAGTAAAACAAAAACTAAAAGGTAAACATCTTGGCCTTCATTCAAATACAAAATAGGTCTTTGGTTTGGTTTGGTTTGGTTTGGTTTGGTTTGGTTTGGTTTGGTTTGGTTTGGTTTGGTTTGGTTTTTTTTATGCAGTAACTGAGATCTCAACATTATCTTGAAAATTTTATTTGGTGTTTTATTGGTTACTCTGTGTGGTCACTGTGGATCTGCCTATCTTATGGCCAGCAAGCTCACCAGCTCCCAAATGTGTTGGAATTAATCTCAAATCAGATGAGGGGAATCACAAATGTGTGCCAGCCCTGGCTCAACTTGTGTCTTAGTTTAACTAAGAAGCCCATTCATACAGTCTAGCGAAAAAAAATCACAGCGTTCTCCAACAGTAATTCGGATTAAGTTTGAAAACTGAAGATATTCTCCACCATAACCAAAAATATCTTGCCAGGTTCGAGTATCTGTGAGAGGAGAATTGTTGTTTCATAATGCTTTAGAGTGTTGCTTTTTTCATGCATTTCTACGTTGAGCCAGTTGGATATTTTCTTTGCTTCAGTGTTGCTGAAAACAAGATATTTTCATTTCTCCATGTTTCTGTGTCTTGAGAGATAGCACTACAGCTACCAGAAAGAACTGATGAAATACATGATGGGGCATATGGGACTCCAGTTTTAGTAACCCTTCATCATCTCTGGGTTTAAGTTCTTCCTTCCATTTCTTCCTGGAAACTTTCCCTTCTGCATAACATAAGCATCACCTAACTCATGGTTCAATCTTGCAATCTGAAAGGGAAGACAAAAAAGGTATCTGTCCATCCTACAGATTTATATTTGATTTATATCTGATGTGCACAGAATTGGAGGAGAGGTGCCATTTTTTATTTCAGGACTCACGCCACTTCCTTGCTCACACATATTCTTCTGTCTGTGGTGATCCATGAATGGTGACATATCTCCTCACATAGATGCAATTCATCTTGACAAAATGAGTTTTTCTGTTGTTGTAGTTATGCTATTTCTAGAAAAGATGCTTACTAACTTAAGCCCTCCCTACAAGGCTATTACAGAAAAGATGATTTTATAAATATCTTCAATTAGTATATGTGAATATTCTAATTTTAACTATATCTTGGTTTCTCTGTTAAAATTTTAACAACCTTGTCAGCATACCCTCACTAAACAAGGACTGTGTTGCTTTCCGTTTTTGGAAAATCATTTATGTCATTAAGAGGAAAAGAGTAATCCAATAACTTGAATAATAATAAGAAAATGCAGCACTCAACTTTATACACACTCTAATATTATAGTTGTTGGCTAATAGCACTTCATTCTCTCATATTGAGAATCCAGTGAAATGCAATCAGACATGATTGGATAGAAATTTTTAAAAGCCTCTGTTTAACGGTTATCAAATTTGAACATAAGGTTTTCTATAAAACTATTTAAGGGTGTCACACCCTGAAGCTAGGGATTACAGATAAGCTGCTGTCTGTGAGACTATGTTTGATACATTAAATGTATATGAATCCAAGAAAAATACGATAGGAAATTCCAAGCTGTGAGATTAACTGTGCATTCACTAAATTAATGCTATTTGAATTCCAAATTATATTTTTATAGCAGACCACATGTTCTATGTATTAGTTTATGCAATAGAGTTGGTCAATAGATTTATTTCAGATGCTGGTTTAGTTTGCAACGTTTATAGCATTATGGACATAAACTATGTGTCTTATACTTTGAAAGTTAAGTTTATAGATTTGCTTATCTTTTATGAAAATATGCCAAAGATAAATTCTGAAGGAAGAAGACATTCAATGTTCAAAGCAACATGATTTTTAAACAGAAGATTGCTGGGGCTTTTTTGCAACCCCCCCCTTTTTTTTTTTTAATTTGCATTTGTGTTTGCATTTACAGGTCCCATCGACTGTAACAAGTCAGGTACACAGGTCAGCTTTAAAGAATGTTTGTAATAAATTCCGTATGTGAACTTTTTAAGGCAACAGTGAAAACTGGCATACTACCAGTCTACTCTTACTGATGCGTAACTCTTTCTGGAGACAGTCTTAGGGTGTTCTTTTTTTTTATTTTCTGTTTCTTTGTAAGCTTAATTTCAAATGGAATTCCAACTCTATTCCCCTGTGATACTAGTACAAAAGGAATAAAAATCAACAAAGCAGGACTGAGCAGGTTTGCAGAGCCGAAAGTATTGAAACCTCAACGTTAATTTAAAATGAAAGGTGGCATTAAATACAATGAATTTGTGCATGCCATCAGTTAACAGCATATCATTTGGATTATTTCACACTCACAAATCAAATGAAGTTCTATTTCAGAACTACTGCAACACATTTTTCTGCTTCTGCTATTACCAGCTCTCTTAAGAAATAAACCCCCTAAATCAGCCCACGACTATCCAAGCATTACACAGAGAATGTTTTAAAGACTTAGAAGTCATCACTTGTTTGAAAGACGAGTCTCCATGATAAAACAGATCTGATGTTTCCTCAACATTTCAGTGTAACGAAATGTGCATTTAACTTTGTAGCTTCAGAAGCAATAAAAACCAAATTAAATATTTATTGTTTCTTAAAATAAGTGTTCTGTCTTCCTTGGGCCCCTTCTCCACTCTCCCTAATATCATATTCCCAGTTTTGCCATTCCAGCCAGCACTCATGGGATCATATAAACAGCCAATCAGGGCAGTATTTTGGAAGAAAGCATTTTTATAGGGTTAATTTTTGAGATGTGTTGAAGAGCTTCTAGTGTTGACCTCCTCTGTGATCATTAGCTTACAGCAAAGCCACCCATGATGCTACTCTCTATGGTTCTTCATAAAAAGAGTACATTAGGGAGAGGAGTGAAATATGTATCTAAAAAATTCAGTGTAACATAAAACTCATTATCAATTTCCTAAAATATCTATCAGTAAAGTTAAATACAACCTTTATACTATTGTTGCATTTATACCATTACTGTACAGCCTCACCTTTATTACATCATTTGTGGCAAAATGAATTGAATGTTTTTTTTAAAAACTTTTTCTAAATTAGCTGCTGTAATGACTCAATAATTCCTATGTAACCATATTCCTATTGCCAACTCTGCCAAAGTAAAATCTGCCTGTCAATCGTTTTCTCAGATTTTTTCTCTTCCCTTTGCTAGTCCTTGTTCCTTTGGAAACATGGAATTATATATACCATTTTGATTGGAAGTAAGTGAAAACTTCAAAAAACCCATGAAATTTATTAAGGAACTCAAATCACTGTCACTTATTGTGGACCAGATTTGTTCCTCTTTTCAGATTCAAGACTTGGAGCCCTATCACTTTGAGCCACCATCACATGCAACCCACGTCAAATTAAAATTGTAATCCAGGCATTTAGCCTAGCTGTCTCAATGCAGGCTTTGCTTCTTCTTCCTTGGCAGGCTGTGGAGCCACAGGCTGCTGGAATGGTCATAGTTTGTCATGAAGCCAGATGAATACCTACCTCCCTGCAAAAAAACTCTGCTACTGCTAGATCAGGCTAGATCCAATGCCAACTCAAGAATACTACTGTAGTTGTCCTAGTGTTACAGACAAAACTTTCTCACCCAGAAGCTGTTGACTAAGTTACTTGTAAAATCAGGATGCTCCATCTATTACCAATTGTCTCCTGAACAGTTCTTACATGCTTTCATAAATGTAGGAATAATATAAATTTGCTATGACAATTAATACACATATACATTGTAAGTGAAGCACACAAAACTCAGTTTGAGGTATCATTTAATGCATGCAACAGCTGGTGAGAGCAGACATTTCTTGTTCTCTCAGTAGAGGAAGCAGAAATTGTATTGAATTATAGGCTTTTAAGACTCAGCAGAGGCTCGTTAGCATCCATCAGTAAAATCTCCAAAAGACTCTGCCTGCAAACAGCTTTCTCAGATCTGCCCTGGCACAAGATACAAGCAAGCAACACATACGCAATATGGTAACTCTATAAAATATTTGCAATAAAACTCTGGGACTAAGAAGAACTTATACTTAAGTAAAAGAGTGATTAAAGGCTGTAGCAGCAGAAGAGAAGACCAATGAACTGGAAAGGAAACAAGGGACTAGCCAAACAAGAAGTAGGGTGTTGGATTTGTTGGGCAAGGAGACAAGCTGTCTACAGGGTTGGGGGAGACACTGGAGAGACTGACACAGCGGAAAGAGACCTCTCAGTATTCAATTTCTAAGGATTAATCAAAGGTTGTAAAAAGTTGGATTAAAGATTTTCAGATTTGTCTCAAGATCCCTATTCTTTGAAACTGCACTCATTTCTTAGCTTCTAGTTCCCTCAAGTTAATGTGCCAAGTTTCTGTCCCTGTAGAGAATCTATTTTCCATCTGAAGCAATATATGTTGTCTAGCTACAAGAACTGCTTTAGAGAATCTGGCTTTCCACAACTTAGAGATCTTCCAAGATGCTGGGACATATCCCAAAACATAGTTGTAGGAAGTATTATCATATTCATCTACTTATCATTATCAGATTTATCTTTTACCTTATTTTAGCCAAGACAGTTGAAGTCTGGGACAGTCCCAAAACATCTTGGTAATCTGCAACTCCAACATGTCTGGTTTAGCAGAGCATGTGTGGGACAAGTGCTTGGGCCAGTCTTAATCATAATCAATAATAAAGTTTTTAATGTCTTTTAAGATGTTACCCCACATGCTAGGGTTCAATGATGCACATAAAACTTGGTCTGAGGACAGGCACCAATGACTGAAAATGGGAAAGTATTTTTTTTTTAAACTGGGCCAGTATTTTTTACATCCTGCATGTAGCTGACTGCTTGAATGTGGTACACTGCTTTCACATCAAAAGAAATATCGCTTATTGGTGTTTTCTGGCCTGAATGAAAACAAAAGAAAAGAAAAGAAAACAAAAAAACCCAAGTCCTTAAGGATATGTTTGTTCTTCAGGTTTGATGAGTTAGATGATAATATATCTATCATCTCTATAGCCTATGTACATTGGTGGTTGTTAATACTACAGTGGCACTGAAGTGGAGCCTCTGAAATTAACTGAATGACACAATCTATCTTCTCATCCATTTACTTTCACATGATATTTTTGTTGATTTTCCAGTACACTCACCCCAATGTTTAGAAATAACTTCCAAGAAGCAATTATATATAAGTTTATGCCAAAGTGGTGTATATTTTCTGGTAACCAGTGTTGCAGGAAGCATCCTGCACTTTAAGCTGTAGTAGGCTAACCCCAACCCCTCCGTGAATGAGGGGCAAAACATCATTCTTGCAGTGAAAGCTCAGAAATAAGGCATTATGAAGTTTTGTTTTACATAAAAAAAATGAAGGGTCATCTGAAAGAGCTGCAAGACGGGCACACAAAAGTTTCCAGATCACACAAAGGTTAAAATTTGCAACAAATTATTTTTTTGTCTCATCTGCCTGCAAGAGAAGTATTTAAAAATCAAGTTAATTTTCCCACAGTCATATAGATGAATGATAACCAGGAGACCTCTTAGGACATGCAGAGTTATAGAAGGCATGTTCATTTTGATAACATTAATTTTGTCCTAGAGGCTGATGGTAAGGTCTCTCCATCTGCCAATATCTCTGAGATGTGCCTTAAATTAATTTTGAGCAGATTTTCCATCTCACTGAAGATAAGCATCAAAGGAACATGATTAAGATTGTAAAATCAATCATATAAAAGGTAGAATGCCAAAATCTTACACTGCATATCCAGAAGTGGCTGGAATAGATTGCTATACAAGTTTAATTCAGTCCATTGTGAAGTCCTTAATTTCCACCAGCCTTAATCAGGGCACTAAAAGATTTGTATCTTTAAGCAGCAGGGAACAACTATGGTATCTGACACCAAGATTTATTATTCACATCCCAATTTGTAAGAAGAAAAGGAGGTTTTGCCTACCATAGACTGTAACAACAGGTTTGTTAAAGTGGGTTTCTGGGATCCATCTTTTCAGCTTTGCTCACAGTTTTTGCTATATAAGATCTCCAAATCCTTTCTTGTTTTGCTTTCATTGACATATTTTTCTCTTTAAATTAAGGAATAACTATAATTAAATGTATTTTTTTCTTGATGGCTGGTGAAAAAAACAAGAAAGAAAGAAATGGTCTGTTCAGATTTCTCAGCTGGTTACTAAATTAAATTTAAAACCTTGCTTATGCCTGCTGTCATGTTGACTGTGGAGAGTTCCAAGATTATTTCATTTATAAATGTCTCCTCTCTTCACCTAATAATTCTAATTTATCTCAGAATAAAAGATGTTTAAATGTTAATTTAAGTTCTCTTTGCTGAACAGAATAGTTGCTGTTAGGTTAAACATCTTTTAAATCAAGTAAATTATTAGAACATGTAACAAGATAAAATCTACATGAGTCATATCCAGAGAAAATACAATATACAGCTTTGATACATACATTAAGACTTTTGGTTAAGAAGTTAAATTTTAAATTCTCTGACCAGTAAATCTTTTAATAGGCTTTCACTGGTTTATTCTTAGCTTTTCCTAAAACTGCTCAGTTAGGTACAAGCTATTCAGTACTTTTTTTTTTTTTTTTTTTTTTTTGGTAGATGGTAAATGAAGGTACAGACAGATCAATCCAGAAGTATCCTTAAAGTACGTGTAGCTGTTCCAGGATTCTTAACACTTGTTTCTTTGATAAATTTATTATGCTGGATGTAAACTTAAAGTTCAACTCCCAATGATTTCCTTCAATGATTTTCCTCAGTTATGATACTCAGTACTATGTCATAGTGTATTGTCTTCTACTTTTCACATTGAAAATCGGAAATACCCAGTCAGCCATAGACAGTGGTGTATGAAATTGGTCTTGAAGATTTCTCATCTCTTCATGGTGTGGTGGTTTTGGCTGGGATAGACTTAAATTTCTTCATAGTAGCTAGTATGGGGCTATGCTTTGGATTTGTGCTGAAAACAGTGTTGGTAACTCAGGTATGTTTTGGTTACCGCTGAGCAGGGCTTACCCAGAGCCAAAGGCTTTTCTGCTCCTCACCCCACCCCACCAGCCAGCAGGCTGGAGGGGCACAAGGAGTTGGGAGGGGACACAGCTGGGACAGCTGACCCCCACTGACCCAAGGGATATTCCAGACCATAGGATGTCATGCTCAGCATATACAGCTGGGGGAAGAAGAAGGAAGGGGCGTTCAGAGTGATGGTGTTTGTCTTCCCAAGTCACCGTTAGGCATGATGGAGCCCTGCTTTCCTGGAGATGGCTGAACACCTGCCTGCCCATGGGAAGTGGTGAATGAATTTCTTGGTTTGCTTTGCTTGCATGCGTGGCTTTTGCTTTACCTGTTAAACTGTCTTTATCTAAACCCACGATTTTTCTCAGTTTTACTCTTCTGATTCTCTCCCCCATCCCACAAGGGAGTGAGCAGCTTTGTGGTACTTAGTTGCCAGCTGGGGATAAACTATGACACATGGATACTAGAAAAATTATAGAGCAACTAATTACACTTCTAAATTTATATATCTCAGCAAGATACCTATATTAATATGGCAAAATCAGGCCTTGATGTTATCATGAAAAGGTCTGTATCCTTTATGAAGGAAAAGAAGCTATATGGGACCTCGTAACTATGGAGGATACACAGTATTTCTCAGAAACTAACAGTCTTTCATGAAGATCACTAGAATACTCTGATACAAGTTCTCTATCTTTCAGGCCCTGGTGGGTTTGTTTGTCTGTTTGTTTTGTTATTAAAAAAGATTCATTGAATTAACCCTGGTTTGGCCTCTATTTACACTGTAAGCTAGTGACTGAGTAGGTCCAAAGCATCCACACATACACTACAACATAACTGCCTAGAGTTCTATACCATTAATTTAAGTGACACAAACTCAAGCCAATATTTTTGCCATGTTTTGTAGAGATGCAATCTAAAGCAATGACATTCTGTTAAACCAACAACAGCACAGTGGTTTGGGACTTACAAATACAGGGGTGAGCCTGGGATAGAGACTACAGGTTTAGATACCCAGTGCATGTGAGAGAACTGTCCCAGAGGACCATCTGGATTGAGTGTGGCCAGTGCTCAGTGCTCTGTCTGCTCTTTAGAGAGGATGCAAGGAATTAAAACTCTTTGTGACTTTTACATCTTCTACTCATCAATAGGAATTAATTGGGTCCATTGCATTTCACACTTAATCTTCTGTAAATCTGATCCATGAGGCTAAAAACAAACAATGAACTATAAACCATTAAAATTTGTATCATGGATAGTAAAGATGAGCTAGATATGTTTTAACAAGGATTGATTGAGATATTTAGTTGACAGTGATTAGAAAAATCTGCAGTCTTTTGACTGTATCAATTCTGGATTCATTCTCATGGAGAAGATCAAAGAAAAAATCTAGTCACAGTTTGTGACTGAGACACTCAGAGAAGGTCAAAATAATAGAGCATCAATCAATAATACTCCATTAATACTTAGTATTAATTGTATTAATAACTATTAATAATACTCTGTTATTATTGATACTCTATTGTTATTAAAATACTCTATTATAGAGTATTATAATAATAATAGAGAATCATCTTGCACACTTTGATAAGTGGAGGTGTTTTGGGGGATGTGAGGGACCTGGCTTGAGTTTGACTCAAGCAGAGTAGGAATTCAGATCTCGCATTATTGGCCATTTTCCAATGCAAAAGGCTCTGGTTCAGGGCTCTTTTCTCTGGCTTTTAGCATCCCCACTCATCCTGACACAGAATAAATCTAACTGTTGAAATCTCTGCATATTTTCAAAGATTAGATTATTCTTTTCCTTTTAAATAAACCCATAGTTTTATCTTCTTCTTCCAGATTACGCCTTACAAAATATGGAGTGAAAGCCAGAAACCTAACTTTAAATGTTGACTCAGTTAAAAAAGAATCTATTTCATAGTATCACATCATTTTACCACATCAATCAATATCAATGTTCATCATGTTAATAAGTAATGATATGGCAGTAGTGCAGCTCCAGCTAGAATATTGTGTTACATTCTGGAGGTGATTTATCAGAAAGATGGACATGTTGGAGTGAGTTCAGAGAAGAGCTACCAAAATCATTAAGGAGAAAATGAGAGTGACCAGAAAAGCCTAAAAGTTTAGACAGCAGTTACTATCAAAATACTGACATTTACAATTTTCAGATAATTAGTCACATTTTTAGTACCACAAAATTTTAATCATAACCACACCAGTTTAGTACAAAAGCAAGTGATAGCAGTCTCTACATACCTGATGTGCATAAAAAAGTGGCAAAAGAGAGAAAATATTTAGCAAAATATTATATCAAAGGCAATATAACAAGATGACTTTTTTTTTAAAATGGGAAAATATTTAAGGAATAGAAATAATTCTTGACACTGAGTACCATCAGCCTTTCAACTCACATCTCAAGGATGACACAAGAAAACCTAGAGTGTGGCTTATTCAAATGTAGTCTGTCAAGATACCAATTACATGTTCAATTCCTGTCCCCAAGATGGAGAAATGATCTAGTTGTTTCTTTTTTTCATGTTGCTTATTCTATCATTCTCTGATGATGTCAGAAAATGGAGATAAAATTTTGCATCACTCAGAGTATTTAATAATTAGCTCATTTTCAACTTCCAGAGCCACCCTTTTTTAACCTGGACAACATATCCAGAAGTTTTGAGACAAAGAATAAAGTGATTGCTAATAGCATAAATGTCTCTATCTAAGGCTATTAGGCTTTATTTGATAATGAAGAGATGTTTATGCTGGGGAAAACCTCAAATAAAAACAAATCCCAACCCCCAAGTTCTAACAATACAGCAATATACATAAATAAAATTTAGGAATGATAAGGCTTTGCTACTAGACTCGGTACTAGATTTCCAAAGTAAAAAGGAGAACATAATTTTGTGTAACTTATTTGGCTTAGGTTGCATTTTTAGAAGAGGTAATTCTGCTTTTTTTAAGGACAGTCAAAATTACTTAACCTACCTTTACAAATTATTTTATGCACATGCTATATATATATGATTTACAGTTGATAATTAGGATAACTTTCCCAGATGTAAATATGACTTGTTTGTCTTCCTTTGGTTTATTATCTCTCTACCTATCTGCTTGAATTCCTATCTTTCTGTTATTTCTTTACTCTCTACATGTAAGCACTTTACCTGAAAATGTAATGTGAAATGAGTTGCTTTCCTTTTCTTCAGTGACTAATAAACATTTTCTGAGAGCTGTCTGGTGAAATATAATGTTTGTCATGGGAAAGCTGGAGCTGGAAGAACCTCAGAGTATCCTCTAGACTGCTCCCCTATTTTAAGACAGGGGCAGCTTGTCAGGAGGTGTTCTTAAAGTTTTCTCCTGATGGAGAACCAGACCATAATCCCTAATTTTAGGAAGTTTAATGTACCATCTTGATCAACTCTTTCTCAACATGTTTTATGCTTAATTTGTCTCAGTTTCTACTATAAACATAAGGAAACAATTTTGGAGTTTTATTTTAAGAATTTTTTTCCAAATTTGCATGCTCTTAGAAAAACAGGAAAATAGTTTAATATACTGGGTGGCTGAAGAGAGTTAAGAGCAAAGAATTAATGGAAATTTAATTTAATTTTTGTTCAGTATGTCCTTTCTATCCAATCGCTTTTAATCTTTATGGCTTTTTTGCTTGTTGTAGTTTGAATATATACTCAGCCTCTTATAAGCATAACCATGCTTATAATACCAAAGAAATATTGGCAAGCCAAACTTTGCTGTAGCTGCAAGCCTATTTTAACCTCTGCATGATTTTCTTCATTGCCCCTAATTTGTGGTGCTGGCCACTTTTGACTCATGAAAGAGTGTAGAAGCTCTCCTACAACTTGCTATTATTATTATCTAGGCCATTTAATTAATACTTATATTTGCCTCTTACTTTTTTCTCTTTTGTATTTGGTATTTATAATTGGGTTTTCCTACAAATGTCTGGCTAAAACTGGTTGCGAAGAAAGGTTAGCTAATTAGCTAATTGAAAATGTTCTATCTTGTCTCGTCTTGCTTATTGGCTTAATACCAAAAAAAGGACAACAGTAACCAAAATCTTCCTTTCAAAATGAGATGTCACAAAAATTTTACAGGAAGGAAACAACTCAGATTCGAATACTAGATAAATTTTTGTAAGAGGAGCTATGGGGAAACATCAATATTTAACATGTGGAACTGCACAAAACCTGTGTATCCTTCCATTTTGGAGATCAGCAGAATTGAGCAGTTCTCTGTAGGTTTATTTAGACGCTATACTTCTAGCACAGTTCTGAACCAAACATGACCTGATGCATGCCTGAGCCTGCACAGAGTGTAAACAAAGGATTCTGAGAACCTTTACTTACCTTCCTTTTAGATGCTGTAAATGTCACAAACTTGCAGCCTGACTTCAAAACTCCCTAGACGTGGACAAACTGGAGATAAGATTACAGGAAAACACTTGAGTTCATTCTTCTGGTACAAGAAATGATGGTTAAGTGAAAGTTTGGAGACTAACTTGCCTAGAATTAACAAACACTGATGATTAAATAACTATAAAATGGAACAGCTGATGCTGACTGTTAGGTTATTACTTCTTGGTGAAAAATATTGCAGCATGTGTTATCTAGAAAATATAATAACTATTGATAGATACTGGACTGAAGCATCTGGAAAACATACTACCAAAATAATCTCCATTATTAAAAATAAATTTTGCAGAAAACACACACTGATGGATTGTGATGGGTTGACCCTGGCTGGACGCCAGGTGCCCACCAAAGCCACTCTATCACTCCCCTCCTCAGTTGGACAG
>JANZLQ010000029.1:36943007-36961148 GCA_026212715.1 Elanus axillaris | reverse complement strand
GCTACCAATGCAGAACACAGCACTATGAGGGCTGCTATGGGGAGAATTAATTCCATCTCAGCCAGACCCAATACATGGATAAATACTATTGAAATTTTTAGTGGAATATAAGACTTGTGAAAAAAATTGTTTAATCTTGCTGTAGAATATAAAGGTTGCAACTAAAAATTTGTCATTTTTTTTTCCAGATTTGAAGTCTGTTTGTGCTAGAAAAGATAAGTGGGTAAGATGCAGAAAAATCTTACAGTATTTTGGAAGAATGGGCCCTCAGGATAACCTTAAGGTTGTTGAGCTGGAAGCTAACAGGTAAAGCAGATGCTGACTGCGCGAGAGGCATAAACAGTACAGATGCACTGGTTTAGAATGGCATCAACTTGATAGACTATCTCTGTCAGAGTTTTGCTACTTCTTTTCCCCTCATATCTCTAAAATGCTAATTCTGTGGCACTTTCATTGTTTTGGGGACAAAAGAAAGTATATATCCTTTTATCTATGCTTTATATGTCTTGCATATGGGTATGTCTTTATGTGCTATCCCTTCCCCAGCACTTTGGTACTGGGTGCTGTTGCTGTGTGTGTGCTTGTGTGTGTGTATTATAAATTATTTATATACTTAGACAAAATAAAAAAAAAATCACAATTATTCAAGAAAGAAATTCTCTTTTATTCCACTTACAAGATGTTCATCTATGTACAATTGCATTATTTCTGCAAGAGCAGGATAGCTGATTTTTAAATGAGGTATTAATTGGAGAACCTGTTCCAGTGAAAAAGTGTACCTTAGAAATCCTCCAAATATATCACAAATCCTGAAGTGGGTAAAAAGCAAAGACAGAGGCTGCTACAGTTAAATGATGAAGTGAAAGAGAAAATAAAAAGAGCAACAATCTGAAAAAAACCAAAGGTATTAAAGAAAACTCAGTAGGAGAGGCATTCAGAATTGCACCACCTCTCTGATCCTAGGAACTTATCTGAATCCAGACGTACACATTATAATACCAGTAGTACATAATACACAACAAAATTATCCATGTCTTTTGTGAGAGACAAACAGTAATCATTCTTGCACATTAGATTTCAATGAAGATGGAAATCAGGACACATAACTTTTACAGTAGCACTAGGAAATATTTGCAGTCTCAAGTTACAATTTCTTAGAATTATTATTTCCCACTGGATACATCAATGTATTGGAGGGGAGGGAGAAGAATTTTAAATCTCTGACATCAAGACTCATTAGTATTCAAACTTTAGTGTTTATCTCTTACCAATAAGGGATGTGACACATACGAGGTCCTCCAGAATTTCCTTTCCATGCATTTTGGCAAAAGACTAATGCTGTTTCCCAGGGCTATATTTTAACTCTATGAATCCTCAATGATAATTCCAATAGTTGAACCTTACTTTTAGTTGAGTGTTGGTGTCTGCTATAACTTTCCCCACTTATATTGCCAGGTGATACTGTATCTACAAAAAACATGTGGTAGATTATTAGTTCCTTGTATGAATGAGGCAGAAAATAATAGAAAATGTAAGAAACTTATGAAACTAAGGATAATATAAGAAAATAAGACATCAATGATATTTTGTTTACCGCTATACATTATGCTAAATGGCTGTACACAAAGCCAGCTGAAAAGCTAGCAAAACTAATTCACATTCAGCTGTTCCTATCTGATCAACAGAAATTAGCTCATCTTCCATCCAGGTGTTTATTTTTTAAAAGGTCAGCAAATTTAAATGTAATTTAATGTTAGGAAGACTATGAACAACTGTATTGAAGGAATATGTATCTCAGAGTCAGAATAAAGATGGAAAGAAACAGGACAAATACCAATGTCACCAAAACAGACAGTGAAGGGTTATGCCTACATTCATAAATATTTCACATTGAGTTATACAAATCAATTTAAACTATTTACATTCTAAATTGACATCACACAAATGTGCGTGATGTCAATTAATCACACATGTACATTTTACGTTTTGTCTTACAGGACTAACAAAATATTACAACTGAAAAGTTTAGCAGGAAAAATTACTATGAAGGATTCATCCCAGATCAGAGCAAGGTGAAAAAAAAACTGTTTCTCAGAAATGTTCCTGATACTCCCAATTTTATCAGGACAACCTACCTTGGCTGAAGGTAAGGAGTAAAACATCAGGAAAGACTAAAATAAAAACTTTTGCATGCTCATTCACTGAAGTTTCCTGTGTGTCCTCAGATTATTTTAGGGAAGTGGAGATTAACCTGAGGATCCTATTCTTGAAAACACTTCTTGAAGGGTGCAGGGTTATTTGAGAACAGGCCTGTAGCCATGCACAGCACAGTATTCCTATTGTCCATTTTCACAGCTGGCAGAATTAGTATTCAAGTACTGAAAAATCTTTTTATAGTTCTGCTTCCCAAGAAAGAAATAGGAAAGAAACTCCTTGGGTACCACGGTGAGTTTCAGATAAAGCAAGGCATTTAGTTGTCAAG
Source organism: Elanus axillaris (assembly GCA_026212715.1). Classification (NCBI taxonomy): domain Eukaryota; kingdom Metazoa; phylum Chordata; class Aves; order Accipitriformes; family Accipitridae; genus Elanus; species Elanus axillaris. The sequence continues at coordinate 36,958,666 of JANZLQ010000029.1, read as the reverse complement.
TTTTGTGTGTGTGGTCCCATCTGAAAAATTCTGTAGTCAGTGTCTGTCCTGTGATACAGTAGAAGCCCCTTTTTCTTCTTCCTGTAATATTCAGTGAGCAGAAGCTTCAGGCAAAAATGCCTCATGTAGCGTTCTGCTTCTTTCAAGGCAATGCTTATGCAGGGTAACCTGGCCAGCCTTCAAGGTGCCTATTAGCTTCCAGAGGATTAAAGTCTGCAGTTCACATTCCCTTGGCAAGCTCTATGAGGGGACTGAAATGGCTCTGAACTCAGAATCACCTCCCCCCTTCCTGCAAACTTTTAATACATTTAATTCTCTCAGTAGAGAATTCCTGTAAATGTTTTAGTCCAACCTCTTTGTATAACTGCCAAATAGCAAAGCTTCTGCCATTCCCACCAGTGAATTGTTTCTTACGATATGCTGATATAGCAGGGAAAATACTAGCTAAGCCTATGTAAAAATACCAAGGCAAATATTAGGTATAAAATACAAGCCAGTGAGTTACAGCTGGCAGAAGCAGGTCTACAGAAGGTTGAGCTACATACTCTGGCAATATTGCAGGTCACCTACATGGCACACTAGCAAGAATTTCTCCTTTTCTAGTTTACTTGATTCTGGATTTTCCTTTCCCATCTAACACCTATGGGCAAAATTTTACTTTCAATTTTAATCCAGGGAGAGGATTTACAGCACCTGTGAGCCAATCCAAGTAAGAAAATAATTTGATTGCATCCATTACAGCTGACCCATGTGCATTTCTGTATTTACATTGTCACAAATTGCTCTTTTTAGGATCTGTCTGATCCTGCCACTGGGCATTTACACTGGCAAATGGTACCATTTCTAGAGACACAAAATCAGAGGATGACTGAGGCTGACTGTCACTTCTAGAGATAGTCTAGTCCAAACTCCTGCTCAAAGCAGAGTTACAGAGAGCAGGTTCCTCAGGTACATGTCCTGCCGTTTTGAATACCTCCAAGGATGGAAACTCCACCAGCTCTCTGGACAACATTATTCCAGTGTTTTACAACCTTCACAGTTTTTTAAAAAAATATAAAAATCTCCTTTATGGTTAATTGGCATTTCCTGTATTTCATCTTGTCTCTTGCCCTCTTACCCTGTCACTGGGCACCACTGAGAAGAGTATTGCTGTCTGGCTCCATCTTCTTTACACCTCTCCCTCTAGTCCCCATCAGATATTTATACACATTGAAAAGATACCCTGAACCTTATCTCCTCCAGGCTGAACAACCTCAGCCCTCTTAGCTTTTCCTCTGCCTTAGTGGAGATACTGCAGTATGTCCATGTCTGTTTATTACTGGGGAGCTGAGCATTGCACACCACTCCAGATGTGTCTCACCAGTGCTGAGCAGAGGGGAAGGATCACCTACTTTGACCTGCTGGCAACGTTCTGTCTAATGCAGCCCAGTAGACTGTTGGCCTTCTATGCAGCAAAGGCACATTGCTGGCTCATGGATAACTTGGTGTCCACCAGGACATTGAGGGCATTTCTTGCAAAGCTGCTTCCCATCTGGTTGTCCCCAGAGTATATTGGTGCATGGGATTGTTTCTCCCCAGGGGCAGGACTTGGCATTTCCCTTTGTTGAACTTCATAAGATTTCTGTTGGCCCATTTCTCCAGGTTCCTCTGAATGGTAGCACAACCATCTGGTATCAGATACTCCTGCTAGCTTTGTATTGTCTGCCGGCCTGCTTTGGGTGCACTTTGTCTCATGAGAGACATTCTGTATGTTGTTAATGAAGACATTAAACAGTAGTGGTCACAGGATCTGCCCCTTAGTACACCACTATTACTGCCCTCCATCTGGACCTCATGCCCGTGAGCACAACCCTTTGAGCCTAGCAGTTCAGCCAGTTTTCCAACCACCTCACTGTCCTGTTGTCTCACTCATATTTTGTCAGCTTGTCTATAAGAATGTTAATGGCAGAGTGTCAAAGTCCTTATTGAAGTCAAGGTAAATGAAATCCTCTGCTCTCCACTTGTCCACTAAACCAGTCATCTCATCACAGAAGGGTATCAAGTGGATCAGGCATGATTTCATCTTTCTAAATTTATAATGACCACTCCCAAACACCTTCCTGTCCCAAATAAGCTTGGAAATGGTTTCCAGGATCAGTTTCTCCATCACCTTCCCTGGGATCAAGTTGAAAGTCACCAGTCTGAAGCTCCCCAGATTATTATTCTTGCCTTTCTTGAAAATGGGAGTGATGTTTGCTTTCTTCCAGCACTCGGGAACATCAACTTGTCACTATGACCTCTCAGAGGTAATTGTGAGTGGCCTCACAATGAGATCAGTCAGCTCAGTCAGCCCTTGTGGGTACTTCCCATCAGGTCCAATAGACCTGTGTACCTCCAGTTTGTTTACATGTTCCCTAATCTGATCACCCTTCACTGAGGGTAAATCTTCCCTTCTCCGGACTTTCCCACTGGTCTCAAGGATTTAGGATTGATGAAGTCAGGTATTTCCATTAAAGACCAAGGAGAAGGAACTCAGTACATCAGTCTTTTCCATATCCTTTATCATCAGTTCCCGTCCCCCTTTCAGCACTGGACACAATTTTCCCCTCATCCCTAGCTGCTGATGTAACTGTTAAAGCCATTTTTGTTGTCCCTCATGTCCCTTGTCAGATTCAACTCCAGATGAACTTTCGATTTCCTAACCACATCCTTATATACTTGGAAAGCGTTCCTGTACTCCTCCTGCATCACCTGTCCCTGGTTCTACTTCTTACAGGCTTCTTTTTATATTTGTGTTTTATTAGGAGCTCTTTATTTATGCATACAAACCTCCAGATGTGTTTGCCTGATTTCCTGCAAAAAGGAAATAACCTATTCTTGAGCATGGGGGAGCTGATTCATGAAAATCAGCTAGCTCTCCCTGACCCTTCTCCTGGACCATCTCTCAGGGGATCCTTCCAAGCAGGTTCCTGAACTTGCTTTCCTGAAATCCACGGTTGTGATCTTACTTTTTGCCCAGCTCCTTCCTCTCAGAATCCTGAACTCCCCCATCTTATGGCTACTGTAACCAAGGCTGTCTCCAACTGCCACATCTCCAACAAGTTTTTCTTTATAAGTATGAGATCGAGCCGACTGTCTTCCTTTGTTGGCTCCTTGATCACTCTTGTTAGGAAGTTGTCATCAATGTAGTCCAGAAACATCCTGAATCACTTGTGCCCTGCTGTGTTGACTTTCTAGCAGGTATTTGGCTGGTTGAAGTCCCCCAAGAGAACCAGGGTCTGTGAACATAAGACTTCTTCCAGCCGTCTGAGGAAGGCCTCATCTGCTTCTTCTTCCTGATCAGGTAGACTGTAGCAGACACCTGGTACAACACCTGCACATGTTGGTCTGCCTTCTAATACTGACGAAGCTGACTCGTCATCCATCCTAAGGCAGATCTCCATGCATTGCCACTGCTCCTTCACATCAAGGGCTACTCCCCCTCATTGCTGTCCTGGCCTTTCCTTCCTGAACAGCCATTGGAGCACTCCAGATGTGTGAGCTAACCCATGACATCTCCGGGATCCCAATGAGATTGTAGTCCTGCAGCTACAGGCAGACCTCTAATTCCTCCTGATTGAGAGTGGGAGATGCAGAGTATCTCCAGCTACCTCTGGGTTTAGCCACATGTATGTTGCAGTTTGAGGCAGAACAGTGATCTGAAAGCATATAGCATATTTGGAAAGTGAACTTTTTATCAAGTAGTTCTGCTATCACAATCTTTGCAATTAATGTTGATGGCATTAGCTACATTCACAGACAATGCTCTGCACACTACTTAACCTTTCTAATGAATGACTTCCTGTTATTTCCCTCAGCTGTGACTTATTTCAGTTAGCTTCACAATGCTAATATATTATCATATTAGTGCTGGCACCCAACATACACCATGCTAAGCATAAATTGATAAAAGATGCACTCATAAATAAGGGACTTTAGGCTCTAGTACTGCCAGTTCCTTTCTGCTCTTCAATTAAATAATAAATTTTCATGTGCTTAATGAATCAAGATTAGTTATTAATAATTTTTACCATTCAAATGTCTTTAAACTAAAAAAAAAAGAAAACACCACACAGATTTTCTGGCATTTAAAAATTGTTCATTGTTAAAAATGGCTTCATACCTCAATGTCACTATTTAAAAAATAATATATTTCTGTCCTTTCATACTCACTATTGCTAAATATTGTCTCCCTGTAGTTCAGTAAAAGCATGGAGACATGTTTTCTGCGACTGAAACTCTTACCAGGCAACATTTAACACTATATCCAGAGAATCCACCTTGTGAGTTGGTTTGGTGGTTGTTGTTGTTTTAAACTGATACATCTAAGTCCAAAAAATACTGTTTGGAATATTTAGTTTCTCACTGAATATCTTACCTGTATATTTACAGGTAGAATTTTTAAAATGGGGAAAGAATTTTGAAGTTAATCAGACTAATCTTGGTTACCTTGAGATCCTCTCATCAAACCCTGTTCTAATGAATGTTTCGACAGCAGCACAAGGAAAATGGGATGACAATGTAAGTTGAAAAAGATTTTGAGTTTCATTCACATGTTCTGGGATTCTGTAGATAAGTAACAGCTTTACTGAATCTCAAAGAAACAGCAGTGATCAATATAGGGAGGGGAGAGGGGAAGAAAGCATAGCAAGATTGAGACTGAAAGAATTGCCAGAGGCAAAATAGCTCCAGGGGAGGGGTATGTTAACAATTGAAATCATTGCTTTTGCAAGGGGAACTAAACTTTTCCTTCTGTTCCTATGTCCTCCTGTTTTTCTTTGGGGTAGTGTTCATTCCACAGTGGAATGCTGTTCAAAAGAGTGGAATTATTCTTGGTCATTATTCACATCAATCACAGAGGAAAGCTTTTATCTTTTGCTCTGAAGAGGGCTAGACAGTGCTTGGACAGTACTTCACCGTGTCAGTAATCCCACTGACATGAAGTAGGAGTAATGACAGAGGCAGAGTGACCAGCGATACAATGGGTGTTTATATTTGAATGAAGTATTAAAGCACTTGTATTCTTTGCTCATTTGTGTCCTGGATGAGTATGTCATAGTTTCTGTACTATTGTTTGCAGCTGTATAGCATTATTGTGACAGAAAACTATTTATGGTGTGCAATTTTTTTTTTCAGAAAGATCACCTGTTCCAGTTGCAAATCTTAATGGTTCCTGGCAGGTTGAAATGGTTTTTAAGCAAATACAAACCAATTTCTGAATAGAAGCATTTACCAAGGTTTCTGTGGTGTATCTTGTTTTTCTGCAGTTAGAAATGGCCCTGAACTTGGAGAAAATTTTGCTGTATTTATTTGACAGACAAAACAAATGAAATTCAGAGGGTTTGGAATGGCTTTCCTTGTACCATCAAACTTTACAGGAGGTCCCATGGAGCTATGAATTTTCAGAATTGGTGCAGGAGAAGAGAGGAGGCAAAACAGGAAACTAGGAGTGCATGCAGTTTGCTCTCACTGCACTCTGCTGTGCAGGTCTCAGCTGGTGAAACATGGCATAGTTTAACTTTCTGGAAGATCACATAACATGAAGAGTGCAGATATAATTCTTTTATTTTTCTGATCTTATTTCTTCATTATTCCTTCCTGTCCTTGAATTTCCAAAATATATGTGTGAATATATATATGTTTCCCTCAGTTTACATACTTTTACTTTCTGACTTCACAAACTTAAAGAATAAGGTAGGCTGAAATGGATGACTGAAGGTCATCTAATTCAATATCCTGATAAAAGAAAGATCAATTTTGAATTTAGATCAAACTTTGATGCTATATCAGATTGCTCATAACTTTACTACATGTAAACTTGTTTTACAGACAAGTTATCTACATAGCTTTACTTTCTTGCAAAGGACTAATTCAACCTGCATGCATTTATTCTGATCAAATAATAGCTGTACCAGTTCACTGGAGAAGTACATTGTTGGCTGGCTTTACCAAGAAATTATTGTTAAAGGTGCCATTTCTGGACACCATAAAGCTTTGAACAACATGCCTTTCTGCTCATCAAATTGTCATTTACAGACTTTCTCCTTACATTTAGCAGTCCTTCTTAGGATAGTACTCTGTAGTTAATGCTCCTGAGTACTAACCAACATTATTTGTCACAGCTTATCATGTATGAATGTGTCTGAGAGATTAATCAACAGGAATGTGGTGCTGTCATCACCCCTGCAAATCCAACTTAATCTGTGCAAAAGTTCAATTCCTTTAGGTTAAGCTTTTGCGGGCAATAGAACACAGTGCTCCGGCTAAAATTCCTGGTCTCTTTTGAATATTTCAAAGGATTGATGGAAGCTTTTGTTATTATGAGAGTTGTCCCTTGCCTTTGCATGCAACACAAGAATAGGGTCACGTAATCAGACTATCAATTCTGAAAGAAGATGATTGTCATGATTAAGATATGTCTGTCCTACCTGGAGATTACACAGAGTGGTATTAGAATCATTGTGTCCAATGCAGTATCTATTAAAAAAAAAATAAATCACATTTCCAAGTACTGCAATGTCAAAAAGGAATTCTGCCCTGTATGGAAATGTGGGAGGCTCTGGGCAAAAGCTGCAGTGTAATTTTCCCTGTATCACAGTCCTAAACATCACAAAAGCCAAATATTTCTTCATGAATGTGTGAAATATTGTATTTGCTAAAATTTTTACACTCTTTCTACCTGCACTGTTTGGAATACTGTGTAATTTCTCACCTTATAATAGATGAGGAGAGGATAGACTGAAAAAATAAATTCTAATTGACAATGTCTTAGAGCTTTTTTTTTTTATAACCCTATAATCCAATGGAGAGTAAAATGTTATTCCTAAATAGCATTTGAAAAAGACTGTTGCTGAGTAGCTTAAGATTGCTTATAAACTGCAAATACAGAGAAGCTGTTAAAGTTCTTTATTTTTACTAAGCTGTATCAATATCACACCTTTGATAAAACAGTGTTTGAGTGATTAAAAATATGCATCAGTCATGATCTATTTTGCTGTAATCCACTTGCTTCATTTTGTGTTTTTCATTTCATCTGAGCTTTCCAAAATCCCCAGTGGTGCCACAGTTTGCCTATTTACTAATTTGCTGGATTAATACATGCTGCTTTTTACTGGCTGAGTAGAACCACTTTCTTAAAAAAGTAATAAGCTGAGATTTGAAGAGTGTTCTTTGGACAGGACAGCATAATCAAATAGGAAAAATAGTTGTTATTATTACAAGCATAGGAATATACATATTTAAGATTAAATAAATTCTCTGTCTGTCATGGTGTCAATGTCTACTTTTAATGAGTTACAATTTCAAAGAGAATTAATGAATTAATTAAAATTAAATAATTATACAGGATTAATTAATTATAAATCACTCAAATTAGTTGTTTATTCTTATATGGGATAGATGGTATTTTGAGGGGTAAATTCTGCAAATAGTATTTATTTGAGAATTACATATTTGTATTACAGCCAGAGTGAGTCTGTTTATTGTTAATACATTTTATGTATATTTTATCAAGAAAAATTGATTTTTCATTTGCTAGATACACAGTTTACTCAAACCATGAAAACAATCACTAATAAATATGTTGCTGTATTAATTTCCTGAGATATGTGTTATGGATTCTGTTTCTAGTAAATTGAGTTAAATATTCCATAATAGCTATTTGTTCATTGTAACAATAATATTTAACTCAGCAATTTCATTTCTTGTATCTATCCCTATGAGGAAAGTAAACTAAATAAATTAGATATAACATAATTATTTTCTACTCAATATGTACAGGTTGAATTTAATTCTGAGTTAGGAAGCCAGTTTCTTTCCTTTATAAAATTAATAAAGATGCATTTATTTCTTATTTCTTATTTCCTGATTTAACATCACACAGTGCCAGTGTCAAGATAGCAAGGGTTTAATAGAAGAAAAGTAAAGAAGAATTACTGCATACAAATTGAACTTTTCTGTTTAGTGCATCCTATATATTTATTGAAGGAAATTGTACATGTTCAGAGAAAATTCCTCTGTTCCCTGCATGTATTTCTTGAATTCTTTTTGAATTTGAAGTTGACCTATAAACATAGAACCACATAAACCAAAAGGACTGAAAAGAGCAGAAGTTCTCCTTTAAAGGAAAGCAATAGTTGTAGCCCTCTTGATTTGATTTCTTTGTCACTTTTGTTTTCTGTTAGCTATAGCATTTTCTAAACACTATTTTGTTAGCTAAAAAAACAACTCCTTAAGGGAAACTAAAATTTAAATTATCTGGTTTTAATATGGTTAACCTTGAATTCAGTAACTATTCTGTATATGGCAATACATATGAAAGCTTTAAAATACAATGGTATTTAAATTAGATTCTTGCTTTACTTGAGCAAAATCTCAATCTGAAATAGCCTCAAAGATGTTCTCAAGAAAACATTTTGCAACTAACATTCCATACTCAGATTTGTTTCTTGTAGGTCAAATTTTTCTTTATTAATTTCTACTCAGAAGCAGCAAAACAAAAGGTTTGGGTTTTGGCCAAAGCTGATAAATTAGAGGAAGCTCTCTATAAGGTTTTTGGTATCAAAGTGAGTCTAAGATACTTAAAAACTGCACTGCTCAGAACTCTTATTTTGCTTCTCAGTTAACTTTGAAGCTACTCAGTTTCCACACAATCTGTGTATTCTTGAACCAGGCCAGATTTGATGGGCCATATAGCTCAGCAGCCAGAGCATGCTCATGCCCAGCATAGACTCTGAAACTGTTTGCAGTCCATAGTTAGTGCTCTGCAGGATTCAAGCCCACGACTGTTGTCAGATCATGCTTAACACACCTCACAAAGCAAGTGCTAACCAGAGCTGACTTTTTAAAAAAACTGGATCATGAAGGAAGTGATGGGTTTCCTTCTCATTCAACAGGTAATATGTATACAATTTATCCAGAAAATAGCAAATATTATTTTTTCTTATACTAACTTTTATATGAGTTTTTCTTTTTGCCGGAGAACCAACCCCAATCATTGCTGGTAAAAGAAGAAGAAGGGTGAGCAAATTCTCCACCTTTTTTAATGAGGTGTGCAGCAAGACCAGAAACAGAGGTGCAGTATAACAAGGGGAGTGTTCTACTGCTGTTTGCATAACTGCTTCCTTACTTCATCCAATACTTAAGTAAAAAAATCCCATACACAATTATACCTACAAGAAGAAGATGTAATGAATACTCTGCCCTTTCCCTTTCCGGTCCCATGAAGCCTTACTTCTTGTACCAGAGGACAGTAAGTTGAACTTCTTCTGCTTGCTGGACAAGCATTCCCATCATTGTCACCCTTCTGTAAGGCACTTCTTTTCTCAGGATCTTTTCTCACCAGCTGAAAGAGCTCCCTTGTGACATGTGATAAGCCCTTTATGCTATATGTAGGAATCCTGGATACCTGAGAGAGGTCAGGGCAGTCCTATATATCACAAGGTGCCTAGGAGATATCAACCATTATAATATTCCACATTGTATCTTTTTTGAATATCTGGGGTCAAGTTTCAAGACTCAGATTTAAGACAACACTAGTACAGTCAGCTCAAGGAACTGCAGTTTACCACAGAAAGATATTTCATCTGCATCAATCTTCTAACATATTCTTTTTCTTTTTTATTTAATGATTTTTTAAAGGCCATAATGAAAAAAAATAATAGAGAAATATGACTCAGAGCAGTAGAACACATTTTACTGCTAGAGCTCTAAGTTTAAACATGTGTAACAATACATAAAATCACAAACTTTCTGTGTAAACTTTCAGTGAAGATTGACATGTATGGTTAGACTAGATCAGATTAGTAGTCATTAGGCAAAGATGATAAAATACCCTAATTGTAATGTTTTGGGCACAGTGTACTGATTTTTAAATATTTTTGCTTAGATACCGACAAGTAGCATTTCTATAAATGTTCTTACCAATTCTTTTCAGCACTGGATGTTACCTCAAGAAACCCATTCTTGCACAAACAGCATAGAAAATCGAGTTACTGACAGTGATGTTAACACAATGAATGCTTTTAATGGAACATGACAGAAAACTAATTTCACACTGGAAATAGTTAATGCTTACCTCTGCAAGGTAAAGCTATCTACTTTCTCTGTCAGTGGAAAATACCAATAGCTCTCAGTATATTTGCGTTGTATATAACCAAATTACTATCACTGAGAACTTGCAGTGAGCTGCTCACAAAAAAACCCCCAAGATTAAGAACCTTTCTCTGGTTTGGTTTCTTTACTTTGTACACCATGATATTCCTAAGTGATACCACTCATCTGCCAGAGGTCTGTAGACACATTCCTGTATGGCCAGCTGTAGACCATTTTATGGGCAGTCTGCCTGCACTCTGAACCGTTAGTAGCATTTTAGAGTGCTTAACCTGTGGAACTTACAGTAGGAAGAAAGGAAGTAATTGAAAAACTAAGTACAAAAAAGTAACTTTATATAACGAAGAAGGAATTAGTTGGTGCTTTAAGAAACCCATAAAAACATCCTTTTAGAAATTCATATTCTGTCACTGTTTTCTGCAGCCTGAATGGATTTATAGTAATTTTTTTCTCCTTAATTTTGTCTCTGACTATGATAGTGTCACACAAGATTGGCCTGATCTAGCAAGGATGATAACTGTCACAAAATCTCCCAAGAGTTTGGATCAAACTCAGAAAACAGAGTGATTGCTTTCTACTGACTGGGTCTGCTTCAATCCAGCCAAAGAAACCTCTGAACTGATTGCAGGGGAATTCCAAGAGCACAGGTGAACAAAGTGACTCACAGTGCTCTAGCTTATCAGTCCCCTGAAAACTAAATGCAACTACACAAATCAGCCTTGCAGTGCAACAAGATGTGTCCAGACAGGAAGCTTTTCTTCTCTCATCAGGATTTTAACAGTACCATTCACCCTGCCATCTGTTCTTCAGGCCCCTCATCAGAATTTGCATTACTGCAAAGCCAAACTAAGTTTAGAGACATTTCTGCTATGAGGTCAGAATACAGGATCTGCACAACACCCAGGATCTGTTCTTAATGTGTGATAGAGCATGAGAACTCCTGTCTAGAAACTTACAGCGGTGGCTAAATAAACCTTCAGTTTAGGGGAACATACGGAGGCCTGCAATTACTCTGTGGCATAGCGCCAGTTCCCAGTTTCCTCAGTATAACAGATGTGCCAGAAATGGGATGATGCATAACTAAATTGTTGTTGCATTTTAGCATGCCCCATGACTCTGAACCATCACAAGGGGGTCTAATTCCTAAGTGACATGAACCAAGCAGCCAAACCACATCTCACAGTAAGTGTGAGATGAAGCCTTGTTTTTCCCTGTCTCTTTTTTAGCTCAGATACATTTGGACACAGAACTTCAGAATAAAACAATGGGGCTTCTCAGAAATTACAGACTTAATATAATTGAATCTGTGTTTTGGAAACTGTTATATTATTCATAATTTGTTTAACAAGTTAAGTAGTGTAAAAACTTGATATGAATACTGGGTGTAGCTGCCTAGACCAATCTGGGTCCTAAGTACAGGTATTGCTCATTGCTACAGACAGTCCAGCTTTGCCCAGTGAGCCTTAGCTACAAAACATCCCAAATGTCTGGTCTGTAGGGAAAGCTAATTGTGAACTAGCTAGTCGTCTGAAATGTTATTTTGGTTCTTAGGGATCACCAAGATCAGCAAAAACTTCCTTGTTTGAACTAAGAAGACTGCAAAGGTTTCTTTGATTGTTATTATAAAGGTTCTAATTCACAATAGGGTTAGCACTAAAAATTTGTTCCACAAAAATTTACTCCATTTTGGAAAGACACAGTCCCTCCTAACTGAATACAGGAATGAAGTTGGTAGCCTATACCAAGAGAATTTATTTTGCAAATCCTAATGAACTAACTGCAACAATTTACAAGCAGACAAATAATTTTCCTTTTTTTTTCCTGAGATACTACTGGTGTTTGTTGGTGAAACCTGGGTAGGAAATGAACTCCTCTGCTTTGCTCCTCATCTGTTTTATTTTCAGAATCTATCTGATAATAAGAAAAATCCAATAGCTTCATAGCTAAACTGCTTATTTATTGATTATTCCTTTTCCAAATGATGTTATTTGCTTACTTTATATTTGCAATTATCAATATTTAAGGGCTTGTTTTTGCTTTTGCTTTTGTTTACAGGAGAGTTCTTTTGGCAGTAACTAGCAAAATAACCTAGCATCTTTTCCTGTTTGGTTTCTAGCTCCTCTGATATGGTTTCTTCTCTCTGATATGGCTGTTTCATTGTTGAATGAGAGCTTCCCAAATGCTTGCTCACTTAAAAACTGACCTCTTTTGCCCAGACGATGCTTAGCCTTTTTTATGATAGAAGTGATGGTAACAACATGTAGGCTCTCTTAAGTTTTTCAGAAGCCTCTGGGGATGCAGCTTTGTGATTACCTTACCTAAGTACACAGGGCTTTAAGGCAAAACCACAAAATATTTATTTGCCTAGCTAGTATTGGATACCATGGGCTGTTAATTTAATTTTAACTTCAGACCTGCCTCTGGTTTATTCCTGGCTTCTCCCAGTAGTCTGTCAGTCAAGTTAAGAGGTACAAAGTACTGCTACTGCTATATTTCAAAGGATGATGGGACTGTGACTCCAGCATGTACATTTTGTAGTACATTTATCTGGACACTCCAGGTGTTTTGCTGTAACTCACAATGTGAAAAATGGCGTAAAACCACAAAAAGTAATGCCTCCCTTTGTGGCAGGATATTATCATTATGCTAGCAAATAAGGCAGACTATGGAATAACAGCTCTGGAAAATGCATTTTCAGAAGGTCTCAGAAAAGCTGCTTGTAAGAAGTACATTGAGATGACCTTATATTTACTTTAGTCCCTTAAACGAGGACCACATTGGAGATAGTTGTTTTTGAAAACTAAGAGAAAAATGAGACCAGAGGACTCGTCACTGCAGATGCTTTATCTCGGTCAAACAGAAGGGTGGGCGGTTTGGATATGTGTGCATGAGTATGCATGAGAGAAGCAGGGGAGGAGAGAGGGATGGTCAGTTGTCTCTTTACCAGCTGTTCTTCTTTCCCATTGACCTTTTGGAGTGCTCTTTCCTCTGCAAGGAAAGGGACACAGTTTGGGAAGAGGTGTGTAATTATTTTTTTTTAATCACCCACAGTGACTGCAAAAAGCAGTTAATATAGCTGGATGATATACTGCTTTTCTGAATTGTGTCAGTTGTGTATTGTGAATTCCTCATTTGCAGATGGCAATCAGTAGCTAGAAAAGCCCAGGAGTATATAATAGGACAACAAAGTTATATCTTAGGATGAATCTTCAGTATGGATTCTAAAGCTTCCACCAAAATGACTCCTTTCACTGTATTGGATTTTCAGCCCCCATGCAGATACTGTTTATCTTGCTCCAATGTTTTCTCATACAATGTATACTGATTGGATGGTCTTGAGTCCAAAATATTTTTCTGACCATATTTTGAATACAGTGACCTCGTTTCAATCAGGCGTACTGGCTTTCTGAATGTATAAATGAATGAAAGAATGAATTAGTTAAGTATGGGTAAATTTACTATCTAGAGATAATTGGAATATTGATAGCACTGTAAAATGCTCAGGTAAGTATTGCCAACATTGTACTACATTTTAGCAAATGCATTCATTAAACAAAAATCTTTGTAATAAAAGCAAGGTCTAAAAGGATTAGTCTGGAAAAGTTTTTTTAAATCTATCTGACTTCTACTTGCTTGTTTTCACTTATACCATTTCATATATTCCCAATAAGCAGCTTTCTTCTTCCTTTGTCCGTGTCCCTGTAATATGTAAACTACTAGCTTAACAAGGAAATGCTTAAATTAAAACACTATATGCATTGATTTTTTCTTAATTTCCTATCAAAGTTTTCTTAATATAGTTAGTAAAACTATGTCTCAGCATCTATTTTTTTTCAGGACCTACACTTTCTTTTAGAACAGAATTTACTTTTTTTTCTTTAGTACATTTCTTGTTCCAAATACAAGTTTTCTTCATAATGTTCTACCACTAATTATTGTTATTCCATTTCAGAAAACTATTATTCGTCTAAATCTGTGATTTCCCTTATTTTTTTTTAGTTTTAATATTTTCTTAGAAATGTAGAGCCTAATAATTTCATTTGCTGTATGATGGAATTTAAGAGCTTCTCATCAAAGACAGCCAAATTATGTGGAGGAATCTGGTTTTTAAGAGGATGAATAAGGCATTTTTTGGATTGTGAGAGACACATCTGATTACATTAACCTATGCTAAGACACGCTGAAAAAGTCTGTGGCTCTCAGAACACTGGGATAAAAGGTTTTCTTCTCATCTCATAACTGAACACCAGAGAAGGTACCTTGTTCCGTGTTACTGTCCCAGGTACATGAGATTCAAAGGTAAAAAACTAAATTCTAAACACCATATATTTAATGATTACTGTTGTGAAATTTCTCTCCTCAAATATAAATCTTCTCAAATGGATATCTTATACTTGATAAAGATCAGACCTGAAACCAAAGTATTCTTTTGTGCTTATAGGATTAGCTGCTATAGGATTAGGATTAAAAAAAAAATATTCAGTGGAGAATTAAGAAGCATCAAGGGCCAAAATATTTATTACTTTCTTGGATAAGTACTTCCAGTAAAATCAATGGAATGATTCACAGACATGATTCCTACATGTCCTGAGTTGAGTTTCAAGAACTGTATAACTTAAGTATAAAGTACTTTAAATGTTGTTTCCCATTAAAAGTGAACAAGTTAGTTACCACATCACTATATATCCAGATGCTCCAATAAACAGAAAAAGGATTTTTAGCCTAGAACATGAACAGTTCAGTAGAGGTATGCCTACACTGCAGATATATCTACTCTAGACAGGAACACCACACTGCACATGAATATCCTCTCTGTAGTAGATTGCTTCCAGCCTATCTAGAATTTATTGCGTCTTTATGTCTTATGGTTGTATAAATGGAGTTAAAAGGCTTCAGTCTGAAGCATCCAGATAAAAAGATGGTTAAGATATCATGAATCAGAATGCTCATTCTGTCAAAGGAGCACAGATTTTCATCTATCAAAAGCACATGAGGTGAGGTTCTGGAACACAAAATGAAACAGGACTACAAAGAGGAGGAAAAACTCCATGGCCCCTAAATTTACTTGAAATTTTGCCTGGTTCTTAGCAGCTTTTCAAGATTCCTTCCAAGGCAGTTCTTAGCCATCGTGCTGAGGCAACAAATCCTGATCAATTTGTACTCTAAGTATCAGTTCCCAGTGCCAAATTTTTCACTAGGGAATTTTTTTAACAATCTCCCTTTCCACTAGTTATCAACAGGGTATGAATTGATGTCTAAATCAATCAGAGAATCATAGAACCATAAAATCATAGAATAGTTTGGGTTGGAAGGGACGTTAAAGATCATCTAGTCCAACCCCTCTGCAATGGGCAGGGACATCTTCAACTAGATCAGGTTGCTCAGAACCCCTTCCAATCTGACCTTGCATATTTCCAGGGTGTGGAAGTACGTGTCGTCCCCCGTCCCCCCCCAATCCCGCCGGCAGGAAACAAAACTCCTCCAGGCAGGGAGCGGGGGAAGGAGAGCAAAAAAGCCTAAACCCGGGAGGC
>JANZLQ010000029.1:36858759-36870173 GCA_026212715.1 Elanus axillaris | reverse complement strand
CCCCGCTGCCAAAACCTTGCCACAGAAACCCAATACATTGCTTCAGAAATGTAGGGACTAAGTTGGCTTCAGACTCCTAGATATATACAGATTTCACCCCAGACACATATAAATTTCACCCCAGAAATTCTTGAAACTAAGCTCATAAGTATTGTCCAGTTTCCTCATGATACTCTTTTGCCAGACATTTCATGACAGAAATTCATTGTTCCAAAGAACCATTTTACCTTAATAATTTTATGTAAGCTAACCTGTAGTATCTTATTCCACATAAAGTTTTCAGGAAGGACTGACCTTGCCAAAGAGTTTAGGTAGTTATTTATTTGTCTATTAGGAAATATGTTTGTCCATTTAATCTAGGAGCAGATTTTACCATGATAACTACAGGAACAACATCTAAAATAAGCTTTTAACATCACTCTAAATCTGATATGCTCTTGTAACTGCTTTCCTGCACATGCAGTTTTCTTACACAGAAAAAGGCCAGTTAAAGAAGATATGGATGTCAATATGTTTTGAATGTAGACGTCTGTTCAACTGACTATAATATTGAAAATGGTTTAAATCAATCTGAAAAATAAGAAAGGGTGTGCCAAATTCTGCTCCTTTGTAGTGTACAATTGCTACAGAGGAGACAAAGAAATGCAGGCCAATATTTGTGGCAACAACTGAGATGTTACCACTCTTCTTAAAAACATTTTGAAAGCAAATTTATCTTGGTAAGAGACAGGAATAGAGTGAAGAATGTTATAATGAAGAAATCCCATTCTACCTCTGACCAAGGTATGTGTCATAAAGATAGAATTTAGCCCTTTATGAAGCCACATAACTAAAAGAAGCAAGACTGCCACAAGAAGGGTAGATTGTTTTATTGCTTGTTAGCTCGTTTTTAAAGAACATCCCTTGTTAGAAAAATCACTACATTTTAACCTTCTTATCTCTGATCCCCATATTCATGTTCATATCTGTCAAGTGACACAAAACACTTACCATTTTTCATTCCTCCTAGTGCTTCAAAACAGAGTTGTATATGGATGAACTGCTTTATAATCTACCATGGTCATTGCAAACACAAATGTTAAATAAGGAGTTTAATGTACTCTAAAGGAAGAATCCTGCATTCAGAGAAAGTTGGAACTCTATATACCTCTTTTAGAGGGTTTTTTTTCAGGTTTTCAGGCACATAGCAAGGACATCTCCTTAGGTTAAGCAATTTTCTGTTTTTTTCACTTGTACTCTGTGGACTAACACAGAAGTAAATCTGGTATGCAAGCAAATAGGAAAGAAAAGTGGGAAATCCTCTGATGTTATTATGCCCTCATGTACAAAATCCACTATGAAAACCTCACATCACTTAAAATTCATTGCTTACATAGCACCTCAGAGAGATTTGATCCTGGCCTTACAAATGCTGCCCTTACAGCTTTGCCTACCTCATGCCTAAGAAATCCATATAACGAAGGTGAGAGGAAGGGATATTGTCACACTAAAAACAGCTTTTCTGTGATTTTTTCCTTACTATATCACACAGGTGATTTTCTTAGTGTAATCCCTAAGAAGTATTTGTACTTTCACATGAATGTCTGAACTGGTGCATTGCTGAAAATTTGGCTTTGCCTGTCAACTGTTACTTGGAATTATAGGGCAGATATTTCTTCATGGAAATGCAATGATAGCAGTTGTAGCATGTGTTTTCATCACTGTACATCACATATAATAATTTACACAAAATTAAAATGTCTAGTGATTCCTGCCAAACATATGTGCCCATTTCAAGCTCCCTTTTCACAGTATAAAAGACTACAAAACAGTAGAGTAATAGCAGAGTCACTATCCTTTGCATAAAATATACATGAGTTTTCACTTGATTTTTTTAAAAATTAATTTCTATTTTGACCCTGAACCATGGAGTCATTAGTAATGAAAATTTTAAAAGCACAAGTCAGCTTATCCTAACACTGAACATGTTTTTTATCTGAAGCAGTGGTAAGAGAAGACTAAGTTTTATGTCTCTCTGTTCCCTGCTGTTTTATGATTTTTAGAGCTTTACTAATGCATAAAAATTTGAGACAATTGCTTTAATTGTGTGACTAGTAACCACTGAGCAGTTCCTTTAGATAAAAACTCTTCATTGCATTCTAGTCAGTATTTAACAAAAGCAAAGATCACTACCTATGGCTGCATAGTCACATATGTCTTTGTTTTAAATTGTTTCTCCCGGAATACAAACAGCCTTTA
Organism: Elanus axillaris; assembly: GCA_026212715.1. Taxonomy (NCBI): domain Eukaryota; kingdom Metazoa; phylum Chordata; class Aves; order Accipitriformes; family Accipitridae; genus Elanus; species Elanus axillaris. Next base: position 36,867,935 of record JANZLQ010000029.1, on the reverse strand, counting down.
ATTTTCATCTCTAGATAAAGTTAAAAATCTCTTCCTTGGACCTTTCCAAGTAAGTTATTTTGATAGTTTACAAAACTAATTAGTATAATAATCCTCTGTATTTACGTAGCATATCTAATCTCAATGTCTCCAAGTGTTTAATGAATATTCCTTAGATTTCATAAGACCCTTGCAACGGAGGTGATTTCTGGGTCAAATCTACCTGTGCAGCTACACAGCTCATGGGAGTTCATTTATCTTCACAGGCTGTGCACTCACAGAAGCTGCCCTGTAATTGGAGAGGCTGTGTCTAACAGAAACAGAAGTCAATTCTAGGCAACGTCTGTACTTGATAATAACTAAGAAAAAAACAACAAACACAAACACAAAACATTAAAAAAGAACAGCTTCTTACATATCTCTGCTTCTTAGAGATATGTCAGTTCTCTCTGTCTTCCTGTCAAACACTTGGGGGAGAATCTTTAAAATCATCAGCAGGGTAAAAGAAGCAGTTCAGAAATTACTTGTATAACCTGAACTTGAGCTACCTTTTCCCACTTTAAGCTTACTGAAATGTGCTTAATGCAAATGGCATAAGCTGGTATGATTTGTATACAAAGAAAACAGAAAAAATATAGAATGTTAGGGCTTCCTTCTTACTTGTCACCTGTTTTCATCATCCTCTTAATTGTCCTTCTTTCTTTTCATGGAGTTTTGATTTTCATTTCCTATTGCCTGGTTCAACTATTGGGTCCAGAATCTGCAAAGATTTCTGAACATGTAATTATTTTTCTTATGTATGAAATTGAATTTATACATGAATCTTTGTAAGACTGGGCATTAATCTTACAAGAACAGTAAGGATAATGAAAAGTAAATGTTTTGGAAAATCATAAGTCATCAAGTGAACAGATGAGGTGAAAATACTTTATTGCTATCACCAGGAAAAGAGCTACCTCTGTAATGTTTAGCAGTTTAATTCTTATAGATGTATTTAGACTGGTAAAGGAACTAAGCTGTGCACTGTCACTATACCATCTTTGTGCTTCTTTAGTTCCTACAGGTTGTGTTATATTGTGGATAGGATGGGTGCAAAAAGTTTTGGGGAAAGGTCATGGAGTTTGATGGTGACTCATGAACAGGAATTAAAAGGAAAGTTTTAATATATTCTACAATATGTTATATATTACACATTACATGTTATTATATACATGATATATCATATAATGTATCATATATCATAAATATATTATGGAAAGTCAGAATCATAGAATCACAGGATCATTTAGGTTGGAAAAGACCCTTAAGATCATCAAGTTTAACTGTAAAACTAACACTGCCAAGTCCACCACTAAACCATGTCCCTAAGTGCCCCATCTACATGTCTTTTAAATACCTCCAGGGATGGTGACTCCACCGCTTCCCTGGACAGCCTGTTCCAGTGCTTGACAACCCTTTTGGTGAAGAAATTACTCCTAATATGCAATCTGAACCTCCCCTGGTGCAACCTGAGGCCATTGCCTCTCATTCTATTGCTTGTTACTTGGGAGACGAGACCAACACCAAGACCTCGCTATAACCCCCTTTCAGGAAGTTGTAGAGACCAATAAGGTCTCCCCTCAGCCTCCTTTTCTCCAGACTAAACAGCCCCAATTCCCTCAGCCACTCTTCGTAAGACTTGTGCTCCAGGCCCCTCCCCAGCTCTGTTGCCCTTCTCTGGACACACACTCCAACACCTCAGTGTCTTTCCTGTAGTGAGGGGCCCAAAACTGAACCCAGCACTCGAGGTGCGGCCTCACCAGTGCCGAGTACAGGGGAACAATCCCCTCCCTGCTCCTGCTGGCCACACTATTTCTGATACAGGCCAGGATGGCATTGGCCTTCTTGGCCACCTGGGCACACTGCTGGCTCATATTCAGCCGGCTGTCAGCCAGCACCCCCAGATACTTTCCTACCGGGCAGCTTTCCAGCTGCTCTTCCCCAAGCCTATCTAGATATCTTGATCCCTCAGAAAACTGATGTTTGCTTTAGCCTTATGGAAATTGGAAAAATAGGCTATACATAACTCCATAAGCAACTTTCCAGTCCTCCAAAGTGATAAGCAACTTTCCAGTCCTCCAAAGTGTATTCATTTGCAGGTCAGTTGGAAAACATTTCTTCTGGCAATGTAGACTAAAGACTTAGAGCAGTTAGTGTCAAGGGCCAGTGAACAAAAGTATAAGCACCAGCTACAACAGCCTAGAGTGATGATTCTGCTTCTGGGTGAAGTCCAAGTGCCTTGCTGAGTGGAGCATCAGCAGTGCAACATTTAGTGTTTTTCAAAGCAGACTTGCCTTCATGCTGTAGGGAATGCTTTACATTTAAATTCCTTGAAATTCAGAGCCACTAACTTTTTCACGGGTTTTAATACTTTCTCTACCTCCTCTGTTAATTATCACGGTTTTGTTCTTCCTCACACACCCACATGATCCTTCTCCATGATCCTGCAATGAATTCATCATGTTGACATTTTGACAGTTCACTTATTTCCAGGCAGTAGAACACTATGTCATAAACATAGTGTTACGATTTTCCTGAAGATTAAAGAGTAAGCTTTAAGTGGAAAGAGAAAGATCACTTTTATTCAAACACAAATGTCAACAATAGTGGCTGAGGGAAAACAGAACATTTCTGGCAAAGAAAATTGCTTGCAGAACCACTGCCTTTTTTCTTCCTGACTCTTTATATATCTTTCCACAAATACAGATACATATTACATGTGAGCATCTGCATACATAAATTAGTGTGATACCTTTATCACCATGTTCCATTATTCTTGCTATCTTGCTGATATTTACTCAAAAGAATAATATTTTTCAACAAGTGCTTATTTTATAAAAAAAACCCTCAAATTCTGTCACATATTTGACATTTTAGTATAAAGTCTAAGTGCAAAGAGTAAAAAACAATATTCCTTTACCTTCACATCATGGTATAGTTTCCAAATTGCTTCTGTAACTATAAAGAACCCAATAGGCCATCATTCTTCCAGCCCTAGTAAATTCATTAATATTCAGAGATATTTTGTAGATCACAAGAGTTCCAAATTCATATTTTCTGCACAAAATGTTTCTGAGAAGAATTGTTGACAACATTTGTAACCATAAAAAGTTAGATTAGTCAGTTTTCTTTTTAAAGAGAAAGAAACACACATTGTCTCCTTTGTATTTCTTTCTCTATGGTTGTCCAAAGAGCAATAAAATTTATAGACTACTCTTACAGGTCATTTTCTTCTTTAAAAGTGACCAAATTTTGAGTCATTATTCAGTCCAGGTCTTTTCCTTTTCTTTTTTTTTTCTCTCTGTCTTTATGTTTTCATAATGTTTTCTTAAATGTTATCACACTTAGCACAGCCATTTCTTCTTATAGATACTTAATTCAAGATATATGGTATCAGCATTCTGACTGCTACTAAGTATGGATGATTATAGTGGAATATGAACTGCACTAGATGCCAGCATGATTTAACTCAGCTGGAGTGTCGACTTCTTGGACTTTGGATCAATTCCCCAGAGGGCTGGTGTGTAGCACTCAGTTCAGTGTAATGTCTAGTTTTAAATAAAGTTCTATGAATGTCTTGGATTTTCAACCACATTAAAAAAAAAAAAATATTCCCAGATTTCTTCCAGCTGGTAAAATTACTGGTAAAATACTTCTGTAATATAAACCAGTATCTACACAATATTTAAGCGCATTTTTCCATTAGACATAAAGTGGAAGGTATTTTCCCCCTTCACATTTCTCCTCCGTTTATTTTCAAAAGTTGTCTCTTTTCTGTGTCTTTCCAACACTTTTCTTTCTGTGGCAGACCATTTTATCTGTTTCTTCTGTTCCTCCCATATTTATGAGAAAAAATCATAAACTATCAAATGCAGACATTCTGTTAGAACTTTGAGAACTTCTTACTGAAGTATAGATACTGAGAAGGCAACTGTAGAGGATATTCAGAAATCTGAAAATCTGAGATATTTGGCAAATCTTTACCCTCCCACACTTTTAAATCCTTACCAATTCTGCATTCAAAGTGTCACATTCTGGATATTATAATGATAGGTAAGAATTTACTTTACCAGACATTTTATGCAATATTTTGTAGTTCTGCTGTCCAAGGGAGTTCAAGCGGTCCTGGAAAATGTCTTGTTGAGTGACAATGTCTATTTTAGATTTGAGACATCTGACTTGTTCTATTTAAATCAAATATTCTATTTGGTTTGTGAGAAATCACTCTTAACTTTGAAATAATATGACATTGCTTAGTTGTTACTTTTTTTTTTTTTGAACCAGTAGCATTTTTAGGCTTTTAAACTCTGGATTTATTATGCCATATGAATTCTTTTTTAGTTATATATATCTATTAAACCTTACCAGAAAGTAAAACACTACCATCATGGTAATTGCAATGCTTAGTTGATATGAAAAGAAAGAATGTTGTATTTGTTTGGTTTTCTAATCTGCACTTCAAGAAAATCTTACTTACTCAGAGTGCCAGATTAAATTGTTAGAGTTTAGTAATCTTTTAATCTACATAAACCTGAGTAGATTGTTTACTCTTGCCATTTAAAAAATTATATTTTGGAGGTACTCCATTCATCTAAAGATCAGGTTTTTAAGGTCTTATGCAGATTCTATTTCAGTAATCACATCAAATAATTTTGTCCCCTGCTGAGAATGTAGCAAATACCATCTAAATGTGCAAAAAAAACCTCTGTGTGAGAATGATCTGTATCCTTTATCAAAAAAGAGATAGTATGTTTTCAACAACCCCATTTCCCAAAGCAATGATACACCTCCAAGGGCTTGTGAACCCCAGGTGGAAAAAAAAGAGAGCAACAACAACAACAAAAACACAACCCTGATCCAATAAACCTTAATTTAAAAGTGGTTTTAGGGTATAATCAGAAGCATGACTCCAGTGAAGTATGTGTGTATCATATTTGAAGGGAGTATGAGTAGGAGTACATAGTAGCTTTCTTATGATAGAACAGCTTAACCTGATTATCTGACTAGCATGTGCCTTTAAAAAAATACATGCAGACTTCACAGTGAAATCGACACAGATGGAATAATATATTCAAGATATTTTTAATTTCTTGAGTAATTTTGGATTTCATTTCTGTCATCTAGTTTCAAGGCTTCTTTCGGATTGAATCCCGGAATGTCTCTACTTTATATCACTTCAAAAACATAACAAACCAAACAAACAAAATGCCCCCCTCCCATCCACTAAGCTACTCTCTCTCAGTTGAACTTCTGTCATATGATGCAGCACAGGTCAATGTTATAACCCATTTTGAAAAGATTCTTTTAATTTAATTGAAACTTAAGTTAACATACATTATTTTATATAGCTTCATACTCTACTTTGAAAATATTCCATCAAGTTGAAGACAGGACATTGAAAAATTGATCATAATGTTTATAATGTCCTGCTGATAATTATCAGTCCTCCAAGAAACATACCAACAAGCTAGGAATAGATGCTGAATATTCCACTTAGATTTCCATACAATTAATTTTTGAGTGACAAGTTAAAACCCTTAGGAAAAATAAAAGAATTTTTAGAAATCTGAGTCACTAAAATTCACAGTTCAACGAATGGCTTTAGAGTCAGGAACATTATTTTGATCTGTCCATTTGCAATACCTTGCACAATAAAGTTTTTGTCCATGAATGGTACTCCTAATTACAATGTCAATAATCCTACAAAATAACAATTTCTTTCCTTTACAAAATATTTAAGGAAGAATACATTTTTCCCCATAAATCCCAGTTGTTAATAGGTTTAATAGTTCCATGAAAAAGTACAGATTCTCTAAATATGATCAAACTAAAATTGATATGCCTGAAAGTTTTACAGCATTTCACATCAAAGCTTTTTTTTTTGAAAAAAAGACACCTATCTTAGTTTAACAGTTATAAAAAAGAGAGTAATACATTATTCCAGTCAAAGTACATCAATACAGAGCAGCTGTCTTATCAACTTGTAGGAAAAGTTAGGTTAAAGTTATGCAAAAGAAATTTTAATTAAAGTGTCCACCTATCACAATTAAAAAATGTTGCTATCCTTATAGGTCGGTTACATTTTTCTATTAATTCTCCTCTAACATACTACTAAACATCCCCAATAATGCTTTTTCATTCTTCAGAAAAGACTTTGTTACTGCAAGAATAGAAATCGTTGAGAAACATGGAATAAGGCAATCCCTTGTCTTTATTAAGCACTGTGTATATACAAGCTCTTACTCCTATCATAGGCAAGCAAATGAAGCAACAGTTCTTGGAGGGACACATAGGACAAGCTATAGGGACAAGTGAAGGAGTAAAACTCCCATTGAAGCAAGATAGTCAGAAATTTCACCTGTACTGAGGAGTGAATTTAAAATTCAGAAAGAGTTTAAGTTCAGACATGCGACTGCTTGGCTTGATACCTTACTGGGAACCAATGCCTTTTCCTAATTGAGAAGATTTTCTTCAGAAAGAATTTTGTATGCTATAGAATGGATTTGGTGGTTATGGCACAAGTTGATAGTTAAGGTCTAGGTACTGGCTGTACCACAAGCTCTGTCTCCATATTGCCATGATTTCTCAGGCTGATAGTCAACAAAAATTGTCTGATTAACCAGCTGGCTGCAAGGCAGTTCACATTTTTACTCCAGTTTGGACTTTGTGAACTTATTCCAGAGAAAGAGCTGCAGGTCTAAGGATTCTGGTTCATGACTGAGATCATCCCTTAAACTGGGGACACAAGTAGCTTGAACCATGTACTTTTGCAGCCTTGAGCTTAACAGTTTACCCACCATCACAGCTACCAGATGTGGTGCTGAGGTAGCCTTGTGATCTGGGGTGAAACAGCTTTTTTCTGTTTCAATTCCCTATGCTATAGTGTGGAATAATAGCACTTTGGCAGTTTATAAGAGTGATGCTAGAATCCCACAATATCAGAAGTCTTTCTATGCTAAAATATTATGCTAGAGAGAACCATGCATAAAAAATATCTTAGCAAGAATGAGAACCCTAGGAGTCATAAACACTGCCATTAGAGTAGATATTGGAGACTAGGGATGAATAATTTCCAGTTCTCTGGCTATCCTTAGGGATAGGAATTATGTATGTAGCATGACAGTGAACTTTCTTTGCTTCAGCAAGTGGGTGTCTATGTCTTGAGATATATTTAAAAAAAAACAAAAAAACCAAAACCAAAACAAAACCAAGTGAAAAAGTAGGAAAATAAGAAAAATAGCATTTTGTGCACTCAAAATGTTTATTTTTTTCACTTTGTTCACTTTAACTGTCTTGTCTGCTATGATGGTAAATCACAAGAGGATGTGGAACAAATTCAAACCACAGGTACGTAATTGTTTACTAACTGATCAGGCAGTGCAACCAAATGGAATAAAAATACTTAGCAAAAAAATATGCAAATTCCTACACCAATGGAATTTGTCATGACCAATACAATTTTTTTTCAAACTCTGCTTTGCCATCATTAGCCCCAAATACTTGCTAATAACCAGTATTGAGGTTGAACAATTTAGTATTTAGCAAATTGATTTGTACTGTTAAGTCATTCATTTGCAACCTAGGCATTATACCATTTGAGTTATTGAATTAACAAAGATTGTGTGAATTTCTAAGTCTGAATATAAAAAACTTTAAAAAATCTCCAGTTATCAAATAACTAATAAAAACCAGACTAAGGTCAAATCATTAATTATTCAAATACCTCTGAATAAAGAATATATCTGAAATGTGTGTGAACTACTCTCAGCAAATGTAGCAATATACCATTTTGAGATTTGTTTGCTCAGGTCAACTAAAAAACTACACATGATGTTTAGCTTAGTGCACCTTTTGGACACCTGTTCTTGGTTTCCCTGATGCCCCAGGAAATTCATAGATAAATCACCAGAGAAATCAGAGAAAACATCAAAGGTCAAGATTTCATTGTTGAAAAACGGTTCTTTAAAGAAGCAAAGCCACCACTAGCTGGTCACACCCCTTAAGATGCCCGAGACAGATAATTTCAACCCTTTCATTTTTTAAGGGACTTATGTGGGAATTTTTGCAGCTTACAATTAAATAGCTTGTACGGAAAGTAAAAGTTGAAGGAAGACATGAGTAAAACTTTAATGCAAATCATAGCTTCATCATTAAAGATGACTTTAAAACCAACTTACAAGTCCTCTTATTTGTGCATGTGAATATTCATGTATATATTGAACATGCACCTACATATTTGAGCAAATAGCATATATACAGCACCTGAAAGCAAAAACGGTCTGACTAAAGAGACATATCAATCAGCAATCTTATTTGCATGCAGCTAGAAGAGTTCTTCCATAGAACTTAGTTTATTACCTTTCTCTAAGATGACATCTAGATTATTTCTGAAACATTTGTTATGCTGTTCCCAGAAAACCTTTAGTATTAGGAGTTCTTCTGACTCCCTAACTAAACTGTTCCAAAGCTCTAAATTAAAAAATATTTTTCTAATATGCAATTTAAATTTCTCTTTCTGCAGCTTGATTCTTGTGCTCCTCTTAGTAGATACGGAGCAGAAGGACACTTAAATAAAAACTGCATTTGGAATGCTAACAGTCTTCATATATCCTCTAATTCTTTTCTCCAACCTAGACAACCTCGTTATTTCAGTTTTGTGAAAATCTGTTTTTCAGAACTTCTTACCATTCTTGTAATTCTACTTGGCATTATAATCCAATTGGCTTTTTCTTAAACTAAGGAACCAAAATCATTGCAGAACTAAAGGCAGAGAAGAAATTAGTCCCAGTTTCTTACACCTGACACTTGCCTTAATACAACTCAGGATAAGTTTTTTTTCTGCAATAACACTTCAGTGTTAAATCATATTTAATCCCTTCACCCACCATAGTATAAGCTCTTCTTCTGAACAATATAATTACCTGTTAATTTATCCTGCTTTTCATATTTGTTAACTATTTTTTCCCACAAATTCTTCATTGAACTGAATAATTCTGGGAGACCACCTCCTGATATGTTTTGCAATTTGAAAGAAATGTTTTGCCACTCATTTTTGAATAAATTCTATGGATTAACTTGATAATTGTATTGGGTTTCTGTGGCAAGGTTTTGGTAGCAGGGGGGGTTACAGGGGTGGCTTCTGTGAGAAGCTGCTGGAA
>JANZLQ010000029.1:36823516-36850567 GCA_026212715.1 Elanus axillaris | reverse complement strand
CTACTTAGCAACAACCGAAAACATCAGAGTGTTATCAACATTCTTCTCATACTGAACTCAAAACACAGCACTGTACCTGCTATTAGGAAGACACTTAACTCTATCCCAGCTGAAACCGGGACACTCCAGTTTTTCCTTCTGACTAAAAGTTTCAGTTCACTCTTTTTTTTTTCTTTCTTTCTTTTTTTTAAACTAGTTATTCGTGAGCTTTTTTTAGGCTTTAATTTGAATATAGTCACATACACTCTTCGGGCAATAATCCTAATTAAGATTAAAAGGTTTGCAGCTAATGTAATCTCAGTTCCACCAGAAATTTAGAGCTCAATCCTACAGAGGACTTCAATACCTGAAATAGAATGTAGGTGGAATTGAGTTGCCTATATTTAAACTTGCTATCTTAAAAGCTTGACAACCTGCACCTTAGCCTACTCAGGTGAAGGAATGAGGTGTACTTTTGTTTAGCTCCACTGTGGGGGCTGAGCTGCTCCTCAGCACATCAGGACCTTGACAAGCTCCAAATGGAATGACAGCCTTTTTTTAGCAATATGGTGCTGTTGTTACCATCCTCCTCTTAATTAATTGCTTCATGTCTAAAACAAGTTTTTAAATCATACATTGAGGATCAGCATCCTTCTCAGTTTAATGAGCTCTATGAAAAGGACTGGAGATTAGATCTATTTTCTGCAAGACTGATCTACTCACCAGGTATTTTTAAGTGTGTGTAGCACTCAACTCCTGATAAAACCAAATGATGTAAAATAGATCAAGCCCTTTACATTGTCAGAAGTGTAAATCCTGGGATGTTTAACTCGAGATTGTGATTCCCAATCCAGAGCTGTTTGTGTATCTCATTCAAATGATATACACTACAGAAGCAATTCCTAAGCAAGGGCTAGAGCCTAGAACCTTTCCTTTCTTCCTAAGTGCAGAAGCCACTAAGCTGAAGAATCATGTACCCTCTAGTCTGGAGAAGAACATACAAATTCTCTAAAAATATTTGGATTCTTGATTGTACAGTGAAAAAGCTACAACAGAGGGAATAAAGAGTTCTCCCTACTTCTGATACACAATCAGTTAGTTTGAACACACTCATAAATATCAGTAACTTGGGTTTCAGTGTTCTTCTCAGACATCTCAGTTATCACCTTGCTTTCAGTTCAGCTCCATCCTGAGCCCAGCTCTTAACCATGTACCTAACAATGCAGAAAAGTGCTGCCGTTTAGCCTCGGCAATGATGCAAGTTTGGGAAGTAAAGCTGAGTGAATCACAAGATATTAACTGGCTGCAGACTGACAGTACCTCCCTCCCCCCCTTTTTTAGGTCTTGAAAAATATAATAGAGGTATCAAATGAGAAGTACAAATGTGGCAGAGGTTTCACAATCAGGTAAAAGCTATGTCTTTAAAAATATAAAATTAATTACAAAGTGTCCTGACACAATGCAGTGTTAGGCTTGGCCATTTGAAATGAAAATACATACATAGTATCTTCATTGCTATTAACTAGGAAGTTTAGAAAGAAGTGAAGAGTAATGATTGAACTGTTATTATCATATGTTCATTTCTACAGTGCTTTATCACTACAGACTTTTATCTTTACTGTGAGCACTCTGAGAATTGTTTTCTTTATAGATTCTTATTTCTTATGGTTATTGCCTTGTTTTATGAAGATGTGAAATGGGAATATCATCCATTTGTGAGAATTGTTTAGTAAATGCCTCTTGAAAATTAAATTTTTATTATAGGTACTATTTGTCATAAAGTGCACATGTGTTGTACTTGCCATCACCCATCTTATTTTAAAGAGATATCTAAATGGAGGTTATAGATACAAATTTTCTTTCAAATTAATTTTAAATGACCTGATATAGGATTTGTCTTGTAACAAATAAATAATTTCTGAATGCACTATTGATTATTTGGAAGCACATGTGACTTTAATTACCTTAAAATATATCTGTTTGCTTTGAGGAACTAGAGCTGTTCTCTGTGATCTGGTATTGAGAATAAATATATATTTATTACTCAACAGAAAACTTCCTCCACTGAGCAGTAAATTGCAGTTGAAAACTACATTTATTCTCTTGCCAGAGGAGCTGAACTTTTGAACAGTACCACCACATCTACTCTAAGGTTCGTTTAGAAGTTGTTTTCTGTGTGCATCTGTGCATACTTTTCAGCATATACAGGTGGGTAGCTCTCTAGCCTATGTAATAGTTTCCTTTGTATTGCTACAGCTGCAGTGTATATAGCTCTGCTCAGAGAAAAGCTGTTTACAAAATCTGTTTTATCTTTCAGTGAGGACTACACTCCTACTTTCACTATTATTCTCTTTGTTGAAGTGGAATTATGGCAACAGCAGTAAAAGTGAATAAAAGGCCAAACACTAAAAGGTGAATAACTATAATAGGATGATCACTGCCATTATCAGGATGATGAAATTCATAGCAGCAATCAAAGGATAGTAATTAGGAAAGCAGCACATAACCTGATATATTTTTCACTTATATGTATTATATTTAGAACTTTTTTTCATGATCATTTTACTTTCAACAAGTAAATGTAGCTGTGAAGTAAAAAACTTGTCTATGGAAAAATCCACCATGCATTTACAAAATAGTAAATGATATGCATGTGCTTGTACATGTGTCATGACCCGTGCTGGACAGGCCAGGGAGGGATCATGGTGAGTTCAGAATTCCCTCACATTAAATTAAGGTAAAACAACATCAAATGATCAGTTGAACATTTTATTCAAAGCAGAAGCATCCTAAACTTGGAAGGCATAACAGTAGGTGGTGGGGTCTCTCACAACAGGAACTGGCATGAAACTACCTCAGTAAACCATGTAACCTGTGGTAACCATGTATATCAATTCAGGGAATGAGGAGATCCCTCCCGTTGAGTCACGAGGTTCAGAGCAGACCCCCTTGCTTTCTAGACTCCTCCTCAGAGAGGGGCCCAGGGGCAGCTTGATTTGCTCCTGGTCCCAAACTTGGTTAATGGTTTATGTCTAAAAGGAAGAGTGTAGGGATTATGAAAAAAAGGGAAAGAGGAAAAGAAAGGAGAAAGATTTCACCAGTCCTGGGTCCAGCATTGGTCCAGCCAGCCTAGAGGTCCAATTCCAGTGGGCACATGCTTGTGGGGCTTCAGTTTGTGTCCTTTTATCATCTCCTTGCCCCTCTTTTGGGTTGGCATTTGAACTGATTAAGCTAATTAGGTGTTACGTGTGGTTTGTGCTTTCAGAACCTTCAGGAAATGGGTCGATGGGCTGGCGGGTCATTTGGGGAGTAATTTCTCCTCCCCTGCAGACATGACCTCTGTTTAATCTTTGGCCGTGCATGGTGAGCTGCCCTGATCAGCATATCAGAACAGGGACCTGTGCACCCTCTGGCATGCCCTCCCTGTCCTATGCTGATCTGTGCTGATCGGCTTCTTTTCACCTCTGTTGGTTGTTATGGAGGGTTTCTTGTTAGGCAGAACTTGCTACACCACAATGTTCAAGACATTAAGTCTTTCAGTCTGTCACAGCACGAGAGACAAAGGAGGAGGTAGACAGAAAATATGAATGGTTCCCAGTTCTATTGTTTATCAAATGTAACATATGAGGTGAGACAGAAAAAAAGTAGTGACCACAGTTATTGTTGCTATTGGTTTTCGGTTTGGGTTTTTTTTCACACTTGGCTTCACTAATTCCATTGATTTGAAACTCACCTCTAAGTAGTCAGCTGCATTATGCTCCTCTACCATAGCCTAATTTTACATTCCATGGGAGGAAAGACTAATGTTTCCATAACCAAAACCATACTGACAATGAAGTGACCACATATCCTTGTTTCGGCTGGGATAGAGTTGATTTTCTTTCTAGTAGCTGTTATAGTGTTATCTTTTTGGTTCAGTATGAGAAGAATGTTGATAACACACTGATATTTTCAGTTGCTGCTAAGTAATGTTTATACCAAGTCAAGGATTTTCCAGCTTCTCATGCCCAGCCAGCGAGAAGACTGGAGGGGCACAAGAAGTTGGGAGGGGACACAGCCAGCGCACCTGACCCAAATTGGCCAACGAGGTATTCCAGACCAATGGACATCATGCTCGGTATATAAACTGGGGGAAAAGCTGCCCTGGGGGAAGCATGGCTCAGGAACTAACTGGGCATCAGTCAGGAGCGGTAAGCAATTGCATTGTGCATCACTTGTTTTGTATATTCCAATCCTATTATTATTATTATTATTATTATTATTATTATTATTATTATTATTATTATTATTATTATTATTATTATCATGATGTTATTATTATGTTATTAATTTGTTATTATTACCATTATTACTTTCTTTCTTTCTCTTCTATCAAGCTGTTCTTATCTCAGCTCATGAGTTTTACCTTTTTTTTTCTGATCCTCTCCCCCAACCAATTGACTAGGGGGAAAGTGAGCAAGCTGTTGTGTGGTGCTTAGTTGCTGGCTGTCATTAAATCACAACACCACACAAATAGGATGTTTTGTTCCAAATTAGTCTCTTTTCTCTATAAGTGGAGAAAACTCTCCAAACCATGGACATAGGCCCACAAATACAGTACTGATAGATATTATACTGTGATTTAGGTCTGGTTTGGGGTTGAGTTTTTGTTGGCTTGTTTGTTTTATTTTGTGCTAAAGCAGAAAGGGGGTTTTAAACTACAAAATGTAGAGTCCTTTTTATAATAAATGTTTATTATCTGTTTTTCTTTCTGTGCTAGTTGGGGAGAGAAGTTACTCTTTGACTGTTTCTTTCCTCTTTCCTGATGTGCATTAAGCTCTCCCTAGTCTGAGTTGTTCTGAAGTTCTCATTCAGCAGTATTTAGTAGTTTACAGGTAAGACTTGAGAATATATTTTATCTGAACACATGCTGACATATGTCTTCATCTTTATTTGTGCAAATAAGTAAAATATGAATGATAAAACATAGTAAATATGTATTTGTGTGGTTTACATACATTAACTTTACTTTTAATGTGAAAACATTGGGGCATAAGTAAGTATAAACTAATTTGTTTCAAAAATATTCTCTAGCTAGATAGTAGTTTCTTATATCAGGTATAACATTATTTCATTGTCATTGAAATAAAAGTTCACTTTTCATTGCCCAGACAGTCGAAAAATCTATTGCAACCCCAGGTACCCAGAGTTATGCAAGCTGACATTTACATTTGCCATATCTTGGTTAATAAATTTCAGATTCTGACTTTTCTGACATTTTCTCATACAAAGTTACTTTCCTTACTCCAGGAGTTTAGCAGGTGTGCATTCAAGTCTAAGAAACTGTAGGTGTTGAGCTTGGGGGAAAAAAAAGTGAGAATGAAAGACTGAGGGAGAAAAACTCATTGTATGAACATAAATTAATAAAATGAGAGGTGGATTGTCAGTTTATATTTGAAGAAATGTACTTACCTTTAAGCTTATTTTGAAAAATAATGAAAAGTAAAAATGAGAAAAAAAATTTTGGCAATTTTATTTGTTTTACCAAAGAATCATAAATCTACTGATGAGATTTAAAACTTGTGTTGTTTGCACTGATGTAATGAAAAGCAGTCTAAGTCAAATGATGTGCTATATAGCCTAATGAAGAACGTTCAAAGACACTTCTGAAGTTATGGTTAGCACAGGGTCTAACTTGGGTTGTCATATTGATTATGCCTCTACTATGAAATATACCCACAGGCAATTATATGTGTTTTAGCTGATGATTCACTTTTTAAGCATGTGTTTTGTTGCATAAATATTCACTTTACCACTTTGATCTCACTTGATTCATTTTCCATCTTGTTGAAACAAGCATGCATTTCAAACTATGGAAACCATTGCTTTTGAGGGTCTTAGAGCAATAAGAAAATGCATGACCACATTTGGTTTGCCTATGTGCATTGTAAGATGCATAAACTGCAGACAGAATATTTCCAAGTTCATTTTAATTTCCATATTAAATAAGTGCTTACCAAAATTTTAAGTCAAAATGTCTTTGCTTTTATATGCAACAGCTTATTCAATTCTAGTTACAATTTCAATACTCCTTTGTATCTGAATGTTAAAAAAATAGGATTTGATTCTGATCCGACTTGCATCTGCATGATGCTTTAACTGAAACATAGCTAAGCATTGATCTATACTGATAGTTATGAAAATAAAATCAAGTCTGATATACTGGACTATTTTCCTGACATTAGTTACTGTTAAATCAAAGGTTTCATTTTTAGCACACTCTTTGCTCTCATTGAAAGCATTTTCTCTCTAGGTACAATTCTGTAGGCATACCAATGCTAACAGGCACTTCCAAATCTCGCAGGGAGCTTTCATGGTCATATTACAAAAATGTATGGTTCTCATATTGTGCCACAAAGTTTAATGCTCTTTAAACATCCTATGAGAGACTTTAGAAATGTCTGTGCAATGACTGCTTCTTCTGAAGAAACTTTCTGCTGCTCCTACATGATTCCCTGCCATCATCATCACCGGTTACCTTTGCCTACCTGAGCTTTTTGACATTTCTACGGCAGCCTGCAATCAATTTTCAAGGTCATGTGGCCCTGTAATGAAATATTAACACCCTGTGAGTAGGCTTGCCAGCAGGAGGTGTGTCAGAGCAATTTGACAAACAGTGCTTTGAAGGGCTATGACCTTGGAAGCCTCTAGCAGGGCAATCTATGAATTTGGAGTAGCTGTCAGATTGAATCGTAAAAGGGTGTATATTAATACAGAGGATTACAAATGAAGATTCATTCACTGACATCTTGCCAAAGAATGGTACACACAAAAGTTTAATAGAATATCTATTCTCTTATTACAAACACATAAAAAGCAAAAATTATCTATTTGCATCCTTGGAACACCACAAATTGTACCATAGTTTCCAATTCCTTATTTTTTACAATTAAACATTTTCCTTATAACATGCCAAATCCTGCCCCAGCTGAATACTGGCACAGGTCCCACTGATTTTAGTAGAAGTAGACCTGCCTCCAAAAGACAGTTATAATAATGCCCACATTGAAGTTGGGAACCACGGCATGATCTTTTAGGCCACAGCTAAGCATCTGAAATTAGATTTTAAAATCTATATTGATACATCTACATAAATTTGCCCTGCTTTTCAAAGACAGTCAGTGGCCATGAATCAACTGAATAGAGCTAGAGGAATGAAAGTTAGGTCATATTTATCTATGACCCTTAATATGGATTTAAATACTTAACTGCAGACACCCAGGTTTGGAAATGTTAGCCTATGGTTGCAGCCCAAATGTTTCCAGTGTTTTCTGAGAATGATCAGACAATTGTTCAGTAAAGACCACGTACAGTACTATTGACTATGGCGTAATTAAAGAAAGACAATGAAGCACTGAGGGATCAGCTTAAAAAATATTGTAAAATTACTTGCAAACACTGAATAGAATGATGATTGTTTTTCAGTTTTGTTAAAAAAAGCCTTCTTCAATAACTGAAACTACAGAAATAAAATATAAATTATAATTACACAGCCTAAGTATGCATTTGTGAGGATCTATTGTCAGTAATTTTGCATTTATGAACACCATTTAAAAGGCAGATTCACACAGCAGTGAATTCTCAATTACAAAAAGAAGCTTCCCTTTAGCAAATAGAAATGTGCTGCTGTTAGAAGTACTTATGTTCTTCATGCTCAACGTTACAGTTTGTCTCCTTATTAAGTGTTCAGAAAATTTGTGAATGCTAATCCTACCAGCTTGCACTGTTACTCACTGCAGCATAGTAAGAACTTGAGCAAGTATTATCTGCAAAAAACTGGAACCATCTAATGTGTGTAAGTGTCATAAAGAGATATATCCCTTTAGCTGGTTTTCCAGTTTGGTACAAAAAGGCTTGACAGCACATGCAAGTTACACAATTCTGAAGCCCTGCCATATTCACGGAACTAAGCAATAATCACCCTAAGCCAGATCCAAGGCCAGCCGAAGTGAAAAGGAACCATCTCATTGCTTTCCGTGGCTTTTGGATCATGCAATCCTTGACAAATTTAGCCTCCACTACACCCTGACATAATCCTCATATCACACAAGGCAGTTGGAAGGAAAAAGTACTAAGACATCAGCAGGCATAAGATTTATTTCTTCAAGAAAGTTGGTGAATGATATTCTTTGCTTGTCAAGGTTGATCCCCAGCCAAATGCATATAACTTGCTTATTACTTGTCATATGTCTGCTTTTAGTAGAAAAAAATAATTCCTTTTGAAGTAGAATGTTGACTCCAGTAATATTTTCAACAATTTTTAAAACTTTTTTCGCCTCCAGAGTTCATTTCTTGCAGTTCTGTAAACTCTGGCACAAACCACATAGGAGCAGAGGCAGGTCACTCGACCTTCACAGTTCTCCACTAGCAGTATAAATGTTTTTCTTTACTGTATTTTTTCCACTCAGTCTCTCTGTATATCTTTAAGTTCATATGATATAAACTGAACAGTTATAATTTATGATGAACTTGTCTGTGAAATCATTGTTCTATTTACTGACATGAAGGCTCTGCTATTACCCTCAGCTTTCCAACACAATAATGATGAGCTATGCAGACACTTTTGGTATAGCATTAGAGAACATCGTTGCTCATAACTTAAAAAAGCAGAGCCAAGGTATTTCTTCCTGCCACTGTACCAATTTGTATTCTCATAAACTATACACAGTTGAAGCTATTTTTTATTAGATTATAATTCAATAGGTGGCACCCTACAGTCAGTGAAGAAACATTTTATAAAATAAATAATTTTTAATAATGAGGTATAAAATAAGAACAGTTTAACTGTTTCATTTGTAGGCATAGAGTCCTTAGATAAACTACACCACCTTGAAAGAGGGTGGAACAAGTGAAACAAAAAGAAAAATATGTCACATCCTTCAATGGCCTTGAGTTACATGTTCTGCAACAGATTTATCCTTCACTGCACCTCTACTCCTTATGCTGGAGTTTTATGTGAAAATAAAGCCAAAGATAACCAAATAAGAATTGGAAGCAGAATTATAGTGAGAGGAGCTATTGAAATAGAGGGAACAGAAGGTTATGGGGGATAAAGGACAGTAAGGCAACAGGGAGGAGTGTGGAGGAGGCTGCATATTTTCCATCATGCTAGCTGAATATTCAGGTAGTTGGCACCAATGTCTATGAACTGTAGCCATATTTTTATGCCTAAGAACATTTAATCTGCAGATTATAAGCATGGAAATGCAGTAACTGGAGACTATTTTTTGAGATAGAGCTGGGAATTCTATTCCCTGCCTGCAATCACAGTTTCTAGCTTATTATAAAAAAAACCAAACCAAACCAAACCCAAAAAACCAAAACAAACAAAAAAAAAGTGAAAGAAAAATAGGATTTTTTTCTTTCTGCAGCCTTACTGGGACTTATCACCTATGACGCTGCAGTGTTGACTATTTGAAAGCTGAATATTTTTAAATTTTAGCATTATTTTTTATCTGGCAGATTTTGAAAGAGGCCATTTCTAGGCATATTGTAAGTCTCTTGATATAACTCTATGTAGTAGGCAGCTTCACCAGAGTTTCTGTTAACACAAAAACCTATTCCAATGTCAAGTTTAAATGTATTCCTTGTGATAACATTGTATCTCCTATTATATACCTTTTCTCTCTTACTATTTTTTTAGTTCTCATTTCTGTCACCTTGCTATGGAGAACAAACTGATAAACTTCTAAGATGAAATGACTGGCTTGCTAGAAGAGGGGACAGCAGTAAATATTGTCTACCTAGACTTCAGTAAGGCTTTTGACACTGTCTCCCATAAGATCCTCATAGAGAAGTTGATGAGGTATGGGCTGGATGAGCAGAAAGTGAGGTGGATTGAAAACTGGCTGAATGGCCAGGACCAGAGCGTGGTGATCAGCAGCATGAAATCTAGTTGGAAGCTTGTCACCAGTGTACACCAGGAGTCAATACTGGGTCTGATCCTCTTTATTATGCTCATTATTGATCTGGATAATGGGGCACAGTGTGTCCTCAATGAGTTTACTGATGATGCAAAACTGATACAGCAGAGGATCATGCTGCCATCCACATGAACCTCAACAGGCTGGAGAAATGGGCTGACAGGAACCTCATGAAGTTCAGCAAGGGGAAGTACAAAGTCCTGCACCTGGGGAGGAACAACCCCGTGCAACAATATATGCTGGGGACCACCCAGCCAGAAAGCAGCTTTACAGAAAAGGACCTCAGGGTCCTGGTGAACACCAAGTTGACTGTCAGCCAGCAATGTATCTTTGCAGCAAAGGCGGCTAATAGTATTCTTGGATGTATTAGAAGTGTTACCAGCAGGCTGAGAGAGGGGATCCTTCCCTTCTATTCAGCACTGGTGAGGCCAGACCTGGAGTAACATGGCCAGTTCTGGGCTATCCAGTTTAAGAGACATATGGACATACTGAAAAGAGTCCAACTATGAAGGGCTGTGAAGATGGTTAAGGGATTGGAGCATCTCTCTTATGAAGATAGGCTGAGAAAGCTGGGGCTGCTTAGCCTGGAGAAGAGAAGGCTCAAGGGGGCAACCTTAACAAAGTATAAAAATATCTGAAGGCAGGCTGCAAAGAAGGCAGAGCCAGGCTCATTTCAGTGGTGTCCAGTGACAGAACAAGAAGCAATAGGCACAAACTGAGACATGAGAGGTTCCCTCTGAACATCAGAAAATACTTTTTTATACATGTTGCCCAGAGAGGTTGTGGAGTCTCCATTGTTGGATATATTCAAAAGCTATCTGGATATGGTCTTGGGCAGCCTGCTCTAGGTGGCCCTTTTTGAGCAGGGATATTGGACCAGATGACCTCCAGAGGTCCTCTCCAACCTCAACCATTCTGTGATTCTGTGATTCTATATGTAACTTTCATCTAACTTTCAGAGTTATAAAAGCCAAGAGTGAATCTATACAAGTATTTTAGTTCACATGTGCCTTTGAAATTAACGTCCTTGTTGTTTCCAACTTTTTTTTCCCTTTGCAGAACAATCTCAAAGTGTATGAAATAGACACCTCCTAAACTAGAGTACGAGCCCTCCTGACACGCTCAACAGCTAATTTTCTTTCAGGCCTAACTAGAGCAACCTTGAAGTAAAGCTTCTCAAATACCTGTAGTGTAGATGTTGGGTTCTCAGCACCATAATATTCTACAAATGCACTCCTGTTGGGCTCTGCTACTTGCTAACATATAGTTTGCTATTATCAGATGAAAATTCTTGATCATTCTCTCTCTCATGCAACAGGAATATCTTTTTCTTTTCTTTTCTTTTTTATTACAATATCGATTTTATCATAAAAGGATTTTTTTAAAAAAGTTGCTTTTAGTTGAGTCTCTCTCAAATTGGGATGGTGAAGGCAGTGTCCTGCTAATTACCAGGTAATGTGTCTGGACCATCCTGGGCTGTGGAGTAATTTTAATTTTATGTTCAGAATACTTTCTCAAGAGGGTACCATACAACATCAGATACAACTCCCTCTACTTCTGAACTAAAATGATCCTTTCAGTTGTATTTTGGACTAATTTCAATGCCACTGAGGCTTTAATGTGAGGAGTCAAGGAGCTACGGTTCTTTCAGGAATTTAGGTGTCTTTCTCTCCCTCTGCTGAAGCATGTGTGACTGATCTTCCCAAAGAACAAGAGACCTAGCTGTTCAGATTCGCAGGCTGCATGTGAACAAAGGGTTATGTTTCTGCACAAGGGAATTTTGTAATAAGACAGAGGCAATGGAATAATTCTCTGAGATTTAGTGTAAGGTCTAGCATCTCTGACCCTGTAACTTGCCTCAGTTCATCAGTCTTGGGGATATGCACCATTCAGAGGACTATGGAAATCTCTGCAATGTGTGCTGATGCCTGTTCAAGATAGCTGTTACTCTTTTTTCCTGGATTGTCATATACACTTCTTGAAATAAAAAAAAAGGCTCAGTTACTCCAAAACTGCTATTCAAAAGGTTACTGAAATCCCACTCTGCTTTAAGTGGCATAAAACAGGCACACATTCTTCTTTGATCATGAGTCTATTTGTATGTCCACAGGGGACAGACTAACCTTATGACACACATTTACTATCAACAGCCTTTGGGCAGCAACACATACTGTGACATTGTCTCAGTCTGAAGCCAAAAATATCTACCAAATGCAATCAGAGATCTGTTTTTTTTTTTTTCCCCTCTCTTCTGTCTTTTCTTCAGTATATTTTTATTACCAGTCACATGTTCCTTAAACAGATCAGAATGCAGACTTTCCATCTTAACACTTAGCTCCTGTGATCCTGTCAAAGTCAGCAACGGTCAGCACCAGTTTTGCTCAGTAAAGCCCACCAGGGACTACTGGAGAAGTTCTAGTCCTAACAATACAAATGGAAGAAGGCAAATTACATTCCAGTTTTCTGCAATTTAATGATTAATTTGTTGCAAAATCCAAATGCCAAATGTTTACATGAAGAAACATTTGCTTCTGTTATTTAGTACCAAGCTGCACGTACAGCCTAATGCTTTAAGTAATTCACTACAACAATCTCCAAGTCATATCCAAGGCTAGTCCCATGGTAGCTCTCACTTATAGCTTGTATAAGACAGCAAGGTCATGCTGACACCCTGCTTTGTCACTGTAGCATGACTTGTCTGCCACAGGAAATATGCACAAAGCATCAAGATCATAAAAATCTCAGACAGAGTCTGCTTATTTGTATGAACCATGAGGACAAGAAAAGCTTACTTTCTGAACAGTGAAAGGGTCTTATGAGAATCAAAAACATACAAAGAAAGACAAAACATTTTTTTTTTTAAGTAATAGCATTAGGTTACTAAATGAAGCTTAGACTGAAAAATCCATTAAGGAAAAGAATCCCTTTGTGTCTCTTTCATGTAATCAGATGGTATTACCTGCCTAATTTTTAGAATTGTTGAAGCACATCCTATTTCTTCCAAATGCAGTTGTAACAGATCAGTTGTGATAGCAGACATTATAAATTTCTTATGGCCAATATATTAACCATTCTTCAGTGTTTATAAAGGCCTACATTACCACAAAAGTATTTATGAGGATAACAGCATTTTGAATTTCCAAAATAATTATATTTTACAAGTATGAAGTCTCTACTTTCATGTTAGATAAAAGCAACTAAAAGCATGTTTTGTCTCTTATCCCTATTGTACATATAGAAACTTTGTGGCAAGTGAGGTGAAGCCGTGTGGAGCCTTAGGAAAACATGGCAAAGTTTGCACTAGAAGTGACAGTCTGCTTCCTGGTCCTGAATTTGCGTTTCTTTCTTTTTATTCTAAAGTATGTTTGCAAACTTAAAATATTTTGGCTACTTTAGTAAAGTGCTTAGCAGTGTCACAATTTTGAGTTTTTTTTTTAATTTCAATTGCTATTTGGGACCACATTCTTCCATAAGAATTAAAGACACTAAATGGAATAGTTTATGTTTAAGCAACCTTTCCTTCATGTACACACTTAGATCTCTAAAGCACAGACTGGTCTTTATGAGTAGAATGGATACTCAAGTCTGTTAACTTTTTCCTTTCTTCCTTCTCTCTTCTCTCATAATCCCTTTTCATGCTTCTCAAATAATGCATCTTAGACTTTACCTGTCTTTCAGTTCAGCGTGTACATATCTTGAGTGTCTCTTCACACAATAAATCAGATCTGATCCTGATGGAGCCAGTAAGAGTTGTGCAATGGAGTCATTGGAATCAATATGTCAATTAATGTCTTGAAGCTGTTAAAAAAACCCAACCTGACATAAAACCCCTTGGTTTTCTTTTGCCAGGTACAGTGGCCCAGCCCAGTACAAAAGGGCAGAAAAAGGAGATTCATAGTACTGTTTTCCTCAGCACCCTTGTGGTTGGATGGAAGTATTCAATGTCCCCTGAAGTTAAGGAAATATGCTCTCATAAATTTGCACAAGTAATTGATCTTTTTAGAGGAAGACTTTGTGGTTAAACCAAAGATTGCTACACTTTCTGAGATCCTGTATGAGAATGTTCTCCCTTCAGTTTCAGTGCTAATATTTCACATTCTGTCTTTGGGCTCATCATATAAACAGTAATTAAAATTCTCATCAATTATCTATGCTTCAAGTCCATTCATGTCAAATGACTGCAACACCAAGGTACTTTACACAAACTGTTTCTTCATCTTCACGTAACCTTTGACTAAGAATGCAAGAAGAAAAGTCTCGGGGAACCAGCTCATGTGGTCTTGCAGCATGATGCTGAGAGAGGCTCACAACTGCTCCAAAAAGCAATGATCATGGGGTTGTCTGTGGTACAACTCCTTGCCTTTCTGTGACTGATGCCCTTTTGCAACAAGAACCAAAATTGAATTAGATATGAATGCTTTCTCAGTCCCCTCTGATTGCCAACTGATAATCTTTTTTTTTTCTTTTTTTTACTTTTTTTGGTTGAAAAAGAAACAGGAAAGATGAACATGGGATGAGAAATGTTTTTAAGAGGGATCTAAAAATAGTCTACTCTTTTCAGGAAATATCTAGTAATCAGTTTGGGTGAAAAAAAGCAACACAAAGTTTGTGAGAATCAATTTTCTAGAAATTTCTAAAGTTTAATATTGAACAGACTGTATAAAATCTGGGTTTAGCCATAGCTCAGGAAAATGGCATGACATTGCAGGCCTCATCATCACCATTAAGTAAGGAAGAAATGCAAGTCTAGCAGGAAGTTTCAGGCTTCATGGTCGTTAGGGCTGCCTTAGGCCAACCTTCATGTTGCCCATTGTGTAAGTTGGATATGAGTAAAGGGCCTTTTTTATGCTGAGGAATTTAGAAGCTGTGACAAACGTGGTGCTTCAGATAAATCCCCTTAATGTAAAATTCAAAAGGTTTGATTAACATCTATCTATCTTCTGCTACAGGAAGAGCTACCAAAAAAGACAAGAACTAGGGATTCTATACAATTGGATATACTCAGAGTTAAGCAAGCTAAGAGCTTCATCTTAAATTTCATCTAAGGCAAATGTAATTTCATTGTGGTCAGGAGCATTTTGTCAGGTGCAAGTAGAGACAGAATATAGCCCAGCCTACAGTTTGCCAGCTGAAATATTGCTGGATTAGAAGCTAACGAATGGAAAGTATAATTTTAAGAACCATTGAGAAAATAGTTTAAAGATGTGCTTTTGTATTTTGGTTATCCCTTTGATGAACATAATGGTTTCCATCCAAGCAAGTTAAGTAATGAATGCATTTATGCCAATTTCTTATTAATCTCTACCTTTCTCTTCTCGTTAGTTTCATTCATCTAAATCCATTTTGTAGACAGCACTGAGGAAAAGCAGGTGAATGAAATCATGCTTTAGTTAACTTTAGCTGTGTTTCTGGCACTTGCATCACAGTTCAAAGTGAGATGAGAAAGACGTATGAGAGTGCAGAAGTGAAATGTCTCAACTGAGTTTTTTGTCATATGAAAGTCTTAGAAGAAAGGATTGCAGTTTTGTTTGGTTAAAAAAAAAGCCTACAGTTTTAGTTTTGGGCTATTTTCAATTACTGTTGTCCATGATCTGACGGTTCTAAAATCTAAGAAATACCTATTTCTAAAAACAAATTAGAATTTAGAGAATAGATCGTTTTGTCTCCAGGAGACTCCAAGTCTTTCATCCCTCTCAACTGCATAACTGTAAAAAATACTACTTTTTTATTTTCCCACAACTACATATAAAAGCCTGAAACAAATTCCGTTTCAAGCTCTGATTTTCAAGATCCAGTTGCATTGGAACAATACATAATCTGCAAGTTGTTAGCCCAAATATTTGTGGGAAATAGAAGAAATAAACAATGGAAACTTGAGAAGACTGGGTTTTTTTTCTTGTTTTACTCAGAATAGACATGAAGTTGTGGATTTTAGGACATAGATGGCAGAGGGAAGGAATCATTAATTTTTTTCCTTTGCTTCTCCAATGATACCTTCTACTCTACATTAAAGTTGAGGACTTCAAATTGGAGTTTTAACAAGACTAAATGGAGTGCCTATAGAAAATACTGTACATATAGAAGTAATAAGGCTACTTTTGTGCTTTGTTTTCACAAACTTTACAGGTCACAAAACACTGAACAACATCTACCACATATTACTGTTGCATACACATTTTTCATGTTGTTAGTAACTTCATTTCAAAGAAGGTTTGCAGAGATACATATACAGTTACATTACATAAGCTCTGAAAGAGTTATTAGACTACTAACTACTAACACCACTAACCTATACGTTAATTACATCCACGCTCTACAGGGATGGTAGCACAACAGCTGCCAGGGAGCTATTACAATGTCAGTGCAATTAAACTGAGATTTTGTTGTCTCCTCATTTTAATGTGAAGTATTCTTGCTGGGCAAAACCCTGTCAAGAAAAAATTGGCCATTCGTGCATCACTGTCTTTGAATAGGAACAGGGAAAGAATGATATGGCTGAGTCCTTTAAGGAAGAAAAAATGGGTTACTAAGTATGTCTGAGGAAACTACAAAACATCTCTCTTGGCAACAGGTACTACCACATTTGAAGAAGCCACTATGGCTTAGATGTTACCACAGAAGGCTTAACTTGGTTTATGAATTGTGGTGACCACAAGGTTTTGCTTATGCTCTCATTTGCAATGTTGTTTACAATGCAAGAATCTTTAGTCATGATATGTATTCATGTGCCTATATACATATATCCTTACATGTATATACAGACACACGTACGTAGATACAGTTTCTTTAATTTCTGTAATTTTATATTGAATGTTTAACACAAAAAATAGTAAAAATTCTGTTAATATGCATCATACTTTTTCTTCCATAAAATCTGTAGGCAAATTTTAATGTACATATAAGGTACATAGTCTTTTTTATTGCTCCTAAACACATCTTTGACTTCCAGTACAGAATTCTAGTATCTGTGGGATTCTAGTCCTCTAATAATCTGTTATACTTTCAGGAACAATTGAAGCTCTGTTTTATTTATAAGCTCTTCAAAGCATAACCAGAATCCTATATTCAACCTGTGTTTTACTTCCAAGGCACCCTGCTAGCAAATATAAACTTTTTCCACCCCTCTGCCTTCTCACTTTTATCTCAGATTTTCTTTTTAACACCTCTTGCAAAGAGAAATTTTGCATACAAACTTTTGGTCAATTTTGTGTGATGTCCTTCTTTGAATAAATAAAATGAATACATAAATACAGTACAGGCCATACAGGTAAGCTTAGATCTGAATGAGAGTTTTTGTTTGGGAAACCCAGTAGACATTACAGACTAATTTGTTCATTGTTCTCCCAAGACCACACAGAACATATAACATAATTTGATATATTCACCTTGGTGGACAAGTCATAGTATGTGTTTTTTAAACAAGAGCTTCCTGTAGAAGTCATTGGAAAAGTGAGGAGAGACTATTGTCTGAAACAGGTTCAGTTTATTCTCCCTAATGAGATCACTGTGATTAAACAGTGTTATCCATGGTCAACCTGAAATGTAGTCTATCTCCTAACTAGTCTAACAATGAAACATTTTAGAGAGGAAAAACTTAATTCAACCAAAGGTGGTGAATCATATCCTAAAGAGTTGGACTTTTTTTCTGCTACTTAAGTAATGAATTATTTAAAATTAAGTGATCAGAAATATTTAGCAAACATACTGGCTGGATTTTTTGTATATGCTTTAATTTTGTGAAAAATTAAATGAGTGGCTTTACTCAGGGAGTCACTCAGATTTGTTTTTAAGCCTTGTTTTTGTTATTAAATTTTCAGTGCATTTACTTCAGTAGAATCCTCTTTGTTATTACTATATAAGGAGAGATTACTTTTACAAATGACTATGTCAACATTATAAATAGCTCCACTATATTACAGTTTTCCCGTGGGTGTCCTCACTATTGAGGAAATTGACCTTACACAGGACAATAAGTCATTCATGACTGGGAACCTTAAACTACAGATAGTGGAATAAATTTTGGAATCACTCAGTCCCTAACTAGACACTCTGTTTAGCTTCACCATAACCATAAATATGCTGTACAAAGTATCCAGCTGAGCTCCTAATCCAACTGATGTCCTAGTCAAATCTGTATTTCATATATTTTGCTAAACTCTGCTTCCATAAATGCACTTTCAGTGTAGAAGTACCGGCAGAAGAGATGTTCAGAGATGTAACCTTTGTTATGTGGAATCACGTGGTATTTATAAAAGCATCCTCACAATTTTAGTAATGAACCCAAAGTTCATGGAAAGATTATGTTCCAGTAACAGCTTAATTACTGAATAGCTGAAAAATAAGCATAGCTTACCTTATCTGCACTTGAAGAGACCAACTAAAGTTAAAGCAGCTCACTCTCCAAATTCCTTCAGTTGTTTGTCTGGTGAGACTTTCAGCATGAACACTAGCTACAAGGCAGCTTTGTGATGTGTGCTTGGCTTGAAAGTCCTGGTCTTGACAAGGGCTTAAGTTGGCAACAGGCTTTGAGGTCAGCACCGATCTGAGAAGTGTTGACTGTAGTGATGGAAAAGGATCACTGAGCTGTTCCTCGACCCCAGAGTCTAAATATCATCTCGCTGAATGTGACTTTCTGTCTATTCAGATTTAGAATTGATGTTGCTAAATGAGAAAGAGGAATGTGAAAAGATGAGAGATTATCTTCAGTAATAGCTGAGCTCCTCCTTTTCCCTCAACATAACACAACTAAATCACTCACAAATGAGGCCATCACATATAATCACCCACAAATATTTCATTCTTTAGGCTCTGCTAGGTGAGATACAAATGACCCATAGGGATAGAACATTTAGTTGTAAAATATATCTGAATTAATTTTACTGCATATGGCTCTATAGGCAGCCTATATTAATCCAAATTATGTTGAAGTGCTTGGTGGAACACTTACTTAGAGGGAAAACGAGGTTCCAGCTCCTATCTCTTGTTTGAAGAACTGCATTTATTTTGCTAGACATTACTGACTGCAGAGATTCAACAGTGCTGGTGAAATTGCTTTGTGCCTCAGGCCCCTTTTCCTTCCCTTGTACACAGGACTGAAAATGACAAACACAAAGCTCTGCCCAGAGTAAAATGCAGCCACTTGATAAATAGCTGGGAATGTTTTATACCACATCTCAGGACTGGTTTAATACTCTTCAGTGGTATAGGCAGAACTGTGCTTTTCTGCCCCAGATGTTAAGAATGGAGTGGAAAAGGGTAGATTAAAGGAAAGAGTCAAACTTGGATGAAGGCAGGGGAGAGGGAATATAGTGCTGGAGTTTCTCCTGCTGAGGAGATGGATGTGGGGAAAAGACTTTCCCATCAAGCAGGAATTACCCCTCTGACATGATTATACCCCCTCAAAACAGACCTCTAGAACTGGTTCATCTAAGTCTTTCCCAACCAGGTTGATAGACTGAATGCAGCACCTCCCCTCAATTGATTTAGGCTAAAAGTATCGTCAGAATATTACTGTTATAAGCATCCTTTATTTAGGTCATTCTACTCTGGGACATCAAGCACAGTCTGAACAAGGGCTGTATTTAGCTCATGCCATCCCAACATTTTTTCTTCTCCTCTGTCTCAAAAACACCCCATATAAACCAGATGGAAAAGTGATGATTTCTGTAACAGAATTCCTGACTGGACATTATCCAAACTGCCAGAACTATCTGTGTGTGATATCAAGTCCACTCTAAACAGATTTTAATCACAGTTTGTGGTATGATAGGTAATGAGGGCTTCCCAAGAGAGGTGAAAAGGTGAATGGATGGGTGGATTGATAAATAGGTTGATGTGTAGAAGAAACAGAATTAAATATTCATAGTCAGTAAACAGGGGTGGCAGATTTCAGAGTTGTGCAAGAATTATGGCAGTTCTGCTTGCAGGCAGAATTACTCTGGATGCACAACAAGGTGGACATTGTGGGAAGGTTATTGTCTACTTTCCTATATTCAAACTCTTTTCTTAATGTAAGGAGGGATATAGCCACTGCAGTAAAATGATCATAGTCCTTCCCGTGCTTTAATTTCTCTAATCCCAGGTCTTGGGATGTCTGTAGTCACAGAGGCTCCCATCTTCTCTTCTATGCACCATAAATCTCTCTCTTCCCTAAATTTGGTCTAATACTCCTGTTTGTATCTGCTATGGAGCACCATCTGCAGTGGAGATGAGGAGGAAAAAAGAAGAGAGGAATCAGAAAGATGCTGACCCATACAGAGACCTGACACTGTTGCTGGGATCTGGATTCCTGAGCTGCCAGTACCAGCATCCAGATCTAACAGCTTGTCCCCATCTCATTTTGAAAAAAACATGAAATGGAAACTTCTCCAAACCTGGCTTGTGCAACATTGATTCAGTGGAATTCTAAGCCTCAGGGCAAGTACATCTTTTCTGTGCAGACTGTTAAACTGCTCCCGAGGAGGTTCAGTTCTCTCCTTCTGCGGAGGAAGGGACTGAAAAAAGGGGAGTGAGTAACCATGACAAGAAACCTGGAATTGGTTTAGGGACAGATAACTTTTTCTGGGAGCAAAGTCTTGGAATAATGGAAGAGGCAATCAGAAGCAAAACTGACCATCAGCATCCGCTGATGCTGCTAGGAGTTTGAACATCTGCAGTATGCCATTAACTGTTCAGAGTTGTTTCCATCACTTCACTCAAATCTTAGAGGAATGCATCCCACATTGATCACTATAATAATGTGGATAATACACCACTAATCTTGATACCATACTCTTGGCACCCCTTAAAAAGTGGGGGAGGGGGGGGCGGGGGGGGTTCCATGTCATAAAAGGAGTCTCCCTGTGTATAACATTTTGGCTGCCTCAGAAAAGGGAAAAAAGAGACAGGATTGCCTTTATCTTTTTCATCTCTGCAGTCTCCCATTGCAAGAGTAACCAAAATTTTGACCGTAATATTTGAAATCAGCATCATGCTAATGGCTCCAGAGAGAGTATAATATTACCTGAACCGGATGAAATACAAAGTTACTCTGTGGAAAGTAATTTAAATCAATACAAAATACCTCAGAATGCTCTGGGAGATTTTGCCTTCCAACCTGCTCTCTACTTTATTGATGTACTACTAAAGCAAACTAAGTAGTACATCAATACAGAGTTTTAATTAGGATACTGGGGCCTGAGGAGATGTCTGAGATTTTTTGGTGGGAGAAGAACCTATCAAGTCTAGCAAAGAAAAAAAACAGCTAAAAGAAAAATCAGTGTCAAGGGAATAACAAAAAAGTTAACAAAATCACCAGAGCTTGAACAAAGCAACAGAGGATAGTACAGGTGAAGATCAATGTCTCAAAGCAAACAGAAAGGAAAAAACAGACTGGTATTATTAACAACAATAAAACTTTGTGTTTCCAGTTATTTGCTAGGTTTGTTGAAAGCTTTATAACACAAATGCAAATGTAGATTTAAAAAGAGAAAGAAAAAATTGTTAATTGGCAGAATAAAGTTTTTTCCCCTTAAGCCTGGATGGCAAGTTTTCTTCGGTGAATTGTATCTGAAATCGTTACTTATATTTGGATTGTAGATTTTCCTGCTTGATGTAAAGATCTCTGGGCCAAAAAGGAGAGGGAAAGGAAAAAATCCCACCTCAAAGTAGTTAAGTATAACCCAACCTAATAACTAAATTATTATTAAGACTTCCAAGCTACATCTACTGACAATAAAAATGACCAAGGTTTATTTGTGTGTGACCACAAGCATTCTATGGATGTTACCACTGTTATGTTGTTATTTGAAGTGGTATTGCAAAAGAAATAAATACATTGTATTTTATATGAATAAATAGAAGAGGCAGTTTTAATACACTCCTAACCACTGTAAAATGTGTGCATGTCTATATTAAAAAACAGAGAATGTTTCAACAGGTTACCTTTTCAGCAGTAAAAGGTTATCTAAATCTTTTGTGAAACAATTTATTTTTAGATTAACAGAAACTAATATAGAATAGCAACTTGTTAGTTAAAGAAAGATACAAGGAGACAAATTCACCAGTAATGCAATTTCAATGACTTAAAAGCAATTTTACTTCATTCAGGTGCTACTATTGTGTCATTGAACAAGTTTTCAGGTTTAAGAAATAAAAACTATGGAAAAGGTACATTTTTATTTGTTTTTACAACAATTCTGTAACAAACAGACTAATTTCCTTGTGTTTTTTTCTGAGTCGGTTAAAATTCTGGTGACTTCTGCCCTATTACTCTTGGCCTGACAATATACAAATAGACTCAAAGACATTTATTCCTGTAAGTAGTATATGATGAAGTCAATAGTCTTTCAATATTTTAATGAAGATTAAATTCCTAAGTCTTTTACTTGAGGAAAACAACAACAGCAGCAAGCAACAACAACAAAGAATCAATTTTTTTAATTAATTCTGTATTATCAAGGTACAAGGTCTTTTTTTTTAATGACTTCAGAAATCCATTGATTTTGTGTTATGTATCTGATGTTTAAATCAGGATTTCAGAACATTCCAGAAAAGCTGTGAAATTATTAGACATTTCAAATTCCTGAACAAATATATGATAGGGATATAAGTTTAAAGACGTATTTTGAGAGTTCATAAAGAAATAGGACAGCAATCAGGAAGTATTTTAATTGTGAATTGCGTGGAGGAAATACAGTTTAAAATATCAAGGCTGTTTTTTGTGACCGACTCTTAGGTATGGAAGAACTCTACAGGAGGATAAATAGTATCACTTAATTATCATCTTGAAATTACAGCTTTTCATTCCTTGTTGATCATTAAAGCAAGCTACCTTTCTTGGACTGTTTCATTTGGAATGTGTGTCTTTCCAAATATTGACAATTTCCTTATACATAGTGTAAAAACTGCAGAAATAATGCTTGACTCTGGTCTGTGAATTTGTGTCATGAAGATCTTGAAATGATGCTGCTTTTTTTTTTTTACTATTACTTGCTTTTTTGTTTGTTTTGGGTTTTTTAATCAATATTATTTTTTAGTATTTTTCTCACCAGAGTCACTGTAGATTTGATAAAGGCTGTAACTGACATTTTCAAAAATATTCATCATTTGCTCAATTCTGTTCTTATAAAAGTATGGAATAAAATTTCTTTGGCTACAGAAGAAGCACCAGGGTAAGGCTTTTCCTATTCCTTTAAAGCCTCCTTTTTGGTTTCTGCATTTTCTTTGCCAGTAGAAGAAGAAATAGCAGGAAAAGTGGAATTAGGAACATAAGTAAGACTGCAAAACTATTTTTTTTAAGGATCTTACTCTTAATCTTTAGTAAATCTACAATAATTGCAAAGATGAAGAGATTTGTTGTTAGACAATGAAAGACATAACCTCAAGAGATCTATCTCTCCAAGCCTGGATGGGTTTCCTGTGTAATTTTGGGCAGCTTGTTAAACCTTCTGTCTCCATTGTCTATTAGAAAACAAACAAAACAAAAAAATCAAAACTTCTCAAGAATTATTATAATATCTATTAAAAATGAGCAGTACTAATAAAAATCATTAATCTCTTTGATATGGTCAGATATTGCCATAAAGAAAATACAGGCACAGTACAGAACATGTAATTGCCAAACCAATCACGGCAAATACTGAAGATGCCTTGAAATTCCAGAATTCTGTTCAGCAATTGGTTCCTCACATGGTTGATGATTTGATGACTACCTGCTCTTAGATGTTGCCACAATTTATTACATAAACTATTGGTTAAACTGGAGATAGATCCAATGATCTTCTAACATTTGGTTCAGCAAGGTTATAAGATCCAAGAACACAGTTACCTGCATCATCAAATAGTTTTAATTTCCCACTAAAGACTCACCCAATGCAAGTCTACAACTGCAGATGGTCTGTGTTTAATAATTGATGAGATCTATATGCAACATTTAATCAGTGGGACAAAAGGAGAAAGAAGTGCTACCTATAATATGGGGGTGGGGTGGTTTTCTTGGAGGCTGATTTACAATCTGATTTCTTTGCATTAATCTCTGTCACTATCTAAATGCTTCTTCAGTCTTGTTTATAAGGTGTTCTTACTTTCTGAATGTAAGGCTGTATAGATTTGCTATTGCAAGTAAGCCAGTATTTTTATTCAATATTGCTTAAAAGAGATCCATATGTATAGCAATTATTCTTCGATATGTTTTCACCTTATTTTGGAGCTTTTTTGCCCTCTTCTAGATTTCCTTCTGCATTCATCATCTTCCAAACTGGTATGCTTATTCTGACTTGTTCTTAGCAGAAGTCCAATAACAATATAGGATAAAGTCTTGCCTAAAAGGAAAATATTTTAACTTGGGGAGGGGGGGGGAATTGTTCACAAAAGGAAGCTGAACAAGAAAAGAATGGAACTTCATACTGAAATAGCAAGCAAAACCTCGTACATTTACATTTTCTTTTACATTCATGTTTACAGAAATGCAAGAATCTGTCTCAAATCCATTCCACCAATGAAAGCCTAACACTGGACTGTAATCAGATTTTACACATATCCACTCATGTTTTCCTGCAACATGTTTTATATATTTGATGGTTTGTACAGGTTTTGGGTGGAGAAGCAGAAAATCTTCAGCTTCGTGAAGGAGTTATTTTTCCTTTGCTTCTTGGTCCTCCTTATTCTGCCCTGCTTTACTGAGTTTTCTGTAAGGCTGCTTTTTGGATCTTACCTTTCTGTTTAAATGCCACCGAGGCCTTTCTTCAAAACATTTAACAATTTCAGCAGAAGAATTGTCTGACAGGCTGACCATCTAAGGGAGAGTTAGTTACAGGTAATCTTAAATTCTTTTCCTGATAGTTTGTTTTATTTCTTAGAATAGGAAAAAAAAAATCAATTGTAAATTAATGAGCTACAATAACACAAAGCTGCTTTAGCTTTGGCTGATCAGGAGACTGGAAGACATCTCCAACCAACAACATCTTTCTTAGCACAAGATTACCCTTCCTTTTGTGACATTCTTATTGTAACTCCTTATATCTTGGAGCCAGAGAAAATTATATTATTTACTGTAGTGGCTATTCTATAGACCTGGAATGTCTGCATTTTGATAGCTTGCATACCTACATACAAGGTTGGGAGGTTGAATAAGATAATGGATTTGTGTCGGGGACGACGGGAGACAAGCACATCAGGTGATGATCAAGTCTCAAGTTTATTTGACAAGCGACATTTCTTTTATAGGCACTTCAATTAGCTCATACATATTGCAAAGCTAAAGCTCCTTATTGGCCCATCAGCTAAATGCCAACCCCGCCCAAAGCAAGCATACTCAGGATGTTTGCGGTTGTCTCCTCCGGCCTTAGTTCCTGATTCTGCATCCTGTTACTGTATAATCTCTAGCTCAAGGTCAGTGTGTCCTTGAACAGCCTGGCCTAGTCTGTCCTTTTTACCAGGCGTATCCTGTAGTGTCCTCTCTCCTCTAGCCAGCTTTCTACAAAACTCTCCACAGATTTGCATTTAATCAAAAGAGCCTTCAACTGCCTGATAATTTCCTCTTTTCCATGTCTTTTCCAGGTGCATCAGAAACACCAGCAGATAGTTATCACATACATAGCAACAATCTTTTTATATCTGTCAATGGCAGAAAGTATGGATATGTGGAATTTTAGTAGAAGAAACCCAGTAATTAGATTGAGTTTCCTAAGACATAATTTTGCCTGATTTTTTTCTTTTTGATAAAATATAGGCATGTTTATTAATAAGAGGAATTAATTTAGTGTGAAAATTATTTTTAAATTTAGCTATGTTAGCTGGAAAAGTTACTATTCTAAAGCACTGTCTTCTCTATAACAAACAAGTTTTACCACTGTGAATTCTGTTGCTGTCAATGACGAGCAAAAACTGAAACCTGAGCTGCAATTGCATTTCATTGTAACAGCAAAACATGGTTAAATGAACCATCATTGTTTTACCTGCTGGTTTTTCTTTTCAGAAAGTGTCAGAAATATTACTAGTAAATGTTTTTACTTCAAAACTTGACTTTTGTGCCAAAATTAATCAAAAGTGGCAT
Source organism: Elanus axillaris (assembly GCA_026212715.1). NCBI lineage: Eukaryota > Metazoa > Chordata > Aves > Accipitriformes > Accipitridae > Elanus > Elanus axillaris. Next base: position 36,824,593 of record JANZLQ010000029.1, on the reverse strand, counting down.
TGTTTGAAAGATCCAAAGGAGTATTAATGTCTGATGTGGAGAAGTGTGTCCCATGTCAGACATGCTCAGTAATGAGTGTGATGGAGAACGGAGGGACAAGCTGCCCCGTGGGGGGGTCAAGCCAGGCGCCGAGGGTGACCCTGCCCAGGCTGTGCTCTCCCCACTGATGCACAGTCCTGTGGAGGCTGACCGTGGGAGCCAGGGCTGCGGAGTGGCAACGGGGTCCACTGGCAGCCCCTGACATGCAAGTGATCATCCAGGTCTGGGACCTCCAGGAGCCAAGCTGGGGGAAAAAGGAGAAGGGGCCAGGAGAGGATCTATAGTGTAGGGCCAGGAGGTCCATCCAGGAGACAGGGACAGGGCTGGAAACTGGCACTCCTGCAGTGTTGGTGCGGCAGGGTGGGGGGAAGCCCAGGTGGGGCTGGGCAGGGCCAAGAAGGACTGTTAGTGTCCTCGGGGTCCTGAGAAATTTGACCAGTGTGCATCTGTCAACAGCACATTGCAGAATCAGTCCTATCATCCTTTCAGCTACAAATACAGTAAAAAAGCTGTTTATGTGGAAGGTGTCTTTTCCTCAAACCCATGGAGTTTTTCATTTGAACACTATAAAACAATCCCTAACAAATGTTTGAAGTCAGGGCACATTTGCTATATTTTGTGTTCTCAATTCCCTTGCTAGCTAATGGATTTATATTCAATTAAAGATAAAATACCAGCATAAAAAAAGAAAAGAAAAAAAAAGCCAAAGAGCAGCACAGCATTTCAGTTTTCAATGAACTCTTTTAAAATACTGTAATAAAATTCTCATGTACTTATGATCATTTGCTTCTTAAAAGAATTAATAAAGGGAATTTCTTAGTGCAGTGGCTTGGTTGTTTTTCCTCTGAAAAAGCAGAGCTTCTGTCAGTTGCCTTGTTGTTTCATTGTCATGGTTTAACACCAGCGAGCAACTAAACACCACGCAGCTGCTCACCCACTCCCCCTCCACCCAGTGGGATGGGGGATAAAATTGGAAAAGAAGTAAAACTCATGAGTTGAGATAAGAGTGGTTTAATAGAACAGAAAAGAAGAAAGGAA
>JANZLQ010000029.1:36812858-36823416 GCA_026212715.1 Elanus axillaris | reverse complement strand
TTCTTCTCATACTGAACTCAAAACACAGCACTGTACCTGCTATTAGGAAGACACTTAACTCTATCCCAGCTGAAACCAGGACATTCATAAACATAAACGGCTGACTCCAGTTTGCTGCTCCATTGACATTAAAGGACCAGTTTTCAGGCTTGAGCAAGTAAGATGCCCTATTATTGCAGTAAGTAAATCATTAAATTAATGTTTGAAATGGTATTTAGTTGACTAAATAAGGATTTATGTCCAAAATTTTTATACTTAAATGCCTAAAATTAGGAAAGGTTAAATAAATCTGTGGTTAAGAGACAGTTACTCAAGCAGAAGTGGAATGATCTTCAAACCTGGAAAAAAAATCAGTGAATGTCCCTGAAATGTTTTGGATATTCATGCACTTTGCGAGATTAGGCCTTCAGAAAAATCAAGAATTTTGTTCTGATGCCTACATTTGGCTCCTAATCTTATCTTCCCTGAGACATTTTTTTTGAAAACAGTAACACAAAAGACATAAACGCTGAAATAAGGAAAAAATACACAGTTGCTGTACTGCACTTATTTTAATTATTTTCTCATGACATGGAAAACATATAGGAATTCATATTCACCTGTGGGTGGCATTCATTTCACTCAAACCTGGGTGTCAATACAGTAGGTGCCTTCCTTTGGAATTAGATGTCTAGTTTCCCATTATAGATAACAGAGGTCTACTCAATATATTGGGTTTAAGCCTGTTGACAAGTTGTAGAGTTCTAATTTAGAATGAAGTGAATTACACCTTAGCTTCCACACTGATCAGTTCTTTGCCAGCAGTGAGGGACCTCAGATGATTTTAACATTGCAGTCACCAACATTTATTCAGATTAACCCAGGCAAATCAAAATATTTAAAACTTAGTGAAGTTATTCCTCAGTGGCAATGGAATAAGAAAAGAAATTATAGTTCCTTGTCAATATCTAATGTAGCACCGGATCTTTTCCCTTTATTTTATAACAGCTTCTTCAAAATCAGCTGAAATGAAGTCCTTAAAGAAATCAACTTCTGAATTTCACTTTTTCTTACCCAAGTGTACTCTCAAGAAGTGCTGAGCACATTTGGTTTTAAGAAGAACATGAAAAAATCAATATTAATTTGTTCAGATGTTTCTTCTGTTTTTTAACAGCTTTGTGATGTGGTCAGCATACTAGACAGACATCATTTTCTATTCATCTCTGTACAATTGTTTGATTTTTAGATCTTGCCATGGCAGGAATTCACTACTGTATTCAGGCATGAAAATTGCATTTATTTGTCCTGTATCCAATACTATAAAAGAAAAATGGTGTGTTGTAGGGCAGTGATGAGTGATATCTATAAGGATAGAAAAGCTAACAGTAATTTTTGCCTTGGTTTTCGATTTGCAGAGAGAAGAACAGGTGATCTCTGGAGAACATTTATGCCATCTGGTGTTAGTTTCCAGGTTAGGTAACTTCAGCTTGTGTAAATAGATGTTTTTTTCTATGGTTGTCTTCATTCTAGGATTATCAGCTTTGTCTTCTGGTTGGGCTGTACATGTTGTCATGTTGATATACTGCATTTTTTATTTTTTATTTTTTAAATAAAATGTCATAATTTCTTTCCACATCACAAGCCATGGGGCAGGGGCATAATTCCAGTCCCTAGTGTACATGATAAGCTTACATCTTCCTTTCCTGCTGGCTACAGTGGCAATATACCAACAGGAAAAATGCTGGTGTTTAAGAGTTTCTACTTCAAGAAACATGTTTTGTTCACTAGCTGTCAAAGGGCTTTCTGAAGGCCACGTACAGAAGGAAGGCACAGTGAGAAGCCTTGTTAACAAACCCAGGTCTTCTCTTCTTAACTGGAAAAATGTTTATGATGTTCTATGTTAACAACAGTTGCTGGAAGGATGTGTTTTCTTACAACGAGGTATGCAGTCTGCTTATGACAATACATTGAATATTTGGTTGTCAGACAAAGCACTCCCCAGGTTACCAGCCCATGCCTTAGGATTGCTAAACACTGAGAAAGAAAAACATACTGAACAATATTATCTGCCAACAACAGAGGGTAGTTTATAAGACCTTAAAAATTTCAGTGCAAGAGTAAACAGTGGGTGCTCATATAGTATTTTAAGTAAGGACAAATCCAAGATCACATATGAAAAAAGTTCCTCAAACATACAGGTGTAAATACTGTGCAAATACCACCTCATTATTTTGCTACAAGCTGTCCAAAGAAGATACCCTATTCTTGCAGTCAGAGGATTAGATTGCACAAGAACTATAGGACGCTACAAAGACTTTTACATGGAAGATACCAATATATTTTTCTCCACACCTGTGAGACAGACTAGATGGCTGCGCTTAAATCTGCAATGAGCTCATCATTCCAGGATGATTCAGATTAGAGTTGCTTGTGAGAAACAGGTATTTTTTGCAGTGCAGTACTACCTCAGTTTAGACATCAGCAGCAAAATGTGATGAATCTGATTATAAGTGGCCTATTTCTCTGCATGGACTAAGAAAAGAGTCTTGAAGACTGGCTCAGTTCTGGATGCCTACAGTGTAGAGGTGGATCATAAAAATTTCCTAGCAGAGGGAATTCCAGGCCATGGATTATCTGATATGATGTACCACAACTACGTTTCCCACAGATATGTCTGTGTGACTATTTTACTAAATCATTGCATGAACATTTTGCTTGCTAGTGGATATTTGAATGCAATAAAAAAATAGTATAAATATAAGCAAAAAGACATTTTAAGCAGAGATCCAGGTTTCATTGCCACAATATTTATGTGATTAACCTGTATGTTTATGTTTATGTAAACCAGATTTTCCCAATTAAGAAATGCATTTAAAAATAGTGCATGAGTTTTTACCTCTGCTGTTACTATGCAGCAGATTCTTGCTAGTTTTTGAGCAAGAACTTCCCTGTTAAAGGTATCAGTTTTTTCAAAAGCCCATTCTTGTAATTAGTTACTGTGAGTTACTATTTTTAATTCCTTATTTTCTAGTTTAATGCCTAAAAACTGAGAGTTGCCCAGCAATAATAACCTAGTTGAATCTGTATGTGTGGAACTGAAGCCCAAAGCCCACAGGAGATGGGCCCAGTCACAGCTCTTTGTGTTGATAGAAGCTTACAAAGAAATTCAGTACCTTCTAGGCTTCAAAGTTATGGATCTTCTCCTTATAGTTATTGAATTTTACTTACAATTTTAACTGAAGAGTGGCACAGTTTCAATGGGAACATGGGAAGTATCTCTGTTCCAGTTTTGTAAACCACACGATGGTTACAGCAAATCTTCTCTGAAGTATATGCTTTAGCTCTGTAGGCTGAAGACGGACCATGCTCTTTCTGGCCATTGTGCTAACCTCTAAGTTACTGTTGAAAAGGTAGGCATCAACCCTTCCTCCAAGGACTGTGTTTTTAATGAAAATCATTGTGACTATGATTTATGCAGTCAGACAGTATCAAATGTGCAAAGAATGTGCATATCAGTTTAGCTTGCCTGGGGCCTGAAGCCCAGTGATACTTGTTTTGTGAATCATAAACAACTTAATGCTGGATGGGGTTCTGAGCTGCTTGGTTCAGCCAAGATGGCAGCACCTCTAAGTATGTACGTTGCCAGACTTTGGGCATTAACATTTTTTCTAGCACAACTTTGGTTGCTTGCAGACTGTTAGGCACCTAAGTGGTTAGTTGGGAATTGCTGATCAGTTTTTGGACTTCCATGTGTAGATCCCAATTACTTTGTATTTTGCATATAAATGTTTTTTGGATCTCTCCCTGAGCTCTTCAGAAGACACCAAAGAATGGTTTGGTGTAAGCCACTTAGTAAAGTAATCTATAGCAAATTAAAAGGGAGAGAACAGTAAATGTCAGATGTAGTGATTTCACTTTTCTATTTATCAGTGGTTTAGAACCAAAAAGAAACCCTGTGGGGGACTGAGATGAGTTGTCTGCCTATTGCAGACGACTGTTTCATATCATCTGTTTTGGAAACATATTAAATATTATTATCAAATTAAAATATTTGATCCTTCTTTTTTTGAATATATAGAATGATGTATGGGAACATTATGTACTTAGGCAGTTTTTAATCTGTGAAGTTGTTTTGAAACCAGGTTATAAGCTCTGCATTGGAAACTGTTCACAAACACAAATGCATTTAAAAAAATCAGGAGGCAAACTTATTTTTAAAGTTTTTATCCCAAGGGAAACTAGAAACCTTTAATTTCAAAATCTTGACAACGTTAGTGATGTTTAGATAGTTTCAAAGTATGTGACACTCTAAACCAATTCAATTATTCTACTTCTTTTGGATTATGCCTTACGAACTGCAGTGTAAGTGTTATTGGAAGAAAAGCTCTTAGAATTTAATAAGATTTAATTCAGTGATTCATATCCACTGATGCTGATGATGAACAGGAGAACATGTCTTGGCTGAACTGCATGTCCTGAAAGGAAATTATTTGATCCTGCAGTGCTTTTCATGGTAAAGAAAAAAAAGCACTAGTTAGATTTTTCAAGAATGAGCACTGTTGTCTTTAAATTTTTATACTCAAAGGAACATTTGATTGTTATTTTTGTCCAGTAGCACAAGATTTCCCAAATAAGATGCATAATCCTGATACAAAAAAAAGTAACTAAGCTGAGATGTTGCAAGAGGAGTTTCTCCTCTCAGGGGTCAGACAAAGAATACACTAAATTGTATTATGGGCATAAAACCTGTGCAAACCTACATGCCTCAATTTTTCCCACAACAGACAAGTGTTGACTTTAAACTAAATTCATATGTAGAGAAGCTCTCATAAAAGTTTTGTGCTGAATGTCTCTTCATACAATATCTGAACAATTTGCCAATGAACAGTGATTGATCAAGACATAGAAAAAAGCAAGATGGCAACTTACAGAAATATTTATCTATATATTTTGAAAGTAGTCTCCACTTTGCCAATAAACATAAAGTCTTAAAAATCATGTTGTTTCAGATTCCAGACTCTGATGACAAGAATGTGAGAAAAATGAAGTAAAGAATCAGTGCTTTAAAATAGCAGGGCAATGCTCTCTAGAGGTTTTAAAGTTGACAGCCTTTTGATGAGTTGCTCTCTTTTCTGCTATCAGTGCTAGAATGTCTACTAACATGGTAGATATTGGTGCAAATTAACCAAGGTTGTTTGATCTTATACATTCATTAACACCGCTTACTACAATACTGTTTGGGTTTTTTTAAGAATTTGGGCTCATATTTGTATATTTGTAGTTAGCAGAACTTTTACCCACAAGAACAGTAGTTAGTTGTGGTGCTTCTTAGGAAATGTATATCAGACAAATGTAGTATAAAATCAGATCAAAGCCATGGACTGGATACTGAGGTGAAAAAACATGCTATAGTATCTTTCGTTAGAGTGAAGATAAAATAAATTGTGGCCTCGTAGTACATAAAGAATGAAAAGGATCTGCATATTATATCCAGCTTCCTGTTATTTCTGAGAACCACAAGACAGAATGCAGCTTATATATTTATCATACTCTAGGTGAAAATTCAGTAGGTTCCCAGTACTCTGTGGGAAGGTTGTTCTGGAATAAATGTATTATTCCCTAAATTTATTAGTAGACAATCTATATACATGGACTTTTACACCCATATTATATTCAGTCTTAAATAAATCTTATTCATATGTGTTGTTTTGTATTTGTAAAGTTTATCTGTATTCAGATTCTCACATATCTCTCAGCCTTCAATGGACAAATGAGCCAACGGGAACCTCATGAAATTCAAGGGAAGGAAAAAGCAAAGTTCTGCATCTGGTAGCACCAGTTCATGCTGGGAGCAACTGACTGGAAAGACTCTCTACAGAAAAGTGGAGGTCCTGGTGGACAAGTGGACCAGGAGCCAGCAATGTGTTCTGGCAGCAAAGAATGCCAACAGCTTCCTGGGATGCATTAGGCAGGTTGAAGGAGGTGATCCTTCCCCCCTCCTCAGCATCAGAAGTGCTGTGTCCAGTGGGACTTGTACTGTGCTCCCCAGTACAAGAAAGGCAGGACATCCTGGAGTGAGTTCAGGAAGGGGACATAAAGATGATTAAGGGACTGGATCACTCTATGGGAGTAGGGGCTGAGAGAGCTGGGACTGCTCAGCTTGGATAAGAGAAGGCTCAGGGTGCTCTTATCCATGTATATATAAAACTTATGAATGGAGCAAAACAGATAGAGCCAGACCCTTCTGAGTAGTGCCCGGTGCAAGGGCAAGAGCCAATGAGTACAAACTGAAAGGCAGGAAATTGCATTTAAGCATAAGAAAAACTTTTTTACTGTGAGAATGATCAAGCAGTGGAACAGGTTTGCTGAGAGAGGTTGTTGAGTCTCCACCATTGGAGGTGTTGTAAACCTGATTGGACATGGCCTTGAGCAATCTGCTCTCACTGACACTTCTTTGAACAGAAGGGTTGGACCAGATGCTCTGCAGAGGTGCCTTACAGCCTCAACCACTCTGTGACTCCATGCAATCCTGTGATTCAGCAAGGTAAACTTTTATGCACTATGTCTAATTTTGTCTAACTTCACTAGGAGGTACATGCTGGGACTCTGTTTCCCTACTCAGGCTGTATGAAGAGTTGGCTGGAATTATTGGACACTGCCTCTGCCTTTCTCCTCTGTGAAAACCAGGGACTGGCAAGCAGAAGTGAGCTGTGTAACAAGGTTGTACTCTGTTCTGAAATCTAGCCAGGGCATGTATTAGGAATTTTAAAGCACTCTTGGGTCATAAGAAAATAAGAACACTCATGTAGGGTGTAGCTAAGTCTTAAGCTAGATTGCTACGCCATCTCCATCACTGTCCATTAATGGATGTGTGTGACAGACTGAACGAGTTAATGTCCCAAACATAGTGGTGTGTCAAGTTATGCCTAGCAATGAACCAGTGTGGAGGGCCTGCCAGTTCCCTGTTCTGATATGCTGAGTGGGGCAGCTCACCATGTATGGTGTAAAGTTCAAACAAAATTTATTTGAAGAAGGGGCTCATGGCTGCCTGAGGGACCCTTCGCAACCACCCTCCCCCCAATGGCGCCTGTGCATGAGATCGAGAGTTACATCAGTCCTTACAGGCAGTGTGCAGGCGACCAGGAGGGGCATGACTGACATGAGAAAGGCAAGAACTGGGCTATAAAAGATGCAGACATGAGGAGCCCCATGTGTGCGCACCCACCAGAACTGGACCTCTAGGCTGGCTGGACCAACACTGGACCCAGGAGTGGTGAAATCTTTCTCTTTTCCCCTCTCTCTCTCTGTCTTGGTCTCTTTCCTTTTCCATAATCGCCACACCTCATCCCTTCAAGACATAAACCTGTTCACCAAGTCTGAGACTAAGAGCAGATCCAGCCGCCCCTGGGCCCCTCTCTGAGGAGGAGTCTAGAAAGCAAGGGGGTCTGCTCTGAACCTCGTGACTCAACGGAAGAATCTCCTTCTTCCCTGAATTGATGTACATGGTTACCACGGGTTACATGGTTTACTGAGGCAGTTTCATGCCAATTCCTATTGTGAGAGACCCCACCACCTACTGTTATGCCTTCCAAGTTCAGAATCCTTCTGCTATGAATAGAATGTTCAGCTGATCATTTGGTGTTGTTTAATTTAATGTGAGGGAATTCTGAACTCACCATGATCCCTCCCTGGTCTGTCCAGCATGGGTCATGACAGTGTGTAAGGAAAAGTGTAGCAAAGAGGCAGGCATAAAGTGGCACTTCCTTAGAATATTATGCTAGCTTTGAGAGTCAGGGACCTCAGGGAATCCCTAAGCTAGAATTGATAAAGAAGTAGTTCATAGCCCTCTCAACTTTTTTTTTTTTTTCATGAAAGTATCCAGCTGCTCTTTGAATTACGTAAAGTATTTAACTTGAACAATGTCCCATGGGATGAAGTTTTAGAGCCTAACAAATGCATGCTGTGAATGACCACTGTACTGTTCTAATGCTTACATCATTCTGTTCAGATAACGGTGATGCCCCCTCTTCCTTTTAGCTTTGGAAGAAGCTGATACTTCACCCTGTACTTCACAAGTGACACCAAACTTGGTTGAATATGTGTTTGACAAATCCTCAGGTTGTTACTATTTGTTACACTTTCACTGCAGTCAGTGGAGCTCTGACAAACTGTACACATTCTGAGATCAGTTCATCATTTCATTCAATTACTTTTGGATAAAGCTCATCCTGGTTCTGAGGAAAAAAGAAATGTTCATTCATGTAAGAAATATCCAAGAAGATAACTTTATCTGTAAACTGGTTCGAATAGTGTTATAACATTACTGCATAATTTTACTGGGCTCTACATAGGATTTGCTTATTCTGCTACCATCTAGAGAAGTTTTTAATATCTATTATATTCAGATTTTGTAAAATATTCACAGACAGCATATGTTATTCTTCTTCATATATTATTTAAGCTTTAAATAAGGATGTAATAGCTATTAAAGCAGTTTAGAGATTGTGATTTTGAAAATGTTTATAATTTGTAATTCAGTCCAGCTATAAACAATGATTTTCTTCATAGATACCAAAGTCTTGATTTTGATGTCATTTAAATTAGATTTATAAGAGAAACTTTGTTTTTAAAAGCTGCAATAGATATAAGATCTATTAGATCTATAAGTCATCGATACCCCTTGAATAGGTAAATATTAAGCCCTCACAGCCTCAATAAACTTTACATGACTAAACATCTAGAAAAAATAATTTTTTACTATCTAATAGAAATGAACAAACTTTAACAATTCCATTTGGAATAATAAAAGCCTGTGGTGGAAATTATATGGTTTCAAGGGTGTTGCTTTGCACTGAAATTATGACAAGCAATGGAAAGAGAAACACTACATCTGTAATGCCAAACCCGTCCCTCCTTGTCAAACCATCACTACACCAGAACAGTCATAATAGACTTTAGTTCATGATTTAAAACACAACTAACCTAGCTTCAAATTGTTGCTCTGTCTTAAACTTGGTATTTTAACCTGTGTTATGTTCATCCATGGAGCCTGTCCTAATAATTATGGATTTGTCATCGGAACTGAAGAGGAAAATGCTTGCTTTCCATCATCAAAAAAAAAAAAAAAAAAGAGTCCTATCTTTCATTTATTATTTTCTCCTTTTTCTTGTTAAATCAATATATTCTTTCTAAACATTTATTTATTGAAAGCTTTTTCTGCCTTGTGAGAATCATATTTGAGAAGCTTGAAAGCTTTCTTTAATTGTTCCCCCTCCACCAATTCAATAGCAGTGATTGGCTGCATACACTTTTTGTAACTTTATAGATTTCTATAATGATTACATGAAATACCATACTATATATTATGATTTCAGAAACTAGCAGTCCACGAAATCGTGTTATAGAACCTCAACAGTGCACTTTTGCTTCTTTATAATACATATATTTATGATTTTAAAATTCAAATTTTCACACTGAAATGTGAAAAAAATTAAACCATGCTGAGTCTAACAGATATTCATTAAGCTTGACAGAAAATTATTTTCCCTTTACATGGCAAACTTTGAGAATTTTAATTTAGTCACATCTTTAAATGGAACAAAAACTAAACTAAAAAATCTCTTTCATATATCAAAAAGATGAAGAACACAAATTTTATTGTGGATAATACATAACATTTTGATTACAATATGAGGTTTTAAAATGTAGAATAAATTTTTAATTTAAATAAGGTCTTATCACATTTCATAAAATATTGAATGCTCTATTAATTTTGTTTCACCCCTTTTTATGATATTCAGATGTTGTTAAAACTATTTCTGTGAAAAAGTTAGATTAAAAAATGGTATTATAATAATAAAACAATCCTAATAAAAGGTATTATTATAATACAAATAAAGATATCACTAATTTTAGAATTAGAAAAAATAAGTTCCAGTTTTCCCACTGGATACCAGGGGTAATAGAAACTTGAATTCCCATTTTATCTCTGATACAGACTTCTTGTATAACATTAAGCAAGCTACATAATCTCTTAAGCAACATTTAATTTGCAAGAAATACAGTGAGGATTAATGAGCCGCTATTTACTAAGGCTATGAGACTGAAAGTCATTTAAGAGCAGGACCACATTTGGGTCTGAATAAAATCTTAATCTGTTCTAATTTGCTTAGGACAGCAACTGGCCTAAAGATGTCTTCTGCCTTGTCATGGTTTAACCCCAGTCAGCAACTAAGCACCACGCAGCCATTCACTCATTCCTCACCCAGCCAGTGGGATGGGGAAGAGAATCAGGAAAAAAAAGGTAAAACGGATGGGCTGAGATAAAAACAGTTTAATAAAACAGAAAGGAAGAAACTAATAATTATAGTAATATTGATAATAAAATGACAATAACATTAATAAAGGGATTGGAATATACAAAACAAGTGATGCACAATGCAATTGCTTACTGCTCCTGACTGATGCCCTGTTAGCTCCTGAGCAGTGATCCCCCCACCCCTCCACCACCCAGTTATTTCCCGAATGTGACGTCCCATGGTCTGGAATACCTCGTTGGCCAGTTTGGGTCAGCTGCCCT
>JANZLQ010000029.1:36773685-36812395 GCA_026212715.1 Elanus axillaris | reverse complement strand
ATCCTTGACTTAGTCTAAACACCACCCAGCAGCAACCGAAAACATCAGAGTGTTATCAACATTCTTCTCATACTGAAATCAAAACACAGCACTCTACCAGCTAGTAGGAAGACACTTATCTGTATCCAAGCTGAAACCAGGACAGTCCTCACACCAAAGAACTGGCCATTCATAGTCTTCAAATCTTGCTCAGTCACAGAGGGGAAAGTAAAAATTTTTCTTCTCTTACAAAATGGATGTTTCTGTAATTGTACTTTTTTTCTTCCTGTCTTTCTTTCCGCTGTCAAAATAAAAAGGAATATAGAGGGGATAAGTTAACACCTTCTGTCTATGGGAAGACTGAGAGAGCAGAGCAACAGATTTTCAGGATGAAAAGGAGAATATCTGAACATTACCAGACCATGCATTCCATATATATTAGTAATGAACAAAGGCTGAGAAGCTTATTCTGTGTATGAGCAATAAGTGAACTGTAAAAGGGCAAAGGATTTGGGGAACCATATTTTCTCTTTATAGTTCCTTTCCCATCTAGACAAAAGAGTGCTCCTATGATTTAGGCTTCATATGAGATGAAAGCCCACCATATTTTGTACTTTCGTAAGTCTTTCAATGATGGTCAGCATAACATTCAAAGTGCTTGGATTTCTACTGGAGTAAATAAAAGAAATATTTACTTTTCTTTTATCAGATCTTTGGTTCCCAAATGTTTTAATACATGGTGCTTTGGTGGAATACTGTTAAACTTTATCATGGTAAGCTCCCCTCTTGACAAACTAAATTCTGAGCTGGCATCTAATCTGGTTTCATTTTAGACTGTATTAATTTTCTTTTGAAGGATGTTTTATATCAGAAAGCTAAACCTTTTTTCATGGCCTGATTTAACAGTCACACAAAACAAGCTGCAGCCATTAAAAGCAAATCAATCACACTTTATAACATGGACATCTTCTGCAGCAAGCCATTTAGATGGAAGGTTGGAGCCAATCTGCACAATATACAATTGAAAACAGTCATAGTAAAGCCAGTCCTAGTTAATTTTTTTACATTTGTTGAAGGATTATCATACTGAACTATTACTTTACTTGACTTTGGTTTTAAAACTATGTAATTAAATCAAATTACACAATGGAAAAAAGGGAGGCCAAAAGAGGTTAAGTTGTATTTGTTATCATTTCAGCACTATTTATTAACATACGATATGATTTGCAGACAAATGCAGGGATCAGTAAGGAGAGAAAAATGTGAAAGAGCCAGAAGCACTACACACAGTACTTTTAAGTGAATATAAGTCAATGTAAAAATTAGGGATCTCTAATGAAGAACAAGAGTCTGAGCAAGAATTCTTGAAGTTAGTATTTTTATTTTTATTGACTACAGAAAGATTTTAAATATGCCTCATACTATTAGTTAGTTTTTATGTCCTGATAGTGCCTCAGCGTGCAGTTACGATCACTGACCTCCATTGAGTTAAATATTTTATGAATAAGACAGAAAACACAGTTTATGCGCTAAGAACCCGACAATTCACCTTTGATATTCAACTAAAATTCTGCATAATTTGGAATGACATTGAATACAACAGGAAATAAATTTAATTTTAAGTGAAAGGTTGAATATTCCTCTTCCTTACCCTAACTGAAATAAATGGAGCTACCACAAATTTATGGAGGGTGAAGTATAATGAAAAATGGTTATATAAAGAACAAGCCACATCTGCTTTTAAGCAAAATGAGACAGAAATAAACACTGATTCCAAGAGGAATCCAAAATGCCGCACAGCATTACCCATATTTAAGCAGAGTTAAACAAAGTCTATTGTGCTCTGAGTTTGCTAGGAGTATGATTGATTCTGCAAGAAAGTTAATTTGGAAAGTACACCAGAGGGATTAAGGAAGGGGAATCTTTGCAGCCATGCTATTTCATATACTAGTGGCCACATATTCCTCCTGGGTACACAAATATAGGGAAAATGCATTGTGGGACTTCAACTAGAGAGAAACAAATGCTTCCTGTCTGTGCCACAGTGCTATAGCTTTCCTGCTCTGAAAGTTCTCATGCCCATGTAGCTCATCAGCTAGCTGATCTCCTGCATTTCACACTACATCTTGAAAAGCAGGAGAAAAACTGCAGCACTGTGATGGGAATGTAGGAGCTGGCAGAAGCAGAGCAAAGAGACAAGGAGGTAATGCCTGCAGGAAACCTTGGTGTAAAATAGCATCCAAGAACTATTGTAAGTGTCTTTCTGCCCTCGTACTGCCATCACTCTCCTAGCCATGGAAGCCTGAGAAGCCTTGACACCATCAACCTCTTGAATCACAACTGTGGTGCATGACACATTCAACATCACAAAACATGCGGGCAGCAAATGTCGCTTTAAAAGCTATTCATGTTATGACATTTCCTTCCTTGTTGCATGCAAATTTCACCTGGCAGAAAACATGTTGTGGAGACATTCCTCTGTTCTCCAAGGACATCTACGCCTCCTTTTCCTTTTAGCACTGTCCACTTGGCAAGCTTTCCTTCATTTATAAAGAGCAAAAGTGAAAAATACCTATAGCAACCCTCCCGAGTAATTTGTTTTTCCCTTTATCAGTCGTTTCTAACTTGAATTTAGTTCTCTTTGGAGTTTTACTCTCTTCTGACTAGGCAAACATATGTACAGGTTTTTCACTTGTTGTACAAGATGTAGAAGAAAATTGCCAACAATATGAACAAATAAACATTGAGCTAAAACACCTAAAACTTTTGGCTTGAGCCCAGGAATCAGGCTCAGCACTACTGTAAACTAGAAATATATTGTTGATGTTGGCATGCCAAAGGGCATATGACAAGCTTTTAGCTCTGTTTAGGAATTCCTTTGGGTATTTCAGTCCCTAAAAATATAGCTGTTAATACTGCAGCAGGCTTTCCCAAGTCAAATCTATACTCACAAATGTGTTTCACTATTGAACAAGAAAATTGGCTTGGTCTAGGTAAATCTTATTGTTTAAATCAAGAAAAACAGGACCAAAAAGGAAAAAGACTTCAGTATCTTGTCCTAAGAAGCACATAATTTCTCATTTTCATTAGTTTTTAGTCTTAAGACCTTATTAACCTAATCAGTGCATATTCTCATTTATACAATGTATATCTATAGACTCTTTCCCCTCTCTGACAGAAGCTGTCCTTGATATTCCATTTCCTGAGAAGCAGCACTGTGCATTTTTCCATGTCTTCTCAGAAGGATTTATAGTCTATGTAAGCAAACATCCAAAGCACTGTTATGCTGTTCCTTTTTAAATCTCTTTGCAAGACACTTGTGATACAGCCACAAAACAACCGTTCACTGCTATAGATTCAGTAGAACTGAGCATAAAACTGATTTCAAAGATCTGGTTGTATGATACTCATTATGTGTATTAGCTATCTATTGCCTGTTGTCTAAAGAGTAGGGAATTAGTTGTTCTCTGCAAGAGATATTTTTCTTATAGTTTTAAGTATTGTCTTCTACAAAAAAAAAGCAATGACTTTTCTAGCACACAGGATTGTACAGTCAGGCTGATATTACTGTTCCATTCCTAATGATAACCATTATTTCAGTGACAATAAGTACTAATTTTAATCAAAATACTCCATGCCTGAAGGTGAAAATACATTTGAAACAAATTATTTTGTTTCCATTAGTTCACACAGGCTTAGCTCAAGACTTCTCAGAAAGATTGGCAAATGAAATGTTGCCATAAAAAAATGAGAAGGAAAAAAAAAAGTTATTCTTAAGGGTGAGTAGTTCTTCCTCCTGCTTCTCTTGTTGCTATGCCTTCTTCTCATTCCCCCATCTGTTACTAGCTTTCCCTCCAAACTCTATATCCCCTTCACTCCCACAGCATAGGACTTCCTTTGAGGTACCATATCAAAGTAGTTGGAGAGTGGACAATGCTGTAGCCCTGGCTTGGGGGAGCAATAGCTAAGACTGCTTTATACAGGGTGCTGCTGGGACCAACAGTTAATGTGGAAATAAACTATAGAGCACCAAAACTGGAGTGAATTACAAGAGCACCATCCTGGATAACTAGAGCTTGTACCTCTACATTGTTTTGAGTTGTATCAGATCAGCTTTATACTTTCCACTAGGTTCAAATTTATAATTAATTAATGTGTATAAATTTACACATATGTGCGCATATATACACATATATACATATATAGTTATGTACATATATAATTAAATACATGTAAACATTAAGGACTGTAAATAATGATTTACATCCACTCTTCCAAGAAATACCAGATTCAACCTTTTCCTTGGCTGTTACTGAGATTCCAAAATGATGTCCCTAGAAAAAGTAACTGTTCACAGGTTTGTAGTAAGGTGAAAGTTTCAGTGATGGTGTAATATGGATGTTCCACACACAAAATATACATGCATACATATAAACACCCAGTGTCCTAGGAAGGTTACTTTTACCAGTTAATTTAAAAAAAAAAAGACATTTTGTTGAAGTGTTTGGTCTTACAGTTAAAAATACATCAAACGCTAGGTTTAGTACCACCATCTTGTAATAATTGCAGTAAATGTTCAGCAACAGGTGGCATCAGAGACATATTTCTGCTTATATCTATAGTTACAGCTTATCAGTTACTTCAGACGTAAGTAAATTATTCATGTTCCCCTATTTATAGGATAACATTGTAACAGGGTGGATGACCTCAGCAAATGCCTTTATCTCAGCATCAGTACTGCACTAGGCTTCTGCATCAATGTGCCCTTGAAGCATGAAGCCTTTGTGTTTCATCACAGTTTTCCAAGTGAGAAGCTTTGGTCTTGCATTGACACAACCTTAAAGTATTAGGTCAGGTGAAAAGAGCAGGAATACGAATAACTTTCACAGTATATAAATAATGATAGTGTTTATTTATAAAAACTTCTTGGAAAAACTTGAATAGAAAATTGTGTTGAATTTTTAAAGTGCCTTGTTGGATCAACGGCATTACTCTCCCTTTCTTCTTTTGGTTAGTAATAATGAAATTTATTCCAACTTCAGCATCTGGCTTACTGGCACAGTTAGTTGGAGCTTTTTGTATTTTCCACAGGTTATTCATATATTTCTAACCAGGCCCTGTTGTACTTTCCATTTCCATTTGAATTCATTGTGCCAGATCCTCTGTCAGCAATGAACACTCTATCTAAAGCCCCTTGAATTCAGTGGAAAGTGCAATTCTGATTTCTGTATCGGGATTAAAGCTTATATACCTTACAAATTGCTCTTGCAGGCACTAGGGCAATCTCCCAATTGAGTGCAGCCATCAGCTGGTGAATAGAAACACATTTACCAACTGAATCCACCAGCTGCACCTCCCTATAGAGAGCAAGCAGGTAAGACAGGATAGTTTTAGGAAGTTAAGATGACCTTAGACAGATCTCTACATATGGTATCTATCATCCAAATCTGGTACAGCAATTCCTTGTTCAGTGTGAGAATATGCCAGTGTGTAAATGTTTCATAAATTCAGGGATACGTTTTCAGTGGATTATACTGCATGAGGCGTTACTTTCTGGATTTGAATGTCTGGGAAGTGCTGGCTGTCAGCATGTCTTTCATATGAATTACAGCTGACTAGATAACAGGAATACTACGTCATGGGGGACCCCCCGTCCCCCCCAAACAACCAAAAAAAAACCCCAAAATCAACCTAGTACCACAGAAAATTCTTTGGTTTTTTCAATGGCACCCCAAAAAACAAACAAGCAAATGAGACTGCCTCCTCCGCTCTTCCTTCTTCCCCTCTCCCCAGTCAACAGCTTTGTGGCTAAACCATTTTTCTGCCATACAATGGGCGCAAGTTCGGTGCCCCTCCAAAAGGAATGCTTGACCAGAGGTGTCCACATCTGCAGTGCGGAGGGATGCACAGCTGCATGCTGGAGCCAATCCCAGGAGGTGAGGAGTAAATAGCCCTCACATCCCGAGCCGTGTAATGTGAGAGGGTGGGAACGCAGTGCTGCAGCCAGGGGTTTCTTTCCTGCTCCATGGCCAGTGTGCCAGGAGCAGACGCTGGGCTGATGGGAGCCGCCAGTGATAAACAGGGCAGAAGGCCCACACACCCACATTAGCTCTGATCATTAGGTTGCCACCTCTTCTAGAGTAATGAGTCTTGTCTCCTCTGTTTCTGCTCTAAGATTTGACTCCAGATCTGTGAAGTATTCTAGTGGCATTTTTGTTAAAACAGACATATTGCCACTAAAAGTTACAGCTGGCATTTCAGTGCTATTTAATGAAAAACCATTTTTGTTTAAAAATTCCTTTCTGTTTCATATCACACTTTTTAAACTTAGGGGAAGTGGCGGGTGTAGAGGGACAGCAATCTCAACAAATGATCAGAGGAAAATCAGTGAAATAAGCCTGGAGCCAAAGTAAAATCACGAGCAAGTAAGGGAAGTTTTTAAAAAATAAGCAATAGGAAGTCAATGTGACTTCTGCTCCTAAATCTTTTAGTCTGCTTGATGCTGCTATCTTAAATCTTTTTTCAGATCAACTTTCTGTCATCTGAATGTTGCCACTGCTGCTGATGATTTCATTTCACTAGGAAATATTATTCTGTTGCTAGGAAGTAGATGTGGTAACTGTGATGCTATAAAACAACAAGAAGTTTATAATAACTTCCTTAAAGTGTGATATTCAAAGAAGTTAACATTGTCTGCTCACATGGCAAGTTCGTGATCATTCAGTAGTAGAACAGCCTGAGAATTTCACCTCCAGAAATGAGACACTGCAACATTTTCTTGCAAACCAATTACAGACAAAGAAACATCTGAAACATTGGCAGGCAAATTAATGTGTTGGCTCATATAGTAGGTGATTCTGAGAATAAAGTGGATGACATACAGGAGAAACCTTTACAGATCAAAGGAGAAACCTGTGGAGATAAGCCCTGTTTATAGGTATAAGGATTCTAATTCAGGTACACTGCTTCCTTAAAAATCTCAGAAAATGGTGCTGATTTAGTTGTCTCTACAGATAGAAAACAGCATGGGAGATACATATGGTGGTTTGATACTTCTCTTTCTTATCCTTTCTCTAGTGATCATATGAATCAAGAATAAAATATCATTGAGTTGGAATGGAAACTTTTTCACAACCACTCTGTGGAAGTGCCAATAACTTCAAAGGTACAGGGCAATAAAAATATCACATGCAACTTCTGAATCTAATCTCTTGACCACTTTACTGAGAACTGTGGGAAAATTGCAATAGTTTCTAGTTAGAATCTTGCATGGTCCTATGGGAATGCCAATACTATGCTTTATGCTTTATTATTATAATATGCAGAATTATTTTTTTCCTGGAAGAATCTTGGGATAGGGCTTTGTGGTTATTTGCTGCTAAGTGGAAAGTCTAAAAAAAGTATTGTGGTTAGACAGAAATAATGGAATATGTGGTTTACCATATAAGGATTTTTTTTTTTCTCTCATTTTCAATAGTATTGTAACTCTATTTCTACATTTGTGTTTGTATTTTTAAATCTGTAATTAATTGAGGGCTCATTTTATTGTACATTTGACTCTAATTACTTCTTTGGTGGGCCCAATCTGGTATTTAGACATCTAAGTGCTTGAGAACATCCACCATTATTTGCAAACTTAATTACTTGCGGTAACAAAAAGGCAAGTGAAAAGGTGGAGTTCTCTTTGGAAATCAGTCTTTCTACATTATCTGCTTATTTATACATTACACCAATACACACAAGTGGCTGATTCTCTTTTTGGAAGGATAAAGTGGAATTATTGGAAAAACCCAAATCACTCTTTCCCTTTCCTCATTGATGCTGTAAAAAGCAGTTAAAAAGAAATGTTTGGAGTAGTCAATAGTGCAATGCATTCATATATTACAAAAAGTCATTATACACAGCAGTACTGAAGATTGTATTTAAGTTCTAGACTTTTCTGAATGTTTGGCATATATTAAATATTCATAGAGAAATTAATAAATAGAAAAATATTACTAACTGTTTTTGCAGAATTGGCTGTGAGGCAGGAAGAGATTTTGATAGATATTTCTTTAACTATCCCATAAAAATGTAACATATAATTATATATACTTAAATAAAGTTTATTTTCAGAATTCAGCAATTGTCTGAAATAACCTCATCATATATTGAATTTTATCTATTTCTTATTATATTATGGAGCAGCTTTCCTATTCTACATATAATGACTTCCACTTAATCTATTTATTGGTAATTTGATCTGCTGTCAAAATATCTGGAACTGGATCATGGGAATAATAAATAACTATTTTTTAACTGTGTTTGCTTTGAGAAAATATTTCTAGAAAATTCAAGAATCTTCAAAAGAGATTTGGGGTTTTTTAAAACAAAAAATTAGTTGGGGAATGAGAAAAAAGAGAAAATACTATGACAGACGCAAAAGAAATGTAGCTAATACAAAATACATGATTATTTAAAATACAGCATTATTATGCAGAACATAATGGTCCTTTGGATAACAAGATCAGCCATTTGTTTCAATTTAAGGACCAAGAACAGACTTAATGTAAGTAAATGAGAGGGCATCCTACAGATACATTATTGTTGTAGTAATTCTGTAGAAATTACTGCTAATGAAACTTAGATAAATATTACTACGTATTAATCTTTGCTTTTAGTAGAGAAATTTGATATGCTGGCACATGACTGGGTCACACACACAGAGGACAACAGCAAGTGAATAATATCTCAGAAATATTTATGAGCAATTAACAGGGGATTAAAGATAGGAAAGGTGAGTTTTCATTGGAGATGTATCAGAGAGTTTTCAAAGCAGGGTGCAGCAAAGTGTCAGAATTAGACCCATTGTGTACATCTTGAACATGCAGGTGACAGATGTGAATCCTGTATTTCCTCTGGAGCAAAACTCAGGTTCACTTTTTCATTGTAGGTTCTGAGTGTCTGGAGAGGTGGACATCCATACCACTTACACTTGCATCAGTCTCTGGTATTATGGACACACAATTCCCTGTGAAGACATTGGAAATAACCCAGGAGCATTTCAGAGAATGACCATCCAGTGCTGTATATGACATCTACAGTTCGAACTCACTGATATGATTCACGGTCTGATATTTCAGTCTCTCTGTCTGGAGCCAAGAACAATTTTTAATTTATACTGTCAATGCTATTTACACAGGATGGAAAAGACAGGATGATCAGACATGAACTACAGCTATTATAAGCTGAAGACTATATTATTTACAAGCTGTTACTAGTTAGTTGATCACTGAGCTATGGAAGAACAGTTCAGGATTTAACGCCCATTCCCTATCCATTCCTTACTGGAAAGCTATTTAAATAAAGAAGCCAAAATAAGAACAGATTAAAGTTCCTACCAATATCAGTCTGAAAATCTTGACCTTCTACTGAAAAAAAACAAGACATGCTATTAGATGGGGTAAATTCAAACTACAGCAGGGAAAATTTAAATTCTTAGAAATCTTGCTGGTTTTAAGTGTATTAAGTGTATTTAAGTGTATTCCTTTTTACGCAGTATTTCACTATAAGCATTGCCACTTGAGGGATGTTGAGGGGTCATCACCTTTCTGGCAGAATGTATCACTGACTGGGTTACTTTAAGTCCTGGAATGGGTTAAGTGATCACCCCACAATCAAGAATGAGAATCAATCCACAGATGGGGTGTTAAGGTCCAACGTGAAACATATGGAGACCTTATTCTGAAGCCCTGTTTTAAGTCCAAGAGAAAATGGTTTTAAGTCATGGCTTTCTTCCACTTCTGAGAATGTCTAATTTTTTTAGTTACATTATTGTTGTCTCCTTTGGTTGAACAAGGATACTGATCAAAGCTGGTGTAAAGGTGAGTTTAGAAAGATTTTGGACCACTGCTCTGGCAGAGAAAGAAAGAAAAATAGGAACTGGGTTGGACCAGGCCATATTCTTCTTTCAGTTACTAGCACTGCCTTTGAAAAACTTAACACCTCACAAAGAATTTTCTTGTCATAGTCATTTTTTTTCCTCCTAGGTGAATCTAAAGTCACAGCATGATGCTGGAGGTTTTGGATTATTTCCTTGGGAAAGTTACACTTCTCTCAGGAGAAGAAATGTGTTACTGCATCTGGTTAAGCAGTGAGCATACTGCAGGAGATAAAAATCAACATTAAGGAATCAAGAATTTTTTCTTATTATGTAAAAAAAAAAAAAGGAGTTTTTATTTTGACAACAATAGCAGTTCTTCAGTCCCTCATATCTCTAAGAAATATCTCATGGAGGCAGAAGTAAGACTGGGAACATCAAATAATAGTAGCATAAATATGTGATTACCACAGCTTGCTTGGGTATGAAAATTCCTTTTCCCAAACCATTACTGAGCTGAGAGATGTTATCAGCTAATAATTGTTTCCCTAGAGCTGTGGTAACTAGTGCTGTGTGACTTTAAAGGAGCATAGATATCCAAAACAGCTGACAAGTTTTCTTTTTAAGTAAAAAATAGATACTTGTTTTAAAATAGGTGCTCTGGGAATACTTTTGCTTGGCTGAAAAATAGGACCAAAGGAACTGACAGATATAAGAATAAATCCTCTTTGTGGTTGACTCAAATAATAGTCAGGTTAGATTTAAGGTTCATTTTGAGAATAAAAAGAGTTTCAATTTAATCTTCTCTCTGCCTCCAGACCACACATTATTGCATGATATGAGGCATCACCTTCAGATTTACATATTTTTTAAGTATGGGTGGGGATGCTTTAGTGTATGATAACATGTAGTTTTAAATTAAGTCTGGATAGCAGGAGAAATGCTAAGATTAGGAAAAGCTGTTGTGTAAGTGTATGTGCTAGGTTTCCTAGGCTTCAGTGCCTAGAAGACAATAATATATACTTTCCAATTTCACTATTCTAGTACACTGATTTTTTTCTTCCTTCTTTTCCTCTTAGCTCATTTGTTCCCTCCCTGCATCCTTAAGTAGCTCATCATATAAAATTTCTCAAGTGAAAGAAAAAAGGATAGCTGCTTATCTTGCACAGCTGCTGAAACTAATAGTCTGTCTTTTCCAGCCCAGGCTTTCTCCTTTTGGTGGCCTGACTGTTTTAATATGGACTTTATTGAATAATTAACTAAGAATTGCATACTGCACAGGAATGCACTGGATGCACTGGATGTAATTTTAGCAAGTTCAATCAAATCAGCTATTAGAATGATAATTGCTTCCAAAATCACTTGCTGCACTTTTGAGCTCAGCTCTGCTGCCTGCCTCCAAGCTTAATACACTTTGACATTGTTGTCATCTCTCACTGTCACTAGCTTCCTACATCTTTGTGCTAATGCAACACATAGGAAAGATGTCTAAGTAAGAGCCTTAGAGGACAGGGAAAGGAGGAAGAAAGGAGGCATAAGTTCCTCCACCTGTGTGGAACTTTGCAGCTGGTTCCTTCTCCTCTCTTCCTGACCAGGTATGAGAAAACTATTATCAAGTAAAATCTTGCTTCTGGCATTGTGTTAAAAATATATATTGCAATTAGACATCAGTGAATAAATCACTGATCTAAATGGGATGAAGTCAGTTTCACATCTTATGTGGTTTGCACTGTCCGTTGGGATGATCTGACAACCTTGCCTAGCATATCTATTAAGTTTGGCATGAACAGCTTTGGACATGGCAACATCTTTACTGTATTTCTTTTAGGACTTAGGTTGCACCAGTGCACACAATGCACAAAAGACCTTTGCTACCTCAGAGCCAAGGAGGACAGCTGAGAGAGGCAGTTAAGAAAGACCCTTACATTAGTAGCAAACGTTTTACTATTTTCATCTAAGAGGGACTGTCCCAAAGGTTATCCAACATACAGCTGTTATTCTATTCAGTGTATACTGGTGCCTGGGGTTATTCCTCCCCATGTGCAAGCCTTTGTACTTCCCCTTGCTGAACTTTATGAGATTTCTCTCTGCCTGTTTCTCCAACCTGTCAAGCAGGTTGCTGCTCTATATGGCAGCACAACACATTGATGTACCAGCCAGTTCCCTCAGTTCTGTATTATATGTGAAATTGCTGAGGGTGCACTCCATCCCCTCCTCCAGGTCATTAATTAGAAGTTTCAACAGTACTGGCACCAGTATTGACCCCTGGGGTATACCACCAGTCACTGGCCTCCAACTGAACCCTTCACCACTGATCACAATCCTCTGGAGCTGATTGTTCAATGCGTTTTCAGTCCACTTCACTCTCTGCTTATCTAAACCATACTTAGTCAGCTTCTTTATCAGGATATGAGAGAGTATGTCTAAAGGTTTGCTAAAGTTGAGGTAAATAACATGAACTGCTCTTCCCTTGTCTAGCAAACCAGTCACCTCACTGAGGTTGGTCAAGCATAATTTCTCTTTTATAAATCCATTCTGACTACTCCTGATGACCTTGTCTTTCAGATGTTTGGAAATGCATTCCAGGTGGATTTTCTCCATCACATTCCCAGGGACTGAGGTTAAGCTAACTCTTTTTAGGTTCCTGAGCTCCTCCATCTCCTGGTTACCGCAGCCAAGGCTGCCTGACTTTCATGTCCTTGAATGGTTCTTTCTTGTTCATAACTACCAGGTCCAGCAGAACACTTTGCTAGTTCTTCAGTTACCTGTGCCAGGAAGTTGTCTTCAATACACTAAAAAAATTTTCCAAATTACCTGAGTCCTGCTGTATTGTCCATCTAGCAGATGTTAGGGTGGTTAAAGTCCCCCATAAGGACAAGGGCCTGTGAATGTGAGGCTTCTTCCAGCTGTTTGAAGAAGGCCATATCTCTCTACTTCTTCCTGATCAGGGGGTCTATAGCCAATACTACAATGACACCCGTGTTGGTCTGTCTGCTAGTCTTTACCCATATGCACTTGACTGACTCCTAGAGGCATTGTGGAGGCAGATGTCCATGCATTCCAGCTGTTCCACATAAAGGGCAGGAGGTTCCACCTCCTCACCTTCCCAGCCTCTCCTCTTAAAAAGCCTGTATCTCTCCACTGAAGCACTGTCATGTGCACCTTTCCACATCTTCATGTAGTCTCAATGTATCTGTAATGGCAGAACTGTAAAGAAAAGGAAGATTCCTTTGGCTTGGTTGCTTTAATGACAGGAAAGAAAAACATCCTGGCTTGAGGCAATCTTTTGCTTTATTTATTTATGTGATCAAAATAAGATTTCAAAAATGGAAACAGCTAGTGCCTGTTTCATATTAGGATGACAGGTTTAAGATGCAGGGAGTGCAAGACTTTGGCTCAAAACTGACTGGCTTATTAAATTTGATAGCCTTGTAATAGAATTTTATAAGACTTTGCAGAGGTGTATAGTATAGAAATGTGACTGCATGCTGAATAAGCTCTTATTCCCCTATTTTTTAATATCAATATTGTGCAAACCAGGCTCTGAAATGTTTTTCTTAACTAAAAGATTTACTATATTTAATTTATGTGGAGGGACAACCACGTGGGTAATATCAAACTTTTCAGTTATTAGGATCAAATTAACTAGTAAAATGTGCACTTTACAGACTGTATAGATGCTTATGGCTTATCTTTTGAAAATTACTTAGAAGAGATAGCTGAACTGCTTCCTTCTTTTTATCAGCAGACTGTCTTACTCCAGTATTACCAAAACATAAATCAAATTCACTTTTATCAATCAAAGTTCATTAAAAGGATATTTCGGCTACAGAGATAAAAGACCAAACTGGGTCTAATCCAATCACTTCTGAAAGTGAAACATGACATTTACAAAATTATTTTCTGTAAGTATAAGACAATTCTTTCTTTTTTTTTCTTTCAAATCTAATACTTCCATTCCAAACAGATTTTTCTATAAAGGACCACTGAAATAAAAAGAACATGGGGTTTGGCAACACAATGGTTTCTATAGCAACATATTAATGTGATGAATACAAGGTAATTAGGGACAATGAAAGAGATACTTTGAGTGACTTTGGAACATATTCAAATGTAAAATGAAATGTAAAATAGTGTAATACAGAAACTCTGTTCCTGATTAATGTATGCTGTTTTGTGTTTTGTAATACTAGCAAATTGAAGATACAAATAGAGAAACAGTATAGTAAGCAAAACTGAAATGCTTTCTGTTTAGATTGAATTATCCACAAAGCAAATATTTTAGAAAAAATGCTTGCATATAGAAATTAATCTTTATCAAAGCTACTGGTAGGAGCAATGTATTCCACAAAGAACAGAGTAGTACATATCGAAGGATCTAATAGACAGAAACCTGACTGATCTGGACATTTTCCTTTAGACACATTTATATAGATGTATTATATAAATGCACACACACATGTCAACATTTTTCTTACTGGAATCGCTAATACAAAATGAGATGTAGTAACCCAACACTTCTTTCTTCACTTGAGTGTTTTTTAAACTTCCACTGTGCTATACATATTTAGCCAAATTTGAAGACAATGATAAAACTCCATTCACAACAATGGGGAAAATAATCAAGTGAGGGGAACCCAAATTTAGAGGTTCTCAGGGAATACAGGTTTGGTATGTATCATACAGAATCAAAATGTTGTTCTACAACAAATGTACTTTTTATGTACAGAAAGTCTTTTGTAGGTCTACATGATCAACTAGTTTCCATCGTCTGGTTTCAGATTCACGGCACAGGGAAAAAATACTCAGGACTGGAAATGGGAGCCATTACTTACAAATAAGATATTGGTAGAAGCTCAGGAATATTCCTAAAGCTCTGAACTTCCTCTACTTTGTGGCAAAAGCCAGAGAGAAAGGCATGATGGGAAAGTTTGAATAAACTCAAAGGACAGTGACAGCAATTTCTATTATTGAGTTTTGACTACTCACTGTTTACATACTGGTATTATTAGTTCTCACTAGTGTACAGGGATATAAGTTTTGGAGTGAAAGGTTATTTTTAAAAATATATTTGTTTCTTGGCCTTTGTAATGTGACACATATCATACCTATCAAAGAGTTTATTTATCACAAAACTGGGGACAAAAATATTCAAGATACCCAACCACTAATCTGAAAAAAGTCAAAGTCACACTTAGAGACACAGAATACTAAGGCTGCGATAAAAAATCTGATTCCCCCACAGATTAAAGGATCATGCTGCCTCTTCTTGGCCATCTGCCAATAATTAATAACTTTGAACTTCAACAGACTACAGATCATTTCTCATAAAAATGTGTTTCCACTCTTCCCTGGAGTTTTGCAAATGTGGAACAGTTATGTGAAGGCTGAAAACTTTACAATCAGTATTTAGCTTTCCTTGATACATATAAGCCATATTTGTCAGAGCTTTTTAAGCCTTGCTTTAAAGGTAGGCCAGCTACCAAATGCCCACCCAGCTGCTCTCTCTCTCACTACTCCTCCTCAAGAGGACAAGGGGAGAAAATAAGACTAAAAAGTTCAGCGTCAAGATAAAGACAGGGAGATTATTAACCAACTATCATCCTTGGCAAAACAGGCTTGATCTGGGGGAAATTAATATAATTGATTGCCAATTAAAATACAGCTGCATGGTGAAAAATAACGACAAATTAAAATAACATTCCTGCTCCCACTTTTTTCTCAGGCATCACATCACTCCTTCACTCCCAACTCATCTGCATCCTCCCTCACAGCCCGAGAAGCACGGAAGGGATGGGGATGTGGTCAGTTCATAACTGTTCCTCTCTGCTGCTCCTTCTTCACACTTTTCCCTGCACCAGCGTGAGTCCTTCCCACGTCCTTCAGGACAAACCTGCTCCAGAGTGGGCTTTCCACTGGCTGCAGTTCCTGTCAGGAAATACCCACCTGCTCCAGCATGGGGTCCTCCATACTGGATACCTGGGCCACCATGGACTTCCCCACAGTCTGCAGGGAAACACTTGCTCCACCATGGTCTCTCCTTCAGGCTGCAGAGGAATCTCTGCTCCATTGCCTGGAGCGTCTCCTCCCCCTCCTTCTCTGACCCTGGTGTTTTCACTGTTCTGTCTCACACTTATTTTCCTCTCTGCTCTCTAGTGTCCACACCCTTTCTTAAATGTCTTATCACAGAGGCACCACTGGCTTGGCTGATGGGCTCAGCTCTGTCCTGCATTGGATCGGCTGGAGCTGGCTGGAAGGAGCTGTGTCTGGCACAGGGCAGCCCTGGCCTCTCCTCAGAGACACCGCTGCAGCTTCCCCACTGCAAATACCTGGACACAGATATCTAACAGAGCAATGCAGAAAAAAGTTGCTAAAAAAACTTTATACTTCCACTGTAATTTTGCACTTGCACTAGAAAGGCTTCAATATCTCAAACACTGAACAGCTGACAGTAAGACCGAAAGCTTCTGAGTTTGATACAGCTATGTTACTTAAAGAGACTGTGAAGGCAGGACATCAATCCACAGTGGTGAGTCTGAGGCTTCTGTTGTGTTTATTGCAAAGGCTGGCCCAAGCCTGTGACTGCTGAGCTATTGGGTAAGGAAACAAAGACCCCGATGGCCCCTCATATAAATACCATTCCCTTCTCTGCCCTTGCAGACCCTGGCATGTTTTAACCACATTACATAATGATCTGTGCAGGCTTAAGACAGACGTTGGCTATTATTTATCAGGAACCAAACTTTACATAAGTTTTTCAGGCCATCTGAAAACATCTGCCAATAACTTTTAAAAGTGTATCTCCCATGTGGTCACAAATAACACATATTTTACAAGAGGGTTTGTGCATGGGAGAAACTATTTAAGCAGTGGCTTTGATTATTCTTGTTTATACATTTTTGTACCTCCCCCCAGCAAACCTGTTTCCCTGCTACCTTATGCTAAATTTCATGGGTCTCAT
Organism: Elanus axillaris; assembly: GCA_026212715.1. Taxonomy (NCBI): domain Eukaryota; kingdom Metazoa; phylum Chordata; class Aves; order Accipitriformes; family Accipitridae; genus Elanus; species Elanus axillaris. Next base: position 36,795,596 of record JANZLQ010000029.1, on the reverse strand, counting down.
AAAATAATTAACTACCCTAACCTGTACCCCATTATAGCTTCTCCCTGTGGTGCGCAAGGACTCAGGGACAACAGCATTCACAATGGCGGTATGGGGTCCAGCTGGAAAGGTGCAGTTCTCCCTTTTCCAGGACATAAAGGTCACGGCTGAGTGTTACAAGACTTCATACTTTCAGTCTGTCACTGGTCTATTGCTACCGCTCTCCTGAGCTTGCAGATAGGGTGGCAGCAATGTGTAGTTCCTTATCAGAGGGGAAACAGAAGGGTAAGGAGAAAAATAATACATATATAAAAGAAATTAAATGTAATTGCCTTCTGGTACATTCCATTGAGTTTTGTCATTTTCTTAGGTCAGGTTTTCACAGAGATTTGATTAGGAGGGCTTGGGGAATTTCTGAATGTGACTGACAGGGCAGAGTAAGAGGAAAACATTAAAAAAAATTAAAAACTACTATGTTAATGTCTATTTTTTTTTTGCAAGGAAACAAACAAACAAACACACAATCAATATACCAAAAAAACACTGAAATCTTTTGGGTTTTGGTGTTCCAGCATCAAGCTGAAAACATCAGAACCTGATTTGAAACCAAACTGACAGCCTTCTGACCAATGTTATCAGTTGATTTTGGAGTGTTTGCTATTTACTTACAATGACAGCTTGAAGATAAAGTACTTCAGAGATGAAACTTACAGTAGAACATGGTGGTTAGTATGGTTTTATAGCATGAAACATATACAACTGTTTTCATAGTAAATGTTGTAGCTATACTCACAAACAGCAGCACCATTAAACACACTTTCTCTCTTCCTTTCTCTTTCTTTCATTCTTTTTCTCTTTCTTTCTTTCTTTCTTTCTTTCTTTCTTTCTTTCTTTCTTTCTTTCTTTCTTTCTTTCTTTCTTTCTTTCTTTCTTCCTTTCCTTTCCCATCTTTCCTGTTATTTCTTCATTTCTTTCCTCCTTCCTTTCTTTTTTAAATACTGGCTGGAAATTCTGAAAAAATGTATTACGAGTTTATCACACCAATGAAGAACTATTTCTTCATAAAACCCAAATAAATATGAAAAAATAATGTAAATATGCAATTAATGTCTTATAAAATTCATCCTTCTAGTCAAGCTAGTTTCTTTTGACTCTTTTCTGATTGCTGGGCTACTTTTTCCTTGGAAACAGTGAAATCCATGCCTAGCATAAGATTATAACCCTCTTTGAAATTTTTCTTAATCTCATTTTCCTCCCTCATTAAGCAGAGAAAACTCAAATACCAGTACTTTGGTAACACACACCCAAAGAGAAAGTACACACTGAATCAGAATGGATATTGCCAGCTGAGACTTCCACCAGCAGGAAAGCAGTGGAGCTGCCACTGCACAGTCAGTACTGGAGGGTTAAATTAGTTTATTGGTCATTATATTAAGTTTATTGCTACTTTTCACATAAATTATGAGCAAAGTATTGCATGAGAATCTACTGCTTCAGCCAAGAGTGCCCAAGAACATGTTGTGCATATACATGAACACATTATGTAAATATAGAATAAATACTATACAAAAATAATATAATAATTATATATGCTACGCATTATATATCAATATATTATATCAATATTTAATGTAAACACATTATACTTCTGTATTTATAATATTTATCAATATTATGTATATATATATTCATTTCTAGAGGAAATAGAAACATCTTCTGAAAGATACAGACTTGTTGAGAATTCACTGGAGGTTGGCACAAGTTGGATTTGCAGCAACTGGAAGTTGCTTCTATTAATCTGATGCATTTTGCTCTCTTTAATATATATATCCTTAGGTAAGAAACAAGTGTTTTTCTAAATGTTTCTATTCTCTTTTACTATGGACCCCATGGAGAAATTTCTTCAGACAGTGCCTGGTTTTCCTGTAGGTACATTAGGGTCAGTAACTTACTTTGTTTATGATATAGATTTTGTCTGTGAGTAAAAAGACCAGACTGTTTTTTATATTTCCCATTAACTTCCTGCCCTCAGCTGTATTTCACAGGAAATTCTGCTTTTAAAACCCCAAGATCTGATAAAAACTAGGTAAAAACTTACTCTTAGAGTTACCATGTATTTAATTTCCTCTATTTTATTCTAATGTAGAGACAATCTTGTGAGAAGAAAATTGAGTCCTTGATGTAGCTCTCTATGTACACTGAAAAAAGTCCTTCTTTCCCTGTATAAACCCATAATGCATCAACATCTTGAATATCAAATGTAATTCTGATTATCCCATCTCTCTAGGTCACCCAAGGACAGAGAGACAATGGAACTGCAAAAGGCAAAGAGAAGAGTAAGGCAAATAACTGGAAGTATAGGATAAGTAAAGATTAAGATTACATAGGGTAGCCTGAAAAAAAACAAATGAGCAAAAAAGGAGATGTGATGCTGGTCTGCAAAATCAAGGTTACAGAGAATTTGAATCAGAAACAATCAGTATTTCTTCAAATGCAAGAACCAATGCAGACCTAATGAAATTTATAGGAGAAAAAATAAAGAAAAAAGAGTATTTTTTTTCACATAACACGTGTTTCACATGCTTCGAGTGTCTTAAGTCTCAATAATAAAAATTAAATTAAAAGGGAATTAATGAGAAAGTTTCATCAAGATTATTAAGCATGATGATTGGTTATTGCAAGTGCTTAAAGGATGCGATGGGGCATGTATCCTTTTATATTTGTCCTCACACTTTTTCGTAAGTACATCTGCTGGTGCTCTCAGAGAAAGGAGACAAGGCTAAATCTTTGGCCTGGCTTGGTGGTGCCATCCTTTCACATTCTTATACAGAGCCATCATAGGTTGTTTTCATTAACCAGAAAGATGTTGATCAATGATGATGTAATTAGAAGGCCTAAAATGCTCTCTAAGTATATTTTATTAATGTGGGAACTTAAGCAAAAGATCAGACTGAACTTGTGTAAGCATAAAATTATAATTTATTTGTTTTACGAGCACATGCTATCCTGCAGTCTTATAAGTATGTACATGTTTAAAATATCAATGATATTTCGGAAAATGAAAGGAAAATTAGAGAAAAAAAAACACGATTTTTTGGTGGGGTACTGTTGGCTTGAGCTTGCTTTTCTGCAACACACAGAGTAAAATAACAACTAACTACTAATGAATCACTGGGAGAGCTGGACTTTCTGACAGTAGATCTCTAGTCATGTTTTACTGTTGTCCTGGACTTTCCTGGATGGTGTGCTTTTTTTGATGCTCATGTGTCCAAGCTTCAGATACTTATGATTTTAACAAGCTCTTACCATTTTCCTGAAGTGTGCAAACAAGAGCAGGGCAAAAATGTTTTTAATAGTCTGTATCTCAGCAAAAGCCATACAAGTGAGTGACAGTACAAGTAATGGCATTTACCCTCTCTAAACCTCCGTTGGTGCTACAGGTTTTATTTTACATACATTCCATTACATCAGCACCTAAAAATCTTAATATCACATGCAGTGTTTTATAATTTGTCCACTCTAAAGCTTGTAGAATAGTACTGGAATCAGGACTCCAGTGCTTGTGCCAGCTCACTCTTTGTTTTTCCTGCTACATTTTTTCCTGAGAATTTTTCCTGATCAATGACAGAGTCAAGATAGCTGCACTGGTGGACACTGGATCTGATACTGTAGCTGCTATATCTTTATTTGTTCTAGGCTGAGGAATGGGAATTCCAGACAGTAACAGTGATGTTATTTGTCTCTTCCAGTAAAGAAAGTTGCAGGCAGGATGTTTCAGCCTGATGCTGTTTTTCCTGCATTCTCAGGAGAAAGAATGACACGGAGAGACGCTGAGACAGGCCTTGTTCTAAGATAAACTCCTTAGGCTTCCCAGTAGGCCTACTTGTACAAACACATATCTGCTTCCCTTCTAATTCAAATATAAATATATTAACTAAAAGTACCTGTGATTAAAATTTGATGTTAGGCTGTAAAAGAGGAACAATGAACCTTCACATGGCTGGTAGGAACTGTAGCTAACCCAAGTGAGGTTAGTCCAGTGCCTGCCACCCCTTCTTTAAGACAAATGCCCAAGTCCTAATTTAGAGACTGTTCTGGTCAAGGCCTAAAACTCACACCTGGATTACTGTGAATCTACACAAGCTACTTTTCCTTTGGTGTGTCTAAGACTACCATTCCTTTTTTCTGAGTCTTAACTTGCATGTCAGTGTTTTTCACAGCCACGGATGCCTTCCCCTTGGTTAAGCAATTTTTCTCCATAGCTCAGCATATTGAGCAAATAAAGAGTACCTCTGATCATCCAGAAAAGATATGTAGCTCTGCCTTAGAGGAAAGGGCAAACTCACTGGAGAAATGCTTTTGACCTTAAATCAGAACGGTATAAGGGCTTGATGGAGTTATGTTTCTAAAAAGTTCAAATTATAGAGTCAGATTACTCCATGTGAAATTGCTAATGTTTGAAGCTGACCTAGAGACAGGATGTCTGCTTAAATGAAGTCCAGGCACTTCGTGGAACAAAAGCTATTATAAAGATTATACCTATGAACGTTACATTATTCTATGCTCAGAAGTCTTATCACAGCTGTCATTGAATACGCTTTGAACAAAACATTTTAGAAACACTCCAGCCATAAAAGAATGCTTGCAACATTTCAAGTATCAGCTCATTTTTATGTAGATCCACAAACATAAAATATGGAGATTACGCTGGCATTTGTTATCATCCCACCCCTAATACTGCGTAGCACCCATCTAGAGGAAGATCCTGACCTCAGGGGAAGTACATGTAAGTTTTGTCATTGACTGAAATTGGAACAGGGATCTACTCAGTCTGTGTTTTGAAAAGATTACAATTGAAGAAGATAAGGAAGATACTCTTCAGAGGGAAGGTAGTACTTGACAATACCAGCAGCAGTTGAAACTGATGAATAGGTCAGCTGCCCTCATTCAGGCTAAGCAGAGGGGCCAATGGGTCCGTCACTTTGTAACGTCATATTTTGAAAAAGGTAACTGTAGCCTTCAAAAAGGAACGATCAGTTCAAAGTTACAGTCAGAGAGAAAGAGAATTTTCCCCAACTGGAATTACCAGCACAAGAATATTCATTGCAGTTCTTTGCTTTGAAAGAAAGAAAGGAAAAAAGAAAGTGTGCAGAAAGAAAGAGTAGGAACTAATAGTGGTTCTAGGGAGAGTGTTCTTCAGGGTAACAGGAAGGCTGCAAAGCAGATGGGAACTTGTGAGCCAGGAAACTGTATTCAGTGCTATACCACTGCCTCCTATAATTATCTCTCCTTTTACCAGGAAAGACAGTGAATGCCCTAGGTACTGATTACATAAACCTGTATGCTTGTATATAGATTTTTGTACTTAGACTAACTTTCTGGTACCTCATCCAAATACTTTCTGTGTTTCTTCTGTAACGTTTCTATTAGTGTGTTTTTTGCTATTTTCTCTTTTATGTAATTGTTGCCAAGTAATGAGAAGCAGAGTTTATAAGTATATAGTTCACAAAGTATGACCTTTGCCACCATTACCATATAATAGTCCATGCATTCTTTAAAGAACTGATTGATTCTTTAGTAGCTTATTCACCTCTCGATCTTTTACTAATTATTTTCTTTATTACTAACACACTTGTATCCATCTTGTAGTTTCCCTTTTATTGTCTTGAGTTGGTTCCCTTATGTATGTGCATATATTTTTTTATATATATGCATTTCTGACTGTCCTATCTCAGATCAGTCACCTACTGAGACACTTTTTAAGTCCTGATTCCACCTATGGTTTTTTTCAACTGTCTCTCTAGTTTCTTTTGCTTTCTTCCCCTGCTCCAGCATGTGGCTTTGCACAGTGTCACAGCCTCCTTCAGGCACCCACCTGCTCTGGGCTGGAGTCCCATGGTCTTCCCCACAGGCTGCAGGGGAATTTCTGCTCCGGCGCCTGGAGCATCTCCTCCCCTCCTTCTGCACTGACCTGGGGGTCTGCAGGGCGGTTTCTCTCACATGTTCTCACTCCTGTCTCCTGTCTGCTATTCTGCAGCAGTTTTTTTCCCCTTCTTAAGTATCTTATCACAGGGGCTCTACCACTGTCATTGATGGACTTGGCCTTGGCCAGCAGCAGGCCCATCTTGGAGCTGGCTGGTGTTGGCTCTGTTGGACATAGGGGAAGCTTCTGGCAGCTTCTCACAGAAGCCACCCCTGTAACCCCCCCTGCTACCAAAACCTTGTCATGGAAACCCAATACAGATATAGAGAGCTACTTGTCACTCTCTAATTTCGTTGTATGCCTCCACTGTGGCACAATAAACTCTCTGTCATTCACAGGAAGTATTATTATGCTGCATGGTTCGGTATAACAGCATATATGGTAGATTAAAAAAGGTAAACACTCAGCCTGTGTGAAACAGGTGTTATGCCCCAGATCATAAGTAAAGGAGAGCTAAACTGTGGTTTCTTTTCAATGTTCCCTTCAATGGTTTTATCTTTAGCAGATCCTCCAAAATATTCTTCGTAACAATTCCTTCAGACTTAATAGAACTTTGCGTTTTAGTAGTCTTACAGAGTATGAGGAGGCTTCTATTTCCATTTTTTTTTCTTTATGTCTAGTTGTCCTTGTAGTATGCAGTATGCAGTTCTTGTATTGTGTTGGGATAGTGTGCAGAGTGACTGCATTCCCTCTTTCAAATAATTCCATTCTCTAACTTGTGCTTGTGTGCATCTAACCTATATTTTGTACTTCAAACAAACCAAATACTTAAATATAATGTTAGGCACCTTAAATTAAACTTTTCAATTACTGTATAAACATTGGATTGTACCAGTACTTCTGCTCCAGAATTCTTCTGCTGCAGGATGGATACCAGAGAGTCTGGCACACATACAGTTCTTGGCACTGGTTATTCCTTCAGCTCTTGAATGTTTGTTAATGTTTCTTGACTGAATGATTAATGACACTGAGTCTGTTCCAGTATGAAGCTTAAACTGTCTATGATTTACTCCCTTTACACCCACTCAACCTTAAGTTTCTGTCTCTTTGACATCATATTATCAACAGCTCAGAGTGTACATACAAAAAATGCAACTTGAACTGGGAAAGCTAACTCTTCTTCACTTTCTCACTGTGAGGGCTTCATGGGCATAAAGTACAAGAAGAGACTTTAGAAGGCAGAATTATCAGCATATGAGGGGCATTCATCAACAGAAGCCTTGATGTAAATCAGTGATATAACTGGCTATTCCTCAATGGATCAAGGTCAAAGGGTAATTTGCTCTTTAAAAACTGTCAAAATGCATACATTTCTAGGTAACTGGAAGAGGAATACATCAGTCTTGTGACTGAGGTGGAAAACACTGGGCTCATATGTGAAGTTTACATCTATATTCTGATGTGCAAGGCCCTGTTATTCCAACCCTGCTATGTCTTGCAAACACGCTGGTCCTTATCCATTATAATTGCTCCATTAGAATGAGCACATCAGCTGATAAAGTACAGATATCTTAATATATAACAAACATGTAATCCCAAAAAAGTAGTTAAAATGCAGGTTTCATTTCTTGGTGATGTGTGGTAGAAAGTGTTCAGATACTGAATCAGTCCTCAAAGTATGTTTTTGAGGTTCAACTCTACACTTCAAATTGTGTAAAATTTGATATGATAAAAAGCTAAGTTGTCTGTGTAAAATGAAAACCTTGATAGGACTAATTTACATTAGTGTGTTCAATACCAATTGTCTCTCATACACCTAGCAAAATTAATTGTCTGCTACATGCTTCAGAAGACCAGAAGAGAAAAATGTGTACAGTTACTGCAGTGTAGTGTCAGGTAGAAGAGAAGAGGAGGAGGAAAGTAAGAAAGAAAAGTGTAGTAGGATGAGAGGCCATGGAGGATATAATAGCAAGAATAAGGTTATTTTGGGAAAGAGAAGAAGCTTACAGGGACACTACCTTTTGATTTATTGCCATACATAATAGAAGAACATGCAGGGTTAACTAAGGTTACGTAGCATTTGAAACCATAATACATCACACTGTACCGTTGTAAGCGTATTTCTCAAACATTAGCAAGCCACAAATCTAAAACACATTGTGTATGTGAAACTGAAACGACTTTACAGTTTGCAATCCAAGAGAAAGTGCATTGTTTCAACTGACATTTGGACTAGCTGTCAGCCAGAAAACTCCTTATGTCAGTTGCAACATATTGGATCATCCTTTATTGTCTGCAGCCAGGATGATAAAGTGTTACAGGCAACAGCACTTAGAATATGCTACTGTATTTCCTGACCAATTTGATGTCAGACAATATCCTGAAAGAGGTGGCTAAAAGTTATTAATTTGTATCATGAAAATTTGTTCAGAATTTTGTAGTTGCTACCAAATCTGTGCATATTTGTAATATAGCCATATCAGTTGTTTTAACTTGCCTAAGCTTGCTTGAAGAAAAGAATCTCATGCTTTTATCAGAACATTATACCACTATTTAGTCACCACAAGTTAAAGATTACACTGACAGACAGAAAAAAAATAAACTTGTAATGCCAGTATTGCTGTAAGCACTGAAATCTAGTCCCCAATATATCACAGAACTTTATATAAAACTGACAATTGCAATGAGATTTGTAGCATTGTGAATGAACAGTGATGCAATCATAAAACTTTTCACACAAATCTCAGCATAAGGTCACAGTTTATGGAACTTTAATTCACTGTTAACTTAAGCTTTGTTGACCTGCATTCTGAAAGAAAAAGAAATGGGTGTTTATCTAAAAGGTATATCAGATATTGTTTTAAAATGTTTACTCTAAAGTTCTACATTTAGAAAGCTGTGTTATATAGAAATTTTGACATACATGTTTTTATTCTACCAAATGCATTCTGTCATCTTCAAGTTTTCAGCAACATTTGGAATAATAATGAAGCTGTTTTCTATGTATTCAGTTTCAGGTTTATTACAGATGTCTCTGCCACACCCAGTACCTGAAGTAGCTGTGTATATATTCTTTAGTATTTTCTATTCTCTGTGTCTTCCCATGCCTATTCATTAACTTATTTTATTTACACTGGTATTTCATTCTTAGATAATAAACTCTGAAAATGAAACATGCTTCCATTCTTACTCTTACTTCACTGTAACATAGATCCATTTATTAGTGTATGTGAGCATTAATAAAAGTTCTGTATCTGATTACTAGTCCCCATTCTACTCCCAATACCACTCCCTTTTTTAAAGATCGGCAACTGTTATTAACTGCAATTGTACATGCCATAAAAGGTATTAATATATTCTCACAATTTATTTGAATGAGTGAAGGGTATTTGAAACCAGATAAAAGGAGAAAAAATAAAGAAGCCATTAGTCACTCCTGTGTGATTAACAGTTCTTATTTAGCTACTTATAGATTCTCAGAGTGTGACCTCTGGGCTGCCCTAAATTATTACTGGTAGTGGTATATGTCAAGCAGAATAAATGCTTTATCTGTGTGCCTAATGATTTGTCTTGAACATCTCTACACCAATAATCTTCTACAGGGTTTAAAGGCTTTTATTATTTTCAGTAAAATCAATGAACAAACAAAAAATTGTGATAATTTTTCCTTTATTTGTTCTCAAGTAGTATGAAGACTTGTATTATGAATGGTTTTAGGGTTTATGTATTATAGTCTTTCTGTCTGATGAATAAACCCAAAGTGTTTTTCCTTGTGTGTGGATGATTTAATTGAGTATATGAACTTTAGACAATTTGGATTTAGGATAAACCACATGAAGTTTATTCAAGCTGGCTGTTAATACAGTGTGGGTGAAGACTAACATGAAGCCTAAAGAAGTCCTCAGAAAACTTGGAAGTTCTGATAGGTTCATGGACTGTGTCTGAACAATTGGTTGGCGTGGGAAGAAACTCTGTTGATCTCCTTTTCATTCCTGCCCCTTCAACTCATTTCAGTGCATAAGCAAAATCTGATTGTTTGAGACTGATTCCCAGGAGTTATCTTCAATAAAATGTACAAAATACTACTGGCATTTTTTTAATGTTTCTTGGATTAGTTGGTTGAATATTACAAGTTAAAATAAATGTCTAGTTAACTTTGAACATAACCAAATCTTTAAAGTTTCAGTCTTTTCCCTGCAAGGTAGGTTGAAGCAATTTCTTATATTTAACACTAGTCACCACTATGGGACACTTGCACTGCCCACCCTTGGGCTGGCTAGTAACCATTGTTAAGACACCTATGTGGATGCTGGCTATGAAAAGGACATCCTAAATTGCCCAAGAGAGCCTTTGCCCAAACTGATCAATTTACAGATGAAGATGACTATTGGACAGCTTAAAGAGTAGCCTAGGAATTACACCAAGACTTTAGCAATGAAGAAGAACTCAGATAGAAAAAAAAAAAATGTATAAAAAAGGCATGAGAATTTGCAAATTTTTAAGTTGAAAAATTTGTGAGGGAGGGACCTAGAAGTGAAAATGGCTGTAATCAAAACCTGTTTATGCACTGCTAGAAATCTCCCAATGGCATTTGGACCTTGGTCTTGGCCAGCCAGAGCCATCAGATGCTGTGACAGCTTGAATCCTGGCATTTGTGGGTGAATGTGGATTCGTTGGTGGGCAGCACAGGTGCACATAAAGCTGGAGCACACGCTTCTCTCACAGTAGGTGTGTGCAAGTGGGAGAATCCGTACACCCAGGAAAGTGATGTGTGTGGTTGTAGCCTGCACTGCTTGTGAGACTGTGTGCTGATAACTGCGTGTACATGCATATGGGTGTGAGGTTACAACATTGTGGAATTGGTTATGGAAGGGTGTTTCTTGGGATTTTATAAGTTTCTAATATGGAGTTTTATATGTTATATTGCTGATATTGATCCTGAATGAATCACAGATTGCCTGCTAATTATGTGTCATTAATAAATCAATAAAATGTTTTGGTCTGGCTGTGGTTTAAAACACATGAATTGAGCAGTTTTTCCTTATAAAACTTTACATTACACTTGTGTCAATACTTCAATAATTTCATGGACCCATGTAGCCATTACAAAAATGCGTACCTATTTTTTATACATATAACAGAGTTCATCAGTTTTATGGATGATCCTTTATGGAAGGATCAAAAGATGTGCAACAGTCACCTCCATGCTTTAAATTTGATTTACAAAAGGTATATACATCTTAAAAAAAAAAAAGGAAGGAAAAACCAAAATGGCATTGTCACACTTCCTTGCATCCTAGTTTATGCACATTATATTATCATAACAACTGCTGGAAGTACATTTTCTTTGTTAAATTTGCAAACCCTTTGAGACAGGAGTCTTTTTTTTTTTTTCTTTTTAGGAGGCTGCTTAATATTGTAAAGGAAATGTAGTGCAGTTTTAGGCATTCCTACATTACAAATAAACAGCAATAAAAATATTAATCCTGGGAATGTATACAAAATGTGGTAAGAATTCATTCCAAATCTGGCAACTTACAAGTCAAAAGGTTAATTAAAGTCCAAATGTAATCTAGCTAGGCAGTATTGATTTTCATGCCCCAAGTGAAAATTCTGTGTAGATAACAGAACTAAATTCTCCATTTGCTGAAAATGCTGATATAGTTCATGGAGATCTTAAAATACTTGTGAAGGCAGCTCAAAAGATGAAGGCAAAGCACTTAACACTTCCAGATCACCAAGAGCTGGACTGTCTACTCGTTCTGTAGGACTGCTTGGAGTGCCTGATTTATATAGATGCCAGAAGGGGTAAACTGTAGATGTGTGCAATTTCTTTCTAATCTCATCTTTGTCATAAGAAATAGTAATTCATTTTATCTTTAATATTTTTATTATCAATATTGGTTAGAGTTCTCTCTCTTGATTTCTTGCTACAAAGCCATGCTACTCATCTGTACAAACTATCCTCATTAACATAGTGATCTCTTTTTGATCAAGTCAATCCTTTTTCAGAATCCTCATGTTCTCAGTCCATTTATTTCAATATTTTACTTTCTGAATGTTGTTAGTTAATTCCTGGGATTTAAGCAGTCTCTTAGTTCCTTTGCTTCCTCTGATGGTTTTTCCATCTCACAGAGGAAGCACAAGAACTGGACAAGCACAGAATCTCTAAATCTGAGCTTTTTCCTCTTACTTTGGTGTTCTTAAGCATCCATTAGAATGATGTCCAGCCTTTATTCTTTTTCTATTTACCTAAAACTAAATAATCATTGACCAACAAAATTATTCTTAATTTATTTCTAAAGAACAAGGCTTGTCATTTTTTTCCTACCTGGAGATGATCCAGTTGAAATACAGCTTCACTTTTTTTTTTTTTTCCTCTGCCTAAATCAATCAGTTTCCCTATTTGATTCACAGTGCAACAACACAAAGAGTTCAGCACAACAGAAGCCATAGATAGCAGAGAGCAGCTCGAAACTGATTTTGCAAAAAAAAAAAAAGTTATAATCTCAAAGCGTAGTAAAAATAAAATCAGCCAAAATAATTGATCTTTAAAATGTCATATGGAAAAGTAACAAAGATGTGAGAAAAGTATGAGGGAACAGAAGGGAATCAAAGACAAATCACAACCTATGGAAAAGTGATCCTACCAAAAGTGGTGTGGAAAAACTTCCAAGTTTATCTCTGGCTTATACAAAAGCCACTTAAACCAAGAATGTACACCTGTCAGATAAGTGCCTCAGCAAAGTATTTTGTTCACAGTACCTAGGGAGAGGGCTTGACATGCATGAAGATTTCTCTCTTTTCCAATCAGAGGAGTTAATCTAACAAAAGCTTTCCTCAATTTGATGCATCCCTTTTCACCAGTTCATTCAAATGCTTTCATCTTCATCACCTCTCATCTATTTCTAAAACTTTATTGAACTAAATCTACTGAAGTCAAGAGATTCTGTGGTTCTAAAAAAATGATCTTTTCTTTTGATGTTTAATACAATATAGTAATAAAAAAATACATTTTGGATCTTTGTGAAAATATGTGGAACTACAAAACCATACTTAACTTCCTTAATTACATAAGGGTTTTCTTCATAGGTTGAATGTTCCTTTACTTGCCTGTGTTGTAATTGCATAAATTTATGCATTTGCCTAACTTGTTGTGTGTATAGCAAATATACAGTACATGGGGATAAATGAGAAAAATAATCATTGGTCTTTCTCCAGCTTCCCAAGGAATAAGAAAGTTTTAGATGTACAATGTATCTTTATTAGATAATATACTTTTTTAGATAAATTGATAAGGCTTAATACTGGGCATCAGACATTTTACTATCTGTAAAAAATGATTATAGCTTTGAAAAAACATGGTTTTGCAAATGTCTTGTCACATGACATAGCATACTTTAAATTTAGCATTACCTTCCCTGATAAAGCATGTCCACTGTATAAAGATGTGTGAGAAACTGATGTGATTATGCTGTGGGTTGACCCTGGCTGGATGCCAGGTGCCCACCAATGCCACTCTACCACTCTCCTCCTCAGCTGGACAGGGGAGAGAAAATATAACAAAAGGCTCGTGGATCAAGATAAGGACAGTGAGATATCATTCACCGAGTACCATTACAGGCAAAACAGACTTGACTTAAGGAAATTAACTTAATTTATTGCCAATCAAACAAGAGCAGGGTAATGAGAAATAAAACCAAACCTTAGAACACCTTCCCTGTGTCCCTCCCTTCTTCCCAGGCACAGCTTCACTCCTGGTTCGCTCTACTTCCTCCCCTCAGCTGCGCAGGGGGATGGGGAATGGGGGCTGGGGTCACTTCTTCACACGTCTCTGCCGCTCCTTCCTCCTCAGGGGGAGAACTCCTCACCCTTCCTCTGCTCCACCGTGGGGTCCCTCCCATGGGAGACAGTCCTTCACAAACTGCTCCAATGTGGGTCCCTTCCACGGGCTGCAGTCCTTCAGGCACAGACTGCTCTAGCGTGGGTCCCCAGCAGGGTCACCAGTCCTGCCAGAAAACCTGCTCCACCATGGGATCCTCTCTCCATGGGTCCACAGGTCCTGCCAGAATCCTACTCCGCCTTGGCTTCCCACAGTGTCACAGCCTCCTTCAGGCACCCACCTGCTCCAGCGTGGGGCCCTCCCTGGGCTGCAGGTGGAGATCTGCTCCACCGTGGACCTCCATGGACTGCAGGGGTACAGCCTGCCTCACCATGGGCTTTCCCACGGGCTGCAGGGGAATCTCTGCTCCGGTGCCTGGAGCATCTCCTCCTCCTCCTTTGCTCACCCAGGGGTCTGCAGGGTTATTTCTTTTACATGTTCTGAGCCCTCTCTCCAGATGCAGTTTCTGTGCTGCAGCAACTTTTTTTTCCCCCTTCTTAAGTATCTTATCCCAGAGGCACTACTACTGTTGCTGATGGGCTCAGCCTTGGCCAGCAGCGTGTTCATCTCAGAGCCGGCTGGCATTGGCTGTCAGACATAGGGAAGCTTCCAGCAGCTTCTTACAGAAGCCACCCCTGTAGCCCTCCCGCTACAAAAACCTTGCCACACAGACCCAATACAGATTATCACAGCTGATTCTGGGTAGCAGTATCTTCTATTTTGCTGGGGGTAATCTCCTAACAATATTTTTATGAAGGTACCTATGAGGTCATGTTAGGAACTTAAACCAGACTTCAGGCTGACAACAGCAAAAATAGTCACAGAAGAGGGAAAGAGCAGCCTATCATATTAAGGATTTGGTGAGAATTAGTCTTAATTGCAATTTAGAGATTCTCTGCCTTGGTGGTAGGACCAACAAAAATATAAATTTAATTCTGCCTGGTAATCATGTTTCTTTGTGTATTTTCTGGAGCTATATGATTTCAAGCTATATGGAAAAGTTATGGGGAACTTGGCCTTTACTGAAAGTTTCAGTACTTTTTTCTTCCATTAAGAAGAGAAAGAACTGATGAATCATTTGTTGATTTACACTAATCACGTTTTGAAGATTTCTTTTTTTGATATTATAATTTTAAAATAAAAAGAATCATTATACCTTACAGATAGCTTTTGTTTCATTCATACTCAAAACAGATACATGTTATTATGCTAATCACTAACTTTTTAGTGGAGAAGAAAGGAGGGAAAAGGAAGAAGAGCAACAAAGAATTGTCAGATGCTGACACTAAGTATGTTATATTAATATATGTATATTACATACGTATCTTCATGACATGAATAATCAATATTCCATTGAATATATTGAAAAATATATTCAGTGTTATGGTAGGAAAACTGCATGAAACTAGGGGTAGAATTTTTTTAGGAAGTGAAAATAGATGCTTATGATGAAAAATGCTTACTTAGAAGAGAGAAACTAGCTTACTTGAGAGGAAAGCTTCCAGCTTTAGAAGATCCAAACCGAAAAGGAAAAAACTTACTGCTCAATAGAATACCTGAGTTTCTAGAGAAATTCAGACTGTCTAACTGACTGGCCAGAGACAAAGTAATTGGACTTACTCATAAGAAGAAGCAGCTATTAAACTTATGTACATTGCTGCCTACACTCAAGATGAACAGTCTTACTCATTTCTTACACGTTAAAAATATTCCTGCCCACATAGTGGAAAGGCCCCAAAGCACAATTTTAGATAAATTCTCATGATTTCTTAAATGTAGCTGTTATTTTCATACAAATATCATAAATCTCTTATTTATATATAGTCATATGTCTTATTCATCTCTTACTCATATATTTCATATAAATCCCTTATATGTAACATTTATTCTCTTCAGGGCAAAGGGTACTTTTTTTGTAAGGGAACTTCAGTTCCACTGTAGTTCTTTTTCACAGCACACTTGTTTTCTGCATTTTGAATGATATGCTAGATGATTCCTTTAGGTCAGTAAATGAATTCTTAATATACCAGCATCTAATTCTAAGTTTCCTGACAATTACAGGGTAGAAAAAAAAGTATGAGAAAAATGAACCCTAGCAAGAATGTGTGGGAGGGCTCATACACAGTAAAAAGACCATAAGATCACAGCTGGTAGGGAGAGGGAAGTACTGTATTAGCATTAAGTGATTAACTTGCAGAAGATTAAAATGAATAATATGACATTAACAAAGAAAACATGATTCTGCTATTTATATTGTGTCAAAACCTGCTTGATGCCTCATAGATGGTTCTTTTAGAGGAAGCTTACTGACCTATGTCAAATATTATGCTTTTACATATCATTAGGATAGAAAATCAGCATAAATTTCTCACTAACTGTTTTTGGATGACAAACTGTGTAAATGAAGAAAATGGTATCTTTCTCAATAGTTGCCTGAACTAAACTTTTGAATGTACTATTTCTGATAGGGATGTGAAAAGAGCAGTTATAATATTAAGAGATTTTGTAGAATCACTTGATATTTAAGAAAGGTTATGAGATAAAATTTTCATAATGTTAATTCACTGGGAACCTGTGGTGTAATCCAGTGAGATAATGAAGATGACGAGAGGGTAAAGCCAAAGGGATTATTAATTTATTTTTAAATAATGACCTACTTTGTCCTTTATATGCATTTTGTACCCCTGCTCTGAAAAGGAGACAGATTTAGTTTCTTCAGGAAAGCAGAATCTACTTTTTGTGAGAAAAAATACTAAATACAGTTTTAATTTTATTTCTCATGGTGAATTTCATACTACCTTCTCGTACCATGTTTGCAATCAATATAAAAATGTTCAATGAATGAATTGGGGATGCTTTTGAGGGAGAAGATACTACTAAGTATTTCCTCAGGTAACTTTTATTTCTTTTTGTACTTCTATCACTTGAGTTTAAGTTTGACTTAGTTTCTCATCCACTTCACTCATTGTGGTGGGCTGACCTCAGCTGGCTGCTAAACACCCACAGAGCTTCTCTTTGATTCCCCTTCTCAACATGACAGGTAGAGAAAATAAGATGAAAAAGCTCATGGGTCAAGATAAAGACAGGAAGATCGCTTACCAATTACTGTTGTGGGCAAAACAGACACAACCTGCAGAAAATTAATTTAATTTATTGCAAATTAAAAATAGAGTAGTATGTTGAGAAACAAGGACAAAACCTAAAATACCTTCCCCCTACTCCTTTCTTTTCCCAGGCCTAACTTCACTCCTTCATTCCCAACTCCCATCCTGAACAGCACAAGGGACATGAGGAATGGGAGTTGCCTTTAGAGATGTTTGGAAGGCTGTGGCACCCTGCCTATCCCATGATTTTATTTGTGAGGAGAATGATGAGAAGTTATGGTGTAGCTGTGTACTCCATTTCATGATGACGTTAGTGAAGTAGGCTTTTCAAGTTGAAAAGCATGTTCAGGAAATATATTGCAGAGCTCTCATGCATTCATATACCTGTGAGTAGCCCTCAGTGAAGATTTTGTAGGCTGTCCCCAGGCTTGCATGGATAAGCTTTGGCATCTTGCATTGAGTGTAAAAAGATTCCCACAGGAGCAATTTACAAAGCCTTTTGCAAGTTTTTTACCTTTTTTTCTGTTTTCCAATCTGTAACTACTAAATACTCTTTTCTTGTTAGTATTGTCTTGATACTGAATAACTGGTAATGACTGATAATGCTCTTTTTACGTATGACATTATTCTTTTAAACCTCCAGTGATTCAAATGCACTTGTGCATGCATGCAAAATCACTGCAATGTGTCATGTTGTGGTGCTCCCCAGTTAAACAGTGTTAGAGGCACCACTGGATGCACTAGAACAACAGCATTGTCTTTATCTGCTGAGGAAACAAATTTGTATGATACATAAAATTTGTACAATTCATAAATACTGTGTTTTACACCAAATGATGACTCTTATACTAAAACTAACAAAGGCATGTCAGAACCCTCTATAATCAAAGGAGGAGAAATATAAGTTATCATGCTTCACCCCACTGTTATAAATTTCTGCCAAAAGATAAATAATATTTTGTAAACAGCTGCAGAAATACTCAATATATGTCATAGTGATTAAGAGGATAACAATCTGAGTGATCTGAATTGTCTGAATCCAATTCCTCACCTAGTCTTGTGATACATTTGAGAAAGCCTAGGATCAGTGATTGCTAACATGAGAAAGAATTTGTTTTAATTTCCGGCTTACTACAGGCAGCACAGTTTTGACAAGTGAACACCAGTTCCATAAGTCTGGTAGAAATATAGGTACTGCATTACACAGACATTAAAGCTGGATTCAGTAAACAAGTATTATGAGAAATCCAATACAGCCTTCATTAGTTAACAACACTGATACAGAAAACCCAAACCTCATTGTCTCGCTTCTCATGAGTAACGTCTTTCTTTTTTTTTATTTTATTTTTTTCACCCTAACTTCAACTTCCAGCTAGTTTTTAAACCTTTTTTTGGTTTATTAGAATATTAAAGAAGAGCCATTTCTCCTTGTCACCTGTGGTGTACTGAACCTAACCGTCAGCTGAGCCCCCATCCAGTCCCTTGCTCACCCCCCTCCATTTGAGATAAAGTTGAGATAAATACAGTTTAATAACCGAACGGAAAAAGAAAAGGAAAAGAAAAAAAAAAAAAGAAAAAAAACCAAGAATGTGAAGGCAATCACTCACCACCTGTCACCAGCAAATCAGTCCCTAAGCAACAGCTACTTTGGAAAAAATCTCCTCCTCCCCCCCACCCCGTCACCCTAAACTTGACACAATTTTAATGTTCAGCATGGTGTTCTATGACAGAATATCCCTCTGGTTAGTTTGGGTCAGCTGCCCTTGCTGCATTCCCTCCCAACATCTTGCACACCCCCAGTCTACTCATTGTGGGGGCAGAGTGAGAAACAGGTCACAAATCTAAACTACACACCATACGGCTGCTATGAAGAAAATTACCTCCATCTCAGCCAGTTACAATCTACACCTCTCAAAATTTCTCTTTGCTAAACTAATTGAACTGACCATGTAGGAAGTCACAAGAGAAGGTTGGTTGTGGCTGCTGAAGAGGACAAGGGGTATCATAGTCCATCCAAGTTGCAGTTTTACTGAGTAGTCTCACTGGATCAACCCTATAAATCACTCTGATATTCTTTATCTCACTAGGGAGAATAATACCAGATAATCAGTGACTTGACCCTTCAAGTTTTCTTGCAGCATGCTACACTAATTATTTTACTGAGTATGAAGATGCTTCTATATAACTCATTGATTTCATTTGTTTCTAGAGAAAGAAAAAAGAACACACCCAAATTTCTGCTTTTTCTATGCTGCTCTGACTTCACAATGAAGTTGCTCTGTAACTTGCTTAAATATAATCTATTATCATTTCATTAAATAAGGTGATACTTGTACATGTTCTGCCTGAGAGATGGGTTTTTAAATGAGCATATTGTTTTACATATGCATGCATGTGTAAATTTATATATACATAAATATAATTACAGGACCCCTGTTCACAGCTATTTTTAGGCTTTCCACATTATGTAATTGATAAATGTTGGCAAATTAGTAGTGGAAAAATCAAAACATGAAAATGAAAGACATTTTAAAATCAATTTACTAATCAGATCATAGACAGTTAATATATTTTATCAGTACTTGTGAAGAGACAAACAGCCATTTCAAAACTTTTCCATTAGCATTAGATGTTTGCACTGCATTATTCGTCTTTAATATCTATTCTGACTGTTCTCAAATTTATTTTAGTTGTTTTCTGCCTAAGCTGTTCCAGAGTTGATAGACAGTCCTCTGATGAGCAATTTGAGAGTCTGCCAAATAAAGACTTGACTTAGCCAATGTTATCTTTCATAAAATTATTTACCATATCATGGCTTTAATAAGATTAAGAAATTCAATATAGCTGATTTACATTTCCATGTCCAGGTTTTATTTTTTTGAGAATGGTGTTTGAGAAAGAAGGAACAGATAAGAGAGAAGAGAGAAAATGGAGAGTTATCAGGCTGACATTTACCATAGAAACTGGAGACTCTTTACAAAAAATTAATATTAATAATGATACCTGCATGTCATTGTAGAAAATGATTTATGCAAGTAAATTAATAATAGTTATGCCTTTAATTATGTGAAAAGAAGTCAAACTCCTGTATACTAAATATGTACCTCAGGCTTTCCAGTATTAAATAGATTAAAACATACTAAGAAAGAAGAAAACTGAACAAATGATAATTTATTGTTTATGAGGGGTTTTCAAGAGCAAATAAAAACTAAAAAAATGTGAGCTTAACTTATTTTACAGTGTTGAGGAAGGCTGCTAGTAAATGAAAGTGGTTAATATCAACAAAAAAATTCAGAAACTTTTTAGTGGTTTTGAAATCTTTTGGTCATTAATTTGGAAAAGTTTTCATCTAAATAGGCATTCCTGAATTTGTGTTTGATGGATAGCTTAAAATAGTGCTTTTCCTAAGTGCAAACAAGAGGAAATGGATGGTTCAGTGGTGAAAGTAGATTATCTTTTCTGTGTAGTCATTAAAAAAGGGAAGGCATTCCTGAGGTTGACTAGTATTTTAATATGCCAGGACCTTTGAGAGATCACAAAGGTCTTATGATTGAGGGAATCACACTGAGGTGCAGAAATGGGATCAGCTGTAATCTCTGCTTCCGATACCATGATCTTGAATGGGTCACTTAAGGTACATGTATACTAAGCTGTCCCAAGTCATAACTTAGCTAACTTGAAAATCAAAATTGACATAGCTGTTAGAGACACATTGCTAATTAGCTGTAACACAGTGTTGCACTGTACAGCTGTATTAGCTAACACCTCTGCACAGCAGTACTGGGTGTTATGTGAATGCATCCAACAATTTACCATGACTAAGGCCATTCTCTGTATGCATGGTCCTGCACCACTTTTACAGTAGCAGTCACACCACTACATAACTTTCTTGTTCCTCATTTCTCCTCTGCTCCTCATTTAAGCAGCATCCTTCCTTGTCAGCTAATTTGTAGCTGACTTAACTAACCTGTCACAGACAGAGCACTGTGCAGCAAGATGTAGACAGAATTAGTCACTCTGATCCTTAACAGTGGAAACACATACTTTCTCATTCTTCTCTCTTTCTGTCTTTTCTATCCTCATAGTAATTGTTTGAACTGCAATTTCTACAAACTGGTTCTTGTTATACGGGCATCTCTGGATCTAATCTGCCGTGTAGCTGGTCTGCTGTGAGTGTGACAATGGAGTCAGACTAGAAGAGACAAGAAGACAGAAGAGGAAACAAAATGTCCAGTTTGGAAAAAAGGTGGCAAATGTTTCTAGATGTGAAATAGCACTGACATATTTTTGCTTGAAAGATTTGGTATTGGATACATAACCAAACAAAGAATTTCATAAATCAGTTTTTTTCATATTCATTACAAATGAATTACATCGCTCCAACATTAGACAGTATGCTATCATAAATCTACATATTGTCTACGAATAGGAGATAATTATTTTTTTTCATCACATATTGTCCAAGAAGCATAATATGTGTCTGAAATCTCTGCATAGAGAAAATGAATAATCTTACCAAAGATTAGCTGAACAAAACCAGGATAGATCACTCTTTGGAGTTTCCCACACCACCATGGTAGGTGGTACTTGCTTAAACTAGATATCTACAATTTAGATGGATAAGATTGGATGAGATGAATCTCATCCTGTGGTACTATATGTTCAGACTAAGAATCAGTAATACAAAGATTAAGAAAAATTAATACTGTATTAGTTTAATGGGATGATATACATTTCTTTCATACTCTATCTCTGGAAAACCCATTTCTGTACAGGCAATTTCTATTAAGCTCTTTATCTCCCACTCCATCTGTCTAACAAGAATCTGACTGTTTTCCTTTCAGTCACTTTTTACTGTACTCTTTATTTTCTTTCTTCTTTTTCAAAAGAGGATCCTTCCTCTAGGTCATGCTAGTTTTGAGTGTGCCACTGCCTGGTTTTCTCTCTTCATTCTCATTCCAGGCAGTAATCACTGGAGGGTCCCCTGAACCACTTCTTTTTGGGTTCTTTGGGGGGGGGGGGG
>JANZLQ010000029.1:36742339-36766376 GCA_026212715.1 Elanus axillaris | reverse complement strand
CCCCGCCCATCACTTTTATGTACATGTTGCTTTTCTACTGTTTGGTAACATTCCTTCAGCCCGTTTGTTGCAGAGATTGATAGTTCAGACAGGTTAATCAAACACCGATTAACCCAGTTCAACTGGGACTTGTTGGTATTTAGTCTTGAGAACTGCATGGGCTCTCTGGTCATTGCCATGTGCTAATAGTACCTTTTTTGCTACAGAAAACATCTCAGTTTAGGTAGCTTTATGAAAGACAGCAGCAAGGATCTTTGGTATCTGAGAGATTTTTAGAGCCCATGAGGTTAGGCTGCAACCAAGTGGTAACTTTGAAAGTGCTGATGTCTCATAGATGCTGAACAATGGACCCTAAAGGATATCAGTTGCAGGAATGGAGTCTTGAGAATGCTGGTTTAGTTGTAATTTCTTACAACTTAAAACTAACAGAAAAAACAATTCTAAGCTCACAAAAAAACATCATGCAAAGTAAAAGTTGTTTTTCCCCCCATATTTTTTTCTTTTTTTTAGGTAAATAAATAATAAAGTGTAGGTTATATTATTTGTCTAATTTTCATACAAAACTAATTAGAATCTCTAGAGATTTCTATTAACTGCTGTGCTTCCTTGCTTTTCAGCATGGTAATTAATTCAATGAAGAACTGTACAGACTTTAGATATACAATATAGGTGAACAGTTTAGCTATTGAATTCAAGACTCAAAGAATAATTCTATCTAGCTTAGACCTGGGAATACCCATGACAGAAAGAAATATCAATTGTCTCATTGAAATTCAATTTATTAGATGACAAAACTGTACAAACCACAGAAGGCTGACAAATAGGCAAGAGCAGTCACAGGTTATTGTGACCTTTGCTCCTTAGCCTGTAAAAGCCAAAACTGATATCACATTTGGGGCTTCATTGCTAATAATGTCTCTTTCAGTGAAGTGACTGAGCTCTCCAGGCTCCTTCAGAACACTTAATACAAAGCAGGGATGTAACAGGGCTGACCTGCCCTTTGTAAATTATTCTTGAAAATAAATAAGATACAGTAGTTGGAGATATGCAGAACATGCAGGGACAGATAATGATCCATCAGCCAGCTGCAGTCTGTGGAGGGAATGGGGAAATCATTTGTTGTTCCCTTGAATGTATGCACCGTGCTCTATAAGGATTTGGCCAGAGGTAGGAAGGAGAACAGATCTACTCTCAGTCCCGCTGCAGAGGCTTGAGAAGCGCATACTCCTTGAGCAGTCCCTGCTGAAGGAACTGCCTGAAGGAGTGTCTCAGGCAACCTTTAGAATTAATAAATCAAAGGCTCTGAAAATGCTGTCACTAACCTTAGGGAATTTAACACAAGTCTGGTTTTTTTTTCCCCTGCAGCAAGAAGCAACCTATCTACCAAATAAAGTAAGAAGGTTGTAGTCAGTCTCCAGATGTGTTTGCCTCAGTCAGACCTTCCCAGCTATGCCTGTGGTTTGCTCAGTCATACCCCTGTGTTGGCCCCTTACCTATTCATCATGTACCTTAACTTTGTATTTGAACTTCAAATTTGAATGGGATTTTTTCTTTTTTTTTTTACTGTTTCCTGAGGGAATGTTTTCTTACAACTTTTTTGTTATAGACAAGGTATGTAAAGAAATGTTATATACATATATTCATAAGTGTTTCTTTTGTTTTGAAAAAATATTAATATATCTTGTACTAGCAATGGCTCAAAAACTAAATGTTTGTTCTTTTTGCACATTGCAATAAGTCTTCAGTAAGCCTAAGTGAAAACCCTTAATTGAAAAATATAATAGATTACTGAAGTTACATTAAATGTTCACAACTGTTGCAAACATAATTAAACTGAAACACCAGCATGCATAATATTGAATTCTTGATTATTTATAAAATATGTCAACAGTTTCTAGAAATATGCAGACTTTGGACTGGCTTTGTAGCAGGCCTTGCTAGTTTGCACATGGTATCACACAAGAAAAAAAAAGTTTTACTCCTTTACATAAAAGGTTATGAAATAAAGTCAATATATTATCAGTAATATTGTTATTTTTAATTTTATTAACCTCACAGTTTCATAGAGAGCACGCTATACTCATTGATAATTGGAGATTATAAGAATTAATTACCTTTAGACCTCTATCCTGGACTTCTTCTGATGTTTTTACTTAAGCCAGAATTCATTATTTTGGGAAATTCAACCTCATATTTTGATGGCTGCACAATGAATTTGACCAAGACAGTGTTATGCTGGTTCTCTGCAAGAAGCTGGCATACATAACATAACACAGACTGAGGTATTTCTCCATGGTGCATTTGTTATAATTTCAAAGACAAAAGATATTTTCAGTCCAGATTAAGTTTAGTAGATGATATCATGAAACTTTCCGTAATGCCTAGTTCAGCTGAAAGAAAAGTTGCAGACTGTAAAGATAAGCAGAATTAAGAAGTAGAAGTAATTTGGACATGAAAGAATTTCTGTGTCTGTATGGACTAAAATAAGAGGACGTCTGTGGGGGCTTTACACTCATTCATGTGGCCATGCAAAGTTCTGGAGGGTACAGTGAGCTTGAAATGTCTGGATACAAGCCAGATTCAGTCTGGAAGAAATACAGCTTCATTCATGCAACCCTGCACCAAAATACTAAATCTTTCCTCTCCAGACTGCAGTGGTTATGCAACTATACTGACTCTCACTTCTCCAAGCCTTGGAAACTCTGCACTGTGCTCCACTGTATGGTCTAAATTTACCCTAGGTGTTTGACTACAGGTACCTTCACTTTCAGTACACTTCAAAGACAGAAGTTATGTCTATACTGTGTATTGTATCAGGGGCATTTACTGAAAAGGATGAAACTAGGAAGCAGTGCTTTTTAGATTTCACTGTGCTTATTTTCATAAACCTGCATTTTAATGAACTGAACTTTTGTGGCACACTGTAAGATATCACCTAGAAACTGTAACTCTGTATTAATTAATGACTGGTATTTTTCATTTCCAGTTAACTTCTTTAGGGATTTTTGTTCGATTTGCTTTTTTATTGAATTGAGACATTTTTCTTGTAGGAGGTGACAATTGTTTACATAGTTAATGTTATTACCTAGGGTGAAGTTGAGATATAGCCATAGCTCGATAAAGATTCTGGATGCAATATGACTCCTAAATATTTTTACCCTAACTCAAACACGTAGGTACATAAGAACATGTTATGCTTATGGTAGAAATGAGCCAGCAACAGGCCCTTGCCACAAAGAAAGCTAATGGCTGCATTAGACAAAGTATTGTCAGCAGGTTGAGGGAGGTGATCCTTCCCTTCTGCTCAGCACTTGTGAGGCCACACTTGAAGTACTGAGTCTAGTTCTGGGCTCTTCAGTACAAGAGCAACACGGACATACTGGAGAAAGTCCAAAGAAGGACTATGAAGATGATTAAGGGTCTGGAGCATCTCTCCTATGATACCAGGCTGAGAGCTGGGACTGTTGAGCCTGGAAGAGAAAAGGCTGAGGGGGGATCTTATTAATGTATATAAGTACCTGAAAGGAGTATGCAAAGAAGATGGAGGCAGGCTCTTTTCAGTGGTGCCCAGTGACAGGACAAGATGCAACAGGAACAAACTGAAACATGGGATGTTCTGTCTGAACACAAAGAAACACTTTTTTACTGTGAGGGAAACTACGCACTGGCACAGGTCGCCCAGCGAGGTTGCAGGGTCTCCCACCTTGGAGATATTCAAAAGGTGTCTGGACACGGTCCTGGGCAACTGGCTCTAGGTGGTCCTGTTTGACCAAGTGACCTCCAGAGGTCTTTTCCCACCTCAACCATCCTGTGATTCTGTGAAATCTCTCGTTCCATTTCTGTTACTTACTCATATAGTGCAAAGAGGAAATGATCATGGTTATGTTTGCTATGATCCGTTATCTCTCCAAGACTTTATTTCCACATTGTGTGTTTAGATGCAATGGACCTTGCACTAGGTGCTGCCTTCTGGGCACACACAACTTATGCAGAGAGCCAGTTACTGGGAGGCCTTGGGTCTGCTTTGCCAGAGGGTGCTCCGGAGGGTACCCCAACAAGTGACTTTCGACCAGGACATTGAATGCATTGCTAGTACTCCTGAGTGTGTACCGCAGGACTCCCATATGTAGACAAAAGGCAAATTTGAACCAAAGCAAACCCCTCCCACTAATTTGCTAATGTAGGGCAGCCATGGAGCTTAATCTGTATCCCAAAATAACGGCAGTGTTTAGAGTAAATTATGAATACGAGTGAAGACATATCTGTTTATTTCTTTCTGCATTTGGACCTTCCTGAAAATTGAACCACATTTGTCAGCATTTCTAGTTTACTCTAATTTTATTTGTTCTTATGACCCAACAGGTCAACATCATTAAACTAATACTAGTGTATGAAGAGTTAATTGCTCTTTGCTGCATGACACCCTCTGCTGCTCTGTAGTTTTATTACAGACAGGAGCATGTTACAAGTTAGCCTAAGTCTCAGATATTACGTGTTCATCTAGACTTTCTTTTATGAGCTTAACCTAGCTGGACTCCCTGCCTTTGCTGCAGCCAGATCTTCCCAGCTAGGCCTAGGTCTTATTCACTCAGTCCCTGTGGTGATCCCCTACCCACAACCAGTTCCTCAACTCCTTGTACGAATCACACATACCTAGCTTTGCATTTGAACTCTTAGATGTTTCAGATTTTCAGTTACTCTGGACCTAGTTGCTGCCTTTTCAGAGGCAGAGTATCTCAGACCCACCCCAAATGGTAGCCCTTTACAACCCTTGTTTTACTTCCATAGTTTGGAATAGAGGAAGAGGCTCACTCTCTGGGCCTCCCTAGAACCCATGAGGAAATCCAGTTTGTGCGACATGAAGGACAAGCAGTTTAGCTGCAGCAAGGGAGCCCATTTTCTCCCACAAACCCCAATATTTAGGCTTGTGCTTACCTACACAGTCTGAATTTTTTGTTCATTGCTACGTTACAAATTTTCCCAGAGGAATAATGAATGTCCAGAATACTCTGAGATAACTGTGTTGTGACAAGGATTTGTGGGTCAGTCAGTGACATGGACTGAATGTGCAGCATCAATCGCTGCTGACATTCAGAAGCGCTGTATATCCAGAGGCTTGTGTCAAATGATCTGTTTTGGATACTTACATCTTACTCATGAAATACATCAAAATTCAATGGAATCCAAATAAAAAATTCTCTCTTAATACAGTGGAGATCTTGATAAGATTTTCAGTTCAATGAAATCATTTTGGAGAGATGAAGACACTCTGAAATCCTACGTCTGAGAAGTGTGACATCATCTGTGCTAGTCTGTGCGCTCCCTGCATACTCTGAGCACATCCATTCACTTATCAGACAAAAGTATAGGACTTTCAAGGTACATAGAGAGAGAAGTTCAAACCCCTAACGTAAATAAATATGGGAAAGAAACCCCCTTTCCAAAGGGC
Organism: Elanus axillaris; assembly: GCA_026212715.1. NCBI lineage: Eukaryota > Metazoa > Chordata > Aves > Accipitriformes > Accipitridae > Elanus > Elanus axillaris. The sequence continues at coordinate 36,760,927 of JANZLQ010000029.1, read as the reverse complement.
TGAGATACTTTCCAGTTTCCCTCCTCCTGCTGCATTCTCCACCCGCATCTGTAGGAGGAAGCCTGTTCTTGCAGAAAAAATGCATCCCTTGAATTCTTGAAAAGTGCCAGCTTTGGTTTACACTGTACATGGAGAAAGCAAAAGGGTTACTGCATACCTCTGTAAGGTACCTAATATTTTCAAATGGTAGGATTCTTGTTTGTTAAAAAATAGTTCTGCAATTTAGTCCCTCCATGAACAGTGTAATCCATCTAATCTGTAAGACTATATGTGCACACAGCAAGACCCATGTCTAGCTTGTTCAAGGATATCATTTTAAATTCCACTTTCTCAGAAAAATAGTGGTGCTATGCAAAAGCCACTGATGATCTGATCTCAAAGAGTATTAGCCTAAGGTTTGAGGAAGAATCTATTGACCTCTAAGAAAGCTGCTTATTTCTCTCTTCCCAAATTCCTGTATTTCGGGAACCTTTTACCTGGACTTATAGTATGGAATCTATGCACCCTTAACTTCCAAAATAATCCAAATAAATGTATGGTTTCTTGAGCACCGGACGACCTTCACAATGTCAGTACCGAGTCCTCTCTGTGGGAGACTGCTATACCACTGTCCCAGAGAGACAGCGACAACACAACTACAGCAAGACTGAAGCGGCTGAAGGACGGCCAGTGCTAAACAAACATCCCCACGGTTTATGAGCAAACCTACCGAGATGACCGAAACTCGCCGAGAAGACCTTCCACGGCTCCACTGGGTGGAGCTACCAAACTAGCCCTCAGGCTGCAGGGGCGCTGGGCTGGCTCTGCTCCTGCGCGTTAACAGCTGCACGCCGGCTTTCTCCTCTTGCGGCCATCCCAAGGGCACTACGCAGCTAGCTTGGTGGCTCACCCAGCCTTGCTGCCAGAGCACACGGCACAGGCAGGCTGGGGCTTTTTCAGAGATCTAGGGTCTGGTCAGAAAGTTTGACGCTTTTTTTTTTTTTCCCCTTTCATGGAGTAGAAAAAACTACCTCATTTATTTATGTAAATGACACAGAACTAATTTTTATGCAATAATTTCTAGAATAATTTCTAGAGACAATGGCCAGGTAAACTGTACCTAAAACCTCATGAAGCTGAGGGCCACTTAGTTTGTCTACAGCCAATGTTGTGTCCTCTGTTATGAATACTATAATAGCTGTAGACTTACTTGCTCAGATTGAGGAGTCTCTAGACAAGCATTGTATAAACACAGACAGGAACTGGTCACTGGGTAGAACGAATTTACTTTGGAAAAAATCCTGTTTTGTTTTGTTTTGTTTTTTTCATGTTACAAAGCATCAGAAAAGTCCAAGACAGTGGTGTATTTAAGGGAGACAGCATGGGTTTAAGTAAAAACTATTGTTGGCATGGGACAGATCACATCTGAGAACTCAGTGGTGTTATTGTATCATCTACTGATTGATGCTGCTACTTCAGAAAACAATGCATGAAGGCTGGCTAAACTGTTTTTGAAATATCATCTTGGATGCCATTTTCCTCTCTTAAGACCCCAAGTGGCAAAAGCAATTGAAGGTAAAATAACACAATCAAATAGATGTAATGTAAAAGCAAATAGGCAGGAAAGCCAATAGTTTTCTCTCCAAAACAGCAGGAGATGGTAAAAGATTACAGGAAAGGAAGAAAAAGAAGTGAAACAGAGGTGTAATAAAAAGTACTGAATCCAGTGACATAACTCGTAATTGCAAATCATAGACCAGTGGGACAAAATCAAGGACCAATTTTCCAGAAACTAAGATGAAACTGTTTTTTCTTTCACAAACATTTTGTGACTTTGCACAATATTATTTTATATAAGTAAAACATGAAGAAAGAAATGAATTTGAGTGATTTCTTTTAAGTTTATAACTCAGTCAGCAATCTTGAAAACCAAACACTGGAGTAGCTAGTATTTTAGCATTGCTAAGATCCTTTTCCACATTATCATCTTTGATTCATTAGCATCATGGTTTAACCCCAGCTGGCAACTAAGTACCACACAGCCCCTCGCTCACTCCCCTCACAGTTGGATGGGGGAGAGAATCGAAAAGATAAAAGTGAGAAAACTCGTGGGTTGAGATAAAAAGCCACACATGCGAGCAAAACAAACCAAGGAATTCATTCACCACTTCCCATGGGCAGGCAGGTGTTCAGCCATCTCCAGGACAGCAGGGCTCCATCACACCTAACAGTGACTTGGGAAGACAAACGCCATCACTCTAATCATCCCCCCTTCCTTCTTCTTCCCCCAGCTGTATATGCTGAGCATGACATCCTATGGTCTGGGATATTCCTTGGGTCAGTGGGGGTCAGCTGTCCCAGCTGTGTCCCCTCCCAACTCCTTGTGCCCCCCCAGCCTGCTGGCTGCATAGTCTTTATTTGAATGTATTTAGCAAAAAGAAAGAATATTTATTTTTTGAGTTCTTTTAAATGATTTATGTTCTTTCAGGATAAAAATTTTGATGTATAGTGTTGATTCTGACATTCTGTGTGTCAGTTTCTTACCAAAACATTGACTAGTGTGGCTAGTAGGTAGTGAGTGGAGGCTAGAGCCTTTGGAAAGAATACAGATTTTATACGCAACATGTAGTACAGAATTTTAAAGTATTTCATATAGCTGGATACAAACTACTACTCTAAAGTAAGAATGAGCCATAAGTTTAATAGCCAGCATCGGTCAATATTCTCTTCAATTCTTATTTCTGAAACATCTTCATAAAAATGTAAAATTTGATCATAAATCAGCATATTTCAAATAAATTTCCAGTTTCATCAACACTAATTCTAGCTATTGTATTAATGAATGACAGACCTGATCTTTTTCCTTTGGAATCAGTGGAAAACTGATTTTAATGAGCAACAAAACACCTCTCAGAAAGCAGTAACTCTTCCAGTGTTTGACTGAAAACTTTGTTAACTGGTTGAATACCTGTAGTGATAACAAAAATTAAATCGGAAGAAAATTCATAGATTATCCTAAATGAATATGAAAAAATAAAATGCTTTTGTATTGTAGGATTATAGCTGCTCTTACTCATTTATCTCAGGGCAAAAAGGAAGAATAAACTTCCATTAGCAAGTGTTCTGAATCATACTGTTGATCCTTTTGATTTGTAGAGGAAGTGATTTTTTGGCAGTTAACTTATGTATTCCACTTCTAGCCAGACTTCTATAGTGAGATACCAGCTCATAAGCAACTAACATGTTACCTAATTACATTCCAAATTTCTTTTTTTCTGGGTTCTCAAATCACATTCTGTTTTTCTGGAATGGTGCAACCATAGAGCAATAGCATTTTCCGCTTGCAGTGACAAAACTGCAGAGGGTTTAAGGGTGAAAAGTTTAAGAATAGTATCATGAAACCAGGCATTATTTATTACTGCCCTGTAGTGTTCATTCTTAATGACAAGTATTGTGTAGTTATCATCAAGTTTACTAAAAGAAATCAAGAAAGAAGAGAAAGCAGGCTGTGAAGTTAAGAATACTACAGAGAAACTGTTGAGCACTGGAAAATAACGAGGCAAACACAAGGTCTGTGTTAAAATGACTTTGCCAGACACTGTGATCACAACTCCTGCCCAGGGAAGCTTGAAAGTTACATTGCTAACTAGGCAAGAAATTGTACTGACCTTTTCACTGTATTACAAGCAGACCAGTATAACATAAATGATTGCTGTTGAAATTGATTTTGGTAGCAGCACAGAAGACTCGTTTTTGTTGTTCATTGTGCGTTTGTCTTTTTAATAGTTTGAACTCATCTTAGTGCTGTGTAACAATATACCTTCACTCAAATTGATTAAACTATATTGATTAATCATGACCTTAAACTCATGTACAGAAAAACAAACCAAAATAATCCCTTATCAAAAAATAACACAAGGTTCATATACTCACTGCTACTTGAGCTATTTTCTCACTTCAAACACTCTCACCTTCCACAATGTGCTGTTCACAAACAAAGTAGGAAAATGCCTCAGTGTAAAATTTATGACATCATTCTTTTAATAGGACCATAAAGAAATTCTGAAAAAAACCAAACAAACAAAAAAGGAAAACGTGCCCTTAAAGCTTTTTCAAGGAGCAGTAAGAATAATTTTTACTGCAAATTATACAGAGGTAATTTATCATACAAGCAACTATTGAAAGAAACCAGTCTCCCCATCCCAATGGGAATTTGGATGAGGTTAAATGTAATTATTGTATGTAGTTCTACTATAGTAAATAGTGTGGTAGCCTGGAGACATAATAATATATTTTATATTGGTTTATTATAAAAGAATTAAGCAGAACCCCTTTATAATGTGATTTTTTAGTCTTTCTATTATAACAATAAAGTACAAATGGTGATGAAATTTAATTCAGCAACTGACCTGCATCCATGTTTTCAAATCTTGTATGTAAGAGAATAAAAGGAAAAAAATACAGTGGGGAAACCTCATGAAAGTTTCACATTTCAAAGCCTTTTCATGAGAAAATTCAGATCTCCCACTGAAAAAGATCTCTCAGACTCATTCCTAACCCCCCACCCCAGCCACCACTGCCCTGATGGATCCTCATGCATAAAACAATTATTTAGTCTTTTTATGTTAACAGCACCTACAGAAGCCTGAGGACTAAAATAAAGTAAGTGCTAACCTTTTTTGCATTATTAAGAGGTGAGGTGCAGCATGATACTGAATGAGTATTTCTGAGACTCTGTTGCTATTCATCTTAAATCGTTTAGCGTAGCTATACCAGATTATGATGTATTCACTGCGGAGTCACCTATTACGATATACTTAATTCACAGTGTTATGGTCAGGAAGAAAAAATAATTCAGCTTACAAACATGAATGGTGCAGCATAACAGTAGCTCAAGATAAAACCTAAATATGGATTTTGCCATTAGCAGAAGAGATAAATTCTTATGCTGTGAGACTGATGGGCTTGGTATTAATAGTTTACTAAATGAATAGCGTTGCATGATGGCTAATAAGTTTTACAAAGCATTAAACTGCCCTAGATATTGTTAAGACATTCACATATCAGAAAATACCTGGAGTACTTCCACAAGGAGAAATATATCTGCCTATGCAAACACAGCTACATGGCAAGATACAAAATGATATTGGGAGAGATGGAGAAACAAAATATTTTGTGACCTTGCAACAATTAATTAGTAATATTTATTTTTATTCTTGGTTTCCACTCAGATCTTGCCTGCTACTGTCCGTACAACTATTTGATTTAACAAGGAAACTCATCATTGTCCTAAATTACAATAACAGAATGGGCAGATTGGGCATTAGTGACATAATAACATATGAATCAATTAAGAGCTTATAAGCAAGTATTGCCAACACTACTTAATTTGCAGTGATGGAAACCAAGAGATGATGACAGCTCCTGCCTCAGCTGTAGGGTGAAATTCCCCACAGCATTCTTTTCAGAAGCAGCAGGGGGAAAAGATGCCTGTCAAAGGAAAATAGCAAAGGGTTTGATCCTCCTCTCCACTGCAAAAAAAATAAGTTCTCATTAATTGCAACACAAATCATAAATGGGCTTTTCAGGTTGCTATTGTTGAAGTTTCAGCATAGGATAAAAAAATTTTCAAAATCACAGTTTATAAATGTAATTGTATTAGGCAACAATAAATGGGGGTAATACTGACTACATTAAGTTTAATGACTCCATGGGATCTAAATTATATCACATATATTTTAAATATTTTATGGGTACCAAACACTTGGCTTATGCTAAGCAAATTTAATAATAATTGACACATGACTCTCTACAGACTAAGGAAGGATATTTCAAAGTTCATACTTTGGCAAAACATGCCCAGGAAAAGGGTTTTGCTTATTATGAGCATGTTAACTTGAATGTAGTAACTGTAACTCAGTTTTGATAGGAATACAGAAAAGAAAGGAAAAGTTATTTGTCTTTTCATCAAGCCTTAGCTTTTGCAGATAGAAAATTACACTTACATGGATTTTCCAAACTAATAGCTCTAAATAGGGGCAACTATAGATGCATAGAAATTATCAGCTTGTGTTTACAAATCATGAGCCTAAAACATCTTTACCATTTATTATCAACAAAAGTATTAATTTTCTTTCTTGATACAGAGTTGTATTAGTAATGAAAATTAGTCTTTTCTGTAGGAAATTTGAGGAATCTATATAATAAACATTGCTTTTTCTTAACCTTGGCAAATCATACAATGGCATGCTAAAAGAAACAGTCTCAATCTGTATAAAACAGCAACTAGATGATCTATTTTAAAAGGCCATTGTAAAATTTACTGCAGTTATTGGCTTCTTTCTGTAGGTCTTACTGTTTCTGTAGTCAATGGAATTTTATCTCTGTACTAAGAGCATATAGGGAATGTTTGTATTACTATATAATTTACTTGAGTTGATAGAAAGTGCAGAAACATGACAATGTAATAAAAAAAGAATAATTTTAAACAATGATTCTCTCAATAAATTAACACTATTCCTTAAGATATCATATGGGCTGCAGTTTATTTTTTCTGTTTGGTTTGGGGTTTGGTTTCCCCAGGCCCTCTGCCGTAATTTTAGAAATAATGTGCCATTAGATTTGGAAAGGTATATTTTAAAAAATCACATTATTTAGATTCCTATCCTCCTCCCATTGTAATCAAGCAAAGGACTCAGTGATTTATCTGGCAGCTGAATAAGGTTATAATTACATAATAAATCAAGAAGACAACATATGTGTTGACCTCCACTATAATCAGGTTGACCATATCATTGGACTTCATTCTGCAACACTCAAATGAATCAAGCAATTTCCTGCTGCTTTTTCACAGTAATTCTATCTTCACAAGCCATTTGGAAGGGAATTAAATGTTATTCTCCACATACTTTTCTAAAGAACAGAATTTTTACCCTCTTTAATCATATTCTTTTCTAATTTGTTCCATTTTTTTTATTCTCTCAGTGATTGCAATCTTGAGAATTTGTTCCTTGTCTAAAAGTTTTTAAACTTTTTTAACTCTTTGAGAGAACGACACACTTTTTTTTGAGGAGTTGAGTAAAAATATCCAAATCATTCTAATTAATCTGTAATAGAATAGACTTAAATTCTGACAGTTATGTTGCATGTAGCAGAAGTAAATGTGGTCTAGATTCTGTAAGAATGTTTTATATCTTTTATTTCCCTTTCAGTTAAAATAATTCTTATGTGATTTATATTAATTTCCAAATTACCAGGCTGACTAGTAATTTCTTTATTTCTCTTGTTCTTATTGTACCACTCTTTCTTTATTAAAGTGTATAATCCAGTGTAAAGGTGCAAAAAAAACCCCAAAACAACAACAACAAAACCAAATCCCAAAGCACTAATGAGAAAAGAACCCTGTTTATTCATGAGTTATGAGATGCTTAGGAGGTGTCTTACGCCAATCCTCCTTAGATCAGAAATTTAGGAGAGATTTTGTTAACTTCTAATTCATTACATTTAATTTAGGAATAACTTTTTTTTCTTAATGGATATTATATTCACCCTCCACCCCCCAAAAAATCTAGCAGAAACCAAATAACTTTCTCAGACTCTTGTATGCCCCTATTAATGGGAAAAAAACCAACCCAAAGCCACAATATACACTAATTATAAACTGCAATGTGGGGCAGGAAATGAGAATAGAAAAATCTGTTGATACTGAGAGTGTTATGCCAAATGTGCCTCTCCAAACTGTACTTTAACCACGACCCTAGAATAACAATTAATAAATTGCTTTGTTTTATCCATTTTCAAATTCATGAAAGCATTGGGTGTACATGACTTAACTTTCATCTCCAAAGGTTCAGCAGTAGATAGCAAAAGTTGAATTTACTTCTTTTTGTTTTTTTCCTCAGCTCTTCTTTCCTGCTGCCAGAAAACCTTGAAAACCAGAATTCTCAACTCCAGATGATTTCTTAGTGTTTTTATCTTCTCACCTGCTTGAGCCAATTCTAAATAGTTTCCCTTAGATGTAGAATCACAGTATTAAAATATTAATAATTTTTAAAATTTAAGACATTAATATTTGGTAAAAGATCTCTGCCAATTTCAAATAAACAGTTACGCTAAATAACTGCAGATAATGACTTTTTTTCTTACTTTCTAAAAAAAAGAAATTTTCAATGAAAATGGTGGTAGCAGGAAAGTAGTTTCATTAATCTAGAAAAAAACAATAAGAACACCATGGTTTCCTCTTGATTCATCAGCACAATGGTTTGCACCCATATCTAGGTTGTGGAAAACTGTTGCTTTTCTCTTACATCTGAAGGGATTTGAAGCAATGCATGCCACTTTTTTTGAAGAGTGTTGTGCATCTGGTTATTGCTCTTTTGAGAAATGATTTTCTGAAGTCCTCCTGAGAGAGACATTAATTTAGTCTGTAATATTTAAATATTCATGTAGGGAGTGAAAGTAAAGAAACCAAAGCCTGTACTATGGACAGTTACTTGTCCCAGTGGGAACTTCAAATTGAAACCTTCTAAAACTAATGACAGAAAAGTATGTTTTCTACAGCTTCATTAATGGCCAATTAAGTGATGGAATTAGATTTAACTTTTAGCAAAATAGATTATTTGGTTGGTTGGTTTTTTTTTTAATTGCAAGAAAAGACATATGGTAAACACATTCAAAGATGCATCTCCCAGAGTTACTGGTGGATTTGAAACACTACGGTCTCTAGAGATTACACACCTGGACTAAGAAAAAACAACTGCTTCTGAATATGGGCTAGGACCCATAACATGGGAAGGAATAGAAGTCAGTCAGTTGCCAGTTTCCTGTTTTCTTCGCTTGTTTTGAACCATTAAAAGACATTCTATCAATTTCAGTACTTAAGGCAATAATCAATTGAAAGTCCTCTCTGCCTGAGATATATTTCCAACAATTATTGATTATGGTAATTTCATGATAAGAATTCCTAATCTCTACTGCTGTCTGTGAATCCCAGTTCAGCATAACATTTACAGTCTCTGCTAGTTCACCATGAATTGAAGTGGTTGAAATACATGAGCACTTAGCCACAAAAGGTTTCCCTTGACCAGTATTAAGGATGGTATTTCTTAAATAAGATTTAAGATCATCTTAGTGGTAATAAATTCAAGTGGCTGTAAGAAAAGAAGGTAAAAGGAGGCATTTTTGTTTCTAATGTTGGATGGAATGCACTAGTGGTACAACCTTGGGAAGAGTTAACATACTGGAAAACAAAGTATGCTGATAGTAATACTTTGCTCTGAAGCTCTGACACACATTACACATTGTTTGTTCTGGCTCTGTGAGTAACTCTGGCATGCAGGAGAAATGCCATTTCATGATATGGGCCCAAAATGCATTCCTGGTATACGTTCCGCAGTACATGCTCCAATTAGTGACATTGCTCAGCATAAGAGTGTTACAGAAAAGTGGTGCAGTAATGAAACAAGGCTTTTATTAAACTCATTCAAATTTGCATCTACTGTCACTGATGTAAATGAGAAGAATAAGCACAGGTGGAAATATTCAGGCTCAGTGCAATGTTAAATATGAACATTTAAAATTTCTCTTTGTTGACATCCATCATTTTCAAACTAGTGCTGGCTTTTTTATTTTTTTCCCATCCTTGTCAGAAACACTTCATTAAGTTAGAGTTCATTGTAAATACATTTAAATTAATTCAAGGCAGAATTAGAAAGTCAAAACTATACAAAGAGTACCTGAAAGTTAGGACATTTGAAAATCCCCATCGCATCCTATTTCCTGTTTCTGGTAGACTGCTACAGACAGTTAGAAGTAGTCTTATATTTGCAGACTCTGGTCCTCATAGGGGACTTCAACCATCCCAATATCTGCTGGAGGGACAACAGAGCAGGACATAAGTAATCAGGAGATTCTGGAGAGCACTGAAGACAACTTCCTGACTGAGGTGATAGAGGAGATAATGAAGAAAAGTGCTCTGCTGGACATTGTACTTACAAATAATGAAGAGCTTATTTGGGATGTGAAGATTGGCTGCAGTGACCATGAAAGTCAGGAGCTCAGAATCCTGAGATGAGGTAGCAGGGCAAAAAGCAAGATCACAGCACAGGACTTCAGGAGAACAGGCTTTGGCCGCTTCAAAGATCTGCTTGGAAGACTCCCACTGGAAAAGGCCCTGGAGGGAAGAGAGACCCAAGAAAGCATATTAATTTCCAAGGATCATCTTCTCCAAGCTCCAGAGCAATCCATCCCACCAAGTTGTAAGTGAGGCAAAAAGGCCAGGAGGTCTGCATGGATGACCAAGGAGCACTTGGCCAAACTCAAACACAAAAAGGAAGTATACAGAAGGTGGAAGCAGGGACAAGTATCTTGGGATGAATACAAAGCCACTGTCAGAGCATGCAGGGATGAGGTTAGGAAAGCCCAAGCCCAACTGGAATTGAATTGTCCAGAGAAGTGAAAGAGAACAAGAAGGTATTCTATAAGTGCACAGTTGACAACAAGATTGAGGAAAATGTGGGCCTGCTGCTGAACAGGGCAGGGGACCTGATGACTCAGAACATGGAGAAGGCTGAGGTACTGCATCCCTTCTTTGCTTCAGTCTTTACTAGCAAGCCTGGCTTTCAAGAATCCCAGGCCTACAAGACAATGGGTAAAGTCTGGAGCAAAGAGAATTTATCCAAGAGGATCAGGTCAGGGAATAGTTAAACAACTGCATGCACATAAATTCATGGGTCCTGATGGGATTCTCCATAATTCTCTCAAATTTCCTATAGAAAGACTAATTTTTATTACTAATACAACTCTGTAAACACAGACTGATAATTTCAATGCAACTACAGTTGCCCCCAAATAGAGTTATTAACTTGGGAAATCCGTGTAAGTGTAATTTTCTATCTGGAAAAGCTAAGGCTTGATGAAAAGACAAATAACTTTTCTTTTCTGTATTACTATCAAAACTGAGTTTTATCTACTAGTGATATAGAAGAGGGTGTTTACATGGAGAACAGAGGATAGGTCTTCTCCTAGCATAGAACAGTTGAGGCTGGCAGGTGGCTCTGGAGATTGCATAGTCCAGCCCCCTGCTTAAAGCAGAAGTGACTAGAGTAGGTTGCTCAGGGCTATGCCCACATGGGTTTTTAATATCTCCAAGAATAGAGCCTTCCTGGGCAACCTGCTCCAATGTTGAACTACTCTAACATTAAAAAAGATTTTGTTATGTTTAAGTGTAATTTCCTGTATTTCAGAAATCTGAGTAATTCCAGAGAAGGTACTTCAATGTATATAATTTGATGATCTTGCCATAAGAGGAACTCCAGATATCCTGAGCAATTTAGACATTAGGTGAGAGAATTGAATAAAATGATGGGTTCATAGGTCATAAAACCTGTTGCTCACACCTGAAGTAAGGCTATTTGAGGCTTCAGATACTTTTGATTTGGAGCTCTTTCTCTCTAGCATTCCCTTCTACCCTGGTGCTAATCAGTCTTTTTACCAGCTTCTTCCATGGACCATCAAGAATAAGTCCTCTTCTTGTTCAGAAGCTGCAACAATGGCAGCACTGCCACTGATGACTGGACACACCTGGTGCCCCTCTTACCTCTGCCTTTCCTAAAAACTCTGTTCCTAATCCTGTGAGACTCTTTATTCACTGGAGAAAGATGTCTACCTCTTTTAGCCAAAGAAGAGGTTTAGAAGACAATGTTCAGCTGATTATCCACCATTATCCCCACATCCTTTGAAAATCTTCACCTTGTGAAATGTTCTATATAATTTGTTCTTAGATAAGTGAATCGTATATGCCTACAGTAAAATATGAATTATTTGTTGTTTTACAAATCAGTGCATGACACCATGTTGGTGAACTGTAATGTTTACTATTTATGAGTCCCTACACTTTGTACCATCTGAATACCTTACCAGTATGTATAACATTTATATAAAAGGAATCACTAGAAACAAAATAAATTCTGGGATCCCACCAGGAACAATATTCAGTAAGTGATAATTCCCTATTTACAATTATTTTTGAGAATTTAACAAATCTGACATTATTTTTGTATTGCTTTAGTTTTATAAATAAATTCATATTTATATTTTTATATATATATATATATCAGCTTTGGATAATAACATTGCTGCATGAGTGTTGAAATATAATCTACCTCCATTTAAATCTGGACAAACTATTGTTTAGTCAGGATGACATGAGCAGTTTCTGGTCTCCTTTTTCATATGTGGCAATTAGTGAAAGAAAGGTGAAACTTCTCTTTTCTTTATTTCAAGAATGAATAGTGAGAAAAGAATCAGTTCTACCTCTATCCTTGGCACCCTTTCTTGTATAAGAAGTCTGGTTTTCATCCATATTTATAATACAGGTTGCAACAAAGCAGGACCTTGGCACCAGTTCTTTTCTCTCATAAATGCAGTCTGATTGCATCACAATCTTCAGGAAAAAAAATAAAAATCCATTTCTTAATTAAACCAGCAAACAAACAATTTTTTTTCCTTCCTGACCTTGTAGCGCCTCCAACCCCCACTTCCTTTCCTTAATCAGGGAAGTAAAAGGTACTCTCATAAAAATATTTAGGATACAGACAGAAAACAATATGATTAGAGTTTAAGGTTATTCATCAGTGTTAATTTTGAACTTCACAGCTATTTTGTGCATCTTTAAAAGGTTCCTTAACTTCTATGTGTTAATCACTTAATGTGTGGAAGCTTATTAGCAGGTGTATTTCAGACCTCTGTACAAGACACAGACGGTGGACCAGATGCTATGGGTAGCCCTCAAGATCTGAAAAGTACAAAGGTAGATTAAACAAAAGCAGGAGACAACATATACACAGAAGTTTAATTGCAGTCATTTAATTTTCAGACCATTTTATCATGAGTCCACATATGCTCTGAAATACAAGCAATGACCCCAGCCCAGCAGAGAACTTTACCATCTGCTTAACTTTCAGCACTCAAGTTAGCACATTGACTTTAAAGGAAATGCTAAAGTGCTTAAACTTAAACAGATGCTTGAGTACTTCGTGGATGAGTTCTATGGTGGTTTTAAGATGTTATAATTTCTGTGTGATTGAGACTTGCACTGGCTTTCCCTTACAGAATGTCTTTTGAAGTACACTATAGCCCACCAACAAATAAAGATTACAATTTTGGTATATCGTTTTCAGCCAGAGGACTTTGTTGGCTGACACTTATTGACTGTGGAGATACTTACTGGGTTTTTTTAGGTGTCTACATGTCTTTCTTGGATATGTTTTATGAAGAAGGGTAGCCATACTATTGTTTCAGATTTTGGCAAATCATTTAAGTTACCAGCGCTCAGTGGAAAGCAAGATATTTAACAAAACTGTGATTCAAGCTAAATTAAGATACCTAAAACAGGTCAGTACCTGTGCAATGAATGTCTAAAGTCCTGTTGCCAATGCAGATCTAGACAGTACAGTCAAAAGCCTGGAGAGCAATTTTGCTCAACCTATTGGCTGTCCAACTGCATAGACCTCCAAGTGCTGTTGACTCCATTGTCTAAAACCAGGATTTTTGGAAATTTAGCTCACTTACAAACCCTTAATATGCACACATAAATTTCAGGTTCTTCATCTCAGAGTCTCACCTTTAAATCTAGTTGAGATGAATCCCACTTTAAATATCTGCATCTAAACATAAAACTCAGTAATATGCTCTGCCCACAGAAGTTTAACAATTTATAGTGTCTAGAAATTGAAGCTAAGCAAATTCAGTCCAGTGATAAGATTTTTTATTTAAATTGTGAGATAATTAGCTACTAGCTATTAGCTACTGGCCATTCAGAGGGACCTTGACAGGCTTGAGAGGTGGCTCTGTGTGAACCTCATGAGGTTCTACAAGGCCAAGTGCAAGGTCCTGCACATGGGTTGGGGCAATCCCAAGCACAAATACAGGCTGGGCAATGAGTGGATTGAGAGCAGCCCTGAGGAGAAGGACTTCAGGGTGTTGGGTGACAAGAAGCTCAATATGACCAGGCAATGTGCGCTCACAGCCCAGAAAGCCAGCCATATCCTGGGCTGCATCAAAAGAAGTGTGACCAACAGGTTGAGGGAGGTGATTCTCCCCCTCTACTCTGCTATCATGAGACCCCACCTGGAGTATTGCCTCCAGCTCTGTGTCCCCCAACATAAGAAGGACATGGACCTGTTGCAGTGAGTCCAGACGAGGGCCACAAAGCTGATCAGAGGGCTGGAGCACCTCTCCTATGAACACAGGCTGAGAAAGTTGGGGTTGTTCAGCCTGGAGAAAAGAAGGCTCTGGGGAGACCTTAGAGCAGCCTTCTAGTACCTAAAGGGGGCCTACAAGAAAGCCAGAGAGGGACTTTTTACAAGGGCATGTAGTGATAGGACAAGGGTAATGGTTTTAAACTGAAAGAAGATAGATTTATATTAGATGTAAGGAAGAAGTTCTTCACTGTGAGGGTGGTGAGGCACTGGAACAGGTTGCCTAGAGAGGTTGTGGATGCCCCATCCCTGGAAGTGTCCAAGGCCAGGTTGGATGGGGCTTTGAGCAACCTGGTCTAGTGAAAGGTGTCCCTGCCCATGGCAGGGGGGTTGGAACTATGTGATCTTTAAGGTCCCTTCCAACCCAAACCATTCTATGATTCTATTATAGACTAGCTTACAGAGAGGTCTAACTGTGCATCAGAAACTGTATTAAAAAGTAGATCGGTTGTTTCTCTAGTTCACCCTCTCAGTCGAGAATGCTAATCCTAGCTTTTACTGTAGGTCACATCTGGTATCCCTACTGGCATTATAATTTATGATATTTGATCTATCACAGGATTTACAGATTTGCCTCAGCAGAATTTAGAGACCAGTACTGGTTCTCAATGTCCTATTACAACCCAGTTTGTAAAATGGTGTTGCTTGTTTTGTTTGTTTTGGGTTTTTTATTCTATTTTTTGAATATACACTATAAGCTTTAAAATGCAGACTTCTTTTTGCCTTGTAAAGAACAACCCATGCAAACTACAAGTATCTATTTCAAGCAATCCACCAAGTGCTCTCTCACAGCATTTGTAACAGCAGGACTTTAATTTTAAGTATGGATCAGAGCCATTAGTGCAGTTCCAAGACAAGACTTAATGTCACTAAATGAGCAATCAATTGTGCAAGCTTCTAGCAGTCTTATAATAAATCCAAGCCATCAAAACGAACTCTGTCCCTATATTTTTTGTTCACCTGGGTAGTAGCCTCTTTTTTTTCCCCCTTTTGCTTTTCAGAGGTGACTGATGCTCTGAAAAAGGAGAATTGAGAAAGGCTATCAGACTGACTGCCAGAACATTAGAAAGGTCAGAGTTGCCTAGTTTGTACCAATCACTTCTAGCTTATATGGAACATTCTAACTAATCCTAATGATTATGTCAAAAAAAGAAATAGCACAACCTAAATAGCACAGCCCATGGTAAGAAAGGTAAAACACCTTCCTGTGTAACATTTTTCATCAATCCCATCCAATAAGTATAGATTTTTTTTTCCAAGTTTTGTATGAGTTTATGCTTTTTCACTTTCCACAGCAACTTTTTTTTCTGTATTTTTATGCAAATAATGATCATTACAGATCACTGGCTTCTCTGACTTTCAGAAATAGGAATGGTCACGTTCTTGACTCTGACACTGTGCTGAGAAATAATTTGTGTTTTTCCAATGACAAATAAGTGTTGCCACACTGCCTTCAAATTAGGTAAGAAACTATAGAATCATAGAATAATGCAGATTGGAAAAGGCTGCTGGATCTCATATCCTTCAAGCCCCTAGGTAGAGCAGGATCAACTTATATCAGGTTGCTCAGAGCCTTGTACAGTTTGGTTTTGACTATCTTAAAAGATTCTCCAGATGACATGTTCCAGTGTTTTACCATCTTCATCGTAATTTTTTTTCCCCCAATACCAAATCAGAACTTTCCTCATTGCAATTTGTTCCTGTTGCTTTCTATCATTTTACTTTATGCCTTCAAAAAAAAGTCTTTCTTCTCTACAACCTCTCACTAACGTATTTGGAGACAACAATAAATCTCCACCAGCCTTGCCTTCGTGAAAATGAATAAACCCAGTTCTCTCAGACTTTCCTTTGTGGCATGTGCTTCAGCTGCCTAATAATTTTGTCCCTAATAATGTCTCTAATAATTTTGTGCCTAATAATGTCCCCCACTGAACAGGTTTGTCCTGGTTTCAGCTGGGATAGAGTTAAGTGTATTCCTAGTAGCTGGTACAGTGCTATATTTTGAGTTCAGTATGAGAAGAATGTTGGTAACATTCTGATATTTTCAGTTGCTGCTAAGTCATGTTTATACTAAGTCAAGGATTTTCCAGCTTCTCATGCCCAGCCAGCAAGAAGGATGGAGGGGCACGAGGAGTTGGCACAGGACACAGCCAGGGCAGCTGACCCAAACTGGCCAAAGGGGCATTTCACACCATGGGACGTCACATTCAGGAAATAACTGGGTGGGGATCACCGCTGGGGGACTAACTGGGTGTCAATCAGTGAGTGGTGAGCAATTACTCTGTGCGCCATTTGTATATTCCAATCCTTTTACTATTACTGTTGTCATTTTATTAATGTTATTATTATCATTATTCCTTTCTTCTTTTCTGTTCTATTAAACCACTCTTATCTCAACTCATGAGTTTTACTTCTTTTCCAATTTTATCCCACTGGGTGGAGGGGGAGTGGGTTAGCAGCTGCATGGTGTTTAGTTGCTGGCTGGGGTTAAACCACGACAAAGTTCCAGTCTTTCAACATATTCCACCTACAGCTTCAAAGGTGCTATGAAAGAGGATGATAAAGTGTTCATACCCACTAGCTACAGCCAAGTGAAGAAACACACATTATTTGGGGGAAGTGATCAATTAAGCTCAGCATGTGATGATACCACTGAAACCTTGTTCTCCCACCCTTTCCTTTTAATGTCAAAGACTGATCCTCTGCCATGCACTAGCATGTGCCCTCACGCTCTACAGTGATTTACAGAGACAATCCATACAAAAAGCTCACTAGAAGCCATCAAGTCAGCTATGGACAGTGGATAACCACCAAATCTAATATCCAAAAGTCTGATTCCCTGGCTGAGGACTAAAAGAATCCAAACACGGAGCATTATAAAATGCATGAATAGTTTGGCTCACATGCATACACCAGACTATGGTTTTCACTACCATCAAATCCTACTGCAAACTGTCCCCTGCCTGGTACATGGACTTAGGTCCTGTTTTAATGTTGATGTATATTTTTGCAAGAGTTGTATATAACACCTTCCCTACACACTCAGAATTCATACTTTATGAACATAGTGGCATAGGCTTTGTTCATGGTTTAGAGAAGAAGTCACATAAGAGAATATTTAGTTTGCTTTGTACCTCCTTTTTACTACTGAATAATCTCAGAGGAAAATATTGCCTAATGCTGACCACTGTATTTATATTTAATCTACATGATACTTTCCCTTCTCTAGCTGTTCTAAAAAACAACTATTTGGAAGCTTCTGTAATTTGAGTATGTTGCAATAATTTTTCTAAAACAGAGAAGGAAGGAGGGAATTAATGAAACAGAAAAGTTTAAGAAATACTATTTTGCATTAGAAACTACTCTGTGCAGCCAGTGCTTTGCCTATATATTGCCATTAATCTTTCTGTACTGAACATTGAGAAGTTTAGCTGTAATGGAATAAAATTAATTTTAAAAGTACTTTAAGTCAGGGATGTGAGTAATGTCAGTTTTAATGGCAAAGAATGTTAGCATAGTGTAAATAGATTATAAAATTTGCAACTTGTTAGAACTTGTCAGTTTAGTTTAGAATGTAATCACAGTATTTATTTATTGAAGTAATGAACTTAAAGGATCTGGTCTGAATTCTCAAATCTGTTGTGCAAAACTTTATATTCAGTTAATGAAATTAGTTCCCCCCCAAAAAAAATTAGGCCAAATACTGTGGTTTTCTCCCTCCAAAATGGTTATTTTTTTTATATCCATCTGAAAGTATCAGTTGTAGTTCAATGTTACCAATGGTTTGAAGGGCATAGATTTGGGGAGGATCAGGAGGGAGAAATGTATTTTTTATTAATACTGTAAGACGTGGTATTTTCTATCAAATTATTAGGGACAGTGAAAAAAGCCCAGACTCTACCATTAACATGTATACTACAGGAAGTACTACAGTTTTCCATGGCAGTTATCAACATCTTCAAATATAGGCAAATCCATGACTGCCATCACAGTAACACCTGTGGGACTAACACCACAGTACCCGTAAAGTTATGAAAACCACTTCAATCTGCACTTAGAAACTGAATTTCACACAAATACGTGTGTGATGGGCTGACCCTACCTGGATGCCAGGTGCCCAGCAAAGCCGTTCTATCACTCCCTCCTCCTTTGCTGGACAGGGGAGAGAAAAATATAACACAGAGCTTGGGCATCGAGATAAGGACAGGAGAGATAATTCACTAATCACCGTCATGGGCAAAACAGACTCAGCTTGGGGAAAATTAACTCAATTCATTACAAATCAAAATGGAGTAGGGTAATGAGAAATAAAACCAGATCTCAAAACACCTTCCCTCCACCCCTCCCTTCT
>JANZLQ010000029.1:36729439-36742239 GCA_026212715.1 Elanus axillaris | reverse complement strand
ACCGTGGACCTCCATGGACTGCAGGGGGACAACCTGCCTCACCATGGTCTTCCCCATGGGCTGCAGGGGAATCTCTGGTCTGACGCCTGGATCATCTCCTCCCCCTCCTTCTTCACTGACCTGGGGGTCTGCGGAGTTGCTTCTCTTACATGTTCTCACTCCCCAGCTGCCATTTGTCTCTGTCCCACCACTTTTTTCCCTTCTTAAAAATGTTACCACAGAGGCGTTACCCCTACCGCTGATTGGCTCAGCCTTGGCTGGCAGCGGATCCATCTTAGAGCCGGCTGGTATTGGCTCTGTTAGACATGGGGAAGCTTCCAGCAGCTTCTTGCAGAAGCCACCCCTGTAACCCCCCCCCCGACCCCGCTACCAAAATCTTACCACAGAAACCTAATACAACATGAAATTTCAAGAAAAACAAAAAATAGAAATTGGACCTAGGTCTCCTAATCTCTGCCATAGAGCTTTATCTATATGTGTGTTTGCCTACGCTGCATTATGGCATTCATTGCACTTTGGTGGATCTAGGGACAATTCTATGCTGGTTCCTATATTTGGTACATTTTTGCTTACATGAAGACACTACTAAAATGTATTCACAATACAGTGAGACACAAGATGAAGGATGATATTATAGAATTGTATTTCTGCAGGACATATTACAATAATGAAAGTAAACAAACAAATAAGTTTCATAAAGCCTAAATACAACTGCTACTACCTTTTAAAAACATATTTTCAGATACAGGGCATGTAGTCTGAAGAATTACTTTCTGCAAGGAAAGTAAGTTGTGTTATTTAACTCCTCAGGGTTCATAATCTCTGCTTGGCCTTTCTGGTAAACATTTATCCTAATCTTTTATGTTACTGCTCTCTATTTTTTTCTCTCCATCTTTTCCTTTTTTTACTATTATGGCCATATCTTAACCCTAGACTATCTGCTCCAGCTAAGCAATTTTTTACTATAGAAAAAGATGGCTGTGAGGAAACACAACATAAACCTCTATTACTTTTTCCCAGTTACTCTCACTTATCTGAGATGAGAAAGAGATGGTGGAGACAGACTGTTCCATAACATAAACACAAAAATAAGACCTAAAAGAAATTAAAAGCAATTTATACATTCCTTTGTGTAACCATTTTCAGTAGGGGAAAGAGGTAATAAACCACTCTGCTCTGGAGTTAGAATGTCAATCTGTGGTACTATTTGTGTGTGATAATTGAGACACAAGCTACAGGACATTTGGACAAAGCCCCAAATGGCAGAATAATAATGAGCTTAAAGACTGATTTCACCAAGGGTTCATGGTTCCAGGAATGCCAACTTTCCTGACAGATGCTGCTTTGTTATTTTTGCAAAAATTCATCCAGTGTGGTAGGGGTTCTGAGCTTTGATTTCACTCTATGCTGAAGTGGTAGCTATAACATCTACTTTGAATTTTGCAGAGCACAGGGTAAATTATGGCAGGAAACTATCTACTGCAATTTACCTACTATTTAGATCTGTTCATTTTTTTCTTTCGATTTTAACTGAAGAACCCCATGTATTGGAAGTCTAGATATAATGAGAAGAAGTTGATTTTTTGGTGTTGTTTTTTTTTTTTCTTTCTATTTCTCATCCTCATAAAAATTGTGGTCACAAAGCCTGATCCATCCTGTGCTGTTTCCTGTTCTCATTACAATCTTTGTCAGTGAAATGAGACATCAGAGAATTTTGATACCCAGTACAATCTTTGAAAGACAGTAAGATACTGTGTAACTCTGACCTTTCCAGTGTTCTATAATTTGATTGGCAGGAAGCCATTCTTGTTCTCTGTTACATTTCTGGCAATCTAAATCTCAAAAGAGAGGCTGTATGGCCAGCCAGTCAAAATGTAAAGTGTGTCAGATACAATGAGTAAAGCTCAGTAATATAATTTACAGATTACATTAGACACCACTGAGAAATGAAATTCTTGTCACCAGTCAATTATTGTATGATAACAGTGTTGATAAACAGCCAAAAGAACAAAACAATTCACTTTTCTAAAAAAGGGGTCAAAAATGTATTTTTCTTTTGGATACCGATGAAAAGCATGGTGTTACTAGGGTCAATAAAGAGAGCGTAGTAATGCCCATATGGACAAAAGAGATATATAGCATAATATAAACCTTAACATTTTATAAATACTTTTCTAAACCCCTTTGACATTTTGATCCCTCCTTTTTTTTTCTGGCATAAAAGGAAACTAAGAAAAAAAAAAAGTTGTGTGAAAATGAATTGCAAAAGAAAGAAAAGTAACTATTCTTTTGCTAATGATTATTACAGGAAACACAGCTAGTAAAGTCTAAAGTCTAAAAACTTTATGTTCTCTGATGGCACATCAAAGTTGGTATCCAGAACTTAAAAGAATGAAAAATGGATAGAAATCTAGATGTTTAAAAGCTTGACATCTAAGCCTGAGCTAGTCACTCCTGTGTCTTTTTCTAATCAAGGTGACACTCACTTAAGCTCGTCCTTAGACAGGTCAGATGCTTTCTTTCTAAAGATGCCTATCTCTATCACTGATTACGAAATGAAGCCTACAGTCACCAGAAAGGGCTTAGATATTTAGGTTTCAGCAAGGTGGATTGACCTTGTCTGGCTGCCATATGCCCATGCAGCTTCTCTCTCACCCCCTTCCTCAACAGGACAGGAGGGGGAAAACAAGATGAAAAAGCTCGTGGATCAAGATAAATACAACGAGATCACTTTACCAATTACCATCATGGGCAAAACGGACTTGACTTGGGGAAAATTAATTTAATTCTTTGACAGTTAAAACAGATATGGATATTGAGAAATAAAGACAGAAACTAAAACACTCCCCTCCCACTCCACTCTTTTTCCCAGTCTCAACTTCATTCCTTTGTTCCTGACTCCTTCATCTTCCTGCACCCTGAGCAGTGCAGTGGGGACTGGAAGTAGGGGGTTGCAGTCAGTCCATGACAATTCGCTTCTGCCATTCCTTCCTCCTCACACTTTTCCCCTACTCCAATGTGTGTCTTTCCCATGGGCTGCCACCCTTCAAGAACTGTTTCTGCCTGGGTCCTCTCCACAGACTGCAGTCCTTCAGGATAAACCTGATCCAGAGTGGGGTCTCCACCAGCTGCAGATCCTGTCAAGAACTACTCTGACCTTGGTGTCTGCAGGACTGTTTCTCATACTTTTCCCCACCTCATTCCTCTCTCTCACAGTGCTGTGCAGTTTTTTTCCCTGTTTTTTCACTGTTGGGATCAGCTTTGTGCTGTGGTGGATCTGTTGCAGACATGGCTGGAACTGACCATGCATCCAGCATGGTCAGTCCCTGGTCCCTTCTCACAGAGGCCACCCTTGAAGTCCCCCCACTGCCAAAACATTAGCATAGATACCCAATACAAAACAGCATAGATACACTACCACAGACTCCAGAAGGAAAAGGACCTGAGCTCTGGACACCCAGAATTTGTATCCATATCTATGTTTTAAAGCATAAGGTCATCCACTCATCCACAGGATAACTTCAGACTGTGGACATACTATGATACATTATTGACTTAAAATATTGCTTTTCAAATACATATAGCTCCACTAGTGTATATGATTTTAATGTTGTTTATCAATATTAATTGTCCTTTTCAGCTGTGGAAGAATCACATTAATCTTTTATGCAACTAGTTGTACCTACAGTAAAGGCAAAGATGCTTCTAGACTTGTTAGATACAAAAAAGCTGGAAGGCAGATTTGCTTTGCTCATGATGAAATGTTAGAAGACAGTTAATATTCCCTTTCTCCTTCTCCCCACATTTCAATTATGTTTGCACCATGTTTCACTGAAGAAGGATAGTTCCCTGTATACAATTGCAAGACACCCACTCCAACTGTCAATAACAAGGAAGGAGCCCAAGGCTCTATCCTTCTGTCCTGACAAGAATGCATGCTGTACCTCCTTGGGCAGTATTAATGAGCATAGCCCCAATGCCAACATGTTACTTTTTATAGTAGTAGAATCTGACAATGGTAATGCTAGAGAAAGCTGAAAGCTGCCTGTCCTCTTGCCTTTGTTAAATGGGCTATGACTTATCTCACTGATATCAGCGGATCCACTTGTCAGCCTGGTTAAAAGGAGGAAGCATTTAAAACAACTTAGAGGTGGAAAGTGGCTGAAAGAATTGAAGTCACTCTCCCAAACAGGACTTCAATAAAACATCTGAGAACAAATTCAGAATAAGTTCCCTGGAGCTGTATGTATAAAATATGTGGGAGCTGTATTACCTGTATTCTACCTGTGCAATGGTGTGTGCTTGTATGTGAACGGATGCAAAAGGCAACAGGGAGTCAGAAGAAATGAAAGATTCATGGGGCCCTAAACAACTGTGTACTAATGCTTCTACTGACTGAAAAGGCTGGTTAGAAAACTCAGAAGGCACAAATTGTTTCCTCTGCCTTGATAAGACCATTTGACTTGCTCATGAAAAACAAGAATGAACCCATACTAAACTTAAGCTCCATTGATAATTTTTCTTAGCAATGCAGACAACCTGTAAGCCCCAGAATATTGGCTACCTGCTCAAGGTAAAAAAAAAAAACAAAACAACAAAACCCCAAACAAAACAAAAACCCACAACAAGTTTGCTTAGGTTATTTAAAAAAAAAAATAGTATGCTATGTGCTTCCCCAAAATAACTTTAAATATGTGTTGTAGAAATAAGAAGCTGTACACTTTCTTCAAAATGCTGCTTTCTCCATCAATAAGAATTTCTTGCTGCTGCAGTCACTGTTATATATTCCCTTTCTTTCCCTCCACCCTGCAAATCTGTCTGCTATAACCTAGAAAGAAAAAAAAATCTTTCATACATATCCTCAAAGAAAATTTGCCTTGGTGATAGTCTGGTAGGAGAAGAGGCTGTTTCTAAACAAAAATAGCTCAAAAATCTAAAATATTATAATTAATCTGACTTTGAAATGAACATTATAATGAGACTGACTTAATCCCGATTTGCTTAAATTTGTTTCATGATTTCAATCAGCTAGAAAACACTTTCTTGTTCTCTCCAACATACAAAATAGAAATCACAAATATTTCTGAAGCATTGAGAATTGCTAAAGAATCTACAAAAAAACTTCTTTTGAGTAATACCACCAGCATAGCAGTTATATTCTTCATACAAGGGAGATCGTCTTCACCTGCTGGATTTATAAAATATTGTTAAGTTCTACTTAATGGGAGTTGGACAAAAGACCACAATGCTTAACTGTGTTTCTTTTACTACATGTAAAACAAAAATTACAAGTAATCAGTGAAATGACACAGCAGGAAAAAAAACATGCAAAGGGAAAATTAACCAATTTAGAAATTGTAGTTGTGTGCTTCTGATTGTGAGCATTTTTTCTTTTGCTTTACCTTGATGCATTAGGTTTGTTTTTTATATCTAGTATGGAAAGACCACATAAAGAATCTCTTCACCTTTGACATTTTCAACTTCTTCAACCCCATAGTTTTCTGTGTGTCCCATAGTAGCTCTTACTCACGGCTCCTGCAACTTCTGTGTTAGTGAAACCAAAAAGTACAACAGTAACATGACGGTGCGTCTGTGCCCAAAGGCTCTGTAGCCTCTCAAAGTGAGCTAAATGATAGAAAATACCAAAGCATATAATAACTGAATCAGGAATTAACAATCTGGATGATAAGGACTTGCCATTTCCTATATGAAAAGTGTTCAACCAGAGGAGACTTTAAGGACTAGGAAAGGAAACAGTCAGTAGCAGCGCTCAACTTGTTTCACAGAAGACAAATTAACAAACTTGTCCCAGAATCTGGGGTTTAGGATTGTTCTTATTTCCATTTAAAATATGATGACGCTTATTAAAAGCATAGGAGATGTTTCTGTTCTTCCTTTGTCTTTTCCCCCCTTCCTTTTCTTCCTTTGACTGATACTTTCTTTTCACTGCTATCACTGCTATGGGCTTAGAGTCAGAAAATCAGGGGGGAAAATCTCCTTTTTTCTTCATTAATAAGGGATAAGGTGTTTGACACTGAAGCATGGGAAATGCCATGTTATATGAGGTGTCTGAAAGCCATTAGACAACACCTTATATTTATCTGTTGTTCAGTAATTAAATAGTTTAGACTATTTTCTCATCTTGGCCTCTGTTCCAGTTACACAGAAGATGCTTATTAGGATACCAGTTAAATATACTTGTTGGCTTTTACTTACAACTGGTATAGTTACATTTATTTAAAAGTTCACTATATTTTTTCTATGCTATCTATGTATTACAATACTGAGAGCAAGAAACCATCTTTTTTATCAGTTTCCAGAGGGAAATGCCTGAAAGATCACACTGCTGTAGAATGCAATAAAAGAACCTGAAAAATCTTTTATAATGGAGGTGTAGTGGTATGAATGGAGTCATCATACAACTTTATGTCAGAACATCTGCACTCTTCTTTGACACAAAGACCTCTCCATTAGCTGAGGGCCCTTTACCCACTGAAGCCATTTGAATCCATTCTTTGATCCCTGAAAAAACTCAGTTTTGACACTTTAATGCTATTCTGTCTCCAGGACAATATCACAAACAAAACCTTTTGTTTTGCAAAAAAGGGGATTATGACACTGGTCTAAGGACAAGAGCAAAATTATCTATTTTCGGTGATTTTCTACAGATAGAATTATACAGTGAATATATATATATATATGTATTTTTTAAGAAAGAGTTATTACTGGAAATACAAAGAGATTAAGAAAAAATCTATAGTCCAGATGTCATCTTTTAAGGGTTTCAAATAACCTTATAAGGTCTGAGTCAAATGGGAAGGCATTTTGTAGGATGAAAAAATCTTTGATATTTGCAAATTATGTGTAGATATCAACAATCTTCAAACCAACAGTTTATTTGAAAAAGAAAAAAAGATTCCAAAAGTTTCTGGGATGCTTTCATACAGTGATCAGCTCCTCAAGTTACAGTATTTTGGAAAAAATATATCATGTATCTCATGTCATCTCTGAGTATTTTAAGTTTACAGGTCTCATGGGTTCATTTAGGAATAAGAAAAGCCGTAAAAGTTAGACTTTTATGTGTCTTATCAAGGATATGTCAGTATATAGCATTAGTACTGAAATATAATGCCAATACGAAGGGTGGCCAACAAAGCTCCATTTAACTGAAGAAATCTGAAGAAAATCAGGGAGTGAAGCTGAATTTAGAAATGGGTCAAGGAGAGCACACTTTAAACAATTTGTACCTGTGAGGGAGTGCCTCTTCTTGAGATACTCTGACAAATGCAGAAAATTCTTGAGGAAATCAGGCTCTTAGCTGGAATGAAGGAGCTCAGCATCACACAAGGTTGTTTGGATTAAAACCATTTGGGGATATGAGTTATTTCATGCTTTTTCAAGGAACTGTATTCTGTTTCCATGCTACTTAATGGGGTTTTTTCTCCACAGACACTTCTGCTTCGCCATTTTGTAATACAAGTTACAATTCAACTATACAGAGAAATAAAAAAATAAGTAAAGCACCAAACAAGACAAAACATGAAACATGCTGGATGCTCTGTGTGGTTGTTATTCTCCATAGAATCTGTGTTGGAGGTCTTGTCAAATGGAAGAGTCATCATAGTATGCAGTCACACACTCTAGCACTTTACAAATGTCAGGCTAACACATCCAGTTTTAAAATATGTAGATTGTTTTATACAATTTCCTACACTGTGTTTTGATAACATTAAACTACTTTTAGTTGTATGACTGGATAGGAGACAGAAAGGAATACTGAGAGAGAGGGTAGGGGCGGGGAGGATAAGGATCAAGACCACAATCTGAAACTTTAAAAGTAAGAAAATCAGAAAGAAGAAATGAGCACGTTTTGGGACTGATTGTAATTTTCCTCAAGTAAGCCATAAACCTGAGAATTAATTTATCAGACCAGACCCTAAATCAGGTAATTGAATAGTTCTGAGTTCACTGGGCTTTTTTAGTTTTCAGTTGGCACTAACAGGCTACTAACCTTGGGCTGTGAAATTGCTGTAGCTCCATTTGTTTCAAAAAAAATCAAAACTACTTACTATCCTCTGAGGATTTGACCAATTGTTTAGAAATTCCACAGTTACAGCATTAAGGATGATGGAAAAACAAACAGAAAGACCTGAATCACTCTGAGTTTCTACTATGTCACTGAGCTGTCACTTTGAAAATCCCAGGCAGAGTGAGACAAACAAGCTTAGTGAGGGATCCCAGTGGAGCATTCTCCCTAGCAACAATAGTCACATAAAATGAGTTTCTGCATCCTCTTGTTCATGTAGCTATCTCTGGTTTAGAAACATGCAAATACTACAGTCAGAGTAATTTTTGAGTCAGTTGGTGTTGATAAAGATGCAAATGAGAGAAAAAAATTACACAATACTGTGCTTTCTGGTAAAGCATACATTGAAAAAAAAAATTGTCACTCTGCACATTGGAATTGTCTCTATTTTTTTATAGTGCCATCATATTAGTTTATATTTTTATATTCTCTTACAAGCTTTAAAGATTAGAAAATTGATATGTTTTGTTATGCTTATTTAGGAACAGTTTCAGGTCATGCTTCTGACCAGCTGAGGTCCCACCTATGCTTCCTATACACAGTTTATTTTTCCTATGATAATAGGGATAAGTTCCTATGGCATTTGTTTCTTTCAGTTTAATCAAACCTAAAATAGAAATAAATGTGTTCTCAGTTGTATCTTAATTCAGGCTATTTTGGAGTACTTGGATCTTACAGTCAGTGCATGTATAGTAAGGAGAATCAGTTGCATCTAAAGTGGCTGAAAGTGATTAGTAGCAAAAATTGAACGGAAAAATATCAGAGATGCTAAGAGTATGAGTCCATCCATCCTGGGCTAAAAGTTTCCCGAATGCAGGAACTGACAATTCACTTTTAGTAAACGACTGATTTCTTATTTCTTATTTCAATTTCTTATTGAAATTCTTGATCTATTTGTAAGCCAAAACACATAGGAGTAAGTTCTAAAAAAGTTACCTTGTATCATGTGAAAAAACCTATTCATTTTCTTTAAAACTTACATTTTGTAATTCAATTCACTCCCCTTATTTTTTATAAGAAAAGGGATAATTCCCTACTTGTATCTGCATGTCATTCATGATTTTATATTGAGCACATTTTCTCAAGATTAAAATCTTATTTGGTCTTCTATGCCTCCGATCTCTTGCAGCCTACCCCAGAACATTTTTTTAGGTTCCATTATTGCTTCATCTTCTTGAGACAGTTTGATCTGAACTATGAACAATGTTCAAGCAACACGACGGATTTATGTACTGGCATAATTACATTTTCTGGTTTGTTTTCATTTCCATTCCTGATATTTCTTAGCTGATCCTTTTTATCACATATTGACAAATTTTATGTTCTTTTTGAGAGAGCCATGTCATCTCTGCTACATTCAGGAAAGTATGCATTGCACAGCACATCTAAAACATGAGTAGCTTTCTAGATTTACAGCTCATTCTCACATCATAACACTCAAGTCCCAGTAACATCTGCTGTACACACTTTGGTGCATTCAGCTGTGATTTCTTCATGACATTTTGTAACGCTCTGTGATATGCCTGGACAAATATCCTGTGCCCAAAGGTGAAGAAAGTAGAATTATTCCATTTTGAAGATTGCAACCAGGAGCTACTTTCCTGAACACTGTCTGTCCTTGTTTTATTTAGAAAATGCTATCATCTCTATTTTTCTAAAGGCTGCTCTTCAAAGTCCTTAAAAAGCACTATAGTATGATTACATTGTAGGCTACTGCACTGATTTATAGTACTTCAGGATCAGTGACTCAAATATGTATTTCATTACTTCATTAAATATTGGTTCTTGATTTCCATTTATTTCCATGCTGCATTCTTTTTGTGTTACTTGAATATTCTCAGACTTTTGATTGACTTTTGTAAAGGAAATTGCTGGTCTGCTCTCTGTATCCTATGGCTTGTATATATTTGTAATAGCTTTCTGGATCCCAGTACCTTAAGAGAGTTTTTCAGAATCAAAAGATAAGCGAAGAAGGCAGTAGGTCATTCCAGCTTCAGTTTGACCTAAAATACTTTCTGAAAAGCTGCTTAATACAGTTGCATCTCCATACTATTGTTATGGATTGCCTCTTCTTTAATTTCTTTAAGTAAGGATGTCATCTGTTGTAAACAAGATGCTTATACTTCCCTTCAAAGCTTAGTTTACTTTATGTCAGTAATGACTTGCAGGCTCTGTTCATACTCAAAGCCCTTTGTACCCAACAATACTTGCCAAGAGGCATGTGAAACATTGCCAGGCTGTTCTAATGACACTGTAAAAATACATACAGTCAGCAGTTTAATCTGGTAAATCATGTAGAGTGTCCTCAATAGCTGGCAAAGATTAGTAATTCTTTTTCACTGTTTTGTATGAAGTAATCTGAACATTTCTCACAATACTAAATTTCTGTTTTTATTTATGCTAGTTGCAGTAAGGATATTGAAGTATTTTAATTTTTTCAGGTTTTTCAGTTCCTTTTGCATGATAAAAATCTTCATTTTGGATATGCCATTAAGCATGTGAATACATTTTGCTATAATTCTGCCTACAATCCCGAATAAGTGTTTCTATTCCTTTCCCATTTTGAGGATACCTTCAAATTATCCTCTGGTCATATCTATATATTGTACTGCTTTGTTGCCCAGCAATTATATCTCAAAGTAAAACATTTTTGGGTGTGTTTCTTACTAGATGTCTTATATTTGCCCACTGTCCTCACTATTAGAGTCATTATGAGACATCACAAACATTTTTCCTCCATTTGATTCAAATTAATACTGCTGTTTTGCAGCATTGCTTGGGTTAGAGGAATAACTGAATTAGCCACTAATCTGATAGCCTAGCTGCAAATATGAAATTTGAGTGGTGTTTGCAATATGTGTTCATTAAGCATGTGGATATATATGCTCTTTATAGGCTATAATCTCTTCTCCACTGGAGCTCTGAATCTATTCAGGCAACACCTGGACTGCAGATGATTTAGTGGGCACAGATAAGGCAGACAGCGGACACAGAAAAGGCTGAAGTCACTAAATACCTTCTTTGCCTCAGTCTTCACCAACGGGGGCTCAAGGGCCCCCGAGATCAGTGAAAGGGCTCAAGTTTGAGAGCTACTAGCAGTGGATAAGGGCTCAGTCAGGGATTATTTGAGAGAGCTCAACCTGTACAAGTACCTGGAAATCAACAGGCTGTGTCCAGTGGTGCTGGGAGATCTGGTTGCTCTCATCTTTGGCAGGTCATGGAGATGGAGGGAGAATTCCCAATAACTGGAGAAATACAAATATTGCACACATCTTCCAAAAAGGCCAGAAGAACAATCTCGGGAATTACAGGCCAGTCAGCCTCAGTTTGCTCCCTGTGGAAATTATAGAGCAAGTCATGTTGGAAACAATTTATATGAAGAAGATGATTGGGACTAGTTAGCATGGATTTCTAAAGGATAAATCATACTTGACCAACCTGATTGCCTCCTGTGATAAAATAACCAAGTCTGCAGGTGGAGGGAGAAAATTGGTTGCCACGTACTTTGACCAGTAAGGCTTTCAACATTGTTTCCCACAATATTCTTGAATCCAGGTTGGGACATTATGGTCTGGATAGGTGGACAACTAGATGGGTAAATAACTGATTGCATGTTCAGGCTCAGAATTTAATGGTTAGTGTGTCATACTCTTCCTCAGGGTAGGTAACATGTAGAATAACACAAGGGTCTATCCTGGATCACGACTTGTTTGGCATCATTATCAATGAACAGGAGGAGGCACTCTCATCAGTTTTGCAGATGACACTAAACTGGGGGAAAATTTAATACCACTCAAGGCAGGGCTGCCATCCAGAGGAATGTGAAGGAACAGACCAACAGGAATCTCATTAAATTCAACAGAGACAAAGAGAAAGTCCTGCACCTGGGAAAAAAAACAAGCCCTTGCAAAATTTTGGGCACTACTTGGCTGGAGGGCAGCTGTGCTGAAATGACCTGGGGGTCTTGGCTCACAGCAGGAAGATCATAAGTCAGCAGTGTGCCTTGACAGCAAAGGTGGCCAGTGCATCCTGGGCTGTACTGACAGAAGCATTCCTGGCAGATTATGCCCCTCTACTTAGCATTAGAGTAAGTCTGCAATACTTCATCCAGTTCTGGACCCACTGCATGGGAAAGATTGCAGCAAATTCAGCAGAGAGGCAGTGAAATGGCGGGGAGGTACAGCTCTTGCCCTATGAGGAAGGGCTGAGGGACTGGCACTTGTCCAACCTGGGGAAGACTTGGCTTCAGAGGAGCCTTCCCATGTTAATGAGGAGGTCATAAAGAAGACAGCCTTCTGACGTCCCCTCCAACATGAATTTTCCTATGATTTTATGAAACTCATGGGGTAGTTGTGACACTAAGACATGAGATAGTTTTGTTTCATCTTATCTAGTGACTGGACAATTGTTTTTTCTCAGTCTGTTGTGTATATTCTTACACTGTAGACACTGGACCAGAAAGGTCACATTCTTTGTCCTTTCTCTGGTTTTCTTTTGCCTAAACCTGCATATACTGCTGCAGTAGTAACAACTGTTTGAGTCTTTCCTCAAACAAACCCGCTGTCTTTACAGGTTGAATGACTCTCTGTGGAGCCTTCACATAATCTGTCTTTAGAGCCTCTATTCTACTTCAATAATTGCCCACAATCATACCTTTAGGTTAAGTTCCCCAGCTGTATCTGTTTGCTCCATTCTCAGGTGTTCCTTCCCCCCC
>JANZLQ010000029.1:36701270-36729339 GCA_026212715.1 Elanus axillaris | reverse complement strand
CCCCCCCCCCCCCCCCAAACACAGGTTTTTTTCCTTTCTGTGGGTCCTGGTAGTCTGAGTGCTACCACTGCTTCTCATTAATCACATGAGATTCCATGGATACATCCACAAGACATAAGCTAGCTCCAAATACTCAGTTATCTCTACATGAAATAACATAGCAGCTGTGGAAGTAGTAGTTCAGATTATCACTTATCCCAAGCCAGTTGCCATGTTTCTCAGCAAGATTACTGATTACTCAGTTGAAGCACTGCACTGACTCATCTGAGCATATATAGCTATGGTACTAACTCATGCGTAACTCATTTAAATGTCTCTGAATAGCACTATATTACCTAGAATAGGTATTGCCTGCATTTCTAAAACTAAACAGGTTTTATTTAAAACAAACAAACAAAAAGTCTTAAGGAGAGAGTGTAAATCATACAAATAACATCCAAACCA
This sequence comes from Elanus axillaris, assembly GCA_026212715.1. NCBI lineage: Eukaryota > Metazoa > Chordata > Aves > Accipitriformes > Accipitridae > Elanus > Elanus axillaris. Next base: position 36,728,895 of record JANZLQ010000029.1, on the reverse strand, counting down.
CAGTAGACAGTATAGATTTAAAAATATGCTCCATTCTGTCCCCTATTGTATACCTTCATTCCCATGTTAGACCATTCTACTGTTTTCCAATGAATTCACAAATCTTGAATATTGAATTGAAACAATAAGCAGAGTCAGGTATACAAAAATGTAGAAATAGCTGTATACACTAACACAAAATATGTACCTCACAGTAGAGGGTCCTTGGTTTCTTTTCCTCACAGCTACCACCACTTTTTTTCCAAGGAATTGCTTAAGTAAAATCTAACAGAATAGCAAGAAAGTTTCCAAAATGTACAGTACTTAATTCAAAGCAGGCAACTCCTGCAGCATTTAGGCTGGAAGTCAGTGTGATTCCATGTTCCAGTTTCAGCCATGGCACTGACTGACTTTGGACAACTTTGCTGACTTTTTCTCCTTGTTCCTTATTCAGCTCAGCTGCACAGTTGAGCAAAAAGCAAGTCACAGTGACAGCCAGCTGCTATGCCTAACCCGTACTCTCTGAGGAAATAAATTGAAAAGGAATAGGGTGGGATCAGAACACGCTAAACCACCTACCATTTCAAAACATACAATTGTAGGTACCAAAGAAGTATCTAAATGAAGTGCACAGTCTCAAAGTTTAGTGGGCATCACCAAGATTTTTTTTGGTTGGACAGGTTTTTAATCTCAAGAAAAAACGCTGTTGCTGACATTTTGTGAGGTGACAAAGCACTATTTAATACCTGGCACTTGGATTCTACCTTCTGTACATCCTGTTTTCTGCTTATGATAATAAACATGTTTTATTTAAAACTGTATCAGGGTAATGTTAAACACTGCTAGTGCTTGGCAGCCTATGTGTAGTCAATGAACTATGAGCAGTAAAAGTCTGTAACAATGTAAAATCTTGCTAAAGTTCCCACTATCTCTCTAATCAGAATGGATTTAAACACTGTGAGTGAGAGGAGTTTCAGTGCTCCATCACTGAGCAATGTCAGCATTGAGACATACTGGCACAGCAGTGTGGAGAGCACAGTACTGCTGACATCCCTTTTATAGCAGACAGGATTTCAAATTTGATAATATATTCATCATCAAATTGGCTTCACGAACAGTAATAGCTTCTGTGTTTGCCAATGGGATTAATACCACCTATTCTGGGTCTTGTGCAGAATGAGGAGGAAGTGTAGCCTGCTGTTGCAGATTTTGTAAAAACATAAGACTTAAGGCAACTAAATAAATTTAGTTAAGTGCCTAAAATTAGGTAACTGAATTAGTGGTTAATACCTGACTTCATAGTGTACTATTGTGTTGCTCCAAGAGGAGGTAAAACCCCTAAATTTGTTACAAAAAGCAAGAAGTCTGGGGGTTTGTGTGTTTTACCTGGTACAGTATATTTCCCAGTCCACGATGAGTCTGATTAGTAAAGAGGACAACCATAAGGTGTTCATGAATGAAAGGCAGTAGGCAGTCTCTCTCACAGTGTGCCTTGCAAATGTTCACAGATTTCATGCTCCTCTTAGTCTTATGCTTAGTCACCAATGACAGGTCACAACTGTAAGGATAGCTATACTTCATCTTGGTCTCTAGATCAATCCTCAATTTGTTTTCACTGCCATGAGTGCTAGCAGTGTAATTCTGGGACTATGCCACAACCACAAAATGTTTGTTTTCAAAGTAGGTTTTGGAGTAACTGAAGCTAAGGAACACATTTGCCCTTTATCTCAACATGCTTTGTAGCACTAAACATAATTGTGAACAGTTTATTGCAGAATTCTTAGTCTTGTACACTTAAGACAGCAGAAGACAGCATACTGCTGTGAGGCATCTTGCCAGAGACTAGTGATTTAAATGCTGTGATGTCAACACTTTTTAAAGCACATGGTTGAAGTGCCATTGTTATCTAACCCTTATTTATATCTTATAACTGGCAAACACTGAGGTACAGAACAGAACTCTGCACCATGCAGATACAGCTGAAAATATAACACAGCCCAAGTATTGTCATTTCAGAATGAGCTATAAACCTGATTTATTACACGTACTCTGTCAATGTTACACCAGGGATGGAGTGGTTACAGAACCCTTTACATTGTAAGAATGTATGATTATGATTCCTCCTTAAGAAGAAAGATGATTTTTTACAAAATACTTAGTATTTTTCAACATGCTGGGCTGTGTAGAACTGATAATGAGTTGAAAATTAAGACTGTCAGCAGTACATTTTACAAATGAGCATATAATCCAGTTGAATCCAGAAGCTATAATGAACTTTTGGTTTGGATTCTTCTAGGAGGGAGAAGGGCTGAGCTGGGTGGTTTGGGTTTGGTATTTTGTTCCCTTGTTTGGGAGTTGGGGCAAGAAAGAGAAGCTCATGGGGGAGGGGAATCGACCAGTTCATTACAGCTCTAGAAAGCAGCCCTAGAAGTACTGCGACAGAAATAAAAATATGCTTTACCATCATCTTGCAATTTAAACTACTATAACAAACATAATCTAAAGCCCTTCATCAGTACAAATTCCCAATGAACTCAATGGTAATTTTGCCTGTGTGAAGACAGAGTGTGACAAACACCTCTCTGAAGGAGGCCAACACAAAGTTTATGCAGAACTAAAATCTGTCATATATTCTGTTTTGAAGGCTTATGTCTGATTTAGGTGATTAATTTTTTTTAAAATCTCAACTTGGAACCTGCAGGATTTTCTCAGAAATTATACTTACCTCTCTCATCATAGTAATGCTCACCTTTTTTAAGATTTTTAGTTAGTATTGCAAGCATTGCATCACATATGTCTCACTTTACTGGTGATAGCAGTCTCCTTAGACATAACTGGCTAATTTAGCATTTTAATCACTTGGGCTATGTTAATGTAGAACAGCTAAAAGAACACTAATTTTGATAGGATAGTTATATGAACAAACAGCAGAAGATTTCACCCATTCATGAATTAATAAAAAAAAATGCAAATCAGCTTTACAGAGGCAACTGCAACAAGACAAATGTTCTTGACATTAAACACAGATGTCCAACTACTTTACAAGAAAAAGAATCTTATGGTTTTTTTTAGATCCACTTGCAAACGTAAATTATATTATCACTCATTTTCATTATTTTCAGTTTTTAGCTACTCAAATATTTATCAAATATTTTTTTGATGACTGGCACCATGTTCTGCTGAGGCCATATTCTGGCTCCCTTATTCACAGGTACTGGATATATTATCCATGTGTACTTTACTTGCATTAAGCTGGACATCTTGAGGAGTAAGATGCTATTCAATGAAAGGATGCCAGAACATGTCTGCAATTGCTCATGTAATTGGGCATTTGGTCATGGTTTAAGGGAAAATATTTTCAGAGAGATACTAAATAATTATGTAACTTACATTTTACATCGTTCTAGTTATCTCAGATGAGAACATTTTTCTGAGTGAGGGTGGTGGATTAGTAGGAGATGACAACTAAATAGTTGAGGTAAGGAGAAAAAAAAAATCTTCCACCTACAAAGGATAAGAACCTGGCCTGAACTAATGAATAAACAATACTTGCCTTTTGATTCAACATGTAAATGTTTGATAGATATTATCAGGTAGATAGGTAGAAGCAATGTGGTAACAAACATGAACAGGAAATGTGAACTGAATCTGAACTGATCTAACTGGACAGATGAGCAGACAAAAAGCTTTTGATAGCAGTACTGTGTGATTTTGTTTGTTTGTTTTTAAAGATATGGGAAGAATCATGCAGGCTGCTGTGTAAGGGGGATGATTAAATAAGAATGTTCAAAGAATATTGTGAAAACGATGGAAGAAGATTTGGCAATTGAATCAATATGGGAGGGTCACTATGGAGAGGAAAACATGAAAAAAGAACATCAACAAGAAAGTATTTGCACCAAAAGTCATGCAAACTATGTAGCAAAGATCTTAACTGATGTTCTACCCTGTTTTCAGGATATTCATATGCAGGGGAAAAAAGCAAAACCCAGTGAACAAAATTATCTTTGTGAGCATCTGCAAGAAAAATGCTCACTCTTACCTACTTAATAATTCTAAATGTACAAACTAGAAAGATGTCCAACTTGAGTATATAACAGATGTATGACTGCATCTGGGAATCAATACATTATGTTCACAGAATCATCACCTTACTTCCCACAATAACATTTTTTAATTTGCCTTTATTTAGTGCTTCAGCTGCTGTCATATATGATGTAATCATAGTATGAGAGATACCCAAGTGTAGTGATCAACATTAAATAAGTTTGTCAAAATATATAGGGGGGCTTCTCATCTTTTATATCAGTGTGCATCTTTGTAGAACTGATAAATCAAAAAATTACATTAGAAATAAAGACGTTAGAATAAAGGAATTAACAAGACAGGAAAAATAAACTATGTTTGGAGAGAAGTATCATACATTCAAAATTAAAGACTGAAATGGATGAAAGTGATAGCTGGATATTAGATCCTTGTAAGGGTCTTATTGCTTTGATGAAAATATGATACCCCAGTCCCTTGAAGCTTTAGCACTTTACAGTGGAGAATGACGTTCATATTTTTTTTCTTCAGTCCACTACGAATTTGATAATCCCTGAACACTTACTTGGGTTTGTGTCCAATGTAGCATCTATAATAAGATGCAAATGGAATAATATTGTACTGTTTGACTAGATAAACACATATGACAAAGCATATGGTTGGTATAACATTAGTGTATCACACCAAAATTTGTATACCATGGATAAATTATACCCACTGCATTCAATAACCCAAATAATTCAGGATAGAGCTTTCTGTTGCTCATTCAGCCACAACAGCATGTTCATGTTTTTTCTTATTGAACAAATTCTTAAATTTACATTGTAAAAGTATAGAGGATTCATAGAATGGAGATCATTGACAAAAAATGTTACCAACTTTCCAGTAGAGCATGTAGAAATAAGCATTATGCTGGTGCTTACAAGCAACTTCATACGCTTGAAGCAATCACCACAACAGAGTTCACAGTTGCACAGAGGTCACAACTGTCATCTCGGGCCCTGACTCCACAGCTCAAAGCTATTAGCATTTTATATGGCTATCTTTCTGAACTCAAATGGAATTTGGGTGTCAGGTACATTTCCAGCTTTTATTTCAACATACTTAAGATGAGTTCTTTTGAGATTTTGTTTCCAAGTCCCTTAAATATGTATGTACAGCATACCATGATTTAGAGGAGCTACAAAGTATGAACTAAAGCTGCTTATGGCATCAGTGTAAGTCAGACTGCAACCATAAATGGTATTGGAATTTGTAACCTTTCAATCCTTTTTCAATTTTTTAATTTATGTATTTTTGTGCGCACCTATTTTTGTAACCTCAGATGAATAAATACATGTACATACTAGTATCCTTGAAGCTTATTTGAAGCTCTCTTAAGGTTATTATTAATGGGATTTGTAGCCAAGCATCTCTGTTTCTTGCTGTTAAAGAACAGAATGCTCAAATTATCTATGTTCAAAGAAGACATATATAAATCCTTCCTTTTACTCCTGTGCAGATATTACTAGTGGAAGAGGTTTTCTAGAGATGCATCTCAACACTGTTAATCTTCTGTGTTACAATATAAAATTATAAATAGAATCCTTTGTGTTATACAGAAAGGGAATTATTTTTTGTGTGTGTGTGGAAACTTTGCCATTGCAGCAAGTTTCAAATTTCAAACTGTTTACACTGAAGAAGTCATCCTTCCCTTACTGGACGGTCTTGTGACAAAACCTACAAAATGTAAGCTACCACTGTGGTGTAGCAGAGTATCAGTGTTGTGCCTGTGTGTACACCCAGTGCCCTTTCTTACTAACTCCCTGGATGATCTTGGAGCTCCCCACTTCTGCATAGAAGAACCAACAAACTGGTCTGAGACAAAGGACTCACAACAATGTGAGATTTATATGGTCTGGGAGACTCCCCAGCTGCACCTGGGCCAGACACTATTTGCATGTTTGATGTATTTATTAACCCCCTGGGTGGAGAAAGTAGCCAGACTGCCACAGACTGTCCCTGCTGTAAAACTGATGAAAATTGTATAGAAATAAAAATGTTGTAAATAGTCAGTAGAAAATGTTCTTGCAGATGCAAAAATGTGCACGTAAGGTAATCTTCTGCAAATAGATGACATAGCTTAGGGGTTTTTGTACATAGTTTAAAACAATTAATAGAAATTAATCATGCATGTGCTGAGGTGGTTATGTGGGACCATGGACCAGCTGGATATAAGAGCTGAACAGATCAGTGGTTCGAGGAGCCCCATTCCAATCCAGCTGGATGTCGTTGCAAGGACTCTTGCAACAAAGACTCCTATCACCCTCTGGACTGTGACCAACCATCCTGCCACACAGATTCAATTCCCTAAGCAAGCATTACACTATGCAAAAAATCCCAATATATTAGCTTGTTTGTTTGTTTGTTTAATAGACATTACGTGCAATAGCATTCAATTATATATGTGTGTGGAAAATGCAAAAAAAAAGAGAACAGAGATGCAATACACACACAAACAGCACAGACATGGAAATTCTTGTACAACCTTTTTTTACACCAGCACATTTTCAACTTCGGTTCTCACCTCTGCTCAAAGGACTAACTAGTGTTAAAGTAAATGGCAAACAGTAGACAGCAGATGAAAAAAAGTATGAAATTAGGCTCAGCCATTCTTAAAGTATAAGGTTTAACATCATCTTAAGAAAAAAAGAGCTGTACTTCTCTTTTATTCCCTACTTTTATGAGGGGAAAATTAGTGACCATCTGTGCATTGGAATTAGCAGATTTGTTGCAGTGAACTATACATAAATAGTTAGCCAGCGCTATCAGAGATCTTTGTGATGATTCCTTTAGAAAGATAATATAGATGAAAAATTCAGCAGACATCAAGGTAAGGTAATTGGCAGAGTCTTCTCTAGGAGCTATTTCAAACAAAAGATCAGTAAAATAACAAGCAGCAGTCCAGGAACACTATCCATAAATTTCTGGAATAAGTTACGATCTTTATTCAAGATCTAGTCACACTTCAATGTGAAGCTGAAAAATTACACTGAGGTCTTATGCAGCAGGATATCTTTCTTCAAGAAATTGTCTAATAAAATCACCATGTCACAAAATTATCCTCTGGTAAATCCATTGCATCTATTTCTTATTCTTTCTGTTTTCCTTTGTAAAATCTTAATGGTATATAACAATGAATGAAAAGTAGTATTTGAGACTCCATATTTTTTATTTAATATTGTATGTTAGTTTGTATTTTCTTCCACTGAGAATTTCCCAATAAAACTAATGGATTCGAATGGATACAGTGAGTTCATGACATGGCCTTATCTATCATAGGTTGCAGTTTTAGATATGCAGTCCAAGAGCTGTAAAATTTCTCTTTTTCTGTTGGAAATTTTCATTCTGAAGAACAGTCCCAAATAAATTTTAGAGTATTTTGCTCTTGCAGGATGGCTGGATTTTTTGGTCCTGTACAGTATATCCTAAGGAAAAAGCTTATAGCTGTCAAGCCTTTTATCTTAAAATTTCTGTGCTGAATTTGGAAAGCACTTTCAATTTTGTGTGTGCAGCTGTGGGCAAAGAGGACCAAAAATTTCTGTGTTTTGTAATGGTTTTACCTTTATATCAAAGAGAGAGAGAGAATGAAAGCTATTGAGACTGAGACCAAATTACTGATTTAAAAAATGAGACGTGGGTAGCTGGGGGTGTTCCAGTTCAATATCCTGATCATAAAATGAATGGGAATGCTTCAGGGATGAAATATGCTTGAACATAGACACAGATGACAAACAGAAACTTACAGTTACATTTGGAGTTAAGTTAATAATTCACACTTGAACTATTCATCCTCTATTTTACTTTCTAAATACCTATAAAAGGCAAGATATGCTAGTCAAAGGAGCTTATGGTTACCACATATACACAATTTGTTGTCCAGCTCCTATTGCCAGCTAGGTGATTACCCTCATGACAGCTTGGTATGCAACATCTTGGTGTATTTCTGTATTACTCCTTTAACAAGGTATCTTTTATTTTTTTTATTCTTTCTGTATGTCTATTACTTTACTGAATTGATTTATTTTACTGAATAGGTGTAAGCATTTGGTACAATTTGTGGGTTACATAATTTCTTTGTCATCTTCTGTCATTCAGGCCAGTGACTCTCTTTTTAATTTTTTTTTTTTATTAAACACTTCAGGTATGTTAGTGTTAGCGTGATCCTTTCTTCCAAAATCTTATTCCCCTATCTACAGGTTTTTGCTTAGAATTCTGTTTTCTAAACTATACAGGCAAATCTTTATTTGTAATTCAGAGTTGCAGAACCTGAATCATTTTGTTTGCCCTCTGCTGTATCTTTTCAATCTCAACAAGGTACTTATATTGAGAAGAATAAAATTGCATGTTTGTCCTGGTTTCTGCTGGAATAAAGTTGATCTTCTTCCTAGTAGCTGGTATAGTGCTGTGTTTTGGATTTAGGATGAGAATAATGTTGATATCACAGTCAGGACAGATGATCCAAATGATCCAAAGGCATATTCCATACCATATGACATCATGCCCAGTATATAAACTGGGGAAATTGCCTGGGGGACACTGTGGCTTGGGGATTGGCTGGGCACTGGTCAGCGGGTGGTGAGCAACTGTATTGTGCATAACTTGGGTTGTATATTCTAGTTGTAGTAGTGTTTTCCCTTCCTTTTCTGTCCTATTAAGCTGTCTTTATCTCAGCCCCCAAGTTTTACTTTTTTTTTTCCAATTCTCTCCCCCATCCCACGGGGGCAGGGGGACTTAGCAAGCAGCTGTGTGAAGCTTAGTTGCTGACTAGGGTTAAACCACAATAATATGATTTAAAAAAAAAAGAATTCAATTTTTAAACCATTATCTGGGGACCAATATAGCGTGCATTATTAGCAGTGCTTTTCTTTGAAGCCAGCATCAGTTGTGAGATGAATTCAGGTCTCCCTGACTGCAATAAAAGTAAATGGAGTATAATGGGCCAAGGTGTTAAACAACGCAAGGCTTTTCAAGCTAAATTTTGTCTCACGGTCAAGTGAGCCTGACGTACCATGGGCATTAGTATATGTAAGATTTACAGTTAATGCAAGCCCTAACAAGAGTTTGGAGGTCAAACCAAGAGAACCTGTGCAAAATCAAAGTAATTCTTTAGATATCTACTGTAGGCACCAGCTGGAGCCATGTGTCATCATTAACGGTTTAAAAGGTGCCTTATATATACAAAGTGTTTCACAGAACAAATTAAGACAGGAAAGCTTAAATTTTAACATTATTCTGTGACTTCAGTTAGATAGATCCTTGGAGTTGAAATTTCAAGTTTGTGCTTAATATTCAACACTTTGCTACATTAGAGTGAAGTAACATTCAGAATTTCAGAAAATGATAGCAACCTAAGAGAGGAGAAAAGAAGATGAAGGAAAAGACAATGAGATTATCCTACCACTGTTCTTATATCATTTTCATACTTCCTAAATATTGCAGTCTTATTGTTTCACTAAAATAGCAGAATTTGTTGATTATTAATTAATCCAGTGAGAAAACAATATAAAGATTGGATCACTTCAGCTCTACTCTGCTCTACTAGCTGAACAAATCAATGGCTGCATTCCAACATACAGTGAGGTAAGTCATTTGTATCTTAAAGTAAAATCTTCAATATGACCCACACTTTTTTTTTTTATTTATTTTTTTATTGGAGACAACAGTACCATTAGATGGCACTCTGGGTAAAGTTGAAAAATTACTTTGTAAGGCTGTTGCAACTCAAATATTTAATCAAAGCATAGTAAAAGAGAGTAAAAATAGTCTATAGTGAACATCAAAGAATTATTTAGATATTAAATTTGAGTACAACATTTTGCACCACTTATATATATATATTTATTTTTTATTAGATGAGAGGTAATGGTAATGAATGCTCCCTATAAAGAAGACACACTAACTTGTTATTTTTTAATCTTGTTCTCAGCTTTCTATAGGAGATATTAAAGGCAAAATAAAGAATGTCAATATCCAATGATGTAAGACAAGTATCTCGCAACATGAATTTTTGACAGTACTATTTGCTGTTTGAAAAAAGTAAGTTACCTCTTAGGCATGTGCGACCACCTCATACATACTTATCTGAAAGTGAAAGCCTGAAACAATTTTGATTAATATCAAGCTTGGCTTTCCTTTACTTTGTGTGTTTAAGTATTAGAGTGCAAAAAAACATGTTTTTGAAAGGATGTTCCAAGATGTTGTTTGTTATATTTTTGACAGAAGAAGTCTCCATGTCAAAAAGAAGCAAACAAAAATTCTGAAACTCAAAGCAGTCAATTATTTAATGGAAAAATTTTGCTCCTGAACTTCTAGGCCAGCCTTTCTATCTTTTCATCTGTGTCTACCACTACAGTCATCCTACATCCTGGTGGACACAAACCCAATAGAAAATTTAAGTAATGATACACAAAATAAATCCTTAAAAAATTGTCCTTTGACTCCAAAATTACCATCAGTTAAAATCAAGCAACCATGAAGCCAATGGAACCCTGTGCAGTTGCAAAGGTATACTGATGCAGAGCTGGGTGAAGGTCTTAAAAATTATTAACTGACTTGTTTTGTATGCACATTTAGATTGCCACAGCAAGAAAACCTTACACTTCAGAGGTTTAATTCTACTTTCAAGCTGTACTTAATAACTTGTTTTCACCCAATATTCCAAAGTGTTCCAACAGCTGTAGATTTAATCTCTAGACACCTCTATCCCAACTAAAGCATCAAACATATTGCAAGCGAATGCTGTGAATTCTAAATTAGGCTTTTTATCATGAACACTAGCTAATATACTTCACTCTGCTCTATGGTGTGAAGAAGAGCAAATGAAAGTTAAAGGGCTGGAAACATCCTCCGATATGCATCTGGGGAGTAAAATATTCTCAGTATTCTTCTGCTGCTTCAACCATGTGAAGCTAAGTTACCAGAAAATCATATTTTGGAGGCTCATCAAATTTTTAAGGTCAAGTTGTCAAATAATTTATGTCATGCACTTTTGTGTGCTGAGGAACTCATTAGAAAATCTTTGATAATTGATGATGGGAGAGTGACACTGTCTCCTAAACATAAGATGAGAAAAAATTTAGCCTGAATACAGTATTAGTATCCACTCACAACATGACATATAACACTACCAGTTAATAGTACCAGAAGATTAATTGATATTTCAAAACTGGTCCATGTATTTTATACCTTGTTTCTATCACCACTCTTGGTAAACATTAATCTCTTCTCCTTCCTGCCCACCAGCATGTTGCCACAAGAACTCCCATTCTCCAGGAATGATGGTCTTGTTTGATACTCAGCCACAGGTTTGAAGCTGCCTTTCCTTCTGTGTGCAGCCTTCACAAATTACGCTCCACTCACCTGTACTGGGAAGAATTTAATAATTCTGCCACCACTAGGGCATTATAGGCTAGAACCAAGTCTTCAGTAATTCCCAGATGATCCAGCTGAGCTCTAATAGTGCTGTTATTCACTTTGTAATTCTGTGTTAAGAAAGATAGGTAGTAAAGCTATTAAACTAAAAAATTTAAAAAAAATAAAAAAGGAAATATTTCAGGAGGAAAGCTTTTAAAATTTGAGAATTTTCATTCACCTCACAGAATTATTTTCTACATCTTGGTTGTAATCTAGTAAAATATATCTTCTCAGAGACTTGTTCTTCCTTCTTCCTTTGCAATAATCCCTTTGATGTCTTTTGTGTAGACCTCTTCTCATCTTGCCCTTGATTATTATCAGCACTGAAAGAGTTGCTCACAGGTAGTTTTCCTTCAGCTATTTTTAATTTTTTATTGTTTATTCAACCAGTCAATTAAACTAAACCAATGTAGTCAATTCAGTAGACATTTCAGCAACTGGATCCATACAGATCTTTTTATTTAAATTCTTATATGGAATTTCAGAGTTTCCTTTGCAATGGGAACTGTAGTTTTCCAAATACATAGTTATTTTCTTGATGCTTCAGGATTTCATCAATGGATGAATGAAATAATTGAACTGTTATCAGTGTAAATCTCTCTCTGTTGTTTGGCTGCAAAATTCAACTCTGTGAAATACCAGTATTTTTAAAGATAAAATAAAAAAAAAAATAGCAGCACAATAGCTTTTGGTTGGTTGGTTCGTTCATTCATTTTCAAAACCACCCTTGTGGTGCAGGAGAAATGGGAATACAAAGATAAATAGAGAAAATGGAGAAAAACAGACACAAAATGACATATTACATACCTAGTTTCAAAACAGAAAATTCGCAGCTGTTTTCCAATGCAGTTCACCTAGATGAGATAACACAGAAAGCTAGAACACTATGAGGCAAATGTCTGCTACAGAAGGTCCCAAAGAAGGTGAACAGTAGGGAGTCAGCTGCACTACACTTTTCCATTAAAGTATAACAGAAAGCTATGCTGACTTTCATGGAGTATGCTGACTCTGGAAAAAAAGTAGCCGTCATTAAGTGTCAGACAAAAGCTTCCCTAACCATGAACTTCTCCGAAGGCCTTCTACCTGGTGCCTACCTTTTTTATGTATCTGATACAACTGCAGATTCATCCATCTTTATAGACCAAATAATACTGTGGTGTCATTATGTTCATATCTTTCCCTTATCCTTGTCCTCGCACTCACAATAGACTGATATGGCCATGCAGAAAGTTCTGTAAAAGGTGTAACAAGGCTTCCAGTGCCCTTAGACTTTCTGCATCACCTCTGGCAATCCCCTGAGCACATCAGCAATGATATCAGGAATGCTTTTCTACAAAATCCTAGTTCTATATTGGTACAAAGGCCAATTGGATGCTCTTAATACTTCGCATAAATGAAAACGCAGAGACACTAGCTAACCCCAGACTATGAAGAGTTTAAAATGGCCAACAGGAACCAGATCGATACCCTGTCTTTGTGTTCATGGTATAGAGCTGGAGTTTGTCTACAGTTTACAATGCATGACACAGTAGTTTCCAGTATATAAACTTCCAACTACTGACTGATGCTTCAAAAAAAAAAAAAAGCTTTCTGCTTTTCTTCTCCTTCCTTTAGTTCAAACTTCCTTACTCTTTTTTTTCTGTGCTGATGGACATGTTAGAGGAGGTCATTAATACGCTAAACAATCCCCTCTAGTATATTAAAAAAAGGGCAACATTTTATTATATCTAATCATATGGAGTGAACTGCAAACTGACAAACTGTCTGGGGATGTCACAAATCTTTACACCTATACTACACGGGAATTCAAATACTGTAGCTTTTTACTGTGCACTATTAAAACCAGAAATATAGCAATGACTTATCAGCATTTTTTAAAGTAAATATATTTCATTGTCTTTCTCATAATCTTCACTGAAACTATAAGACAATTGTCAATATTTGATGGACATTTACTGCTTGACAATTCTTTCTTAGGCAGGTGGAATAGTCATCATCATTATTATTATTATTATTAAATACTGGTAATTATTATTACATGACCATAGGTGTTAGTATATAATAAACAGTATTTTGGTAGCACCTGTGAATAGACTTACTCAAAAGCAAGAATTTTATTCCACACCAGAAGTCAAGGTTTTGAATGCATTTACATTTTGTATCAGGAAACACACACAAAAAAGCCCATAAACAACCAACAACAACAACAAACAAAATCGAAACCAACCAAACAAAAACCCCTCTACTAAACAACACACAAGAGAAATGCAAAAAAATTCCAGTATAACAAAAAGTCTAAGAAATTAATACACACTCACATGAGTGACTGGGCTACTACTGGTGTTGCTTACCATATGTGACCGCTTCCCATCTAACTCCTGCAGTACATCTCACTTTCTTTTTCCTACATTGCCACAAACAGGAAAAGTTTTGGAAACAGTAACAGTGACATGAGTTTAATAATAGATTATGGAAAAGTGTGCAGATGCAGCTTTCTATTGCTCCTAACTCTTCTCAAAATAGTTTCAGTATGTTGATTATCCAGCCAGCTGCAGGAATATTGATTATGTTTCGTTGGTCAACAAAAACTTACGTATACTCTGGTTGAATGACCATCAGGAATACATGGGTTGATGGACTAGCCAACTTAGAAGTCTGAGCTGTGTCCAAGCTGCTAAATAGTCTGAACAGCACATATGGTCTCAGCCATCAATGGGCCCAGAAATTACTTTATGCATGGATACAGTTTACAAGTTATGTAACACAGAGACTGTTCTTCTGTCTAGTATGTGGAATGATGGAAACAGATGTTAAGGGACTGGGCTAAAGGGACAGGGGGAGAAGAAGACAGAAATCTTAGTATATGTCTATATCAGAATTTAGTTTAGCCCTTGAGAAAATGATCTATAGAACAAAACAGATGGTGCTGAAGATCCAATATTCAACATCTGCTTTTCAGGGGGGTTCTTCAGATTAGCTGTTGTCTCATCCTAAGGGATGAATGTTCATTAATGTCAAGAATGCATTAGGTGTGCTTCTGGGGTGGATCATTTGGTTTAATTTCATCTAAAAGGAATCTAGTTTGTGAGCTCCAAGCCTGCACTGTGATGCAATCTGAAATCCAACGGCTGGAACAATAGATTTGCTTTGCACTCTTAAGCTAAACAAATTGTAGACACACCCTTAGGCATTAGAAATTGCTTATTCTTTTTAATATGTTTTGTCCGCTGCCTGTAGGCTGTATATACACAGTGCATTGAATGTCAATGAGTATTTAGGATATTAGTATTGACTAATGGAAATATTTTATTCTAACATAAATCCATTAGGAATTGTCTTAGACATAAGATGAAATATCAGTTACTAAGAAATCTGCAGGTGATAAAACTCTAGTTCTTGCTTCAAAGATCCAGGTTGTGAAAAGAGTGACTGAAGCATTTATTTAGCATCATCACCAATTATTTCCTCATGATGCATGGAATAATGTGAATGATGAGTAAATATCCTCTAAACTTGCTGTATTTTTCAGTGTAGGTGTTCCCTCCCACACAGACTAAATTTTGTTAACTAGGTCTGGAATTCACCAAATGTGGTCAGTTTATTGATGTTATCTGAAGAGTGTCCAACCCTAAACTCCTTGAAATACTGTAACAGTTCAGAATTAAGAAGGTGAGTATGGTGACAATTAGCAGCCAACCATGTTTTATAATGGCAGAAACATGATTTTATTTTATCTTATTAAAGAAAATAAATTTATGTCAACATGTTTAAACTTTTACTGAATCACCCCTGACATGATTGTCACAAGGGAGTTCAGGGATGTGGGACTGTAATACCTTGCAATAGTTTGCAAGAGGAATAATGGAAAATTCCAGAATGGTCTCCAAGGTCACAAGCACAGGATTCACAAACAAACTCAGAGACTTCAAAGATAAACAGTGCTTCATGAGTATTTGCAGTGAAAAAGACTTTTCACTTAACAACATGAGAGCATGAAGAGTAGGCACTATTGAAAGCTGTTTAAAGCTCGTTAACAAAGAGACTTAAAAATATGTGATCTGATCTTGTTTAATGTTCAAAACATCTTTTGATTTTGATAAAATGAAGATCACCACCAATACAGAATATACTCCTATGAGCATTTTACTGTACAGAAAAAGTGAATATTATCCCCATGTTAACTGTGCAGGAATATGTAGAGAGGTTAAGTGACTCCTTTATGTGCAAAATGAGAAGATAGATGCAGGTAGATAATAGATAATATTTAAATTTATTCTTCCTCTGTTCACTGCACTATGTCTTTTGAAATTACAATGTCAGAGTGAGTTGTACAAAATTAACAAAGCCACCAAAACATCACCTAAGATTTGAGCCCAAACATAATGTATCAACCATTTCAACACCTCCTTGCTGGCAAAAGCTTTTTTCTCAAAGAAAAGAATTATTATAAAAGAACAGCAGTTGACAAAATTGCAATCTGATTTTTTCTAAATTTACCCCTTTCTGGAATCAAAATGGTCGTGGAATTTCAATTGATATACAAGTTTTCAAAATATCAATCTAAATCATTCAGATCAAGCCATCCTATCCAATGCCTAGGAATGTCTTCCACTTGCAAAGACAGAAATATAACAAAAAGAGAAAATATTCTGAAAAACTCATGGAAATGTGAAAGGGAAAGGAAATAGTCTAAAAGAATACGGGGAAAAAAGCAAATGAGTCAAGGAGAGCATTTGAATTTCTTACCTGAAAATGTTTATACTCTTGATTCAATATTTTCATGTAAGAAATACAGTTCTGTACCTCAGACATACATAAGCAAAACATGACACAAAAAACAGTTTGCAGTTACTTGCAGTGCAAAATTCTGTATTCAGAAAAGGAAGATAGTGCTTCTTCTGTAGCCACAGTGAACTGGTCCTCTACCACATCTGAATGTATGCTAGATTTTTATGAAGAGAAGCACATACAGCTAAAAAGAATATTTTAAGAAGAGTGAGTCAGGCAGAAAACAGACTAGAGAGGATCAGTAGAAAAAAGCAAAACAGAGTATAGGATGTTGAAGTTGCAGGTGAATTGTACATGAAGCTATTTGTCAGCCATATCCTTTATTTCCCTTCTTCATAACCTTATCAGGCAGATGAGTTCCTAAATTTCCCTCTCAGTTTCAGTCTCCAGCACCAGCTGTGCACACTCTCTAGTCATTCTCCTCAGGTGAAAATTCTCATTAAGGATCTTAACTTAAAGTTAATGGGATAAGTATAGGCAACACTATGCACTTTATGTTATGCATACTTGAAATAACTGTAAACAAGTTAACTCAATGTAAGAATTATTCTGGATATATCAATGCAGTAGGTGTGAACTGAAATCAGTAGCATAACCAAAAATTACTTTCTTTTTTTTAAAAACTAAGTTAATTGATTTATATTTAAGCCTAGCATCTCTATAGCACACTGCAGATTACCATATGAACATAGCACTGAGGTCCTACATAGAGAGGCACAGACTCTGTTTCCTGTCAAGAATGTCCAAGATCAATCACAGACAGGAACTGACTATTGAAATAAACCTGTTAGTACACACATTCAGTCCTGGTTATGTAGCATTAATTATCTACATTCATAATTTAGACAAGATGATGGATGATTTTTTCAGTATCCCAGCAAGGAACTTAAATTTGCAGTGAAATAATAATGTTAAGTAATCATTTCTAGGTGGCCACACAAAGATAACTGGTGCTAATACTTACTTGAATATTTTTTTTCTGAGTGATTTTTATGCACAGAACTATACTCACATACATTGTTACGACATGTTCATACACAGTGTTATAAATCAACCTTCATTCAAAATTGAGAATGTCTTGAATAAACATTAACAGATACTGAAGAACTGTTTTGACTGTTATGTATGCGATGACAGTTGGAAAAGGAGAGGCCCAGAAGGTGGAGATCTGGACTATTTGCTAAGCTCTTATTGTTAGATTTATCCTTCAAAAGGTCATGGTTCAGCTCCCACTTAGAACTCTTTTAAAACTCCCTTTGAGTTTACCAAGAAAAAATTCTAGACCCAGGAAGATCCTCATTACTAAAAGTCTGGATTAGCTACTTCTCATTTACATTTGATAGGTAGCAGTATCTAAGAATGATATACTATGTGTGGTTCTAGCTGGTAAATAGCTAATAAAAATAAAATTCACAGAGGAAGAAGAGTAAAGTTTAATTAAAGTTACTTATATCAATTTGTTTACTATTTTATATTGTTAATAATTCTTTCCATATTATTTGGCAAAGATTTTCATTTAGAATATGATACCTATATTCTTAATACTACAAGTCTATAGACTAAAGGAATTATAGATTCTGTTTCAAGTTATTTTAAATTCTACTTTTTTATACTCAAGCCATTTCTATTTATGTGTTAATATTAATTAATGTAGAAAATTTATCTGGTAGAAATGTACAAGGCTTTTTCCGAGGTCATTTCTGTTCAACATTAATAGATTTAATATGAACAAAAAAATGATTGCATTATCTTGAACTTGAGCAAGAATGTAGAAAGCAGAAAATTTGTTTCCTAAAACCTATTTCTCTGTTGTTTATATTTGTGTTATTTAACAGCAATAGTCATTGCAAAGGTTGCTGTCATGAGTAAAGTGAATTTGATTCAGCAGCTGCTAATCTTGTACAAACACAAAACTGCTAATTGAAAATCTAATTATGATGATGCAGTGATGAGAAGCATATTGGGCAGGATGACATAAAACCTATGAAACACCTATTTATAAACCAGTTGATATCCTTTGAAACTGGAAGTATTATAGATTGCTTTTCTGTTTTGAAGCGGGGATATTAATGTTATCCCTTGGAAGGCTGGCCATTGTTTTAAATCCAGAACTCTCAAAAGCAAAAGAGTGGACTTTAAGCACTCATAACAGAGTAGCCTAGAATAATAATGTATAGGTCCACTCTATCAGTGTTGAATTTAATGGAAATGTTGAATATACAGGAAAATGAGAGGCAGTATGATGTGCTAATAAATGTAAAGAATGAGAAATCATCAGGCAAGAACTCTGTTTCTGCTTCAGTCATTGAAATTTTGGCAAGATACTGATTTGTATTTGAACTATGGGAAGGTCAGATGGGAATAAGGATTTGAATCTTTTTCTATTCAGACATTTGTGAAAGTTCCTGCTCAGTTACAGTGGAAGCCTGTGCCGAAGCAGGACCTACCTGCAAATTTTCTTACATGATGTGATATTTACTGGACCTGACTTTTCCCACAGCGTGCCACCTAACTGTCTAAGTGGCTCCATATTACTATATATCAGAGAAAGAGTAGAAATAGAGGTCAGGTTCTTTTTCATGAAATATTTTACAGAAAATAAAAAAAAGGCTTCACAATTTAGATGTTATAAATAACCCACTGTAAATATGTATTTTATTATAATTCAATTTTTAAAGTTTTATTTCATAAACTTTTAACTTCTATATAATTAAGAGGTTACGAAACATTGAACTGTAATTTCTAGCCATATTATAGACTAACTTTTAGGTATAATATCTTAATGGAAGAGTAAGTATTACTTCTTGGCATAGCTTTACCGAATTTTCACCTAAAAGTTCCTTGCACTGTCTCATCTGAAAAAAAAAAAAAAAAGAAAAATTAAAGAAAAATCTTGTTAAATCTTTTAATGACATCAAATAAGTCTTTCTGTTTGTAGGGTCAGTAACGTTACATAGACAGACTGTGCCACAAGAAGAATCATATGACTATTTCAGATACTCTCATAAAGCCACAAGTGTCTTCATTTCCATTTGTCACAGATCAAGGTAATATAATCTGAGCTTTTTTACTGAAAAGAAAAAACAATCTTTGTCTAATGAACTTGACATGAAAACATTTGCTGAAATTATTGTAATGTCATATGAAAAAATTGTGAATGATAAACATCTAGACAGAAACAAGAAAATGTAATTAAAACACTTGGTAAAAATTATGTAGGATTCGTATACCAAAGCACAGCAAGTTTTCATATGTGGACACAGTTCTCACTTATACCAGCATAAACTGGTAGTGAACTCAGTAGCTACTAGTAGTAACACAGTTAATGGAATTCAGAAATCTGTAACAGAAAGCATACACTAAACCAGAATCAAATCTGAAATTCCATGTCTTCTTTAGTCTTACACCATTTACTAATACTTTTCCCCAATTTGTGTTACAATGTAAGGGTTTCTCTGCACTGAATAGTGCTATAGCAATTATGAGATTCATTCAGCTTTTCTGATAAAAGCAGCCCATTTTACATAGAATCATTCAAAGGGAGCATGCAGTATTTTAACATCCCATGTTTTAGTAATAATATCTATTAGTCTATTAGAACTACTATTTATAGAGCCAGAGAACACACATCTGGGTACAGTGCCAATATCTACAATTCCATTCCTCATTTCTGATTTTATCTTTAAGGTTCAAAATTTTTATTTCCAAATCACCATGCAAACACCCCTGTACAATACTATCCATGAAATGTATTTTGTAAAGACTTGTGTATATGCCCTCACTTCTGCTATCCAAAGGTGTTTGTGAGAAGGACTGAACTTTGGATTTAGAGCTTGAGTTTTTCCAGTGTGCTTGACATGGCTTTCATGCATTATCCTGCTGTCACTGAGAACTGTCTCCCTCACCCAGATTCCATAATCAAGCATCCAGGAAACCTCCAGGGCTGATAGACCTTTTCCTACATATATTCTACTCTCATACAGAAAGCATTTTTAGGAGACCAATGGCAAAACTGATCAGACCAACAAGCTATCTTCAGGAGCTGAAATAGTTTCTCAAGGAGCTAAAAAGCTTGATGGACAGATTTCGCTGGGAATAGTTCACTTAGTCTTTCTGAAAGAATAAATGTCCTTAATTTAGGTACCAAAAAAAAAAAAAAAAGGAAACTTGAATTACATGTATCATATTTTGTTTCTGTGAATTCTCTGTGAATGTTTGACAACTGTACAATGCTAATAAAATACATCATGGGTGTACACCTGAAAGAAAACAACTATTCAAACTTACTGATAAAAGACCATGATGATACAGGATACAGTTTTCCAAAAGAGATTTCTTTTAGCATGTTGAATTTCATGAAATGATATGTGGTATACAGATATATTTATAGTTAGACCTTGTGATCAAACTTTTTCCAAATGTATCTTTTGTTCTGTCCTTGATGCAGGCACAAGAGTGCCGAAGTCTAATGAAATTTGATTGAACTTTAAGTTAATTGCATAGGGCTTTCAAATGCTAGCCTCGATAAAAGGACTGGATCTATTATCTTCAGCAGTGTCTAGAGCAGTAAATATTTGTTCAAAGTAACTCCAAATAAAAAAGGAGAAAAGGAAAACTGTAGTCTCATTCTTTGGAAAAAAATTGTTAAATGCAGATTTTTTTTTGCGTAGAAGCAGTCTCTAAATAGGATTAAATCTGAAACATTCATTTGGTAAGAGATAGATTTGCTGAACTCTGTTCAGTGACACCATAGGAGAAGTCAAGAAGACTGGTGAGAAACTGGAATTTATGCCTTATATTTCATAATGTTCTTTGCTTTCTGTAAAAAGCACTGAATTATTAGTGCTATGCTAGTAAGGTCAGTTGGGTCATCTGCACAGTCTCTTTGCTACTTAATAAATCACTTAATAAATGAGTGAATTTCATCACAGGTTCATTTATTTAGCTAGCCAGTAATGAACTGATATCTAGGCAAGTAATAAGCTAGAAGACTGTGTTGCCACAACCAAAAATATATGCAAACTGGCAGTGAGTACCTTTAGGTAGAAAATAAGGAAAAGAAATTTCTAATCAGTGGCATTCTGAAACAGTCTTTCAACATAATAGGACCAAAAAAAGCCTGACTACTTTTAAGATAAATGTTGACCAGTCTATATAAAGCAATATTGGAATATCATCCAAAGTCATCCTTGTTCTAGAGTTTTTATGGTTTTATTCAATATATTCTTAAAAATCAAAGAAGACAACGTATTCCCAGCAGCTACAGAATAGAAGTTAACTAACTGTACTCTGGCAGAGTCTGTTACCAAAGAGAAGAAAGTTAATCTTTGATAACGGCACCTCTACAAGCATTTATTCTTCCCAAAATTGCAAAGAGATAAGCTACAGAGTGAAATAAAAGATGACCCATGCTTATACAGTATTCAGAGGATTATCAGTTTTCCAGTGGTTTTGTCCAAAATACCCAGTTTATTACAGTTACCTGAAAAAAGTGACCTTGAATTAATATTTAAATTCTGTATTTATCCAACTGCTAGAAAGCAATAGAACTATAGTACTATAACATAACTTCCAAGTTAAAGCTCGGTGGTGGATGCCACATTAAATTTCCTTTGGAGGGTATCTTCTAGAGGATGTATGTAATGTTCTCCAAACCTTCATTGCAGGGACTGGAGAGTTCTTGCAATATAGCGTTTTAGCTGAGGACTTTTTGTCTTCTTCAGCTCCACAGCAGCTCAATAATTGAATAAGGCAACAGTTACACTGGAGGTTTCAAGTTGCCCTGCCACTTCTGAGGATGCATTTGCTGTAAGCAATTACAGTCATCACAGATTACAATTTTCACTTTGCTTTTCACAGGTAGGAACAATATTGCTGTTTTGAGAAGGTAGTTTCTGAATATTGAATGAGAAATATTCCCAAAACAGTTTTTCTCTCATCAAGTTAAAAGGAAGCTGAAAGAAATCCATATCCCTGTCAACACTCAAGACTGTTTTTACAACCTGACAGGAATATACAAACCTTACAACAATTTGTCCAATGAATGAAGAACAGAAAAGAGTGTATAATATGGCTTATGGGGTTTTCGCTGCTCTCAATATGCATCCTTTTGTTATATGACAATGGCAATAGTATTAATATCAAAGCAAAAAAAGATGAAAATTCAATTATAAATAAGGTTATTTATTTTTTCTCTCATGTCAATTGTTCACAAGGAATACTTTCTGTCTTTCATTTTCTTTGCACGTTACTATATTGTATGATTTTATCAGCCTTAAGAAGAACCTGTAGAATCATTATATGTTAGTATATTTGGTGAGAGTAACAGAATTTGGAAATAAAGAGTTATTTTTACAGATAAAGTGGCAATTATAGTGTGTAAGGAATGGGGGATAATCAGTATTTGAGACAAAGGTTTCTTAAGTAATTTGTCCAAAGTATAAACGATAACCTTCTCACATGAAATATATTCCTGATGCATGTGGTGTGCAACACTAGCAAGAATCAGCTGAAGTTAGGCACATGTTCCACCCCCTCATGCTGATGTTCAATTCTTCTTCTGTAGCATAGAAAGCCCCCCGGTACATCATAAGTCCCAGGAAAAAATCACACAATTGCAAGTTCAGGTGGAAACTACAGAGTAGCTCCCTGCTGCTCTAGGCCCTGCCTGGAATAAAGCTGGGAAGGAGGAAACAGTCTTTTTGCAATACATATTTTATATTTTTGAATCTGCATTGAAATTCATATGACACCTGGAAAGGGCTGTGTGAAGTAGCAGAGGATTTTATGAAGAATGTAAGCTGTTTTTTAGAATAAAACTAGAATCTCGAGGGCACAAGAATGAAGTAACTTATACAGATGGTCCTGTGAAAATAATTTTTTGTGTTTTATAAATCTGGTTTATAATAATACAGAATTTTAATACTTTTTTTTTTCTGATAATGATTTCTCACTGTGGGTATTTATCCTTTCCTGAGACTTACTATTTTGGTATAATAAAGGACTTGCAGTACATCAATCTCTGTACACTAGGAGCAAGTGCATATATGTTCAAGTTCTCTTGGTTTCCTTAACAAGTGCAAAAACTCTGTGCAAGAAGATTTCTAATCAATTGCTGCAACATGATATTCTATTGGAAGAAAGGCTGGAAAATAATATGATTTGCCATGTTTAATTTATTAAGTTGCCTGCATTTTTTTCTGTAATGTTGTCGATGTTGATGATGATTAAGTTTACAAAGTGCAGTTGTGAAACATTCAGTTCAAGTTAGACTTATGTGCATCAACTTGATAATACTACCTCAACCCACAAATACAAATCAGAGAAAGCTGTAGTGGCTGCCTTCTTTCACCACTGCCAAAAGTTGCCGAGGTGAGTTCCTACATTCTGCCTGAGATCCTTTAGCCATGTCACCTTTGCTAGCTATGGCACCAGCAACTAATGATCCTTTGTGCTGTCCATGACTTTATCCTTCTAAAGTCTTAAAGATGCATCTAGGACAACTTGAACACACCTTTTCACTAACAACGCAGAGCAAACAGTTGCTGCCTGTCTATGTTAACAGGTTATTGCCCTCAGATCTACCACAAGTGTTCAGTCCTATTTCCCTTCTTTTCTTTCTTGTGTTTCCAAGTAGTTAATATCCTCTCAGACAATTTGTTCAGTAATACTTTTGATGGGCACAAGAATGTGAGAAGGATGAGACAGGGAGTTTCATTTACCACTCTGTGTTTGCAGTAGACTTAAAGATAACTCTTATTCCAAATTAAAATTCACTGGGTTTTTTTCTTATATAACCGCTTTCCACTATTGGTTTCTGCTTATGTACCATCAACCACATATACTTTGTCCTACCAAAATTTGTAATTAATATTGGAAATGTGCGAGTCACTCATTACTGATCGTGATTCACACTACTTTTAAGTATTTTCCCAGTTTTAACTGTACATATTTCTTTTGATAAAATCTCTGCAAGAATAATAATCACCAATGGCTCAACAGAAATATTTCTGATTAAAAAAAAGCCAGCCACAGGAAGGACAAACACTAGAGGTTAATAGGATTTAGATCATTTGGATTGATTGAAAAGTTCTCCCAAGTAATGTTTTTTCAAATTCAGTCTGGGTGGTGTGAGCGTGTTTACTGTACAGTAGACTTTGGTTTTGTGTTGTCTTTTTCTTATGAATTCATTTTGTACTTGATAGTAAGACAAGGCTAGGTTTACTAAGCTTGCTTGGCATGTGCCCTCTTTCTTTCTAAAAGGAGTCTTAAAATAGCAGGTGTAATGAAAGTCTAATGCAATAAACAGGTCTAGAGGCAAAAGCAAATTTGCAATACTGATGATGAATGCAAATAAAATGAGCTGAGACTGAAATGCAGCCAAGAAAATGCAACAGAAAAAGAAAAGAAGAATTTCTTTGAAAATTCTATTCAGACCTGTTCATGCTTTTTCATCATATTTCTTCTCGGATAGAATCATTTCCTACCTCAGACTTCAAGCCTATATTACAAAATTTTACTTTTTTATTGTTAGTCCTGAAAAAAGCCCTACAATTACTTAACAACTGTAGAGACATTAGTTTAATTTCTAGATTATCAGGGAGAGGCACATAAGCAGCTTAAATCTGTCTCAGATGCTAGGTCATTCAAAATCCAAACCAGATCTGATGTTATCATGGATAGCTATTGGGTTGATTTATAAAATATACAACATTAACTATTGTCACATTATTCACATAAATAGATTTAGGAACAATCACCTCAAGGTATTAAAATAAGCACTCTCTAAACAGTCCTTGAAATACTAGTTGATGTATCTCAAATTTGTATATAAAGATAAAATATTATTCAAAGTGTAAAGGGTATAATTTTCCATTGGGCTCAATCTGAAAGTCTGAGTAAATGTAACGCACAAGTTAAAATTCAAGGATTGTAAAATGACATAAATCAAACACTAGGAAGGCCACAAAGTTTAAGATATCTCATGTGGTGTGCAACATTTTCAGCTATTATTGGCATTTACAAAGGTGACTGATTGTATTAATTGAATTCATAATGGGTAGTAGTATTGGATCAGATGTTAGTAATTAGGAAAGGGCCAAGATGAACCAGACTCTGAAAGCACACTGTTGTGCTTTAAGATCAGATGATAATTAGAATACAGCCATAAGGAAGTTTTATGATAAAGGGTGACAGCTTCTGCTCTCTTATGCTATGCAAATCTAGATTCATTGCATTTTTGTTAATGCAGACCTTTTTATTCTCATCAGAATGGCAGAAAGGAGGATAGTGGCCAAGAAAAATTAACTGAAAGAAGGGACATGAAGTAAATACGCCTCGAAGTGGGAACAGCCAGTATTATAAAGGACAGTGAAATACTAACTGAGCAATGAAATAAAAAATGACTCATAAGATTCAATGTTCAGAAGATAAAATAGACTGTAGGAACTGATAGAGTCAAAATGCACAATTTAATAATCAGGTGCTTTAAAACACCCAACAGAAGAAAATAACCTGAGGTGGAAAAACTTAAAATCTTTCAAATATTAAATAAAAATAATATATATCATACAGTGAATATAAATTACAGAAAGTATTATAGAATTCAAATTATGTGCAAGAGGAAGTGACTCAGAGCATGCCCTGAGAAGTTCTGGTCATTTATTTTCAAAAGGATATAATAGAAATAGGGAAGCCACAAGAAAGGGCAGTGTGAAATGAATTGGGTAGAAACAACCTTTAAAGATCATCTAGTCCAAGCCCCCATGCCATGAGCAGGTACAAATTCCACTAGATCAGGTTGCTTAAAGTCCCATCCAACCTTAATTTGAACACTTTCAGTGATTAAGGTGCATCTATAACTTCTTTGGGCAACCTGTTCCAGTGTCTCACCACCCTTATTGTAAAACATTTGTTCCTTATGTCCAATTTAAATCCACCCTTCTTTAGTTTAAAACCATTGCCCCTTGTCCTGTCACTACAGGTCCTGATAAAAAGTCTTCCTCCATCTTTCTTATAAGTCCCCTTTAAGTATTGAAAGCCCACAAAGAGGTGCCACCAGAGCCTTCTCTTCTGGCCTAACCACCCCAACTTTCTCAGTCTTTTTTTATAGGAGAGCTGTTCCATCCCTCTGATCATTTTCAATGGCCCTTCTCTGGACCCACTCTAATCAGCCGGTTCTGTTCTTGGACATATAACATGAAAGGACAAAGCCCAACAGCAAAAGTTGCCAAACCAGGTTTTCTAGTGTCCTGGTTTAAACCTAGCCAACAACTACACACCATACAGCTGCTCACTCACTTCCCCCACACACAGTTCAATGGGGAGATAATGGGGGGAAAAAAAAAAGTAAAAGTCATTGGCTGAGATAAGAACATTTTAATAGAACAGAAAGGAAGGAAAAAATATAATAATAATATGACAATAATAAAAGGACTGGAATATACAAAACAAGTGATTTGTGATGCAATTGCTTACCACTCACTGACCTATGCCCAGTAAGTTCCCAAGCAGCGATCCCCCCAGACCAACTGCCTGTTTATATATACTGCCAACTGTTTATATACTCGGCATGACATCATATGATATGGAATACCCCTTTGACCAGTTTGGGTCAGCTGCCCTGACTGTGTCCCCTCCCAAATTCTTGTGCCCCTCCAGCCTTCTCACTGGCTGGGAATGAGAAGTTGAAAAATCCTTGACTTTAGACTAAACATCATTTAGCAACAACTGAAAACATCAGTCTGTTACCAACATTCTTCTCATCCTGAATCCAAAACTTAACACTGTACCGCCTAGTAGGAAGACAATTAACTCTGCCCCAGCTGAAACCAGGACATCTAGTTAGGAAAAATTCTTCACTGTGAAGTTGGTCAAAGGCTGTGGCAGGTTGCCTAGTGCGGCTGTGGAATTCAGCTCTTTGGAGATACTCAAAACTTGACCAAATATAGACTGATAGACTTTTGTAGTGAAAGTGGACAATTTGTGACATAGTACCAAATGATTCATATCAGATCTGAGACATCCAAAGACAGATTTTCAAAAAAATGTGTCCCGTTGGATCCACAAGGCATTTTCAGATGTTTAGAAAATCTGACTAGGGTTGCATGCTGTTATGGGTTTGTGTGGCGTGGGCTTTTTTGGTAGCATGGGAGGGGCTGCAGGGACGGCTCCTGTGAGAAGCTGCTGGAAGCTTCCCCGGCTCCAAGTCGGACCTGCCTCTGGCCCAGGCCGAGCCCATCAGCGACAGCGGTAGTGCCTCTGGGAGAACAGAGTTAAGAAGAGGAACCTGCAGTGAGTAGGGGATTGGAATGTGAGAGGAACCCCTCGGCAGCTCCCGAGGCCAGTGAGGAAGGAGGGG
>JANZLQ010000029.1:36679179-36695157 GCA_026212715.1 Elanus axillaris | reverse complement strand
TCTAGCGAAGAGGGGGGGGGGGAGTGATAGAACGACTTGGTGGGCACCTGGCGTCCAGCCATGGTCAACCCGTCACAAATGCTTACCAAGAGTTTCTAATGCAATTGAATTGTTGTCCAGATTAAGAACTGAAGAAGACATATATTAATTTAGTATAAAGAAGAAATTATTGAAAATACAAGGAAAAAACCCCAACTAATGGTGTATTGGCAAGATATTTAGATAGCAAGACTGATACAAATGTAAGTTTCTTTCCCTGTTTCTCACGAATAGTTTCTTGCCTATTAGTATAATACCTAAATCTAATAATTTTTACTAGGAGACACAGTATTTTTAAAGATTACAGGAGGTGTTAATCTGCACAATTAAATACCTTAAGATATATCTGTAAGTATTCTTAAAAAGGTAGCATTAAAAAAATGGATTTTTTTTTAGTTCCTTGGCCTAGGAATTAAGCATGATGTGTTTTGGATTCTGATCAGAGAAAATCAGAGACCAGCTTTTCTGGTGAACTTTGCATCCTTATTCACTTCCAATCTACCAAGAGAATGTTGGCAGCAGCTAGTTTCTGAAAAGTAACTTTTTTTAGCTTGCTCATCAGTCTATACAAACAAGTTTCTGTAACTAACTTATTTTAGTGACATACAATTACCATTTCAATTAGTAAGCTTCTGTAACACTTAAATGAAAAAAATGAAAATAAACTATTTTGTCTTTCACTTGCATGTGTACGTACCCCAAAGGGATAAGACTGAAACAAAACCCTATTATAGGCTTAATATTTGGGAAATAAAATTATTTTTGTTATTAATGTTTCCTTCCTCTCTCCTTCACATTATGTGCTAAACATACAAAAAAAAAAGAAGTTTTCTGGTACCTATTGCATATACATGCAACTAGCTGAAAATGGCAGCACTAAGAGTTGCACTCTAGAGCATAAGCAAAAGAAAGATAAAAGTCTGTCAGTCAAGACTGTGCTTCTTTTATTTTATTCATAAAATGAAAGTACAACCTAGGTTGAACTTAATTTGGTTTGGTCTCACATGTGTTTGAGAGGTTTTAGGAAACAAAGACACCGAAATATTTGGGAAAGGGGAAGAAACAAACACAAAGAATGTGGTAATCATTCACATATATTCACATGCTCCACAATAAAAAAGAAATCCCAAGTAATATCTAAATATAGCCTTTTAAAAATAGTCACTGTTTTCCTCAGCTATCACTCAGCAAATCCCCACCCATTTGCAATCTGAGTTTCAGATGCATAGACATAGCAAGAGTTTCTGCACAGCTCTCTTCAACCTCTTTGAACCCATCTACAGATGTCTGAGCAGCCAGAAGGCATTGCTCCACAGGAGCTTGCATATCAGAAGGGTCCCATTCTGATATGCAGTTATTTGATCCAGTTCTTTGATATGAACTCTGAAATCACATTTACAATCATGTCATGATCACCTCTACAATCACATATGCTATATATTTTACTCACAATGTTAGATATGCTAGGTAGACAAAACCCTTTTTTTTTTCTGAAGCATATCGTTCTTAGTATATATTACCTCGTGGCAGATCCAGTGAAAGAAGTCTGCTTTTTTATGAATAGTTGGTGATTGGAATAGTTGGTGTAAATGTTATCCTTTACTTATATGCATATAAGTATATTACATTATGTAGCTTCAATTAATAAAGAGAAATATTGCTAATGAGGAAAAAAAACCTTAACATATTTAATAAATACTTAAATACATATTTAAATACTTAACATATTTATTTTCCTGTTAGAATTCTTGGAATTAGCAGAATTCTGAAAATACATAAACTTATTTGAAATAGAGCAAATTGTTTTAATTCTTGTGACTCACAGAATCACTGATGCTGAAAGGCAGCTCTAGAAATTGTCTAGTCCAACCCTCCTGCTTAAACCATGGTCAGTTAGAGGACATTGCCCAGGACTGTATCCAACTGAGTTTTTAATTTCTCCAAGGATGGAGACTCCACAGCGTCTCTGGGCAAACTGTTCCAACGTTTAATCACCTTCACAGTAAACATTTTTCAAAGTTTAAGTTTTCATGTGTTTAAGTTCCAATGTTTCAGTTTATGCCCATTGCCTCTGATCCTGTCATTGGGCACCATTAAGAAGAGTTTGGTTCCATCTTGCTAAATCATCAGGTATTTATACACATGGATAAGATCCCCCCTGAACTTCTTTGCCCCAGGCTGAACAGTCCCAGTGCTCTCAGCCTTATTGGGCAGAAGCCCAGTCCCTTAATCATTTTAGTAGCCCTTCACTGGATGCACTACTGTATGTCCACATCTCTCTCATACTGGGGAGCCCAGCACTGGACACAGCACTCCAGATCTGTCTCAGCAGGGCTGAGCAGAGAGGAAGGATCACCTCAGTGCTGGCAACACTCTGCCTAATGCAGCCCAGGAGGCTGCTGGCCACCTTTGCTGCAAGCGCATCTTGCTGGCTCATAAGTCAACTTTTTGTCCACCAGTACCCCAAGGTTGTTCTCTACTAAGTTGCTTTCCAGAAGATTAGCCACAACATGTATGAGGTTATTCTTCCCAGTTTCATGAGGTTTCTGTTGGCCCGTTGTTCCAGGCTGTCCAGGTCCCTCTGAACGGCAGCATGACCCTCCAATGTATCAACCACTCCTCCCAGTTTTGTCTTATCTGCAACATCATGGTGATTATTAGTGAAGATGTTAAACAGTACTGGCCCCAGTACTGATCTCTGGTATACCCCACTACAGTCTGGCTTCCAGATGGACTTTATGCTGCTGAGCACAACCTTTTGAGCCCAGCAGTTCAGCACATTTTCATTCCACTGTACTGTTTATTTATCTTATCCTTATTTCCTTGGTAGGTCTATGAAGATGTTATAGGAGGCAGTGTCAAAAGCCTTGGTAATGTCAAGATAAGCAACATCCATTTAAGTTAACATAAAGTGATAAAAGTGGGAAGTGTTTTTAAAAATCTTACCTTCAGTTGGGTTTTCGTGTTTGTTTTTCAGTATGCTGTCACAGAAACTTCAAGTTTTGTAAAAGATTGGTTGGTTACAGACAGGAGGAAATAAGAAAAAAAAAAAGCCAAACTTTTTTGATTTTGAAATTTTAGCTCATTTCCATATTAAGGAAGACAAAATGTCAACAATCTTTAAATATAGCTGTTCAAATCAAAACAAATAATTTTGACTGTTTAAATAAATTCCTTTACTTGTTTTAGTGCATTATATTAATTATATGATAGCTTCTATTAGTGCCAATATGTTAGCATTTCCACAGAAGTAAATACTTACTTTCCTTTAAAGATAGAAAATGGTGGGTTTGAAGCATGCTTATTTCCCCTTTTACTGTTATCTATCTTAATATAAAGATTTATGAACAGAGATTATTTAGGAACTGAGATAATCTTCCTCTGTAAAGCTAATAACATTTAAAGTTTATCTTTCTAAATAATGATACTGGCCCTACAGTGACACATACAGTTCTTGTTAAAACTTGGAACTGAAAACAAGCACTCTGCAAAATGAGACCTTTTTAAAGTAAACAACTGAAACCAAGAAGCTTCATTACTTTTAAATCCTGTTTTCTCATTAGGACTACAAGTCCTTGCCAGCTGGAAGTGATAAGGGTCTAAGAAAGGAATTTGTTCTGCTACTACTTTAATTTTTATTTGTCATCTTGCCAAAGCTTACCTCTTACTGCAGCCACAAACCTGAGAACAGATAGGACTTGGCACTGGTTACTGTAGTAAAGAATGCCTCTTGTCAAGCCTTCTCGAAAAAAATTAGTGCCAGACCAATTTGCCAGGGAGCAGTCTATGCCCTTTGCTTGATATTTTTTTGTTTAAATTTCCTATTATTTTCATCCTAGGAAATTAATGTAGAAAATAAACCTTTTCTAAAATATAATGAAAGAACAAAGAGGCTAACAAATACTACAGTCAACAAGAGAAACCTACCCAGCTGATCAGAGGATAAGAATCCTATTTCATAACAATACCGAAGCATTGCAATTTGTTTTTATGTCACTTGGAATAAAGCAGAGTCATTTATCCTTTTTCACCAGAGGAAAAGAAAGAAAAATTAAGGAGCAAAGAGTACATGCCAGCACAGCAGATCTCAAACTGGTATACCAAGAAGCCCAGTTGTTTCTGCAACTTCATTTTGATGTACGAATTAAACTGTGATAGAGATTTGACTTTTGATCTCTTACCTCCCAGTGAAGTGCTTTTTCCTGGCCTTTTGTAAGAAGGAATATTGAGCAATGGAAACACTGCCCTAAGTTACCTATGTCTCTCCCTATGGAAGGGGAATCAAGCCACAGTCTCTGCTAGGTTTAGTTTCCCAATACAACCGATTTGTCTCCTTCAGCTATAAAAAGAAATACTGGGTCTGCTTTAGCTTTAGCTGCTTTACCAGTTCCTTCTGCCAAGGCACAGGAAGCATGACAACAGATATATATGCATGGCAAATACACTGTCAAATAAGGTCACACCCCACTGCCAGAACAGCCATTTGGTCTGCGAACACTTAGACATAGGAAAATACACCAGGAACCCAGTATCCATCTCTAAGCCAGGAAATTCAGAAGCAAGGAAAAGCTAAACCTATTTTTGTGAACAGTTTGTCTGGCACATAGATTAGCTGTCCCTGAGAAACTAGCTTTTCTCGCCATAGGAAATATATTTGTCCCAGCTTTGCTGGCAGTTTTTTCTATTCCCTTGGAACCAACTTTCTATTCACAGTTTTATTCAGATCTTAATCAGGAACATATTATTGTTGTTGTAGGTTTTGGTTAACATGGTATATTATGACAGATAATATCTGCAGTTTGGTAGCAGCTATAGTGAAGACCAACCTGAAGTCTTACATTCTCTTAGGATACCCCTACAGTTAAGTGATCGTCCTCTCATATTCTTTCTCTTTTCCGCTTCTTAGGGTTTGCTGTTACTATGTCTGTGCTCATTGCTGCTCAAAAAAAATGTGCACTACAGAAGTCTGAGCTAATGAAAATGATGTTAGCATAAAATATGTGTTTACATGCAAAATGTTTTTCACCTACACATAGCACCTGGACTAATAATAATAGTAATAGTAGTAATAATAATTAAAAAATCCTGAACAGGTTTATATATATATATATATATACACACACACACACACATAATAACCTTTGTTAGACCAGCTGACATAGCTGAAAAATGTACAAAATTTAAAGTACAAAAGACCTTTCATTTTCAATATGTTTGTAAAAATGTCAACATCGTTAACACCTATGAAAGTGATTATATTGCAGTTGGACCAAGGATAAGCTATTCTGAAATATAAAACTTTCCAATTTTCTAGCCTGACTGTCTAGGCATTTCAATCTTTAGTTGGCATGCCCTGTATATTACATAAACATACATCTCAGGGATGAGATCTGACAACTTTGATGGAAATATAACATACATCTTATTCCAAACATCTAGTATGTCATATATCAAATCCCTCTAAAAAAGGCAGTCAGCCAAACTACTGTACAATGTCCAGCTTTATGAGTTCTAAACTTGAAGGCAGAAGTCACTGAAGGCAGAGGGTGATGGGTAAAGAAAAAACTTTACTTATACGTATATACTAAGAGAACAGATTATCCAGCAAGCTTTGGGAATGCACTTTTGAAATACTTTTTAATCTTCATGGCTTAGGACAACTAGGTGGAGTCTTTGCTTCTACAAAGCA
Source organism: Elanus axillaris (assembly GCA_026212715.1). Classification (NCBI taxonomy): domain Eukaryota; kingdom Metazoa; phylum Chordata; class Aves; order Accipitriformes; family Accipitridae; genus Elanus; species Elanus axillaris. The sequence continues at coordinate 36,689,429 of JANZLQ010000029.1, read as the reverse complement.
AGTGTACCAACTGGGAAGACATAGTTGAGAATTTCAGAGTGAATGGTAACTTGGATGATAGTGACAATGAAATTAGAGCTTTATTAGAACTTACTACAGAAAGAAAAATTATATCAAAATAATATTTTTTTAAAACTGGATTATATACTTCAATAAACTTAGTTCATTTATCTGCAATTTGTAATAATGGATTAGTCTAAGAAAACAAATGTGGAAGACATTTTAAAAGTATAATAAAAAGAACATTCAGGCCAAAATATGATCTCAGTATGCAATTGAATCACAAAGACCAAAAAGATGAATGCAAATGGTCACTACAAAAATCAAATAAGACACAAAGATGCAACAATAACTAGAAGCTAATTAGTAGCAGGAGGGAAAGCTAGAATTGGGATGATGTGCCAGTCAATGGAGAAGGAAAGCCACTGATAGTAGATGCCAAAGATATAAACTCATTTTTCACATAATTTTTTGTTTTAAAAGTTAACTGAATTCAGACAGTTATGACAATTATTATCAGTGGCAGGAGGAGAAGACCTCAGTCTGGTAAAAACAGAATGGGTTAGAGAGATTAGCTAGATAAATTTAATGTATTCAAGTTGACTAGCAATTTCATGGTAGGATATTTAAACATCTGGATGATGCAATTTGTGAAGGGCATGGCCAGACTAGAGAAGGTCCAAAGGAGGACCATAAAGATGATCAAACATCTGGAGAAACTGCCCTATGAGGAATAACCAAAAGTGTTAGGTCTTTTCTCCCTGTGGAAGAGAAGGCTCGGGGGGTGCCTCGTCACAGTATTCCAGTACTTAAAGAGCAGCTACAAAAAAGATGGTGGCTGTCTCTTCCCCGGGACTCAAATGGAGAAGGGGCAAAAGGTAAGTTGCCCTGGGAGAGGTTTCATTTCTACATAAGAAATCATTTTTTTCTGGTAAGAATAATCAAATGTGAAACAACCTCCCTAGGGATGAGGTAGAGTCCCCATCCTTGGAGTTTTTCAAGATGTGATTGGACACAGTGCTAGATAATCTCATCTAGGCTTCCTTTCTCATGAAAGGTTTAACCAGATAATCTTTTGAGATCCCTTCCAACCTGTTCTGTTCAATGATTTTATAATTTTATAATTCTATGATTATATGAATCTCAGTTTACTAGTGATTATCTTTGCAAACTTAGTAAGGACAGATGAATTTCCAGAGGAATGGGAAAAGAGCAAGCATAATGAATGTCCTTAAAAAAGAGTATTCTGGAAATTAAACAGACTTAATATATTAAATTAAATTCTGAAAGAAATGCTAGATAGTATTTTTTCAAGTAGACAAAAAAATACTTGTGAATATTTTGAATGTGACAAGGAACTCAGGAATAGAAAAGACATTTATTAAGAACAAGGCTGGTCAAATCCTAATTGTTTTACATGAGAGAAACAGCAGTAGACAGGGGAGGAGTACGGGCCGGGGGGGCCAAAAACCAAAACCAAACCCAACCACAACTGTATAATAGATTATGTTATTCAATAGAGAGAAATGCAAGATACCACTTGTAGGATGCAAAACTCTGAACAAACACAAAATAGTGAAAAATTAGCTAGGAAGAATCCAATGGTTAGAGCAGATCAAATCTGTAAACAACTCAAAAAATGAAACGATGTTGCTAAAAAACCATGCTGGGCTGTGTAAGTAACAGTACAGCATGTAGGAACATAACGTAATCTTTCTGCTTTATTCAACATTCATAAGGCTCAGATAAAGAATTATAGAAAGATGTGGACTCACTAAGCAAATTGCACAAGAGATTGATAAAAATGATGAAAACATGCTGTCTGACAAAAGCCTGAATGATCTGGAATTGTTATTCTAAAGAAGAACAAGGAGGGATATGATAACTCTTCTGAAGCACATGAAAGGCTCCTGCAAATGGTTTATTTTTTTCATATTTATAGTGGAATAGACAAAAAATATAGATCTAAATTACAGAAAAAAATCCCTATAAACTAAACATCAGGAAAAAACTTTCTAGTGGTAATGCTGATGAGACTTAGAAAGAGATTGCCTGAGAGGTTGTAGAGTCTTCCTTACTGGAGGTCTTTAAGAACACATTAAACAAACATCAGTCAGAAACAGCAGAGACATGTTTGATCATTTCCTATATTAGAGGGAAGTCTTTTCTGATTTCTTGAATGACACTGAAACTCAAGAAGTCATCCTAATTCTTCAGTCTAAGTACACCCATATATGTTACTGAAATCAGAGAAGGGCTGCACATTAATGTAAAATTCTGATAGCTTCAAAGGATGTTCTTTGCCATACTGAGTGTACTTACTCTGTTGCTAGCTTGACAGATCTTTGTAGGGACTAAAAAGTACTAGCATGAGGCTGCAGTGTAAGACTGGACTGTTAATTTGGGAATGAGAAAGTTTCTTCTTTAATTAATTTGAGTATATTGAATTTAGCTTCCATGGAGTTAGTGAAAGTCATGGTCACACCTTATGCTAGTATGAATGTTCTGCTGCAGTTACTAAATATGTAAAGACATAAAGAGTCAGGAAATTTATTAGGTGGCCTAGTGGTCAGGGAATTACTACAACTCCCTCTTCCAAAAAAAATCCAGTTGCTTATGTATTCTTCAACAGATCTAAGAGGAGAGAGTAAAGGAGCTCCTCATATGAGCAGAATAGCCAGTCATTTTGGAAAACCGAGGATTCTCATCTGGAAAAGGGGAAAAAATAAAAAACAATTAGGAAGTATTTAGGTATGAATGTGGGTCATTTGGGGAATGTTCCGTCATTTTGGTGACTTACTATTTTTTTGTTCTTAGCAGAATTTATAATTGATTTCCTTCTTTTAAATTTTATTTTCTTTCCCCACCCCCCCCAAAGAAGGTAAGTCTTTGCTTCATATGGATGAAGGCCAGGAAAGACTTCAAAATCTCTAGAGGCTTTGAAAGATACCTCACATTAACTTCTTTGAACATGACAAATGTTTTTTGTGATATCTTGAATGCTGTAAATGGGTTTACCTATATGTGGTTTTCCATTATGTAACAACATATCTAGGCTCTTATGCTTTATTTTCAGATTTACCTTTCTCCACTTGCTAACACTGATGGTTGTTTAGACATACACAATATGTAAACAAATAATCCTGCATATGAAATGCAAACTTTTCTGTGCAAGAAAAGCTTCTAGATGAAGTTTCACAAAAGATAAAATACCAAGCTTCAGTCCTCTATAATTGAAGCCAATTAAATAAAAAATCTTACTGATTTTACTCAGTTCACTGAGAATAGTATCAAACTTGCAACAACAACAACAAATTACATTCCCCAAAGATCATGCATTCTAAATGTAGGAATGATGATAACAGTCACACACATTAGCTCTGATATTTATGTCTAGAAGTATATCATGGCAATGGCTCCCACATACTAATAAAATATTGATTTAAGATTCTCATCACACATCAAAACACAGAACAATACAAGAAGTATAAAATTCTGAGTAAACCTCCTCTCAAGGCTCTAGCTACCTTCCCCCAAAGTCATTAAGTAATGGGGAAAAGAAATACTTCTAAACATTTTTTTGAGTATTGAGTCTTTTGAAGTCTGAACTATTCAGAAACATTGTACTTTATTAGATGAGTTGTGTGGTTGGGGTATTTTTAATGTTTTAGTTGTGTGTTTTATCTCTTTGATACTGCTTTCCAATGCCTTCTACAAGTTCTGCTCTTTCCACTGCCCAAACTCCAAATTGTACATTCACTTCCCTTTCCTGCCTGAAATACCATATTTAAAAAATATATTAAAAATATTTAAAAAATTATTAGGTTTTGGACAAACAATATTATTCTGGCTGTTTTCAGTAGAATCTCAGGAAAGGTGGAAAGTCCTTCAATTGCTCTAAATGATACCTTTTAAAATACATTTTATGAGGTATCAGCTGTAGCTGCACTGAATCTGAATTTTGTGCAAAGTGAACAACAAAATTCAGTTCAGTAAATTTTCACCTATCATAAGGTATTTAATAAGATGTTCTTGGCCTGTGTGTAAATGAATTGCTATTGTACATCTGAAGTTACTGTCACTGCTCTCTGCCTTCAGATATTTACACAGGATAATGTGAATGATTTAATCATAAAGTCATATACATAAGAAAATAATTTAAAAATTATTATCCAGCTAAAATACATAATAACCAGACTTGACTTTATCAAGCTGGATTAAAAGTGATGATCACAAACATCCACATTATTTCAAAAAGTTGTGCCTCATATGTGGGGGTTTTTTTCTGTCATCTGGAAAATAAGTGCTACAGCATGTGAAATTGTACTTGCTTCTTACATTTATAACAAATTCCAAAGATTTATTGAACAAGAGGATAATCAAGTCAGTCCAAATCAAGTTCCTGGCTGAAGCAAAAATTTCTCAAGTAAACATTTAAATATGTATATTACTTTGTTATCATTTTCTAGGACTCCTTTTTAGAAGGTCCTAAATACTTTCCCCCTTAATTCAAGGAAGTGTGTGATGAACAATTCAATATTGTGTTAATCGTTATATAAGAGTAGTGTTCAGTTAAATACTTAAAATAAGGTTTATGTTTGTGTGATTTGCTGCAATAAACTAAATCCCTAGTGCCTTAAAGGACAATGTTCTCAGTAAATTATTTTGCAGAGTGTTGAAGGTTGGAGGACAGATATTGGAACATTCTGATAATGATGCAAGTTTAATCAATAATTCATACTTTTGTTGATATTAAGAACATTTCCAGTGGAAAGAAATCAAAACCTAAGTTTAGTTAGGGAGATAAGTCTTCCAAGGCTTTCTATACTCCTTAGACATTATCTCAGAGAAAAACTCAAGGCTCCCACATCAGTTTTGCATTCTGAATCACTCTCTTAAATAACAGATTTTTTCTGTCTGTATTATCTAGCAGTTCAACTCTTTTAGACTGAATATAGTTTCTGTGGACACCCTGACCCCAGCTTTAGAAGAAAATTACTAAATTTTGCAACTGCTGAAATAGTTTCGCATGTATTTTTTTTCCTGTTGAATTTTTATGAGATGGGAAATCAAATGTAGTAGTTTTTTTTTCCCTTTTTCATCTGCCCAAAGTGCCTAGGAGGAAAATATTGGATCAGCATCAAGCATTTCTGTAAGGTATTTTCTCCTTGAAGGTCTCTGTTTCCCTCCATGTCCCATGACTTAGGTTCAGACCCTGAGAGGCTGGACTGGACTATGTAAACACTTTACAATACATTAAAAAATCACCAAACAGAAAAGGCACTGGTAAAATTCTTTATGCAGTGTGACTAAAAATGTTTGTTTGAGCAGCGTTTTCTTCCTTGGTTGTTTAGTTCCACCCCCCCACACCCCCCCAAAGTGGACAAATGACCAAGTGAGAATACAGGTGGAGATGGGATATTTTATCTCCTAAAATATTTTGAGCACTGGCGTTGAGTCACATTTGGGAAACTTTCTGAAAACAAGAAATTTTGTAAGAAATTGCTATTCAAGCAAAACTGAACTAGAGAAATTTTCCAGCAATATTTAAAAAAGATATAGTTTAATAATATAAAAAAAAATCACTGAAGTCTCACCATTTTTATTTTCTTTCCTTCATTTCCCCTATATTATTAATCAAAATTTGAGGAATACTAATATATATTTGTACTTGATAACAAAGCTGTCTCCTGTTTTCTTCCTGGATTAAAAAAGTCTCAGTGCTGGTTTCTTCATTCAGAGATTCAGTCGTAGTCAGAACAATATCAGGATACAGCCATTCCTTCACCATTGATATACACCATGGTAAATTCCCATCTGAATACTGACATTCAAGATAATCATAATCACTCATTTCTTAAAGTTTGTCTCAGTGTATTTTGATCCCATTCTCTGCCTGCACTAGTTTACCTATATGTTCGTTCAAGCTATCAGTAGGTCTGTATTTAACATCTAGTTTGCATTATATTTTCTTCTCCTTTAAGTGTACTTTTTATTTTAATTTTCTTTTGCTTTTTATTCTCTATGTTAAACTACAGGTTCCCTACAGGATCTTAAGATTTCTTTCTGACTTGTTCTTTTAACACTAAAATTAGTTACAACTCTTTTTAACAAGTATCCTGAGAATTTACTAGCAAATTTCCAGACTCTGATCTGAAGCTCTGAAGCTCTCAAGCTCTCACTTGACCTTCAGATAAAGATTGCTTAGTAGTTCCTGAAAAACAAGTAAAAAAAAAAAAGGATTTACCACAGTTGCCCACCTAAAAATGGAGGCATCTGAAATAATTACTCAATTTTTAAAATCTTGATATGGGAGTCTTATCTGAGTTATACAGAAGACTGAGTCTACTACTGTGTGAGAGATGCAAAGCAAGATAAACATCTTCCATTCTAAATACCTTGGCTATCAGTAGAATCATCAGCAGTTGCAAGTCTGTTCTCAGCATGTATAAAACTTCTCTTGAATGAATGTTTAGCTGCTAGGCAATGACTATAGATATAAAAATTGTATGTTCATTAGATATTTGATGAACATGGGGAAATTATATATCTTTATTTCTCAGTTTGCTACAGCTATAGTTTAGGTAAAGGGGCAGATGCATTAACAACTACTTTCGACTTTGAATGCTTCTTTTCAGAGGACATGCGCTAGAGAAGACAACAGCTCAAAAAGTTTTGATCATGGTACTATTTTATAATTGTAGTTTGCAAATAATTTTGTTCAAGTCACTGGCTTTCAGAAGCCATTTACAATCTTGCAGTATTTTATAGGGAAATTTCTCCATTTTCTACCAACTTAGCAACACAGAAACTGAAAAAACCCTCTGATAAGTCTTGAGGACAATTGTTGTGAGGAGTAGTTTCACTTCAGCTAATTCAAGCTGTCATAAAAAATATGTCAGATTGATCTCTCTGTAAATAAGGCATAGAATCACATAGGCCCTTTTATGAAACATGAGAAACTCCATGTGTTAGTTTGGTAGCAAAACATTATTCTTTAAGTTAGAAAAACAACACTGAATTTTCACAACATTCAATAACAGACTCAGGGAAAATCAGAAGAACATGATATAACAAAGCAAACTACTAGCACCCCTGATTTTTATTGGTTCTACATTACTGGTCAGTACTTAATAATTTTCACAAAGGTATAGTCTCCTAAGTAAATTAGTAATGAAATGCAGACAGGAAATTACTGTCTTATCATTTCTAATATTTTTTAAAAAGCATAAGAATGATCTCACCTTTACATAGCACATTTCATTCAAAAGATTCCTGAAGCTTTTATCCAGTGTTTTTGAAGAATAACTAAAAATTGAGATTCTTGACTGAATGCAGGTTGAAAGCTCAAAACATATGACTCACAGTAATATAATGCAACAACTCATAGAGAAAGAAGAAATAAGAGCAACATATACAATTTTGTTGTATAAGGAACAAATGCCTATTTGCACAGTAAATGCATAATAGGATTTGGAGGATAACAGTTTCTTGGCAGTGGCTTTTACTACAACCCACTGAAAAACTTAAGGGTATTCTGAGCCATCCTATCAGTAACCAAAAGTCTTGTCATCCAGAAGTGAAGAGGCTGCAAGTGCTGTCTATGCCTCTGCTACAAAATAACAGGGGTTGGGGCAACTGTCTGTCCCTGAGGCAGAGTGACATCCACACTAAAATGGTGTTTTCCCTGGGCCACCACTGTGTTGTGAGTGACAGCACTCTAAATCAAAGATGGTTCAAAAAGTCTGAAGTAAAGTAAAAGATATTTTCACAGAATGGAAATAACAGTGTTGCATGATCTGGAGTCAAACAATAGTGTATTTATGAAGGGTACAAGGTTCGTTAGGATAGCATTGGACACTGAATAGCCAGACTAAGCTCAGTCTTGTCCCCATAACCTTCTGGAAATAGTCTGTCAGAGGATGCCACAAACACTGCCTTGGCACCATCACTGAAAATGCTAATTAATACTAGTCAAAACCACACTAGAGAACGAACTATAAAATCAAACATCATGGGTCTGAAATTAAATGCATTCTCTCAATCACAATGTAATAGTGTTTATGTAGAGTAATGTTATTATTACTATAAGCTGATGATAATACTGACAGATGTTTACAGATATTTTAAGAAGCCTCTAAACTTTATAAGGTATTATAGGTCTTGCAAGTCTTTTAGGCAAAGTTAGGCATAAAAAGAAAGATGTCAAAAGAAGAAGAATCAAAGGAAATTATAATAGGCAAGAGTCTGCAGAAGCACTGAATTCCTGGGACTGATAAATTCTCCACCCAGGTGTTTAATTAACACATCAAATGTACACACAATGCCTGTTACTCACCTGCAAGAGTAGTCAAAGGTTTTGCTGTGACCATAGCTGGGACTTCAGGTAACTACCTTGTGCCAAGTGAGTCTTTTGTCCCAAAACAGTTCATTGTCTCACCTATTCAGAGACAAGTTGAGGAGTTCCTAGACCACCCAGGGAATCAATAACTTAGTGTACTCTGTGTGCACACAGTCTGATATCCATTATGCCTTCATACTGAATGACACCATAATTATAGGACAAACTTGAATCTTATCCTTATATCTCACGTATGACTTAAATTCCATAGCTCTTGCCACGTCAGAGTGATAAATTCAATACCAGATTGCTATATTTGTAAGAATTCAACTATATGTTAGTGATTAGAAAATAAAAGAACTTCTCTGTCATGAAATTCTTCCAGCACTGAAGACACACTGCAATTCCCAATTGCAAGTTCAAGGAGATACTGCCTCACAATTTAACACTTTGCTCAGGCAATATTTAGATTAGAAATATTAGCTAAGAAAAATTATCTTTTTCTAACATTCTAAGATTTACCAAAAAAAAGAGGATTAAGAATATTTTATTTCTGTGAAATTTATAAAAATGTGTTATTTATATAGTCCTTTCAAGTAATAGCTATGCTTTTTTAAATTAATCTGAGGAGTTCCATCTGAATGTTTTTGGTAAAGTGCTTTTAAACTTAGTTGTATGGATTCCTTTATCTTTTATTGGAGCAAATTCCTTACACTGTCTTGAATTCATGTTTGGGAGTCAAATAAATGTCCCTGTACCAGATGACAGACTATAATAGCGACCATAAAGGAATATTGCAGGAATACTTTCCTTTTCTGGTTATTTAAGAGAAACTTTGAAGCCATAATGTATAACTAGATTTGTCATATGTAATGTACATCAATTTTGCTGCCCTTCTAGTAAATTACATCCCCAGGACTGATCAAATGCTTTGCCTTCTCTGATGAGACAACTGCCTCAATGGAAGAAGGAAGTACTGTGGATGTTATTTATCTCAATGTTAGCAAAGCTTTCCACCTAGTGTCTCGGAGTATCCTTGTAATCAAAATATAGAGGTAAGGTTTCAGTAGGAAAACTAATAATGGTGTGTGGAAAGCTGACTGTACATCTTAGCTAAAAAGATTGTGATCAGCAGCAGGAAGATCAGCTGATGTCCAATTATCATTAGCATTGCTCAGAGTGCTGATGCTGTTAAACCTCTTAAATAACAACCTAGGTGATGGGGCAGAAGACACCTTTTGAAAGCTCATAGCACTGGGTAACATTTGATATGCTGGAGGGTAAGGCTGCTGCTTGCAGTGATCTTAACAGGTTGGAAAAGTTGCTGGCAAAAGATTCATAAATTCCTGCAAAGACAAATGCTAAGATCTGGGACAAAACAATCTCATGTGACAGTGCCTGCTGGGGAACAACTGGTTAGGAAGGAGTTTTGCATAAAGTAGGCCTGAGGGTCCTGGTAGACAACATGTTGAATGTGAGTGGGTGGTAAGCCCTTGTGACTCTCCCTTGTGCGAGAGTAGAGTAAATCTAAATATTTTGCATAGAGGTGCCACCCAGGAGAAATAAATAATCAGAACAAGCTGTATATTACTCCTCAGATAAGGCTATTAGTTGTGCTTTGTGTGTTTAACTACACGTGAAGTTACCTGGAAAATAGATCCTATCCTGGTATGTGTTTTATCCTGGAACAAAAGCTGACAAAACTGTTCAATAACTATCACTTCCAAATTATTTTAAAACAAAACAAAACAAAACAAACAAGCAACCACCCACAAAAAAAACAAACTGTGGTGGGTTGACCATGGCTGGATGCCAGGTGCCCACCAAAGCCTTTCTATCACTCCCCCCCTCTTCGCTGGACAGGGGAGAGAAAAAAAAAATATAACAAAGGGCTTGTGGGTCAAGATAA
>JANZLQ010000029.1:36635449-36675960 GCA_026212715.1 Elanus axillaris | reverse complement strand
CTGTCCAGCGAAGAGGGGGGGAGTGATAGAACGGCTTTGGTGGGCACCTGGCATCCAGCCATGGTCAACCCACCACAGACGTCATGCTCAGCATGTAATGCTGGGGGAAGAAGAAGGAAGGGGGATGTTTGGAGTGATGGCGTTTATCTCCCCAAGTCACCATTAGGCGTGAAAGAGTCCTGCTTTTCTGGAGATGGCTGAACACCGGCCTGCCTATGGGGAGTGGAGAATGAATTCCTTGTTTTACTTTGTTTGCATGTGCGACTTTTGCTTTGCCTATTAAACTGTCTTTATCTCAACCCACAAGTTTTCTTTCTTTTACTCTTCCAATTTTCTCCCCATCCCACTCTGAAGGGAGTGAGCGAGGGGCTGTGTGGTGCTTAGTTGCCAGCTGGTGTTAAACCATGACACTAATGAATCAAAGATGATGATGTGGAAGAGGATCTTAGGCAATGGTAAAACACTAGCTACTCCATTGTTTGGTTTTCAAAATACTGAGAAGATGATAGTCTTCTAACTGTTCTTACAGTCTGTACGTCTTGTGTGTGGCAGTGCTATCAATGTAGTAGTCAAAACCTTGAAAAGTTCTTAAGTCTAAAAAAAGCACTGGAAGAAGATCTCAGGTTGGGACCAAGGACACTCTGACCAACAAAATACAACTCCTTGACAAGTATGCTATGCATTGAAAGACTACTAGATTTCTTTAGGCTGAATTTACATCAAAATGTAGATCTACTTGATTAAAAGAATCTTATTTAAAAAAAGCCAAACTCAAACCATGGCATGTTTAATGCTACAGGTTACTGACATATTTCTGTCAGTCTACCTGAAAGACTTGAATTCAAGCGAAAAAGCTTGCAAAAAGTGTTCAGAAAATTGGAATTGGAGATACCTATGAAATAATCATTAGCTACCTAAATGTTTGGTCAGAATCAGACAGAAGTATACTCTGTATTCTGATCTATGGCATAAAACAAAATAACTGCATTCATTAATTCTTGCACCATGACCCTAATTTCTGGTCTTATGGTACTTAAAAACACAACTAATCTTCAACCAATTTCAGTTTTAAAATTTCATATAATGAAAAGTCCTCTAGCTCTCTAGGTACATTTCCGAAAGGTTAATTATATTCTCTGTTACAAGTATACACTGTATTTCTCAAATGAATTTGTTTCTTTTCCATTTCTACTCATTCATCCTATTATGCTGTCATATATATTCAAAGACACATTAATAATCTTTTTATTTTGTGCATAACTTCTGTATTTGTTTGTATTATATATATGTACTCATGACTATATTTGATGGCATCATCTGAAATACCAGGTTGAGAACATCTGCTTGCTTACAGCATCCAAGATGCCACATTTTTAATTAAGAACTAGTCACCCAATTTTATTGGGTATAAAGAATAATATTTTCTTATCTTAACAGTCACAAAGTTAGAATAAGAAGATGAAATTATTTCCTCACTCATCCTTTATTGTATTTCTGTTGAAATAGGATATGGTTATGATAACAAATCTTTTTTCCCTTGACTTTGCATGAGCATATCAGAATATATCATATAATCACCAAATAAACATATTGCAGCTCAATGGATTCCCCTCAGTTTGTAAACTAAAACTGTGGATCCAAACTGTGGAATTATTTTTGTAGTTTTTATTTTTTTTAAAAGTCAAAAGCAGGTAGTAATTCCTCACCTTTAAACTAATCTTAGGACAAAGCTTGAACTTAACTTAATCCAAAAATATTGATTGCTTAGAAACCAGCTCAAAAGTTGTAGCCCTCCTATGGAAAAATTAGTTTTCAACACATACTGAGAAAAGCTTTAAAAATATCCACCGTTCTGGGAAGAGTCTTGTAGGTCAGAAGAGGTATTTCCCACTGTCACAGAGTATTTCTTTTATTCTTGCACGTTTTTTTTCAAAGTATTATAATAGAAATATTTTAATTTAAAATTTTTTTTTCATCCTATTGTATATAGGATCATTCCATTCTCAGGCCTGTTAACAATCAACACATCAATAGAAAAGGCTGCAACAGATTTGCTGCTTGTTGGTAGCATTACTAGAATAACTCTGTCTTCCATCCTTTCCTTTCTCTTTCCATACACTTTTTCACCCCTTCCGAAAAAAAAGAGTTATTTATTTCCACTAATAAGGGAGGTGGTGGCTAAGAATAATGCATGACTGATCTGGAGGTGTTGGTTGGATACAGCTGTCTGAGCTTGCTGTTCAGAGAAAGACAATTTTGTGATTGCCACTGCCAAATAAAAAACAGTAGTTAGTGAGCAACCAAATATTTGCACTACCAGACAGATGCTTCTGGCAAACAGTAGAGAGGAACAATGGGGTATGTCCAGAAAAGAATTTCTTTTCTATTAAAAGGATTTTTTTTCTTTGTTTTTTTCTTTTTAATTGAAATGTCTAAAAATAAACATTTCAAAATAAATTTGAGTACATCTCAATCTGTGCTTAGACCACATATCATAGCCTATCGAATTCATATCAGAAGAATAAAATCATATGTGTGCACTTCATTTTTTTAAACAAGAGTTTGACTTTAAAATAAATTAAGACCTTCACCATTTTTCCTAGGACACAGATAGGAAAAGAATTAGACATTTGATTCAGCAGTATTTATGCCAGGTTTGGACTGTTTAAAATTTAAAAAAAAAAAAACAAACAGAGAAAAGAAATTTCAATTTTTATATTTTGTCTTCATTTTGTAGAAAATGAATTTTCATTTAAAAGTAAAATTCTTACCTATTTTTAATGTCAATACTTAATTCTTTTTAAATGCTAATGTTTCAATTTACATTTAGCTGAGATACTTTGGTTGTACTTTTGTAATCTACTCATCAATCACACCGCATCTGTAACAGTGATGCTCTGAAGCATACATTTCTGAAGTAATAAGTGGAAGTTTCAATGACTGAGAATACCACAAAATTTGTAGCTTTATTCAACTAATAAAAACTATTTAAAAGCAGAACTTTCTTGTACCTTAAATGAATTCCAATTTTCATGCTAATGAGGCTTGACACAAACAATGACTAAAGATGTAATTATTACCTACTAGAGAACAAATACTTTCCATTTATTAACTGTATGTTAGGATTTTTCAGAGAAGCTCTCAAAAATTCAGTACTTAAACTGAATCTTTTTTAGGTCTTTTCCCTGGAGTGTGATTCATTAACAGGAGCACAAAAGTCAACATAAACCCTTTCCCTAGCACATCGCTGGCTAGGGCTCTCTAAAGTTTCCTCTTTCCCTCTCTATGGCAGAAAGTGAGCATATAACATAACATACCTGGTTTTGTTCCTACTGCAAAACTGCATCTTCTTTTCACAGCTTCCTTCCTACTAATATCTAAACTGTTAATAGGCAACATCTAGTTCCTTCCCAGTTTCAGGCAAGAAACCAGATGACTTTCAAAGGGGGTAAACTGGATACTATTGTAGTAAAGTTATTTCTAAAGTATATAGCAAGAATTTGATGCAATGTATGTACCTTCCACATATTTCCTTTTTTCTTCCTTTTTTAAGCTTATTGTTGTGTTGTATTTTTTAGGTTACTAAAACATAAATTCTAAGTTTAATGCAAAAGGTGTATTTGGTTTAATATTTATGAAAATGAATGAGACTGAAACAATCTTTGGGGAAAAAAATGAAATTTACAATTAAAATTAATGGTCTTAATCATAGTTAAAATAAAACATTTAAATAATGATTAAAATAGCATATTTAAATTAATCTACCGTAGAAGAAAACTGAATTCTAGACTGGCACATGACAGCTTTGGTCCACATAGAAGTCTCACACCTAGCTAAGCTCAAATTTAATTTAAAATTAATAGAGCTGGAAAGCTCATCCTCAAAGATCTGTAAATCTCACACACACACACACCCTCCCAACCTCAGAATTATGATAACCAGAGCAATAAAAAAGAGTAAATATTATGATGGGTAATTGAGGGAAGAAGGCTTTGTACTGTGGTCTCTTCACCAGCATTTTCTTCAGTCTTAGAGCAAAAGAAGCTGTCTTCTGCTTGTAAACACAGAGGTGGAATTTGGGGTGCAGAGATTGATTTCACTGATGTCATAGCTGAGATAAATTTCACTGCCTTTCACTAGAGATATTTCAAACATAGGATGCTGTTTCAAAGACACATCCAGTTAGTGAATGTAGTAGGGAGCTTGATGATATTGTACCTTTGCATGTTCATTTTCAGATTTGAAATGCAGAATATCTTTGAATTTTTGTTACAATAGACAACCTAAAAGAACATGTGAACATCTTTTAATCAGTTCCTGTTGGCCAGTCTCATGTTTTGAATAGTTCTTAATTTAAAACATATATAATTTGTTGAAGAGTACTCCAAATCAGTGCTCAGATTGGTGAGACTTGGCTCTATCTACCCAGCCCTAATTCATTCATATGTTCAGGTATTTCCTGGGAAAAATAAAAAACCCACAGAAAATAGTTACGGGGAAACTTGGTCAAAAGCTTTGGAGTACATCTGCCCTGCTGTAGTGTTTTAAGTTTTCACAAAAAAGAAGCAAAGAGGCACTCTTAACAACTTTACATACTTATAACACACTTATAGCAGGAAGCCAGAAACCAGTAACAATCCAGGTAACAACTAGTTGGCCTGGGGGTAATATGAACAGTAAGGCTACTGGCAAGTTTTTTAACCATCCAAATTAAAAAGAAAGAGTGAAAACAATAGCCTCTTTTGTTCCCCTCCCCCTTGAGCGGAACACATTCAGAGCCATACCAAAAGCTGAGCCCAGTGTGGAAATACTATGCATAAAGCCAGGCAGACCACCAGACAGGTTGTAGGTATCTGCATCAGCTGCAGGGAGTCTTATTCTACTGAGTCCATGGTACCGGCCCCAGCTGGACCAGAAGCCTTGACTTGCATGAGTTTGTTCTGTACAGTGAGCCTGATTGTGTGTTTGTGTGTGTGTGCCACACATGCATGTGTTTTGTAGAACAGAAATCACAACACACCCAGTATACCCATCCCATTCCGGAAGCAAATTTTGGATACATTTTTGATAATGATTACTGTGCTTCTGTTCTTGAGGTTACCTTGCCTTTAAACTCCCCCCTGGGAAACATAAACTGTGAGTTACTTGCACTATGCAGACAACAAATCAAAACCAAGTTTCTGCAGCAATCCCAAAGTGTGCTTCTAAGTGCACACATTTCGCTATCCCTTGATGGCACAGCAGAACACGCGTAGCTTGCTTTAATGAAACTGTCCCCTTCGCTGCCCAGTTCAGATCTGCGGTAACGGTTATAAGCTGATATGTTACTTTAAAGATGTTATAATTAGTTTAGGATCGTTATCTACATCCTTTTAAGAAATATATGAGTTGAATTAGAATGTGTTGCCTGTGTCAAACATAGGGTAGCAGGAACACAGCAGGGTTCTTCAAGAATGCAGGAAAAAGAATTAAATTAAAATGCTTGAGATAGAATCGAACACTAAAATCTCCTCATCCAGGAGCTATAAAAGAGATTGCTTCCATTTTAAAGGTCAGCCTGTTTGTCAAGGAAATAAAAACATATTACTTTTCATTGGTGTGTGATTGTCTAAATTATTAAATACTCGGCTAAATTGGTAGAATTTATGTTCACTCTGAAATTAAAACAATCAGTGTGCCTATAAATAGTCCTTACATTGACGCATAGTAATGTGACTCTTCTAAGGATGCTCTAGCACTTGAATGATTAATGTGTCTTTTACCTATTAAAAATCCAGTTATGCTTTGTGTAATTTATAAACCTCATTTAAGTGCAAGTGTCAAGGAAATTTTCTGTAGTTTAATCTTCAGTTTAAAATTATTTATTCTCAGTATACAGCTAACAAAGTTCAAATACCTATTTAGACTTTATATGGATATTTGTTCTGAACTAACAAAGGTGTTTGTGTCTTAAACCGAAGAAAAATTTTTAAGTGTTATATATTTGTCAAAATTATTCACTTCAGTCATTATTCATTTGAATTTTAAAGCTCTCATTACCTTCCAAATGGTAAGTCCGGTTGTATTCTTGGCCTTTCACAGAGGTCTGGACTGGCATACATTGTTTCTGTTATTCTCTTTATTTAGATTTGATTAAAGACAGTATTGCATGAATAAGTTCATAGAGAAAATGACAGGCACCCGTTGAGATCTCAGTACTCTCAGATATATATTTGTGGCTTTGGGATATTGATGCCGCATGGTACAACTGATAAAGCAATATACAAAATTCTGATTAACTATCTTTACATTTCAGTAGAAATCACACCAAAGTCAAGCCAAGCTTGAAGTTTCCTTGGAAATATAGATAAGCCCCTTAATAGTACAAGTCAATAAGTAAAAAAAAGAAAAAGGAAACAAACAAACAAACAAGCAAACAAACAAACAAAAGAAACAAAAAAGCCCCCCAAAAAACCCACAATAGCTTCAGAAAAACTGAAATATTTTTCTGTTTTACAGAATGTTACCTATTCCCTCTCTGGGATCTGCAATCTGGGATGGTCAAATGATTGGTTCCTAAATTTTGATTTAGAAAATTAAGTTGTTAGATATTATTAGGTTAAGCCTCATAATTATCACAAAAGTATTTTGGTATTAAACTCCTTTTGACTGAATTTCCTTTTGTTGGAAGTATTCTTCTATGTTACAAGTTATATGAAGATGCAGGCTTTCTGCATATTAGTCATGAAACTTCATTTAAAGGGAATTGGACTGTATCTAAGATGCAAACTAAGATATATGGAAATATAGTATGTTGAAAATTATGAGGGAATAATCTTGGCATGTGAATCATATAAACAGCCAAAGTGGTAAAGAGTAAAGAAATAACTATGACACTCTACATAATTTCTGCTCTGGTCCTGGATCATTGACTTTATATTATGGAGTTAGACAACAGATGTGGATAACTCATCAGCCTGACAACAGAAAGTATTTTACAGGAACCACTGAACCTATTGACTCCGCTCAGTACAGACCATTTTGATTTAGAAAAGGAGATATGAAGATTTGAATATAGAAGAGTTACTCTTCACAGAGTAAGAAAGGACAATTCTGTGGTGTTGTTTGCTTACAGAAGAGAGATACAGAGAGAGCACCTATGCCTTCAAAGGATATCTCAATAGATAGCTGCTTGCATAATGTTATTATGGTTGAAGGCTTTCAGAAGGGAGGAAAAACAGTCTTCCTCTCTTTTCCCTACCCTCTCTCAAAATTAGAAATCAACAGGAGAAAGGTAGTCTGGATAAGTCAGAAGTCAGAATACTCAAGAAGTCACTCTTTTGGGAAGACAACCCCTGTTCCTAACTCACCAGATCTACAGAGCTACCAAAAGATGATCAAAATTTAAACAGTCCAGAAACTTGTTTTGGTTTTCTGTGAGATGTCCTTGCCTTTGCACAAGAAGTTTGAACTGAGTGTTGTTGGTGTCCCACTCCTTATTAGTGAAAAAATTAATTCTGGGATGAGCTAAGATATAGTCAATGTATGAACAGTTGTGATTTTTACAAAATTGCACAGCATTACAAAGTGTACTGATACACTAGGTCTAGTGTCAGCCTAACTGGCTGATATTGCCTCATTGTTCCTCTGCTCCTCTCCATCAGCTGTTCCATTCCTTACACCTGGGTTATCAGATCTTTAGATTCAAGTTTGCAAATTCAATGTAAATGCTAATTTCTTCAAATAATTTCTAAAGAGTTGTAATACATAGTGTTGCGGTTTCAGTTGGTGTTTAATGTTAAATATATTTATTTATACTTACTGCTTGTCATATGAATGCTTTTATCCCATGGAATTTCAGAAGCAAAATTGCATCTTTTGTACTCTCTATAATATTTAGATCTGCCTGTATCACAGTAGGTTAGTCAGCCTAAGTTATCTTCATAGTCCATGGATGACACAGACAATTCTTCTCATTTTAAAGCAAATGTCTAAAATACATCAGATAAATGTAGTCTAAAAGTATGTATATATCTCTCCACTGATTTTAAAGGGACTCTAGGAAGCATACCTTATCTGTATATGTTGTTGAGATATGAGGGTAGGTGGAATGAAGTCTCCCTACATACTGAAGACTGTGGTATTGAATTTCTCCTTTGCTATCATTAGCCTTTTTGTAGGACACTGACAATATTTAGTTATTAAAAAGAACATAATTATTTGGGGAGTCAGTGATTATTGTTATTAAAGCTAATTTATTCATTAATTTACTTATTTTCCATATTTTTCTTAGTAATTTCTTTGCCAAAGCATACTTTATATCTCTTCCCACTTCAACAGTGTACATATGCACAAAAGAACTTTTTGTTTTCAAAAAAGAAATGAAGTTTTAAGTAGACCTTTTGAGGTATGACTTTATTCTGAAGTAGGCTACATTTTATTATTTAGCTTACTGCAGTAACGCTTTTCATGATAATAAATAATGCAAAGTCATATTGATTTCAGTAAAGTACTTTATTTGTTTTCATAATGATACTTAATATTACAAGCTGCAGCATATTGTCCATGAAGCATGCAAGTGTCATTGACTAACAAGAATAATATACCTAACCTTTCTAAACTCTATAATAAACAGAGTACACCAGTTTATTTCCATTCTTGTTGATTTTAGGAAGTTAATGATGCACATTTTATCAGAAATTTTGTTAACAATCTTTTATTTTTCTTCCAGAACACTTTAGACAGAATTCATATTGATTTTTGTTCACTTGAAGATGAACTGAATTTATCACACAATCCATAAGTGTCCAGGTATTCTCCAATTGATTTCATCACTTCAGCTTCATCCTCTAGGAAAATGGCCAACAGAAGAGGAATGAAAATAGACAAGAGTGTTTAACTATTAAGCTATTTATGATTTAGTTCAGATATGTTCATATCTCCTTACAAAGCAACTCAAATGCGTCATGCAAAGCAGATATCAGAAAATCCTGAAATTCTACTACAGATTTTCTTGACCAGTGACTTCAGCTACCAACTGTGGAACAAACCTAGCAGAACTTTGAATTCAAAATCAGCTCTAAAATATCCACAGCAACTGTAGAAATTTAAGATAGTAATATTTGGAAGATGAACAAACTTCTTTATTTGACTGATTCTTAGTTCTGTCCAAAACATGATTCATATATTTCAAATCCTGCTATATCTGGTAGTTCTTCGGAGTGAATATGGTTCATTTCAGTGTGAACATGATTACTGGGCATTTTCTCTGGGATACTAAAATCGCTCCTATTCCTGAGAAAAAAACGTATTATTTAAATGCCATTCAGAACTGTAGAAAGCATATGGTTTCCCAGTATCGCACCCCAGAGACTGATGGTTAAAATGATTCCTACTTCAGTAGCAGGAGAAATCACAGATCACATGAAACACACAAAATCCTATGCTGCAGTCCATAACTACCTGTTCTGTAGTAGAAAGTGTGGCCCCTGTGGTCTACTGAATAAAGCACACCATTTTTCATCTCCGCTGCCACTAGTGTTCCTACTTCTCTGCCAAATAAATGATCACCTGAAGACAGTCTATCTCTTATCACCTAATTGCCTTAATACAACATGTTTGGCTATTCTGCAAGTAACTTTCTATTTTGGGTATTTCTCATATTGGGAGACATCAGATTAAAGATGACATTATCTCAGCTCAGAGTTAACTTGAGCTGAATCAGTTCCTTCTGCATTCAAGACACATGTGCTCAATGCTTTGAATACTGTGGGATAATGAGAGAGCTAAAACAGAAATAAGAGCCTATAATGGAAATTCTGCTGCTTTTTTGTCTTCTGTGTTACAATAATATCATTATGTTGCAAAGAATATTAATATCAACTCAACATATATGTTCTGTCATATGCAGTTTATTTAGCAAATAAATGCTGTTACACAAATGTTTAACATATAATACTGAAGAAAAGAATGTAAAATCCATCAATAAATAATCTTGCATCTCTAATGAAATGTTTAGAAATGTTACCCTCAAGCTCTGCTAGAGATGTTAATAGAAATGTTTTATCTGAGACTTCAGAGGGACAAGACTGCAAAAGACAAATGCAAAATATATTTCTCAACCACCAAAACAATACTTTAAAAATATGTAATGCATTACAGAGTTCTCTAATATTAAAAAATATTCTGCATATGTGGAAGAATATGTACATATGCATAACTGTATTAACATTTACCACTTGAAGTAGGAGTTTTAATAAGTGTAGAATGTACAGAAATAAACCAGAAAGCTATGCCATAAAAATAATTTGTTCAGCCCAGGAATGATGTATTAGTCATCAAAAGTGCTGTGGGGCAAGTGAAATCTCATAGCTAAAATATTAAGAGAAGAAATTGGTGTAAAGTGGCTTATCTGTTTTGACTTCAATGATTGAATTCAGAAAATAGTTACTGACGAACACGGATCAGTAAAGGAAAGTCTTGTGAAGTCCAGTAGAACTTTTCAGAGATATAATTTCTATGACTGAGGTAAATATGGTCATCATAAATACAGTTTGTTGTTTCCAAGCACTACTCAGATAAAACTTGTTTTAGGTATGGTAGAAGAGTAGGATTTAATACAATATCATCTATTCTTCATACTTTTGCTGTATTGATCTTAAGAAAAACATTACTACAGAAAAGTTTGCTACTAGCAATTGAGGCACAGAGCAGGGCAAGGAACTTCACAGGATTGTGCACCAAGACAATGACAAACCAGGATATTAATTCAGATTTTCTGAGTTCCAGACTAATGTTTATAATACTAAAATGACAAACTTGTACTGCAACTAGAGTACACAAAATTGGGAAACACTGTCCTTTTGAAAAACACCTTCCTGTAAAAATATTTCTTTAAGCAGTATGTATAAAGAATAAGCTGATGTGATATTTCATATCTGCAGATTAGCATAGACTCTCAAGTGTAATTTAAACATGCCGATGTTTTCTTTGTTTCCCAAAAGAATAAAGACTTGTGGTGTGGGGGCCCTGGCTGGATACCAGGTACACACCAAAGCCGCTCTGTCACTCCCCTCCTCAGCTGGACAGGGGAGAGAAAATACAACAGGGGACTTGTGGGTCAAGATAAGGACAAGGAGACATCAATTACCAATTACCTTCATGGGAAAACCAGACTTGGCTTGGGGAAAATTAACTCAATTTATTACCAATCAACCAGAGTAGAGTAATGAGAAATAAAACCAAATCTCAAAACACCTTCCCTGTATCCCTCCCTTCTTCCCAGGCACAACTTCACTCCTGAACTCTCTACATACCCTCCCCGAGCCAGCAGTGCAGGGGGACAGGGAATGGGGGTTATGAACAGTTCATCACATGCTGTCTCTGCCGCCTTAACCTCTTCAGGGGCATGACTCAGCACAATCTTCCCCTGCTCCACCGTGGGGTCCTCCCCATGGGAGACAGTCCTCCATGAACTTCTCCAAATTGACTCTTCCCATAGGAGAAAATTCTTCATGAACTGCTCCAGGTGGATCCCTTCCACAGGCTGCAGTCCTTCAGCAGCACAGAGTGCTCCAGCGCAGGCTTCCCACAGGGTCACAGCCTCCTTCGGGCACCCACCTGCTCTGGTGTGGGGTCCTCCATGGGCTGCAGGTGGAGATCTGCTCCACCATGGACCTCCATGGACTGCAGGGGGACAACCTGCCTCACCATGGTCTTCCCCACGGGCTGCAAGGGAATCTCTGCTCCGGCGCCTGGAGCATCTCCTCCCCTCCTTCTTCACTGACCTTGGTGTCTGCGGAGTTGTTTCTCTTACATGTTCTCACTCCACTCTCTGGCTGCAGCTTCTGTGCTACAGCAAATTTTCTTCTTCTTAAATATATTATCCCAGAGGCACTGGGATAGGTAGAGGCACTACCACTGTTACTGATGGGTTCAGCCTTGGCTGGCTGCAGGTCTGTCCTGGAGCTGGCTGGCATTGGCTCTGTCGGACATGGGGGAAGCTTCCAGCAGCTTCTCACAGAATCCACCCCTGTCCCCTGCCTGCTACCAAAACATTGCCATGTAAACCCAACACAAATAGGTATCAAATTTTTTTTCTTTGGGAAAATTTTGAGACCGTACATCAAAAATTAGATATCCTGCTACATGGAATGCCTCTGGGGCATGAACTGTGTCAAAGACACTTATTTGCCCCATTCAGAATGATCTGGGATGAGGAGGTTTGCCCTACATGTGCCAGGACAGATATTTAAATGGGAGTATACAATTCCAGACCAGGAAGAGGTCTCCAGGCCTGAACCCAAATACCAGGCCACTTACAGTTTCCAAATACAACAATTTTTATTTTAGTCAAAATTTTTCACAAAATTCCAGTTTTCTGAGAACACTAGGAAGGTTTTCTCATTGTTCTACTGTGGAAGAAAATTAATACATTTCAAAGCCTAAAAACTTGCTTCAGAATGTCATTGATTCTCCAGCAAGCTCTGGCTGCACCAGACATGCAGGAGCAGGAGGTTTGGGGAGACTTACGATTATTGTCTCACCAAATAGAAGGCTTCAAAAATCATAAGTCAAGTCTCTAGAACTCATTGAGTGCTTACATATCATCAGTTTTTTAATACATTATTTTCTGAGTTGTTATTTTTCTCTTTTCTGATTATTTGGTACATTGCATTATGTTTTCAAATCATAATGACTAGAAAATGCAGAAGAGATTTTAATCTTGTAGGGGAGGTTTCTTAGAGAAAGGATAAGATTATCATTTGGAAACTGTCTCTCACAGACTCCCAGACATTTTGGTAAAATCCCAAGAAGTCCAATTAAGGCAAAATACTTACATAAAATGTTCTTTTTCAATGCCATCCTCAGCTGTGAATATCAGATATAGACTTTTGTTATGGTTTAACCCCAGCCAACAACTAAGCACCTTGCAGCCACTCACTTACCTCCCCCCCCACCAGTGGGATGGGGGAGACAATTAGAAGGAAAAAGGTAAAACTCAAGGGTTGAGATAAGAACAGTTTAATAGAACAGAAAGGAAGAAACTAATAATAATAATTAAATGACAATATTAATAAAAGGATTGCAATATATAAAACAAGTGATGCACAATGCAATCGCTCACCACTCACTGACTGATGCCTAGTTAGTTCCCAAGCAGTGATCCTCTGTCCCCACTCCCCCCAGTTTATATACTAGATATGATGTCCCATGGTATGGAATACCTCCTTGGCCAGTTTGGGTTGGCTGCCCTGGCTGTGTCCCCTCCCAACTTCTTGTGCTCCTTCAGGCTTCTTGCTGGCTGGGCACGAGAAACTGAAAAATCCTTGACTTGGTCTAACCACTACTTAGCAACAACTGAAAACATCAGTGTGTTATCAACATTCTTCTCATACTGAACCCAAATCATAAAACTATACCAGCTACTCGAAAGAAAATTAACTCTGTCACAACCAAAAACAGGACAACTTTGTATCCTGGTCCCTTTCCCTGTATGTCAGAACTTGGTGGTGGTAATGCACAGACAGGCTGTGTGGTCCACCCTGGGAGCATGGCTGTGAAAAGGTATCTCAAGAACTGTGAATGACCAAAGGTAAATTGTTAGCTCCTGCAAACTATGGATCAAAAATTTGCAAGTCACTCAGAGCATCCTGTATCCTAGACCTTTTGCCTGAGATTGAAGTTCATGTCACAGTTGTTCTCTATGCATGTTTAACTCTGACTATATAAGGTAGTATTGGATTATAATCTTTAAGAGAAGGTACTTATAAAAGGCCTCAAAACCCTCACCCATTTGGCTTTGTCAATCTTGTAGTACATTATATAATTTAATTTGTGCATATGTAACCTCATAATTTGCTTTGGAGAAACTCAAGAAGCTTGGCTGTACAAGTATCATCAAAGCAACGAATTTGTAACTAAACCAACTTCATTTTAAAGACTGTGCAAACACTGATGAAAAAAATGGTTATGACAATTTAATCTTTCATTTTTGAACTATGTCTTAGCATTGACTATGCTATAGTCATTGACTAAGACTATGTCATAGCATTTGACTATGTCTTAGCATTTTTTTATGGCAATATGGTGTAATGACTGGCATATAAACCTGTTTCAACACAGGGCTGAATTTTTTAAAAGTCATCTGTATCAGGTGATTGATTTACAAAGTAATGTAAACTTTATTTTACAATGGTTAAGAGAGTTAGGACGCCACTTCACGTTTTGAGTTATCACAAAATTTTTATTTTTTTACTAAGAATACAAAGATGCACCCCTTCATTAAAATGAATTTTAAAAATGGAAAACAAGAAGTATAAAAAAAGAATCAATTTCACAGATAGTGGAAGTCAGTACAGATTAGATCATTTGCTACAACTGAAAAGAACTACAATAATAATTCTGTAAAATGTTCTTCTTCCCAGCTGACAGCATGTAAATTAAAATAAACACATGGAAAAGAATTATAGCTATAAACCAACTGAAAGAGATATCACAGTTTGATTCACAAGTCTTGTCACACACATAATCAAGGCAGGACCAGACACAGTTACACTAAAAATATTGAGACTACACAATAATGATATCATTGGTCCAGCAAGTGGAAGCACTGCACAAGCTGGTGCTACTTGAAGAACCTCTTGACCATCCAGGTAAATTACTTCCTGTCATACAGCAACTGAATGTCCCACAAGCATATTTAAGCTATCACATTCCCCTGAGGACAGTCAGCAGAATGGTTATTCCACCCTGTGGCTTCAGGAACGGAAAGGGGTACAACACTTGATATCCATAGTTGTCATCCCCAGCAGTAGCTCTCCTACAGACATGGAGAAAGAAGACAAAGTTTATTGCCTTCTCTGTGATAGACCTATGTCCTATATATTTCCTGACTTTGCCATCCATCTGTACACTGAGACTCCACACATGCATCCTTATTCCAATTCTATAAAAAATAACTCACCTCTCTTTCCCCACATACCTCTACTTACTGTATCCTAGCTCCCATTTACCTTTGCTGACTAACACCACATCTATTATCTCAATTTGCCTTAGATGTATTGGTGCCTTCTTAGCAGGGCAAGCAGCCTGCAGAAGACATTGAATAAGTGGATCCACATGGGGAGAGTGGAGGGAAATGATGTCCTAGTCCAGAAGGATCCATAGAAGTCTTTCCTACAGCAATCATATGCATGTTCTTAAGTCTTAACACTCTGGCTGGTCTTAAAATTGTTGATACCTCAGCAATTATTTTAAAATCCCTCATGTGACTCAGTCATTACACTACTGTCATGGTTTAACCAGGACAACTACACAGATCTGAGACTCTTGTCAGCCAAATTCCTAGACTGGTTCACAAAAAAAAAACCCTGTTGAAAACCCTGGATTCCTGCAGATGAAGCACTAGGGATAGAATTGTGCAAGGTTAAATTTGCAGTGTGTCCATACAAGTGTGAGAATGAGCTATGCTAGAGTTTGCATTTCTCTCCCCTCTAGTACAGAGCTTTCCCTTAGCAAATGTTTTGTAATGCAAAATTCAGACTTGTCAAACATGAGCTCCTGTGGAGGCACAAGCAATCCCCTTGAAATATTGAGCCCTAAATAACTGTTTTTATTTCCTGACTGAGAGTTTTTGTTATTTTCTTGTCTTTTATTTCCATCCATCAGACAATGCAGTGTTCCCACTAGAAGAGACGGTAAGAATGGAGATAAATACAATGAATACGGACAGATGTGACTGTTAGAATGGAGAAGAAACTGCTGTACATGTGAGCCTTAGGTATTCTCCCATTTAAAAAGGAGGGGGGAAAGTAGAATAAAAGTGACTTAGTGCATTATAAATCATATTTAATAACAATACTAAAAAATAAAGAGTAGCTTTTAGTTCTAAGTTTTAGATAACTTGCAAAAATAAAAATTATAAAAATGTGAATCTTAACCACGTTTCTACTGTTAGTGGCTATACATTCCTCATTATTATTTCACATAGAAACTGTCAAATAGATACTGTCAATGCAAAACAGAAGAGCTGAGATAGTCAGGATGGATAATACTTGCGCATGTTCTATACCACCATCTGTGAAAAAAAAGTCCAGTCGTTCCATTTCAAGGACTATGACAGAAAGAGGTTATCTGAGTGTGCTATGGCTTTTGTCAACATACCTGTCTTGGCTTTAAACTAGGAATTTGATTACTAAGAGTGATGTAATCAGAGCAGGTTACTGCCATCAAAGATTGTGTGGGAAACTGAATAAACAGATGTGACTTGACCTACTGCTACTATCGTTATATGTTGCCGTTCTCCAGATAAATACTGAGTACACATATTCCCCAACAGTCTTTGTCACTTCTGAGTAATCCAGTGGTTATTTCAGATCTAACTGAAATCAAAGTTCATGACTTGGGCTTTCTTTTGCCTTTTATGTATCATTGAGCATGAATTGGTGAATAAATCACTGCAAAATTACCAGCAAGGCTCTGAAGGAATTCCAGTGACTTCATCCTTATTAAGTAACTTGTACAAACTCACCAAAAGAGCTATAGTAAACCAGTCATCTGAACAGGGGTTTGCCATGACTTACACCACAAAAAGCTTGGCAGAATTCCCATTGAGGCCTCTTGAAAGAACTTGGTACCACGGTGGAACTTGTGTATATTTGCCCACCAGGAAAAAAAAGTAAGGGGGGAGGGGTGGTGAGAAAGAGGGGAAGGAAAAGGAAGCAGAAAGAAACAAAGGAAGGGTGAGAAGGGAAAAAAAGGCGGGAAGGAGAGAAGGAAAGAGGGAGGGATGAAAAGGAAAAGGGTGGGTCTTTTAAGTGTATTTGCAGAAGAGAAAAAGGAAATGGGTACCAGCAGGTTACAAGGCATTGTCTGGGATTTAGACATGAGACCTGCAATGTAACATTTTAGCAAGTTTGTTTTAAAAGCCTAGCATAGCAAGGTTATACTGTGTTTAATTTATGCTCAGCTGGATACTTTAACACTTCAGATGAACAACTTGCCATGTTCAAATGTATTAAGCTTTATCTACAGAGGACTGACTTACAATATGTGGTAATTTAAATCTTGATGACTTTTCAAAAAGGAAGGAAAATAGACAGAAACAGAGATCTTAAGCCTGGATCTCAAAGCAAGAGCCAATTTAACTCACTGGATGTCAGAAAGAGAATTGTAAAGTTTCAGAAGTGCAGTTTCTAGAAGAAAGAATGACTGTTTGGTCAGTAGAATATTACAGCAGGTTTTCCTACTCTCTCTTTAAAGTCATTGCTAAAGGAGCTTCTCTGTTTTAAGCAGCTAGATATGAATGGTCACCATATATAGCTTATGCATATAAGTTATAGGTTATGTATCATATATATGTCTTATGAAGCCTTTCTGCAGCTTCTGCAGCCTTATGAAGACTTTTGTTTTAGAGGTTATTAGAGAGACAGAAAATATTGCATTCAAAGAGGAAATTATTACTGTAAATTAAGAAAAAAATCTGTCTGCTTAGTAATTAACAATAAAGAATACATTATGTCTCCTACTTTTTGTTGTTTTTATTTCGTGATACATTTCTTGATAAGGAGCTAAGTGACGAAGGCAAGGAAGAAGAAGCGGGGTGCTTTTGCAGAAACTGCCAGCAAAGTAAACTGCATGAGGATTGCCATTCACAGCAAATATGATGTCTACTTGAAAAGACTGCACTATAGAATCATAGAATCATAGAATGGTTTAGGTTGGAAGGGATGTTAAAGATCAACTAATTCCAACTCCCCTGCCATGGGCAGAGATAAATGTCATGAGGTTGGGATCCCAACAAGGACCCCTATACACGAGTGCTGCAGGGGTCTTCAAAGATTTTTCCATTTGCGGAAAAAAAAGTGATAGAATCATAGAATGATTTAGGTCGGAAAAGACCCTTAAGATCATCAAGTCCAACTGTTAACGCTGCCAAGTCCACCACTAAACTATGTCCCTAGGTACCCCATATAGACATCTTTTAAATACCTCCAGGGATGGTGACTCCACCACTTCTCTGGGCAGCCTGTTCCAATGCTTGACAACTCTTTTGGTGAAGAAACGTTTCCCAATATCCAATCTAAACCTCCCCTGACACAGCCTCAGGCTGTTTCCTTTTGTTCTATCGCTTGTTACTTGGGAGATGAGACTGATACCCACCTGGCTACAACCTCCTTTCAGGTAGCTGTAAAGAGAAATTAGGTTCCCCCTCAGCCTCCTTTTCTCCAGACTAAACAGCCCCAGTTCACTCAGCCGCTCCTCATAAGACTTGTGATCCAGGCCCCTCCCCAGCTCTGTTGCCCTTCTCTGGACACACACTCCAACACCTCAGTGTCTTTCCTGTAGTGAGAGACCCAAAACTGAACCCAGCACTCGAGGTGCGGCCTCACCAGTGCCGAGTACAGGGGGATGATCACTTCCCTAGTCCTGCTGGTCACACTAATAACTAATAATGAACAATTAATAACTCTTTGCACTTATCAGCCATCCGTGAGAGCAAAATGGAAACAAAGAAAATCTGTGATTCTTTCACTGTTTCTCATCTAGAAAATGGATTAGTTGGTAGATTAAACTTTCTAATGAACAGAAGAAAATGGTGAGTTTTCAGGGGAGTATTCAAGAGAATATATTATAATATCAAAATATAAAAAGTGATTTTTTTTTTCTCTGCCAAAATGACATATTGAGTTTCTCATTTGAGAGGAAATGATATACCAGTCATCTCCAAAATATGATCTTGGTGGAAACAAGAAAGAAATAATGTGATACTTGCCATTGTCTATTCTTTTTAACCCCTTTCATAAATTAATTGTCTCTGTCTTTTTCTCCTCTTCATATGCTAAGTAGACATACTCCATTTTTTTGCAAAATGAAGCTTTGAAAACCTGTAAATGATTACCAGATCACATAAGTATGCAAACTTCCTGTACAAATTATCAATGAAATATATAGGAAGATGAGACCATGAAATTTTAAAAGCAAACCAATTAGGTCTCCTGAATAGATAAAGCATAGGGTTTATGGGTTTGTATCCTCTATGTTTACATGTAAATTCAAATTTCTTTGCTACTCATCTGTGAACATATGCTATTGTTTAAGTTGCTCACAGACATATGGACTACTTGTTTGGCTACAGAAACAAATGTGTAATAAGAAAAAATGCTTCTGCAACTGCTACTGCTTCATGATTTCTTTTCAGAACTTATTACAACAGCATCCAGAGGTGCTAATCAAGTTGCTGGGCTGGATCCTTTACAAAACATATTGTGAGATAATGGCCATTTTTTAAAAATATTCAATCTGTTTCTAAAACATCACTAAAACTAGTTCTTTACTGCTGGCAAGGGATTTTCTGACAATATATTTTCTCATTAGAAGATTGTTAGTTGGAAAGACATTGAACTACTGGTGTGAAAATGATTGGTTTTCTTGAATCTCAAATTTTTAGTTATTTTTAATGGATTTTTTGTGCTTTTTATCCTTCTTGATTTTGAATTGACATTTTATTTTGAAATTGTGCTTATGTTTGCTTTTGAAATTTTGAAACTTGTGGAAGGTTTAGAGTAAAAGAAAGTAGCTCAAAATATTTTGGCTGACCTCTGAGTATTTTACAATGTTGCTTTTTGGCTGAAAAAAAGAGATAGTCTTCTTTTTCAAGTTTAAGAAAAAAAATGAAATAAAACCTAGAAAGCTGTTAAATCTCAGGAAAACATTTCTTCATCCACAAAATAAGAAGAGTGAACGTACTTGTAGCAATCTGAACTAAAATTTATCAAATACTGTACAATATGCTACATCCATGCTCCAGATGTTTTCTTGTTTCTTTGTTAAGCTTTCCTCAGCCTGTTCCAGGTCTTTTTTTTTTTTTTTTCTCCTTTCTATTTTAAATCTTTTTGGCATTTTCATGCATTAGGATTATTTTATCATTAGGATTCTTTTATTTGAGCCTTTGCACATTTCAGTAAGGCTAATGCTTTCTATGCTTATTTCTACTAGTCTTGCATTCTACTTTGAGCTGTTTAATACATTTATTTATTAAACCATTTTTACTTATAACAGCCAATGAGTTTTCTTTTCTACCATGTCCTTATAATTTATAGGAATTTTTATTTCATAGATAATTCTACCTTTTTTGTTTTCCTTTCTTATGTTTTGTTTTTTTATTCTTAACTAACTTCTCCACCCTAGTATTTTTTAAGAGCAGTTCATACTGAAAGTGTTCTTCCTACTTGCTTCACATTTAGGTTATTCACATATATATCTATGGAGTACACATTGTCAAAGTACTTCACAAGGTGACTACTATCCAGCAGACAACAGCCTGTTGCAAAAAGGCATATTATCGTGACCCCTTCATACACATTAACAATTTATTTACAGTGCTCTCAACATTATAGTATTTGAGTTCTTTGCTGCTGTTAAATATTCTTGTAAAAAGAACACTGGGATTGAAAAGTATTATCTCCATTTCACAGAAAGGGAAAATGCAGTATGGTGTAGATGAACTGATTCACCTGATGCACAAAAAAGTTTGTACACATGAGATGTGATCCTCCAAATATCCCACACGCTAGCTCTTAGAGAAGCCACTGCTTAATAAAGTAAAAATGAACAGGCATTGTGTGGATATTAAATTTTAAAGAAGAGTTCAGACTTTTTTTATCAAAATGTTTAGGAGTGCAAACTAAATGGAATCTGAAGATTGTGAATTTGCATCAGTACATAAACTATTTAATATATTTTCATGAAAAAGATTGGAAAAATTGTATGTCCAGCAGCTTGCTCTGCATTTCAAAGCAGTCTGGCCATTCTTGTTCAATGAACAGCTCTACCCTTGAATTTACAGAACAATTATGACTATTTTTTTAATATTTTTGAAAATCTGAGTCTTAAGACAGCTCATAAAATTTATCTTTGTAGATAGCCTCCTATGTTTTGTGAATATAACAGAACATACCTTCATGAAAATACTGATGAATCACTGGACATGAAATTCAAACATTGAGAATCAAATCCAAAACCCTCTAATGTTCTGCAAAACTCAATATTTGTGCAGTTGTCAGACCAAAGGACAGTCAGGTAAAATAGTCCAGCACACTGATTATCATTAGTCAAGTAAAGTTTGAAATTTTCTTTTGAATGAAACAGAATAAACAGGATGATATGAAGTCCTGTTCAAGTGCTTTATTGTTTCCTAGCTATGTATAATCACATCTCTGGCAACAAATCCTCCAAACTCAAGTGCTGACAAGGCAGGAATCTGTCACTGTGTCCAGCCAATTCAGTAAGCCAGAATCACTAATGGTAGATGAATGCATATGTTATGCTCTTCTTAAGCCAAGATTTCCAAAGCTAGATGCCTAAGATTACCTGTTTTCAGGTATCATATAACCCAACTCACATTAACATTACTAAACAATTAGAATTTTAATTTTATGCATACTGTTTTTTAAAAGTTAGGTCTCTCATTTTCACTCTTTTCTGTGGATGCTTATGTAGGAAATCTGTATGCTTTTCTTATTAAAAAAAATGCAAGTTTGTTTCCAAAATAAGAATATTTTGGAGATTTGCAGTTGCATTTTCTTCCACACATTTCTAACATTAACTTAAACCACCTTCACAGCTAGTTAAAATTATTATGGTTTATCCAATTAAAAATAATAAAGCACATAAAAGAAAACAACAATGCACACCTATGAAATTGCTATAAACATAAGATTATGTAGGAAAATTGAATGAACTGCAATTCTGTTTGCAGTGTTCTGCATCCAGACTGGATCTGACTAATTCCCAGCTTTTGGCTGGAGGCTTAAGATTTCCATCCCCACCTTCGGGCTTGCCAAGCCTCATTCATCTGGCAGCTCTGTCGTGCATCCTTCTGCCCAGCCGAGGTATCACATGTCCTGCTGGCAAAACAGCAATTGTGGCCTTTGAATGCCAGGGGCCTCTGTGGCACCTGCTCAGCCTGCAGCCACCTGACCTCCTTTCCCACTGTCCCCAGTCCCCTCCTGCGATCCCAATGCAGGCTCAGGGTGGGTTTAAGGTTGCCCAAGCTCCTGATCCCACTGCCACCACCTTGTTCCCAGGCAGCAGGTCACATATCAGCTAGCCAGCTTCGTAGCAGCCCTGTCAACCCTTTTTTTTCTTACCAGCCTTCTGTTTTCCCCACAGTTACCAGTTCACCTGATCCAAAGAGTGTGCATGTTGAAATAGCAGTGTGTACGCAAGATGCTCAGCCCTGTTGTCAGGTTCACCTCAGTCACAAGTTTTATTCTCTGAAAACCGCCATACAACAGCTTCAGTTTCTAGTGGGTCATCAACAGCAATTTACTGTCAGTCTGTTATTTTTTATTTCAGTTGTAATGCCTCTGAACACAGAGTGTTTGTATTTACTTGATTTCTGATTTCTAGATGTCCCACCCTGATTTCTTTGCCTGTTCTTATTTTAACTGGGATTCTCAGATAATTTACAATCCAAAATACTTCATATTTAGTAGCAGGAGAAATCATTCTTTCACTATATTGTAGAACAACGGGAACTACATTTAAACTTTTAGTTATCACTTCTCTATGATGATACAAAATTAAAAGGCAAATCTTCTTCCCAGTGAACAAATACCAGGTAGCCTACCTATAAGTGAATTTTTTTCTATTCCTGTGAAGGAATTATAGAGACACGGACATCAGCCACATGCCTGCAACTATGTCATATGATGCAGGAGGGCACATATTACCCTGGTTGAAGGATGGGTACCCCCTCTGCAACTTGATAAATTTGAGCCTGATTGATGGTACGTTGAGGCATTCTTCTGTATGTGGTCTGATACGAGTGTAACTGCACTGATCACTTCTACAACTAGCTCTTATTATCAAGCAGAGGCACCACTAAAATCCTTGAATCAGCGATAGCTGCATTTACAGGTTTTCATTTGCCTTTATAGTAAAGTAAATAAGAACAGGAGAGGGTTAAGGACTGGTTTAAACTGCCTTGATATTTCACATGTAAAGAACTGTTAATTAACCAAAACTCCGTTAGGAAGCTACTAATGGACAATTATTTTTAATGGAAATGTTCTCGCTACCTTACAGCTTTGTCAAGTGGTTCAGTACAGGCAGCATGTTAAATCACTACATTTTCCAACAAGCTATTTGAAATCTGTGGCAGCCGGATTTGATTGATGCAGTGTACCAGAGAGCATAAGTATTGCAGAAAATGCTATTTCAGAGTTCAAAGGAGTAGAAAAATTGCTGTTTAATAATTCAGCAGTGAAATGAAAATAATGTAAAGAAGATTAGCCATGCTTTTTTATTGGGTGGTATTCATAGCAACAGTCTCATTTCTAGACCTGTTTTTTCAAGTGATATTTTTAATCAATGCTTTGAATGAAGCTTTGTTCTTTTTTTTTTTGAAAAGGAGGTCAGGGGGAGACCTCTTCTAAAAGAACAAACTATCTTTTATTCAGCATTATGGCAGAATGAAAATTTGTTCTGTGTATCATACTTTCCTTTTGTTTCTGTCACAATGATACACAAATAATTCAGCAGAAATCTATGTCCCTCTGGAAGCTATTGTTTTCACTGTGTGAAGTATTCAAAACTAGTTGTAAACACTCAGCTGCATCCTGTTTTAACATAGCCCAGAAGAGAAGTGGAGTACTAGGATAACTGTGATTTTCATCCATTTCAGTGTTTCTCCTATCTCCAGGGCTTCCTTTACACTCAAGATGAGTTGCTTGGCCAGCATACACAGTGTCTCTTACACATGCCCACTCCCATCCAGTTGCAGTTCTCCTTCCAGAAATCCTGAAGAGCAGGAATCCCTGGACAGTTGAATACTAAGTTGATGCTCTGAAGACCCCTATATTAGACACCTAAAGTAATAGACACCTGTGTCAATAGCCCTCCATGTCTCACATTTCCAGGAAAATCTGAAAACTATTTAAATGCATATTTTTGAAAAAGCAAAATATAGTTTTCTCCAGTGAAAATCACTACAACTGTATCCACCAAAATAAATATTCAAAGCCATTTGAGCTTATCAGGCAGCTGGACAATCTGGTGAATTTTCAATTCTAATAATTGAATTTTCATAACTGTCCTGCAAATTCAAATGTTGATTTGTCTATTGGAATATCCTGGCTATTGGAAATCCAGTTTTCAATGGAGTCTAATTGCTAAATCCTTCATATGTTTGAGAATACAAACACAGGTTGCAAGTATCTTGAGGGAATTGCCTCATCCTATACATTTTCCAGTGTTCAGCATATCTGGTCTGAGCCTTTTGCTTGTTATCAAAATACAAAAGAACAATCATCGTAAGAGCAATAATTCATGTCAGAGTGTTTCTAAATTTCAACTCACAAAAGCATCCAGTAAATTAATTCAGCCATTATTTTATTTGACAACAGGTTTATTGATGAAACTGATATGGATTGCTGGAATTCCAAACACAGTTGTAACAATGAAGATTTCTGCTACAGCATATATCCCCTAGTGTGCAAAACATCCCCTAAGCCATTTTAAGATTAAGCTAGTCTAAATCTGTTGTTTAAAGAAAAGCATCAGCAGTCACTGCTGTGTTTATCAGTCTGGAGCAGCATTATCTAGCAACTTCTATTCTAGTACTTCAGTGCTGCTCAAAGATTCAAAGGACCCTTTCATGACATCAGTCATTCTATCTTTTGGTGCACTGTCCTCTCTGATTCCAGGATCTTCCAATTTCTAAATAAATTTTCACTAGGTTTTCAATAAATTCTGAAAAAAGAAGGAAAAAAAGACACATCCCCAAACATGAACTATAACTAGCAATTTTTATAATCTACTATCTCAACAGTATTTGGAAGAGTGCCCCTTAAGAGGAGCTTTTTTTCCTGAGTTTCCATTCTTCTGTGCCTTCCTAGATTCTGCAGATTTACTTGTGCAAAAACAAAATTAAGAATACAATTTTATATATTTTGTTTACTTATGGAAGGTTGTCATTAAAGAAGACTATATTGTTCTGTGTTGTATGAGGAAATAAAGGAATAAACATTCTTTCCAGTTAAAATGCAAAGCATCCAACATATAAAGCACAAAACTGTTTTCTCAGGTCTGCAAACAGCAGTGTATACAGGTAAAGCAGCACATGTGCAAAGATCTGAAAATATCAAGCTGCAGGGTACCTCATATGTTAATCTGTCACATAATGTGGAATCGAGCAGCATACTGCAGATACTTGCTTTTATCACAGATACTCTACCATATCTTGCAGTTGCTAACAACTTACATTTTGTTGTAAAAGAAATCGCTAGAAAACATGCTGACCTTTTTTAACAGGCAATAAAATCACTTTCTGGTGGGAATATCCACACATTTAAACTTGTCCAGGTGTTTAGCCACTGTACTGGAACCATGCCAAAATGTCCAGCTTCTTTCAGTATCAGATACATTGCAAACACTGACACAGCAATTATTTAAGCCAGTGCTTTCAGTCTGGGTCCTTAATAGGTTTCAACAGAGAAGGAAAAGCAACTTAAGGAATTTTAAATGTGGCTTGCCAATGAGCATATATGACCTTGTTTTTCTTAGTCATGTATGACAAACCCCTGAGAAGCAAGACATGAAATACCAGGGACCACACATCACTAATTTAAAAGAATCACTGATTTCAATGAACAAGAAATATTCTTCACAGTATTACCTACCACATAAAATTATCAGGGTTTTAATTAGTAATAAGCCTTGCAGGAAATGGATCAGAGACTACAAAAAATGTTGTGCATAGATCATAGATTTTTTTCATTGAATTTGTTAAAGGATTACATACTGAACTTTTTGTACCAATTCTTGGAATCCCAAAGCATTAATAAAGCGCATTTTCTAAGACTTCCATTTATCAGTTTTCCTATATAAACTCTACAAAGCATTTCCATAATGCATACTACTTCCTATTTAATGGATTTAAATCAAAAGGAATTGCTACTTCAGGATTTTCAGAGAAATGTCAAAAAAAAGTTTATTTAAGCAAATAAAGATAACTGCACTGTGCACAAAGCAGATTAAAAGTTTTTTCTTCTGATTATTATTAAGGTAATACATTAAGATTTTATAAACCTGTGCTTACTAAATGGACATTCTGAAGCTGAGTTTAGTTAGTGCCACTGTACTGTGAATCAGATATTAATTTAATCTCTGCTGTGGTATACATGGGTGCATGTTCTTCAGAAAGCTATTTAAAATCCCTCGGTTCATACATCTGCAGAAGTCAGTGCTTATTTACTAAATTACTGATAGTTTTAAAATATTCAGTTAATGGAAGAAGCAGTAGAATTACAGAATAACTTCGGAATCACAGAATCATTTTTCATCAGAAGTGACTTCCAGAGATCACCTAGTCCAACCTGCCTGCTCAAGCAGGGTCAGCTAGACCAGGTTGCCCCAGACTGTGTTCAGTCCAATTTTGAATATCTCCACAGAGGGAGACTCCACAACTACTCTGGGCAACCTATACCAGTGTTTTACCAATCTCACAGAAAAAAAGTGTTTTCCTGGATTCAGATTGAACTTCCTATTTTTTAATTTGTGCTCATTGTCTCTCCTGTCACTGTGCACTACTGAGAAGAGTCTGCCTACCACATCTTCAGTCCCCCCATCAGGTGATTATACACATGTATAATAACCAGGCTGAGGAGGCCCACCTGTTTCAGCCTGTCCACTCCAGTACCTTAATCATTCTTGTGGGCCTTCACTGGATGTGCTCCAGTAAGTCCATATCTTTCTTGTACTGGAGAGTCCAGAAGTGGCACAGCACTACAGATGTGTCTCACCAGGGCTGAGCAGAGGGGAAGCATGACCCTCCTCAACCTGCTGGTGACAGCCCCAGAGCCTGTCAGCCTTCTTTCCTGCAAAAGAACATTGCTGGCTTAAGGTCACCTTGTTGACCACCAAGATCCCAAGTTTCTTCTCTGCAAAGCTGCTTTCCAGGCAGTCATCCCCCAGTGTGTATTGGTGCATGGGGTTATTCCTTCCCAGGTGCAGGATTTTACTTTTCCCTTTGTTGAATTTCATGGGTTTCCTATTGGTCCATTTCTCCAGCCTGTCTCAGTCCCTCCAAATGGCAGCACAACCCTCTGGTGTATCAATCACCACACATACAGCTGATCTCATTATTTTGATCTCTAGGATTTAAGGAAGACAACTCTGAGACATTACTATTTGCCTAACTTGGAAGACAGCCAAGTTTTAGGACTCTGAATCCAAGTTAATAAAGAAAATCTATGTTCCAGTGGTTAAAATTGTATTGTCTTCATTTTATTCCATGTCTTTGTATGTAGAAGCACTGACCTCTCTCTAACATAATCCAACAGTACAGAGCCTGTACTGAGTACAACAGTACTGAGCATAAAGCAGCTGTATTCAAAGACATTGTGGGTGGTAAGAACAAGCCTGCCAGGAAAAGAGCTGACCTCTGAGTCTGGGGATCACGGTAGTCACCCAGGAAATGGGGAGACCTGGTCTCTTGACCTTTTCAACCCAAAGTGATTTATACCCGCATTTCTCCTTCCTCAGACAGTCTCTTGTTTTCCAATAAAACTGACAAAATACAGAAAATACAAATCCAGAAAGAAACATAGGACCAGAGCTCAGGTCTGTCCTTTTTTGGTTTGTTTTTTAATAGATTCCAGCCTCTGTCTAGATATTTCTCTTCTGTCTCCATGATAAATGAACTCTCAATAGTTACTTGATAGACTATTATTTAGGGAACACTCTAGAAAAATGATTTGGTTCCTTTCAAACTGAGACAGGCCTATAACGAAGTCTTCATTAAATGACAATTGAGTACTACAGAAGTCATACCTTCTGGAAACCACACTTAAGTCCTGCTTAATATGTACACTTGCAGAAAATTACTTCATCAGGATGTTCCAAGGGGAAGAGCATATTCATCCTGAAAGCACCATAAGTTTTCAAAGAAGCCAACCTTTAAGTTCCAAAATTGGATTCAACAGTATTGATATAGATAGCCCTGCACTTGGCCTTTCCTGTTGATTAATGTATGCTAGGTCAGCCCTTTCACAGTATATTCATCTTTTTGGATTGCACTTTGGAAGCGATGGATGCTTCTAACTGATTGTGTGGGAATCACAGAGGTCTAACCCTGTCTTTTTTGGGGGCATTACTCAGATAAGAATGTTGAATTAGCTTCTGTGGATCTCACCTGAAGTTTATATTTATCAGATGCAGCTCTTTTCTTTCCTGCATTTGGAAATAGTCCATTGTCAATATTTAACATTACTTTTAAGTGTAGGGAGAAAAAAATAATCATTATATATATCAGAAAACAAGCAAATGAGAAATTACCAGAATACAAAATATTCATGGTTTTTTTTTCTGATCCAGAACATAGCCATGAAATACTTACCTCATAGTTTTGATCTTTCTCAGGCTAATATCATATCACTATGTCCTGGTTTCAGCTGGGATAGGGTTAATTTTCTTCCTAGTAGCTGGTATAGTGCTGTGTTTTGGATTCAGGATGAGAATAATGCTGATAACACACTGATGTTTTCAGTTGTTGCTAAGTAGCGCTTGGAGTAAGTCAAGGACTTTTCTGCTTCTCATACTACCACTCCAGTGAGCAGGCTGGGAGGCACAAGCAGCTGGGAGGAGACACAGCCAGGACAGTTGACCCCAGCTGGCCAAAGGGATATTCCACACCATATGACATCATGCTCAGTATACAAACTAGGGGGAAAGCTGGCCAGGGGCCACTGCTTTTTTTTTTCCCAATTCTCTCCCCCATCCCACTGGTGGGGGCGGGGAGTGAGAGAGCAGCTGTGTAGTATTTATTGCCTGCCAGGTTAAACTGTGACCCACTATTATTTTTGTAACTAGAACTTTGACAGTGTCAAATTTTGTATCTGTTTTTTTCATGATGGATTTATCTTAAGTTCACTATTAGGTTAAAGCAACATAAATGAAAAGGCATATCAAAGAACATTGAGAGAAATAATGGAAAGTTTATAAGTGCAAAAATTTAAATCTGTGATATGAAGACATGTAAGAAGCCAGATCTTCTCTTCATAAACATGCATAGTCAGGATTAGGTTCTAGTCCTGCAGCAGTAACTCTGCAAGTATATTCAAGTGTAAATTCAATCTGAAGTGTTGCAAAATTGTTTTGGATCTCTGTTTGATCTCTGTGATAAAGTTGTATTTGTACATGCTTCCAATAGCATTCATACTCCTTTAAGAGGTACATGAAAAGTATGGGAAGGTATGTCCTTGCCTTGGAAAACTACCAAGAACAGAGAAAGCTCTGCAGACTGCAGAATGTGGTTAGGCAAAGGAGGGTCCTAGCATAGCGCTGGAACAGATCTCTGAAATGACAGAAGATCTTAACAGAGTTTGCTGCTACTCAGAAAGATTACTAATGCTGAGCTGACTTGGAGATGGCATAGCCACAAGGAAGGACATAGGTAGGCAGGAGACACGGTGTGCAAACCTTTTGTTCTGTTCTATCTCCCTTAGTTGCAAAAAGTGGCAAACACTTACAGCAGGTAAATCAATAATTTATAAATGTAAGCTTTAGCCACAAATTGTATTTCAGTAGCCTTTCTTTGTTATCACCCATTTCTGAGGTTTTTTTTTCTTGCTGACCCTGATATACAGAATGACCTGCCAGAACTAGGTTTGCCTACAGCAAGAAATCTCATATCTTGACCTGTGCTCTTTCCATTGCAATGCTCACATAAAAGTTATCACCTTCTAATAACAAAGCAAGCTAAGCTAAGCTTATGATGTTATTTCTTTATAAAAATGAAAAATGTTTTCAACTTATTCAAAACAGTTAAATTTTTCACATAATCAGTGTAACTAAATGCTAGTACTATAGTCACTGTCATCCGCCCTCTTTACTTCCAGTCTGCTATATTCAAAGGGCACGTTTCAAATTGGGTGGTAATTCTTCACAGTAGCTTTTCTTCATGTACACTTCATGTGCAAAGGCACATGGAAAAGGGATTTTATAATAGAATTATTAAATACATTTATTTGAGGTGACAGATTTAGCAGTGAAATAAATAGCTAAATGCTATTAACCTCCTAGTGCATCAAGAGTTCACAGAGCTCCTAGTTCTATAGTATTTACCTCTATTTCTCCAGGACTGGGAAGTCAAAAAGACAACTGATGTAGGATGAATCAGGAGATAAGGAACCCAACTTGCTAGGGAAACTGGCATTTAGAACAGCTTAAAGAGTTCCAAATTTCAGCCAAGGTATACAAAGAACAAGTGAAATATTTCATCATAATGAAAACATTTTGCAGCTTTCACTGGATGATGTTCACTCCCAACTACATGGCTCCAGTAGAAGTCTTCATCTTCAAAACGTTGATAGGTGCTGTATAAATACAAGCTATTATTAAAAAATGCAGTAGCAACTCTTGCAGAGTACAAGAGTAAAGAAGAGATTTATGAACATAATTTTTGTGTAATGCTCATTCAATGATGATTCTAGAAGAATACACTGTATGCATATGCAGACAGTATCCACCCTACCCATTAGCAAAGGTTTTGCTTTGGCTTTAAAATTTGAAATTATTTTAAACATTGTTTGGATTATACATATTTATGCTGTGTCAGTGGAAAAACTATTCGCATGCCAAAGATCATTTTCATAACAAGCACTGATTACTAACTTTAGTTAATGTTTCAAAAGTATGTATCTAAAGCCTCAACTTAGAGGAGCCTCGCTTCCTGTTCCTTTTATCCTTCACAGAAAGATGCCACTTAAAATAATTTCCTGATGTCTTTGTGCATCCTTTACTCACAGAGGCCTACCAGTCTTTGTTATGTCAAAATCCTATTCACCTTTATCTCCAAGTAATCCTTCCCACCAGATGGAAGTACTGTTTACTCCCACAGCAAAACAATGCATATGTAATTTATGGCAGTCTCTACACCTCATTTCCAGTAAGGTAGTCAACCTATAAGCTCTTTTTCTAAACCTGCCTGGATTTTTATGATTGTATCAATATATTCATATCCTAGGATCTGTATAAGGATGTCCTGCAGACAGGGTAGGATCTTAAATTCTGATTCTGCCTACAGCTTGGTGTCTACCTCAGCAGCTCCTGAAGGCAGTTGCTTGGTGTGAGATCCATAAGTCAGGC
This sequence comes from Elanus axillaris, assembly GCA_026212715.1. Taxonomy (NCBI): domain Eukaryota; kingdom Metazoa; phylum Chordata; class Aves; order Accipitriformes; family Accipitridae; genus Elanus; species Elanus axillaris. Next base: position 36,644,829 of record JANZLQ010000029.1, on the reverse strand, counting down.
TCTTCCCTAAAAGTGGTTGTTCATGTTCTTTATTCACAGAGACCATCATTACAAGTAGGTTTCAACTCGTGCACAGCAAGTCTAACATGTACAGGATACATTAGATTCACTGTTCATATGAAAATCAATCGCTGCTTGGACCCACTGCTCATGTGTTGATCTGTATGCATGGAACAGCCACTTACTCATCACTTCCAGAAATCAATAGCTTGTTATCTGAAAAAAAAAAAAAAAAAAAAAAGTGTCAGATTGCCAGCACAAGGAGAAAGGTTCACAAATCTGTTTCTGAAAACTGCACAGGGGCACCTACTTTCATCTTTACTACAATCTAGTACGTCCAAAATCAGAATACATACTTAGACTGTAACACAGTTGGATTCAACATTTCTTGTGCCTAAAAGAAATCAAACTCATTTCTGTTCTATAGAAATGTTTGAACCAGGTGTTCTTTTAACTAGCCAACAGAAAGCCTAAATGATAATAGGAAAGAAGCTACATGTGAGAAAACAGCCTGTGTCATTTACAGTTTAGCACATGTGCTGATATAATTAGATGATATAAAGCAGACATATTTGCTAAATAACAATGGAATTGCAGAAAATATGGTTTTCTTCAATTTTTTAAGTCATTATTGAAAGAAATAAATATCTTATATGCCATATGGAGGCAGCTGTCCCTGACATGGTCATATCCAGTGAAATCCTTGAATCTTTGGTATTTAAAGATGTCAGCCAGCTGCAGGGTATCAAGACATGCTGCAGAAAGGCTGAATGCTCACAGAGAGTCCTGTTGGGAACAATTAGGTCTTGATTCATTAATATGGGCATTAAGTAAAGTGACAGTAAGCATCATGTTTTATGTCAAAAAGCTTGGCCAGAATTCTCACTGCATGTCACAGAGAAAAGAAATGTCTTGAAACATGGATATAGTAAAGCCATACATAGTTTGTAACATTCATGATAGCTGGAAGCCAAATAACTTCCTCTATGTTATGCATTTCCTAGTATATATATTTATTTATACACACATACATGCACATGCATACATATACATGCGTATGTGTTTGTGTATTTCTAATATCTAAGCACAGGTAACAGATATAACCCTTTTAGGCAACATCTGCTTTCCACCAAAAAAAGTTACTAAAATGTAGCAGCCAAGCCTATTTTAGTCTCTTAGCTAAATAATTTGATACCTAGCAAACTGGTGTGTAATTAATTTAGGAGCACAAATCCTATTGGTTTAAGCCAAACTTTACAGCATTTCACAAAGAAATTCCTGGCAGGAGGTAGGGGTATGACTCAAGTTTGACTGTCAACAGGAAAAAATGAGTGAGAGGAAAAGGATGGTCTTCTGGGGTAAAAAAAAAAAGCTGTAGAAAAGTTCAACAAAAAAGGCAAATGATCAGTAAAGCTGCAGATAATCAACTGTTTCAGAAGTTCATTCGAGATAAATGAACCTTCTATAGAATCATTGTAATAATTCTCGCGATAATAGCAACTGAAATTTTCAGAAAGGACAAATTTGAACATTTCAATAGAGTCTGATCCTCTAAGTTGGCATGTATCGACTACTGACACTTCCCCCCCCCCAAATTATTGAGATATGTCATAAACATGCAAAAATCAAATCTCTCTAATTATTCATGAAAATCTTTGTCATACTTTTGCACTGGGTAGGTGAGTTAAAGTACCAGACCCCCAAATAATATTATTTAGATTTATTATTATTATAATAAACGATACACTAACACAGATCAGTTGAAAAAAAACTCTCTTATCTCTCTAGCCTAAAGGCTGAAATGTTTTTACATGGCAAACCTAGTATTCCAAATTTATGTGTCTTCTGATCCATGGACTATCTAAAAGCTACTCTGTCAGTGACACTGCTATTTTCTTATCATTTATCTGCTATCACAGTAAAATCTTAGAAATACATGCAAATAGATAGGTGAAAGTAATTCACTTCAAATAAAAAAGTTGTCTTTCTCTTTAAAGAAAGGTTGTGGAAATCAATACATCTCCACAGGTGCTTCTCTATAGGTTGTTCCTGTACTTTTCCGTAGGTAGCACTGGCCATTTAGCTCATTATAATATATGAATTTGGTTCAGGTAAAGGGTAGATTGTGTTATGTCATGGGTAACACAGTGTAACATAGTACTACAGTGAACACAGGTCAACAACTTATCTGTGGAGCACTTGCATTTCAAAATCAGAACATCTAACAGTTCTTATTTTAAGTGGAAAGTGGAAGATAGAAAAATATTTGACAAATCAGGCTTCCTGTCATGAATACTTATACAAAACCCTTACTTTTAAAAATCTTCCTAGTCATATATGAGAACTGGTGATCTGAGCTTGAGATGCAACACTTGTAATTATCTCCACCAATTCTATAAAACTGGTGTAGAAACTCCTCATTCACCTCTAGTCTGAGAATAGTGCAGTGTGGCATACAGTAGTATAATGCTAATGCTTTTCATTTACTTGTAAAAACATTCAAAGTTTGTTCCCTCACATTCATGCATCACTATAATTTCTTTTTCCAATTAAAAAAAATAATAATAATGCATAAAATCCAACAATAAATATTTCAACAATTGTTTTGAATTGTCTCCAGCCTCTTTTGGGTTTGTGTGGCAGGGTTCTGGTAGCAGGGGAGGGGGCTCCTGTGAGAAGCTGCTGGAAGCTTCCCCGGCTCCAAGTCGGACCTGCCTCTGGCCCAGGCCGAGCCCGTCAGCGATGGCGGTAGTGCCTCTGGGAGAGCAGATTTAAGAAGGGGAACCTGCAGTGAGTAGGGGATTGGAATGTGAGAGGAACCCCTCGGCAGCTCCCGAGGCCAGTGAGGAAGGAGGGGAGGAGGAGCGGGGGAGGAGGGGATGCCCCGGCAGCCTGTGGGCAGACAGCAGGATGTCCCCCCCAGCCCATGGAGGGCAGCGGGGGAGCAGAGGCCCCCGAAGATGGCTGTTTTTGGTGCTTTGTTCCCAGCTGGGCTTAAACCATGACACCTACTTACAGGGAGTTTATAAAGGCTCCTGTTTCTCTAAAATTAAAATCATATAGTAAACTTCTTTTTTCACTGTTCTTTTGAAATATTTGGAAGAAGCATTATCTCTCATAACAACTGTCTTGATCAGAAAAATCTAAAGAAGTTTTTTGATCTCCATTTCTAGTTTTTGGTCCAAGTCAACATTATAAACTTAAAGGAATTCAGTCTTCCTCTCTTACTGGGCTTCAAAAGAGAAAGAAAAACTACAGCTAAAGACAGTATCTGGAAAACCATTTTCTTTTACAGCTAATGCAGCTAAAAGAAGTACCACTGAAAGTACATCTAAAATTATTTCTTGTTGAACAAAAGTTTATAATGGAATTTCTGATAAAGACTCCAGTAGAACATTACTCTATTGGAAAAGGTCAAGTCATGGCAGTTGGAATGCAATGTAGACCAAGATAACTTATGTAATTAAATATAGAGAGATACATGTGTCAATATGTGTATATATATACAGTCACATTTATAATTAAAACATTTTTATTATCTATTTCAACCTTACTACAAAAGAAACTTAACAAATTTTCATTACAGGATAAATATTTCTTGTTATACATATTTATCATAAAATCATTTATGTCAGAAAAGACCTGTAACATCATCAAGTCCAACTGTTAACTTAACACTGCCAAGTCCACCACTAAACCATGTCACTAAGTGCCTCATCTACACATCTTTTAAATACCTCCAGAGATGGTGACTCAACCACTTCCCTGGACAGCCTGTTCCAATGCTTGACAACTCTTTTGGTGAAGAAATTTTTCCCAATATCCAATCTAAACCTCCCCTGACACAGCCTCAGGCTGTTTCCTCTCGTCCTATTGCATGTTACTTGGGAGACAAGACCAACACCGACCTCGCTACAACCTCCTTTCAGGTAGTTGTAGAGAGCCATAAGGTCCCCCCTCGGCCTCCTTTTCTCCAACCTAAACAATCCCAGTGCGCTCAGCCATTTCTCATTACACTTGTGCTCTAGACCCTTCACCAGCTTTGTTGTCTTTCTTTGGACACGCTCCAGCACCCCAATGTCTTTCTTATAGTGAAGGGCCCAAAACCGAACATGATACTTGAGGTGCGGCCTCACCAGTGCCGAGTACAAGGGGATGATGACTTCCCTGCTCCTGCTGGCCACACTATTTCTGATACAGATGTATTGGCCTTCTTGGCCACCTGGGCACGCTTATATTATGCTGGCTGTCAACCAGCACCCTCAGATCCTTTTCTGCCAGGCAGCTTTCCAGCCTCTCTTCCCCCAGCCTGTAGCACTGCATGGGGTTGTTGTGACCCAAGGGCAGGATCTGGCACTTGGCCTTGTTGAACTTTGTACAACTGGCCTTGGCCCATTGATCCAGCCTGTCCAGATCCCTCTGGACAAGCAGATGAACACTCTTACCCAACTTGGTATTGTTTGCAAACTTACTGAGGGTGCACTCAAGCCCCTTATCTAGATTATAAAGATATCAAGCAGAACTGGTCCCAGTACTGAGCCCAGGGGAGCACCACTTGTGACAGGCCACCAACTGGATTTAACTCCATTCACCACCTCTCTTTGGGCTCGGCCATGCATCAGCTTTTACCCAGTGAAGAGTACACCTGTCCAAGCCACAAGCAGCCAGTTTCTCCAGGAGAATGCTGTGGGGAACAGTGACAAAGGCTTTATTAAAATCCGTAAACAAACAACACCCACCGCCTTTCCCTCATCCACGAAGTTGGTCACGTTGTCATAGGAGATCAGGTTAATCAAGCAGGACCTGGCTTTCATAAACCCATGCTGCCTGGGCCTGATTGCCTGGTTGTCCTGTATGCGCTGTGTGATGGCACTCAAGATGATCTGCTCCATAACCTTCCCCTGCACCACGGTCAGACTGACAGGCCTGTAGTTCCCTGGATCCTCCTTCTGGCCCTTCTTGTAGATAGGTATCACATTTGCTAACTTGTAGTCAACTGGGACCTGTGTGGTTAGGTAGGACTGCAGATAAATGGTGGAAAGTGGTTTGATGAGCACTTCGGCCAGATCCCATTACTCTTAGATGGATCCCATCTGGCCCCATAGACTTGTGTGTGTCTAAGTGGGGTAGCAGGTCACTAACAATTTCCCCTTGGATTTTGGGGGCTTATTTTACATTATATGTTCCAAGATAAAATTAAAAAAAGGAAGTCGCTAACTTAAAATATTAAAACTCTGCTGATGTGTTTTGAGTGAAAACATTTTTATGTAGTTGAATAGAGATTTTCAAAACATACTTTTATTCTGTTTAGAATGAAATCAGATTTAGGAAATTGTATTATTTCCCATGAAATGGACATTCCCATTTGTAGTTTTTGTAAACCCGGATGTAAATTACTACCCATTCACCTCATATTATCTATACATATGCATGCATGATATGTTAATTCAAGCCAAATTAACAGTGGATATTTTACCGAAGTTTTCCTATCCTGTGAATAGTTGCATATCTCTTTGAATAGGAGAATCTTGCAAATGCATAAAGCTTCTTACAGTTTACTTACTTGCTATGGTTTCCAAAGACTATTGTCTTGGGATTTCTTTAACTGGCAACTCTGGGTGAGTATAAATTTCAGTTTTGACCCTCAGCAAAGACCCTTTCACTCCCATGGATCTCAGCTGATTAATATAAATTGCTTTAAAATAATTGACTCAAAAGGTACAAAATCTGCTCAGAACTATCAGTCATTTCTCACTGGGACAATGTGCTAAGAACTACTAGTACACTTGCTGAATTTTTTTTTCTTTATCTCTCATAGTCATTCACTGTAAAATTATCTAAGTAGTGAGAATGCTCTTAAATACTTAAAATTCCAGTTCTACCTGTGTCATATGTTTTAATCCATCAGTACTTCTTCTGAGCCCAAAATTAATCCCATAGAAAGTCTCTAGTTCCCATGAGCCATTTGTATTTACGCATTGCTTTTGGAAGAATCATTCTAGTTACTTGTCAAAAACATCATCTACACTTACAAGTCAAAAGCAACCTTTATGGTGTCTTATTTAGTTGAACATTTTTTCATTTAGTATAAAGACTATCAAGGATTACTTATATGCATATCTACTTATTACACCAAACATTTGTGTGTATTTCTACATGGAAAATTGTGTTGGTTTGGTTTTGTTTTTTTGGTTTTTTTCACAAAACATTTCACCTCAGATCAGTAATGCAACTTGTTTATACAATATCACATTCTGTTGTTAATGAGAGACTCTTTGGGTTTATCATACATGTATCTATAAATCATAACAGCCTAATCTACTAAGACTAGCTTTCCTAACTTCATGTCAGAACTCATAATTGCAAAGATAATGTAGAAAGAAAGAACAAAACTAAATGAGAGCATACTTAAGAGAGGGTTTATTATTTTTCCTCATGGCAGACATTCCGTCCTTTTAGCAAACATCAGGGTAAAACCAACAGGAGGCAATTCATTGTTAGTTCCATAGTCATTTGATTTTGAATAATTATGTTCACAAGCCCATAGTTCACAAGCTTTTAGAAAGGCTACAAAATTTGGTGACATTGGGAATTGGAACACTGACGGCATAATGGTCTTGAAGAAATTGGAAATTAAATACAAAAAACCTTCTTTTGAATAATTACTAGCTGCCTTAGATATTCTCAGAGTGTTCTGAAAATAAGAAAAATGCATTTGAAGTGTTTCCAAGAATCAAAGCTTATGATTCTTTCAAAATATGTAATACTCTTCCTGGAGTTTTCTGACTGTTTTTCCTTACCTGGTTTTGATATTTTGTTCATAATATTGTACAGGTTTTTCAGTGTACAAGTCAAGAATGTGTGACCTTTTAGGACATTTTGAGCTGAGTATTAGTGAAGATATTCACCAAAATTAGACAAAAACTGTATTTAATATGATTAGAATGACTGTGATTAAATATTTGGAGAATTTAACAAAATAATGATATTTTTAATTTGTTCAGATACTGAGTTCTGTGTCTTCCGAAATGACACTGGTTTACCTGAGTCTCTTTCATAACACTTGAATAGGAAAACAAAGCACAGTTAAATCCAAAATAACTGCAGAAATCTTGGGGCAATGGTTATTATCTCACACTTGATCACCAAGAACAACACTAAAATCATTGGATTTAACAGAGGATCAAACAGCCTACCAAAAACTGCAGTGGAAATCAGTTGCCAATTTGGGAGCAGAATGGATGGTCTTCAGGAGGAGTTTCGGGTTTGAGTGTGCAGTGTCTTGAGCCACTTGTGCTTCCTACTGACAGTTGGTGCAGAGGCTGAATGTGAGTTAGCCTGTCATTTCTGAGCTTCCCTACTGAAAATGCGAGACTGTAGGCAGAGTAGCCACAGAGATGCCAAGGGAGTTGAGCCTTGAGTATGAGTGCAAGCCCTGAGTTCACCTGACATTATTATCATAATCAGGATCCTCTGAATGAGGACCTTCCTATTCTGGCCTTTGAGACTTCATCTGTCTGGTTTTGGTCAGATATTCCTACAAAACATTTGGGTTTTATTCTATGTAAGGGAAGTAAGCAGTAAGATACTGGAGCTGCAGTGAAATAATTTGAATTAGAGTCCTGGTACTACAGAAAGAATTTTTCTCATTGTGAACTGAAATATTCCATTGTAAAAATCATCAGGTTGGTGTAGTCATGGCAGAGTCCTGTGACACCTAGAAACAGTAAGTGTATGTAAGAACATAATTAACATTAATTTGTCTTGAATTCAGATACAAGTTTACATAAATATTATAATCAATGACATATATATAATACAACAACATATACATAAGTATTTTTAATACTGTGATGGCACAACACTACACTATTGTGTATTGCAAGCATTTTACATGAGCATGCAAGTAATCCAGCCACCAAAAGTGTTAACAAAGATATGTATCATTGCATAAAGGAGGCAGCCAAATAACAAAGTTACAAAGAAAAAGGACAGGATATGTACAAAGGACTGCAAATAGGTGTCCTATATAATGCACGAACAGAATGATTATCCAGACCAAAAAAACCCACCCAGATACCAAGAAAAAGCAGTATCAAGAGGATTATTAGGAAAGGGGCAAATGGCATAAAAACGTGAACCATTAGGAAGAAAGACAGAGAATACAAAGCTGCTTCAGTTCTGATTTTTCTCATCAAAGAGCTGCCACACATGACCACCTTGACTGGTGTCTAAGAGCCACCAAGGATCGTGGTCATCAGTGCTCAATGAATGGCATCAGATGTGGTGTGTTGCATGATCACAGCTAAAATAGCAGATGAGTGCCCAAGAATAAGTTTTTACAGGTAGTGATGATGATCAATAACATGAGAAGACTAAACTTGAGCACAAAGTGTGCTGCTAAGGAATTAATTTAGTAAAGTTTGGTTATAAAATGGCCTGATTTGTCAGTCTTCTAAACATTACTGTCACAATAATCTCTAATTTCTTAACTGACATATAGATATATATGTATGTACGTGTACATACATTTATTTGCAGTACTGGGGAGGTAAATGTCAGTACAGAAGAGTTTGATTGATGAGAAATGCACTGGTTTAGTATGTAAAATTTATTTTTATTCTTTTTTCATTTTACCATGGTACTTTATATTCTTGGAATAGGTTCCTAAACTAATGCACACCTAACTCCCTTCCTACATCTTATTAATACACTATTAAATAATATAAGCCTAATCCACCTGAACTAACTTCTGTAATACTTAGTTCCTGGGCTCAAAAAGATAATCAGAAGTGATACATGTAGGAAAAACAATCAATCAGAAAACATTTTTTGGTGTAGATTGCCATTCACTGCAAGTGACTATCAGCTAAACATTCATCTCTTGCTTCTTCACATTCTGCACTTCATGAATTCATTGCAAAACCTATACAACTGGGTATAAATGACTGTTGATTCTTGATCCTGCCACAGTGTCTGTACCAATAGGAGAAAATATAAGTCAGGTTTGAATTCTTTTCTGGTCATTTTAACCTGAGTTAGCTATATGTGTTCTCCTACAGATAGTTGTGGTGCTTTCTTATTTATACCTGTGTGTTGTAAGACTGTAAAAAAATTCCTGAATCTAAGTGATTGCCCATCATTTGGTAGATAGATACAGTTATCAGATTTGTATACCACCATTCAGTTCAAATCATTATATAAAATGGTGACGTTGTGTCGTGGTTTAATGCCAGCGAGCAACTAACACCACGCAGCTGCTCACCCATTCCGCCCCCCCCAGGTGGGATGGGGGAGAAAATCGGAAAAAAAAAAGTAAAACTCGTGGGTTGAGATAAGAACAGTTTAATAGAACAGAAAAGAAGAAAGTAATTATAATG
>JANZLQ010000029.1:36619448-36634571 GCA_026212715.1 Elanus axillaris | reverse complement strand
AGTGTTATCAACATTCTTCTCATACTGAACTCAAAACACAGCACTCTACCAGCTACTAGGAAGACACTTAACTCTATTCCCAGCTGAAAGCAGGACACGTTGAAAACTAAATAACTATATACAAAGGGGTTTTTTTTACAGATCCTTAAGATTAACACAGTCTATTTTATAGAAACTCAGAAAGTTGTTTTTACAGTAGATTAAAATGTCTTGTTATCACTTTATCCTGACTTCCCATTTTCTGTTCTAATAAAATTTTGCTTCTTTCCTGATTAAAATGATATTTCTAGTTGAAATATTCTAATCCAAGGCCAAATTCTGCAGTATCATATGGCCTTTGCAACCTCGTTAAATATACCCATATGCCCTCAGTAAAACTAAAATGAACCCAGTTCAAACCTATTCTCTGGTTCTTGATTAAATGATCAATTTATCTTACTGGGGGAAAAAAAGAAAAAAAAAAAACCCAACACACTAAGTATTTAATTGAAAGCTGATGTAAAAAGCTGACCAAATAATTATGAAACCTAATTAACTTAGAAAACAGTACCTTATGTATTGGGTTTACTTGGCACGGTTTTAGTAGTGGGAGGGTTACGGGGGTGGCTTCTGTGAGAAGCTGCTAGAAGCTTCCCCCATATCTGACAGAGTCAATGCCATCCAGCTCCAAGGTAGACCTGACACTGGCCAAGGCTGAGTGATCACCAATGGTGGTAGCACCTCTATGATAACATATTTCAGATGGGGGAAAAAACTGCTGCAGGACAGAAGCTGGGACAGAGGAGTGAGAATATGTAAGAGAAACAACCCTGTAGACCCCCAGGTCAGTGCAGAAGGAGGAGGAGGAGATGCTCCAGGCGCCGGAGCAGAGATTCCCCTGCAGCCCGTGGGGAAGACCATGGTGAGGCAGGCTGTCCCCCTGCAGCCCAGGGAGGTCCACGGTGGAGCAGATCTCCACCTGCAGCCCGGGGAGGACACCACTCCAGAGCAGGTGGGTGCCCAAAGGAGGTTGTGACCCCATGGGAAGCCCACGCTGGAGCAGGCTCCTGGCAGGACCTGCGGATCTGTGGAGAGAGGAGCCCACGGTGCAGCAGGTTTTCTGCCAGGACTTGTGACCCCATGGGGGACCCACGCTGGAGCAGTCTGTGCCTGAAGGACTGCAGCCCATGGAAAGGAATCATGTTGGAGAAGTTCATGGAGGACTGTCTCCCATGGGGAGGACCTCACGGTGGAGCAGGGCAAGAGTGAGGAGTCCTGCCCCTGAGGAGGAAGGAGCGGCAGAGACAACGTGTGATGAACTGACCCCAGCCCCCATTCCCCATCCCCCTGTGCTGCCAGGGGGAGGTAGAGAGAACCAGGAGTGGAGTTTTGCTTGGAAGGAGGAAGGAGTGGGGGGAAGGTGTTTTAAGATTTAGTTTTTATTTTCTCATTATCCTACTCTGATTTGATTGGTAATAAATTAAATTAATTTTAGTCAAGTCAAGTCTGTTTTGCCCATGACAGTACTTGGTGAATGACCTCTCCTGTCCTTACCTCAACCCACAGGCCTTTCATTGTATTTTCTCTCCCCTGTCCAGCGAAGGAGGGGAGAGATAGAGTGGCTTTGTTGGGCACCTGGGGTCCAGCCAGGGTCAACCTACTACACCATAATTTCCAATTGCAAGCACAGTAAAGTAGTGAGGAAATTGACCTCATATTCTAGCTTCACTGCCATTTCCAGTGTAGGGTTAAAAGGTAGATTTAACCATGACAAGTTCTTCTCGATTCTGTAAAGGGATTTAAAAACTCTTACTTTGCTTTTTGCAACACCAGACCTTTAGATATTTGCCTCCTAAATGGAATTCACTTCCTATATTATACAAACTACGTCCACACAAAAAGATCAGAAGCACATAAATGCATCAGAAAAATTGAATTCCGAGAAAGGCACATACTGAAGGGAAGATGTCTGAAGTAGCCAGAAAAACTGCTGAGAAAAGATCCATATCTTAAGTTTTGCTGCTCTTCAGAGTGTACGCTACAGAAATATCCCTCTCATTTTGGTGTATGCCTTTCTGGAAGCAGGTGCAGAAAACCTTGTTTTACAATAGACAGATGGTGAAATTGGCACTATTTCCTTTGCTCTGCCCTTATATCCAGTATCTGAATGCTCACTCAAGACCTGGATTCAGGTGCCAACAACTCCCTGATGAAACGAAAGTCACATCCACTATGTCACAAAAGCCTGACCTAACTACAGTGGTGGAGGTTACTCTAGACTACTTCTTGGGAAGATGATCCATAATTTTAATCATGAGGGCCTAAATAAACAAAGGTCAAACACCCTGTTCAAATAACAGAGAGCTTGTTATCAAGAGGAGGCTTACAGTTGCAGATCTCACTCTGTTGGTAAGCAACCTGCTGGAACTCTAAAAGTGAGTGTGCTGGTAAGCTAAATGCAAGTTTTCATTGCTCACTTGTAGTGTATTATGCTAAGAACTTAACATAACAACATCCTTTATTGTAGGAATATTCTGATATCTTTCGACTGAAAACTGGCTTTTAAAATCAGGTAATTCAAAGTTTTAGACTACCTTAACCTTGTTCATTTTTAATAGCAGCATAAGAGACAAGGGTGTATTATTCATAAATCAAGCCCTGAACAAGCAGGCAGTGATGGGGAAACATTCAGTGAAATGCAAGCATATGTTGACTTCTGTGTAGTGTGCTCACTGAACATTGAAAGAACCCACAACAATATTTCCCAGTGCAGCAGATCAAAGGCTAGTCTATGCATTCGAATTTTCTCTCCACAGTTAGCTGCCATTAGATTGAAAATGTAGTTTGTTAGATTAGTCATCCAAGTAAAGTTGCTAGGCCCTGGGTAGTGGTTGACAGGTAAATTTTTGTAAATGTTAGCACATATATAAATCTATAGATATATTATGTAAACTTGAAGAGGTATTGTGAATATGAGTTCATTAGATCATTTATATTTCTTTAAAAAGAAATTTGATGCAGACTGAAACTAATTGACTTGAAGGTTTATTTGATTTGCTAGGCTTGACTAATGCAGAGAAACTAAATACTTTCTGTTCAAGCGGCTGATTATTTGGGTGTGGGAGGAAAGCAGGTAATAGATTTATATTTTATCCTGTGCTACCTAGCTTATTTATGGCAGATGAAAATTTCTTTCTTTAAACACTTAAAGGAGTAAAAAATACATCTTTCCAGTAGGTTAAGTAGAAAGTTTCTAATGGTAAGTATGTACCACATTTTTTGTTCTATTCTATAAGCTGTATTGCATGGGTAGAAGAATTCCAGAGAATTTTGTTCTTGCCATTATAAATGAAATCCAGAGTAACTCTTCAAGAGCAATGATGCTTAAAACGTTTGGTGTCTATGACCTATCATACAAGTCCAGTAAGCCATAGTTTTATGAATATAAGTAGTTATTGAAACATGGTATCAATATCATAGGAAGAAAGAAGAGTAAGAATGTTTTCACAAAACTGTATACAGTTGTAGAAAGAAAATAACTGACATATTTGTTAAAAAAGCTATTAAATTAAAATAAAAACCCATAAGCAGAAGAACAGAATTAAAATACCATGCTGTAATTAATGCATAGATGTGATTCTGAACTGTGTTTTTTAAATATAGTCTTGAATAAGCAGTGGAATAAATTCAGGTTGTAGTACAACAAATGCATAGAACATAGATGTCACAGTTTGAATAACTAGATTTTGCAGTGTGCAAGACTATAAATTACTTATGTTCATCAACTGGGCACAATACAGATTTTAATGACCATTTTTTTATTTTATATTGCTGGCATGATTTGTTTTTGCCCTGCAGGTAAAAGTTTGGAAGGGTTCAAAACTAATATAATCAAGATCTCTAAGTTGCTCCTAACAAACCTCTTTCCTCATTCCCCAAAAAGCCTATAATCCTAAAAATATTGTGATATGAACTGTTTGATTTGATCTTGTAGAACTGATTGGATTTTATGATTTCACTATGTTTAAAACTCATTATAATTTATTTTTAAAAATGTGGAGGTTTTGTGTATATGAAATTCAAACCACAGTAAGAAATATAGAATTCTATATTCCTTCAATTTTTTAACTTGTTTATTATGATTATTGTGTGACTACACATTATCACTGTGAGCTGACCATATGATCAGTTTTTGTTTATGCAGATCTACACTGGTTAATGATTGTGTTTGACAATTTCTCAATCAATAAAAGAAAATTAAAAAAAAAATCAACAACCCCAAAACCATAAAGCCTCTTCTATTCCATTATTTTTACATTCATTCTTTGATTGAAACCTTTCTAAAAAGTGAACTTTGTGAATCATTCAGTCCAAAAAGCAAAGTAAAACCAATGAGTATATTAACATCAAGTGGGCCTTTAATCTGTCAGAAGCATGGTAGACTCATTTGCAATTATGAGGGTTTAGCAAATTCACCTGGCATATGAGTTCTCCTTTAAATACTTAGAATAGCATAAGCTGTCCAAAATCAGAGGCTAATGCAGAGACTAACAATGTTTCTGTCTTTTGTTTTCAAATATTCATTCAATATATTAAAAGCTTTTCATTCTTATTCAGTTGGAGTGTTTGTTTTCCTCCTGATGATACAAACAATGTTTTGCCATACTATTTGGAACAAAATAAGATATTTGATCTGAGTCACCTTCTAGTGTAAAATTGCAAAGGCTTGTGTTGTTACTCGGTTGCCAAACGTTGACAGAAAATGCCTGATGCACATCTATGAATCTATTACTCAGCCTGAAGTAGACTGACTGATTATCAATCTTTTAATGGATGTAACATTTTGAAATGGCAGAATTCAATAGAATTTGGAAATATGTGAAAACAGTCACATTCCATGAAGGAATTTTGAGGCAAAACAATGGTTTAATTAGAGTTGTATCACTACGGTGTCTGACTTTTGTTCATCCTTGGTTTTCTCTCATTATAATGAACAGCAGAAAGTAAAAGGTATGAATTGTAGATTTATGGACCAATGAAATAGGTGACAGATCAGTATTGGGGAGGGGAAGTATTCATCAGAGAATATAGTTTTGAAAAATAATAGTTGCTGGCAGCCACTTAAGATCTATGAAAGCTAATGTTTATCGTCATTGTCTTGAGGCAATTACCAATGACAATGAACTTAGAAGCTTAATATAAAGAACAAAACATTACTGTAGAAGTGGACTGCATAAAAGTGAGTGTCTTGAGAAACAAGACACTTCTCCATGCAAGTACACCTGAGTCATATGTGATAAATCACTAGATACTTGAATCTTTTACTATAGCTGAAATCCAGCTTGTGCATTCAAGGTAATTTTGAAACATAGTTAATGTTCCTACCACTACACAGAATAATGAAATCTCTTTTCAAGATAATATATTGCCCATCATGTCTATCTAGTGTCACAGCCAGAAGCAGAGGACTAACTATTGCTCACACAGCCACCTGTTTCCTTGAGCACTGAAGGTCTTAACAAGATCAGAGCTAACAAAGGTGATGTTATGAGGGTGGTGAGGCACTGGAACAGGTTGCCCAGAGAACCTGTGGATGTCCCATCCCTGGAAGTGTTCAAGGCCAGGTTGGATGGGGCTTTGAGCAATCTGGTCTAGTGGAAGGTGTCCCTGCTTATGGAAGGGTGTGTTGGAACTAGATGATTTTAAGGTCCAGGGATGGTTCAACCCTCTCCAAGCACTCAACCACTGAATGTTCAAACACTGAATGTTCAACCCTCTCCCAAGGTTCAACCACTGAAGGTTCAACTGTCTCCCAATATTCAAGCACTGAATGTTCAGCCACTGAATGTTTAACCCTCTCCCAGGCTTCATCCACTGAAAGCTGTTTAAGTCTCCACAATTCTGTGAAAAGTAGTACCAAAAGGAACAATGTAATCCCCTGCTATTTTTTTTTAAAATACACATAATTTTTAAAAGTTTACTGGTTAATTGCATACAATTTAGAATTCAGCAATGAAGTTCACCCTAAATTATTAGGAACAGACTAGTCTGCTGTATGAACATAGTCATGTTTTATTCTTGTCTCTTCAAAACAAGGAGTTAAGTCACAATTTTCTGAATGAGTCTTAATGTTACCTATGTTTGTTATGTTGCTCCCAAAGTTGTTTCACCATCAAAGCAGTCAGCAGTTTATATAACAAAATGCTCACTAAATCATACCCTACCCTGTGCAGATCCATGAACATGCTGGTTCATGGATAAGCATTGGTTTCCTAAGTACATACCCATCTCCTCCATGCTATCCAAGCCTACATTAATAATGTAGTGTAACATTAATTGGACATTAATTGCTACCATTCCATAACATTTCACAAGTAATTTCTTAGGGTAAAAAAAATATCGGGACAGATCCAACAGCCCAAGAGACATGTCAGCTGCCTCAGCACCGTTGCTCCAGGTTCAACTAGTGGTGAGACTGAAGATGTATTCCCAGAAGGCACATGCACACAGACCACATGTATGTACCACATATATATTTATAGACATGGTTGGCCATGCATATCATGAACAGACACACAGAGCATTCACATGAACACACAGAGCACTAACAGCCTTATCCTGCTTCCTTCTCTTGCTGAGCAGGTGGAGGTCTGCTAGTGAGAATACATATAGAGATATGTACAATTTGGATCCCTCCAGCAGCTGGGCTCAGACACTCAGTCTGTCCAGTATCTGTTCCTGGATCTCAGTCTCCCCAGTTGCTGGCACCTGAACATATGAGTCCTCAAGGCCACAGTTCCACTCCAGTTGCTGGTATAGACTTTCAATCACACACACGCGCACACACATGCACACACACAAGCAGGTCTCCCAACTGACCCCAAACCCTACAGTCTCTCCGGCAACTGTCTAAGACCTCCCCAGTCCCCCGGTAGCCAGCTCCCCTGTGGTCTCACCTATAGAGAGACCCCCTCACCCAGCTCTCAGGCTACATCACATACTCACTGGCTAGCCCAGCTTAACCTTCACTGTAGTGCTCACACACTCACTCACACACCCACACTCACTCCATTTGCTGGCACTATGGACCCACATACCTCCAACCCCTGGTCCCACCCCAGGGGCTGACACTTGGTTTCACTCTGTCAGGTCTCCCCATTCACTGGCACCCAGGCTCGCGGGTCCTTCAGCCCATGGTCCCAGCCCAGCTGCTGGCACCCAGGCCTCCCTTGCTCCAGTTCCTGGCACCACGGACACAGGGGCCCCCCAGCACCACGCCAGTTGTTGCCACTTATATCCCCTCACTTCAGTCTCTCCAGCTGCTGGCACTGCAAACACACAGGCCCTCTGACCCATGACCTGACTCCAGCTGCTGCACTCACAACTCCATACACACACATGCAAACAGAATGGAGAGTTCCTCGCCCAGGAAGGAGTTAGAAAATAATTCAATGAGAAGACGGGACAGACTGTGCATAACAGGCATGGCTCATGGCCAGACAAGTGTACTGACCACCAAATTCTTTATATATGACTGGCCCTCTTTACCCTCTTATCCTGTATTTTCCCACAGTTTTTCCTCCCCAAATCATCTGGATCCATCCTTTTCCCCACCTTTGGTTTCCTTCCTAAACATTCCCATAGTAGGACCTGTACACTACCAAAATGGCCTTCCCCTGCATCGCATAACATGTGTCATACCCCCCAGGCAGCAACCTACCTCTGTCCTAAGGGTGCTCTGGCACTGACTCATCGTGATGGATTTCACACTTGGTCACTAGGGTTGAGGTATTCCTGGGATTATCCTGGGAGCACCCAAAGAGAGTATCCCTTTCTCCAAGTGGTTGAGTCAGGGTCCTGCCTGCCATTGTGTCCCTGTGCTCCTCTGGACTTGCAAAGAGGAGCCTGTGATGGGCTAATGGGTCCTGTTGTGGGTCTGGAATAGCCTGTCAGGGTATTATTTGGGTTGCTGTGCTCCTCTGTGAGTTTGCAGATGAGCTTTTATCACACAGCCTAACATAAGCAATGTACACGATGCAAGGAAAACATTTTAAAAGGCAAAAACCTGGAAGTAAGCTATTTGGAGTCCTCAGTTATCTCTGTTGATCCTAGTCCCTTTGTTATCCAATAACTGTTTTAACGGAGTAGTCCCTAAAATGGAACAACCATTGCCTCTTACAAAGAAACGGAGATAGAGAGGAGCACTTGATATTGAGTTAGTCTGGAATACTTTATTATCTGTATAGGAGCTAGACATTACTTGTTGGATAGTCTGTGAAATCAGGAGTAATTTCTTTTAATTTTAGTCACCTATGATGATAATCCAGGTCCGCTTTATAATTATCAGGAAGAGACAGGCATCTCTAAAGAGCAGATCATCCTGTAATGGGAGTGGAAGATTGGTGGGATGATTGTGTTTAAAGAGCTCTGTCTCTTTAAAGACTACTGCTGAGGGAACCTGGACAAGAAATTTAGCCTGGAAACCTACTTTTTGGAGGCTAAAGACTGCGGATCTTGCTTCCATGCCAAATGCTGCATATTACATAGGGGTTTCTTCAGTGATAACTCCATACCTTCCTGAAAATGCCTCTTCCAGTAGGAGTGCCACCTACTGGCTCAGTTCTGGATGCAGATGGGAGACAAATGAGCACCACTTTGGGGTAACAATAATAACCATTTTTACACCTAATGATATTTGGAATTTGCAAAATAAAATAAAATGGCAGCTCTGCCTGAGGGAAGAAAACAGTATGTAATTCTGGTCTAATCAAATGGTTTTCTATGAATGATGATGGAGATTTAATGCCTCTGTTATTCCAGTGATTTACATAAAAGTATGCCTCACTAAAACTTTAAAACATGTGCTACTTTTTAAAGCAAAATTTGCAAATCTAGCCTTCTGAAAATTCAGTTGGTTTCTTCTCTACTTATTTATTATAATCATTACTATTTCTTCTCATGTTCTGCATTAATATCCATAACTGTGTTACCCATTTCATTTAGCCTGTGCTTTTAGGGAACACTTCTGAGATGTTATTGCTCTCAATGAGTAGGTGTAGTGATGCACCTGATGAACAAAACACAGAAAATTACAATTAACTTTCTTTTTAACTTTATTGGCAAATCTGTGCTAACAGTAAGTAATAAAATATTAAACTTACTTTCATGACTAAAGTCTGTAATTATGACTCTAAATACACCACAGGGCTAGTCCTCTGATATAAAATGGTGTCATTTTTATAGAATTATTTTTTTTTGACATAGAGGTACACTTTTAAATATTTAAACCCTTAGAAGTGGTTCTTTTAGAAAGAATTACCAGTAATTAAGGACAAAATTACATGGCACACAGATTGTTTTATTTTTTCAATGAATCTTCTAGTAAGTTGGTGAATTTTAACTATTTGGTAAATATTCAAATAGTTGGTGAATATTAAAAATTTCACACTTGTTTAAACATTTCATAAATGTCTTTCTTGTGGTAAAATACATCATGGCCTTATCCTTTAACTAGAAATATGGGTTCAAATTAAGTAACTCTACCTATATAAAGTCACTTCAGTCACCAGTAACTGATGTCATTAGAGTGCTGTGGGTTCATACCAGTTAGGCAGGATTAGAATGAGATTTTTACCATTGACCCAATGCAAGCTACAAATGTGTTACAAAATTATAAATAC
This sequence comes from Elanus axillaris, assembly GCA_026212715.1. NCBI lineage: Eukaryota > Metazoa > Chordata > Aves > Accipitriformes > Accipitridae > Elanus > Elanus axillaris. The sequence goes on along the minus strand of JANZLQ010000029.1, from coordinate 36,624,912 downwards.
CGCTTTTTTTTTTCTCTTGCAAAGCTCTAACCATTATCTCGTTTATATGCGATAAGAATTATCTAAATGAGATAAGAATTTCATCCAGCATAAACATTTATTTCTTTTTTAGGCTCAGGCCAAAAGGCTTTTAACTTCAGTTCTATAGGAGCTATTCAGAGAGAGAGAGATTAGTACTCTTTCTTGTCATAGCAAAGAAAAATCTTACAGAAGGTGCTTTCATATATATTTTCCTTAAAGGTTCAAAACAGTTCATTCTTATTATTTTGCATCAAAGGTATATTTCTTCAACATAAGTATGTCTCCATATGAAATACCAGATTTTTACTGTGAATCTCAAATCATCTCATAATTCATTCTGTTGCAAGAATCATTTGTCCATGTAACAGGTTCAATTGAACAATGGATTTAGGGGGTAGAAAACTGTTGATATACCAATACTATGAAAGATAGGCAGTGTTCAGTTGTTAAAAATGGGCAAAAAGATGTCGAGGATGGATTATTATGTGGCTAAGGCATGCAGAGGCCCAGCGCGACAGCACTTTGAAGGTGTTCCTCTGATCCACTGTGGACATTGAAAATGTTACCTTCTCAACTTAGTGGATTATTGCAGTACCATTCATAGCCCTCTCCACCCCCACATCCCAGAGACCCTGGCTCATGCTCTGCTCTGACACAATCATATATCAACATCTGCTTAGACTGAAGGCAGTATTTCACAGTTCAAATTCCTAAACATATATCAGTAAAGTATAAAATGTTTATTATTATTAATTTACATTGCTCCCATAAATGTCATATAAGCTTTATGGGACAGATAAAAAGACATTGTCCATGAAATGAAGAGCTCACCATCTAATTTTAGAGAATAGAGAGCAGGAGTAACCAAATAAGTCATACAGCTGGAGTGAGTCATCAGGAGAGGTGTCCAGTGGCAAAAAGAGGTAAGCTGGTGTGGAGCACGGAGCTGGCATCAAAGGGAGGAACACAGAATCAGAGAGAAATATCTGGCAGAGACAGAAGGATAAGGGGAGAGGGATAAAAAACAGGGACACACGCATAGGTTAGAAAAATGAAAATGTGAATCTCCTTGTCATGAAAAGGTATACTGGCTAAGGCTCAATAGGAATAAAACGTTAATGTATTTTCAGGTGTTGGCACTGAAATCAAGCAAATGACTGTTTGCATGTGACTAGCATCCATAAAAAAAGGATTAAGAGAATACTAATTGTATTACTCTGACCTTATAAATGTGCAAACTGAATGATGAAAAATAGCAATTTTATTGTACCAGAGAATACACAGAGTTCACTTCAGACAAACCCATTGGAGAAAATATAAAAATATTACACTAGTGGCTCTCACTAAGCACCTACATAATGCCAGATTTTTCATATCGCATGGTAAATAGTTTTTGGCAGCTCATACTAGGCAGTATTATTAATGATAAAACTGTTTTGAAAAATTGGCAGACTTGGAGTGAAAGTGAAACTAATCGTAATGGTGTCATGTGGGAATTATTTCAAGACTGGGACAATTACATTTGTTTCATTAGCAAAGAATCATTTTAAACAGCAAAAATACACAAGAAACATTTCTTGAAATAACCTAATCCAGTAACCAATTAGATGTGACAAAAACTTTCTGTAAATATTGTAGTTTTATAGGCTCTCCATACTGAGGAATCTATAAGAATATGACATGAATTAAACCAGTTGCATGATTTCCAGTTACTATTCCAATTTTCCAAACATATTTCTGTATGCAGACAGGCCCTTACCCTTGTTCCGACTGCCTCTGATTTCTCTTGTACATTGTGTAAGCATCAAGCTCAGTTCATGTTTCAGGATAGAAAACTAAGTTCTAATTCTATGGGAAAACCTATAGACTTGCTTACATTTATGTACTCAGAGTATTAAATCTGTGTTCTATAGGTAGTTCTCAGTGCATAAGGAAGAGCAGAATTTATGTTTACAGCAATGGTGCAAAATAAAGCAAAAACACTACCAAGGAGTGAAGAAAGCAGAGTTGTTAAAGATAGGAAGGGCCATCCAGTCTGTCACTTTTTCAGTGCACTTTCCCCACTCTTGCCATTTTCTACAGATTTTTTCAAGTTTGTTTTTAACAGACAATTGTGGTTTGTCTTTTAGATCTTTATTTGGAAGATCATTTTCCAGTACAAGAAATCACACTCTCTTGAGTCTTTCCCATTAACTTTGGCATTTGTATCTTAATAAAATATTCATCAGAGTATTCCTAATTACTGTCCAGAGCATGACCCAAATCATGGATCCTTTCAGCCATACTGCATCTGTGTAGTCCAAATTTGCCTTAGGCTCCAGACAGGACAGTAGTCTTTTTCAAACTCAGGGCTGCTGTAGATGTTGAAATTAGTGCATTTCTCCTCTTTTTGTTACAGGAATATGTTGTAGAGGAGTATCTTCTGCAGTCTTCTTCTTGGGGAGGGGACCTGAAGTTGATTATCCATGTGAGCTCCAAATGAAACATTCTGCACTCCACGTTGTTCTGTTCCTCATATATTAAACTACCATATTCCTGTTACCACATTGCTGTCAGCTTGCCCACAGCTGCAAGTGGGAGCAGAGCAGTTCCTTCTGGCACCTATGCTGCATCAAATGACCTTCAGTATCTGTTTGCTCCTATACAGCCCAGCAAACTGCAGCCACAGTGCTTACCAAGTCCCATGACACTGAGCTGCATGAGGGCACTACTCTATGTTAGCTAGGTCAAGATGATACATTTTACTGATGTTTTTTCCTATGCATGAGGGAATTTATTATGTCTTTAAGTGTATCTCATGGTTTCTGTGTTCCTGATGACAATTTGCCCTGACCAGAGGGCTTGAATCCAGCACAGTTTTCATATGCGGGCCTGAAGACCAACAGTCTAAATCATGACCCCTGGTTATTTCCAGCAGAAGATACAAAGTCCTTGAAAGGCTATAAAAGAATATTTTAATGCTTGCCCCTTTGGCCATCTGATTTTTACTGAAATCATGAAAATGTAAGGCTGGTTTTATACATGAAGATCACACTATGTTCTAAGAGCAGTCTTGTCCTTCTCTAATACTAAAATATTTCATGTAGAGTATTTACCTGACTCCTGCTGTTTTAAACATGGTGTGTTGGGTGTCCCTGCCCAGGTTATGACAGTGGGGGACTGCAGGGGTGGCCTCTGTGAGAAGAGGCCAGGGGCTGCCCCATGCTGGACACAGCTGCTCCCAGCCAGCTCCAATAGGCCCATGGCAGGGCACAGCTGAGCCCATCATTGACACTGGTGGTACCTCTGGGATAACTTATTTAAGAAAGGGCAACACACAGCATAGACAGTGAGGAGGAAGAGAAAAAAATGTCAGAAGAAACCCTGCAAGCACCAAGTTGAGAAAAGGAGGAAGGGGAGGAGGTGCTCCAGGACCCAGATTCCTATCTGTGCTCCAGGGTACAGATATTACCATGCAGGCCATATAAAATCCCATGCTGGAGCAGGTGGATATGTCCTGAAGGAAGCTGCAGCATGTGGAGACCCCATGCTGGAGTAAGGGAAAAGTGTGAGGAGGAAAGAGTGACAGAGATGAACTATTATAATCTGACCCTAAACCCCATTCCCCATCCCCCTGCACCACTTGGCAGGGTGGAGGACGTAGAGAAGCTGGGAGTGAAGAAGTGAATCTGAGACTGGGGAAAAGAGAATAGGTGAGGAAAGATGTTTTAGGTTTTTTGTCTTTATTTCTCACCATACTACTCTGTTTTTAAATGGCAATAAATTGAATTATTTTTACCCAAGTTGAGTCTATTTTGTCTGTGTTGGTAAGTAATCTCCCTGTCTTTGCCTTGGCCCACAAATCATTAATCTTATTTTCTCCCCCTGTCCTGCTGAGGAAGAAAGAGAGAATGGCTGAGTGGGCATCTGCAGCAACCAAGGTCAACCCACCACACAAGTTATCATTATTTCATTGTTTGCTTTCTTTCTGTTTTCTCATTTTCTTTCCTATAATTATTTCTTTTTATTATTATTTTAATATTTTAAAATAGATTCAGGAGATACTGTGCTAGTTTCAGCTGGGATAAAGTTAATTTTCTTAATAGTACCTAGTGTGGGCCTATTTTTTCTTGATTTGTGCTGAAAACAGTGTTGATAACCCAGGGATGTTTTGGTTACTGCTGAACAGTGCTTACACAGATCAAGGCCTTTTCTGCTTCTCACCTCACACCAGCAGTGAGCAGGCTGGGGGTGCACAAGAAGTTGGGAGGGGACACAGCTGGGACAGCTGACCCCAATTGACCCAAGGGATATCCCAGACCATATAGAGTCATAGAACCATAGAATGGTTTGGGTTGTAAAGGAACTTAAAGATCATCTAGTTCTAACCCCTCCTACCATGGGAGAGATACTTTCCACTAGACCAGGTCGCTCAAAGCTCCATCCAACCTGGCCTTGAACACTTCCAGGGATGGGGCATCTACCACCTCTCAGGGCAACCTGTTCCAGTGCCTCACCACCCTCATAGTGAAGAATTTCTTCCTTATATCTAATCTAAATCTACCCTCTTTCAGTTTAAAACCATTACCCTTGTCCTACTACTACATGCCCTTGTCAAAAGTCCCTCTCTGGCTTTCTTGTAGGCCCCCTTTAGGTACTGGAAGGCTGCTCTAAGGTCTCTCTGGAGCCTTCTCTCCTCCAGGCTGAACAACCCCAACTCTCTCAGCCTGTCTTCACAAAAAAGGTGCTCCAGCCCCCTGATCTGACAAGGGCTGCAAAGCGTACATTGCCGGGTCATGTTGAGCTTCTCATCAACCAACACCCCCAAGTCCTTCTCCTCAGGTCTGCTCTCAATCCACTCATTGCCCAGCTTGTTCTTGGAATGCCCCAACCCACATGCAGGACCTTGCACTTGGCCTTGTTGAACTTCATGAGGCTCTCACGTGCCCACCTCTCAAGCCTGTTTAGGTCCCTCTGGATGGCATGCCTTCCCTCCAGCATTTTGATCACACCACACAGCTTGGTGTCATCCACAAACTTCCTGAGGGTGCATTTAATTCCACTGTCCACAACACCAAAGATGTTAAACAGCACCAGTCCCAGTATCAACCCCTGAGGAGCACCCCTCATCATTGCTCTCCACGTAGACATCGAGCCATTAACTGCAACTCTCTGAGTGTGGCCATCCAGCCAATTCCTTATCCACTGAGTGGTCCATCCATCAAAGCCATGTGTCTATAATTTAGAGACAAGGATGTTGTGTGGGACAGTGTCAAATGCTTTGCACAAGTCCAGGTAGGTGACATTAGCTGCTCTTCCCTTATCACCAGTGCTGTAACCCTGTTGTAGAAGGCCACCAAATCTGTCACATATGATTTGCCCTTAGTGAAGCTGTTACTGATTTGCCATTAGTTAGAATTTATTTTGATTCTAATATGAATATGGAATTATGAGAAATATTTTA
>JANZLQ010000029.1:36551445-36570459 GCA_026212715.1 Elanus axillaris | reverse complement strand
TCCCAACTTCTTGTGCCCCTCCAGCCTTCTCGCTGGCTGGGCATGAGAAGCTGGAAAATCCTTGACTTAGTCTAAACGTTACTTAGCAGCAACTGAAAACATCAGTGTGTTATCAATATTCTTCTCATTCTGAACTCATAACACAGCACTGTACCAGCTACTAGGAAGACACTGAACTCTATCCCAGCTGAAACCAGGACAGGGTGCTACTTCTGTGCTATTTTATTAGGCTTATTGACTCTGACTATGACATCTTTAGATATTAACTGTCCCAGGCAAAACCCAACAGAGCTTTTTGTACTTCTTATTCTTTCATTTGCCACAGCCTGGTGGAAAAGGTATTTTTAGGGGCAAGAATTTCAGATAGAGTGGGAAATTACACTCACAGCTAACATTTCTGATGAGTAAGTGGTGCAAGTTCACTGAAGACACTGCTAGAACACTGACTCACCTTTCCAAGGTACTTCTTTCCATCCTTCAACTGTTTTTATAAAACAGCTAACGTAAACACTTTGAATCACTCAATCATAAGTAAATACATGCATTTTAGGACTGCCTAAATTATTGTTCCTTATGTAGCAATAGCATTGATAGCAACAGATTCATTTCAGAATCATAGTCACAAATACATAAATGAGATTGTATGGATAAAGCTAAGAATAACATTTCAAGAAAATCCAGATAGTATCAAAATCAAGATAGTATCAAAATCAGAACTGGTATCTGAAGGCTAAGCAGAAACTTGTCAGATAAAGCAGTGACAGTTATCCATAAAAGACCTGTGTTTAGGTATGAATTCTGGTTACTTAGCATTTGGAAGAAGTTCCTGAACCATTCCTGATAGAGTGAATCAAACACAAAAAAAACCAGATAGAGAGGGAGGAGATTAAAAATAAATAGTAAAGAGATATGATAGTGTCAAGGAAATACACTAAGAAGTAGGTGGAGAAATGTACACACACATATACACTGTATTATGTGCTCATTTATCCCTGTGAGGTGTTAATGTAACATCAAATGGAATTAGTGTCATACAAGCAGTATGAAGAAATTTCCAGGCCAAATTTTCAAACACAGATTGCTAAATACAACTTCTTAACTGTATAATTAGGCATAAATCAACTATATATGTTGGTTATAAAGTAGCATTGACTAGCTAAAATATGCATTTGGATACCTAAAAAAGAAAAAAATGTTGAAGTTATATTTGAAATTCAAACATAAAGAATCACAGGCATTTGATTTCACATGCAATGTGAACCAGGTATGATCTGGATTTTGATTAAATTTTGTTTAAAATAAAATAGCTATTTGGAGCTTGCATTAGAAGATGTCAGTAAAAGCATTGACTAAGAATATCTCACCCATCTCATTCTTTCCGATTATCCTAGGCTCACAAAAAAAAGAAAAAAATCAACGTGAAGGATCACTATAAATTGTAAACACTAACAGAGTGTCTTAGGCAACAAGTAATTGTTAATAATTATTATAAAGTTACAATGTTGTAATGAAGGTTTATGAAAAGAAACCCTAGGGTAAAACCAAGCATGACCGCAATGCCCCTATGCTTTTTGATGTTGTCAGAATGGTGTTCTGTACTGGTTTTTTTTGTTGGTTTTTTTTTCAAAGTCAAAGAAAACATATAAAATATATGTATTGTCTCATCTGAATTACTGAGGAACTTCACTTGGCTGAGAAAATTGGTCTTCCAGTGCAAAGGTTTAATCTTTGCATCTCAGCAAAAGTCTTTGAATTTATCTAATGCATGATCAATAAGACAGGAAACAAAAGACACTACCATTTCTAAACTAAATTGATTGCATCCTACTGAATTAAAAATAAGTCTAATTCTCATCTGAAAGTGATGCAAAGGTATCCATTTATGGTATATTTAATGCTATAAATGTTACTTTAATTATATATATTAATGCCAGTGAAGCAGAATTGTAAGCACCTAGAAAGCTGTGTCAGCAGGGGAAGCATGCTCAAAGTGTTTGAAAAATCAGTATGTGACACATCCTGGCTGAGTTACAATACCAATATCACTCGAAAGATCTTGAAGTGGTGGAGAATTCACAACACCTTGTCACAGCCATAAGGGCATTAACAGCATCGCCTGGACCCTAACCGACCCCTGCACATGGACCTAGGACTTCATTTCATCTCAGCTCCAGTGCTGTCAGTCCCTGCCCGAGCAATCCTGTGCCGGTCTGCAGCCCTGCCCATGGCCACTGGATATACCGCTCAGCCCTGTGATTTGGCTTGCCTCCATCTGTCCCTGATCCCTTCTCCTTTTGCTCCCAGGTGAGGTCTTGGAGGGACTCTGGACCTGGTTCATCACTTATAATGTCGATGGACCCTGTTACCTGTCCTCATCTCTGCCCCTGTATTCAGTCCTTGCGGGACTGGTCCCTGTCAGCAAGGGCACAGCCTGCACAGGGTCAGTCTTGGCTCCTGGATTCCCATCCCTTTGGGAGGAGCTGGCCCTCACTGTTCCCTGGCATTCCACTCCTAAAAAATTTTACCTTATATGTAGTCTGAATTTCTCTAGCTTCAGATTTTTGATAGCAGCTTTTGCTGTGTTGCAGTCAGCTATCTTCTTATTTTGCTATAAGCAACTACAGATTGTGATCAAGTTACTGCTTAAACTTCTTTCAGACAGAATATTAGCAGGGTTCCTGCAACTTTAATTACTTTTCTAGCAGTTTCCTGAAGCCTATTTATCACCTTGATGTCATTTTATATAAACATACTGTAAAGTAATATAATTTTTTTTAATTTGAATGTTTCTATTTATAAATTAACCCCCCCCCTTTTTTTTTAATGTATGTAATTCCAGATTGTTTAGAGCCTCAGCAAGCCTTAAATGTAGCTTAAATAGACATAGGCATCTTTCAGAAACATGCGTTATGGCCATTGCACTCCTGACAGTCTCCCTAAGCACCATGAGCCGTACATACAGTGCAGTTCCCCAGTCTGCTTTCCATAGGACTGCTTCACCCAGCAAATTTCACAAACACAGTATTGCTTTCATATGTGAGGCCTCCTCCAGTCAGGACCTTGTGTCTTTTACCTGGTGTTAACAGTGTAAACCAAAAAAGAGAGATATTAATTCTCTGTCTCTCTTCTCCATCTGCAAAATGTAACACATATTTAAGTAGTATGATGCTCATAAAAATAATAGACAGAGCCTTAAAGGTTACTAACCTAAAACAGAGAAAGAAGTAAAGGATTATAAAGGTGATCAAGGAAAATGAGGTAGGCTGCAAGCATATTGCTGTTATTTCATATAGAAATAGCAGTAGCAAACAAGGAGGGGAAGGGTACACAAAGGTCATAATATCTCAAATACTGCATTGATGATCTGGCAAAATTTATTTCATACCACTTCACTGGCTTGTTTAAAAAATTAATTACCAGTCATACACTCTTAACAAAATAATTGAAGTGGGAAGATAGGTCTGGAGATTCCCATGCTCAGAGCAGGTAGGATCAGCTAAGGTGGGTTGCTCAGGGCTGTGTTGCTGGGTTTTGAGTATCTCCAAGGATAGAGACTCTACAACTGCTCTCAGAAACCTGCTCCAGTGTTTGTTTTTACTGTTTCCTTTAAGTAATAAAGCAGAGGTAGATAAAAATAGATTTTTTTTTTCTCTTATGGTCTTATTTTCATTGAAAAAGCATTCCATGCTACAGTTTTTGAGGTACAACCTGGTAAAAATGTTAAGGGCATTGCTAAAGGTTGAATTTTGCTTATGGCTATAGATGTGTGAGCAAGATTGTTGGGGGACTTTGCTACAAAAGAACTCTGAAAACAATTGTTTTCCAATGACATTGTAAGGATGAAAACCACTGTTGTTTCTGCTGCTACTACAGACACAGGGAGTTGGTGATGCATTAACTATTACTAATACTTTTGAATCTGTACTAAGCTAGCAACCAAAGTGTGATGCTAGAGGGCACAGACTTGCTAAAAACATCATATTTTACATGAGGTATAAAACATTAAACCTATGATTGTAAAAATCTCAGATTTGTGCTGATATGAAGAGCATTTCAAAAAAACTTTTGCAAAATGTTTTACCTTCTTATATTGGAAATATCTGATTCCATCTTTTTGCTAGTTTTCTGTATTCCTGGAGTGTCTAGATGACATCTTTACTAACTGAAATTCTAGTCTTAAATATTTAAGATCGTTTACAAAGACTGCCTTACAAGTGTCTCTCTGGTATCAAGTCCTTTGCTATAACCCAGAATAAAGCATGTAGACTCAGTTCAGAGATAAGAAATCTCTTGTAATTGACCAATGCAGGTGCAAAGGTTGTGCTGTTTTCTCTGCAGTGCACCAAGATAAGCATGCTCCTCACTCATATGAGATCCTTAGCCCTTATGTGGGTGCTTTATTTAATCAAATTATGTACATTATAAATCTTTTCTGTAGGAAATATTCTCTCCCACTGAACACATGTGGAACTGTGGGGAGTCACTACAGACCAAGGCACTGAGGGACTTGGCAGTGCCTAGAAGGCATGATACCACACCTGGCAGAAGTAGCGCTTGAGTTTTTGCAGCAAAGGTGGAGAGGCACCAATTTGTCATACTGTAAATCGTCAGCTTAGGTGACAAATTTAAGAGAGGAGGAAAGGCATATTAGGAACAGCTATGCTGGTGTCCTGTCTGCAGCTCAGACAGCACAGAAGTGGCAACAGGATAAAGGAAAAAAAATGAAAAAGGAAAAACATAGCATGCTTCATTATCATTGTCTGTAAATAAGACTTCTGCTACATGTAATTGTCATCATCATAATCATTACTGAAAAAAGGCAAGAAAAAGGGAACAGTAAACTGATAGCAAAAGATATTGTAACAGCATAGAATAGAATCATAGAATCATTTAGATTAGAAAAGACCTTGAAGATCATCAAGTCCAGCCATGCTAACAAACCTAATGTTCACCATTGTGTGCTGCTGGGTGTCTTCATAGGCCCTGAACTTTCTGATAATTTGCATTGCATTAAAAGAATTTGTGGAAATCATTTTATGAAATAACTTCTAAAATGTGTTTAAATAAGTCCAGCAAGAACAGAGCTCTTCTCTATTTATAAATACTAATGGCAGGAATAGAAATCACTCTATTCATTTTAATCAGAGACATTGGTCAGATCCACAACTCTGTAAAGTCAATAGAAAGAGTCTCATTCATTTTAGTAAGAATTGGACCAAAAGTATGTACTGTTATCATCTGTTAGTTAGGAGAAAAAGACTTACATGTGATGTTACTTGGCATACTTCCCCTGAAATCATCTGGCTTCATTGCTTAGAAGTTGTCAGTCAGTCACCCCTTGGTATATTTTTGCAAAGCATAATTCATACTTCAGCTTAAAGTTGGTGTTAGTTGACAAAGTTATTATTTTTTTCTCTAAAAAATTATCCATAACCTGATAAAGATACAGAAGATGTATCTCTTCCTTCCAGCACTAACATCCCTCTTTAGGTTGTAAATGGTAGTCACTTTTTCTTTACGTTATCTAATTCACTAACATAATTAAGTTAAACTTACAGTGATTTTTGGCTTGAAGTTTCTTCTTCACTTAAGAGAATAAGAAAGGTTTGTTTGCTCAACATTTTTTTCCTCCTCTCTTCCTCCCCCCAGCTATTTTATTTATATAAAAGCAATTACTCTCACTTTTATCCATAGAACTTCAAAGTTTTTACAAAAGCAGTATTTAAAATTAAAACGATTACTTGAGTAACCTTTTCAGATCAAGTGAAAAAACACATAGTGTATTTGACAGTGACCATTAGTACCACCCTGGTGATCAAATCATTACACATTTTTGCCTGCAGTTTTTTCTCACTATGCACCTACAGTGTATGTCTTTAAACCAATAGTAAGTACAGAAATAAACTTTTTAAAAAAACGAACTTTCAATATGATTTCACTTTGTTAATTATTTCCATGGAAAAAGAAAATATTTAAAGTGGGGGAAAGACAATCACCAAGTTGTATTAAAAATGCATTTCAGAAATCCATTCTCCAATATATTCCTTATATTATTTCTGGAGAAATAATGCAAGAATTTTTTATTTACTGCTGATATTGAGGATGTTATACATATCCTGTAAATAGTGTAATGATAATTATATCTATTAATATGGTTTCATGTTTTTTCTTTTGTTTTATTAGCGTCATAATTTGACTGTAATTATAAAAGAGAAAAAGAACCAAAGTTAGCGGTGTAAATAAATAGGAAATTTGTTTAAAGATTCAGATAGATGAAATAAAAACACTGAAAAAATACTGAAAAATTTCAGATATTGCAAATGAGAAAATAAATAAGTAATATATATATATATATTTAGCCAAAAATTTGTAAAGAAAAATCACACTAACATTGTGGATTTTTCCATTAAACACAGTACAAAGGATTTGATTGCAAACATAAAATGCAATATTACTTAGATAAAATGAATATCATCCTTTAGTGCCCTCAGCACTGACTGGACTTCAGAAGAAGAAATTAATTGCTTCATTTAAGAGAAATAATGAGTGGTCAGCTAATGTCATTCTGATAAGGTACATCATAACATACATAACACAAAACTTTGAGGATGAGGTTTCACACGTAAAGATGTTTATCCATGGAGAAATTTTATGTAGAGTGAGATTAGAGTACAGGTGCCTCATATGTATTTTAAGATGAAAAATAAATTCTTGGTCAGGATCCTCGTGCTGTCATTCTACTCTCAGTTACAGTTTTTACTGTGGAATTTTCTTTCCCTCCCTCCTTAAATAAAGACCATTTTTTAGAGTGTAAAAACCATAAAAACACTGCCTACTTCAATGAAAACTGAAGCCAAGGTTTACGCTCCGGAAGATCAAACAGACCCCTTGGAGGCCAATGGTATGGACCTTGATGTCACAATTTCCATCTTGGGATTTGGCTTTGGTTTTAAGGGTCTTGACATTTCTGACATCCAGTGACATTCAGTACATCTGTACCGAATTATGACAGAAACTGATCCATATCCAAAACTAAGAGCACATGCCAATCATTTATTGCCTTTTTACCAGTCCATCTTTACATGGACTTTGACAATAAAAGCAGCAGCATTGCTTGTATATGGCCACTGATACATGTACCATGTATAAAAAAGGCTATTTGTGAGCAGTAAAACATGACAGTGACATTAGAATACCCTCAATAAAGGGAATTTGGTTTATGCCGCATTTATATGTGAAATTATGCCTTGATTAAAGTGAAATAAATACCCTTTATCTTCATGGCTTTTGATCAGTTTTAGTATTAGTATAGAAATAAAAAATCAGTTCCTTTGTGTGAGGAAAACAAGTTTGTATGAATGGTGTACAATGGAGTGGCTTATGAATTCACTCTGTTGTAGATTTTGTTTTCCATGGTGGCAGATTTTCCCAGTATTTTATACATTCAATGAGAAAGACATCTTATTTAGGGAAGTCCCATTATTTTTCAAAGTGGAATCTACAAGGCTAAATAAAATGAGGTGGATATCATATTACAGACAAGAACAGTGCCGTTGTAAGAGAATAAAAAAACTATTGACTAGTAGATTTGCTAAGGAGGTTGGGGTAACATTCCATTATTCCAAACCTGTTCCCAAATTTGACCAATATTTGCCCAATAATGTCAATTAGAAAGATTTTTGCCGGAGCCTGCCTCGTACATAGAAGCCCAATGTCATTAATTCTTCCCAAAGAATTACTCCATGAAGCTGTAGGGATTTTGTTACGGGAGAGAAAGCCTCTACTTTTCCACTGAATGCTCCATTTCAGAAAAATATGTACATATCTGCCAAAACAGATATAGAACCCAGATCCCTCATTTACAAGATGTTTCCCCCATTCTCACCTTTTCTGAGATTGGAGAGTCATTCTCACTTAGTCTGTGCCAAAGACTGTGTGATTTTTTTACATGGTGACTTTGTATCAGCAGGAAGATTGAAGACTCCATTTGTATAAAGGTGGCCATAATGAATAGTAGTAAATAAAATAGTGGTAACAACATGTCTGTAACTTGCATTTCTTAATAGAATCATAGAATGGTTTGGGTTGGAAGTGACCTTTAAAGACCATCTAGTCCAACATTCCCTGCTGTGGGCAGGGACATCTTCAACTAGACCAGGTTGCTCAAAGCCCCATCCAACCTGGCCTTGAACGTTTCCAGGGACGGGGCATCCACAACTTCTCTGGGCAACCTGGTCCAGTCTCACAACCCTCACCATAAAAAATGTCTTCCTTACATCCAGTTTAAATCTACCCTCTTCCAGTTGAAACCTGTTGCCCCTTATCCTGTCACTAGAGGTCTTTTTACAAAGTCTCTCCCCGTCTTTCTTACACACCCTTTTATATATTGACATAAACATAAATGCAAAACAGGTTTTGCTGGTTAGTCTAACAAGTAGTCCAGTTCGCAGTCAATAATAATTCCGCATCACTGTTTTGCAAAGATCTGGTTCCAGGCTTATGTTTTTGATTCTTACTATCCTCTATTGTCCTCCACTTCCACGTAAAGTACAGAAGGTTTACATATCAGAAATTACTAGGTAGATCATTGCTGTGAATCAGACAAACATAGGAAAGTCAGTCTTTAAGTTTTGTATAAAGAAGGGTTGGTTCAGAATTCTCCACAATGGACACAAGGTGGGTAGCTGAAAAATCCAATAAAAAAAAAAAGATAAAATTGGGAATTTCCTTCCCCTCCCCCCTCCCCCGAGAAAAGATGAGAGAGAGAGAAAAAAAACAAGAGCTAAAACATAACAGAAACATATCCTTAGGCTGCAGGACACATCAGATACCTGCGCTACACACAGAGCACAGAATGTGTTCATACTCACACTTTTTTTTAAGCTTATAGAATTTATGGCTGATTAATTTGATTCCCAAGGAAAATGTTTATAGAAGTGCTCTACAAGATGAATCTCAAGAAGTCCATTTGCCTTATTTATTCTACTCTAATAGGGTAATCTTACTCATAATACCCAATAATCTATCAATTTAGAATTTAATTCTTTTCACTTCATATTAACTTGGAAAGACTAAGATAAACAAACTTTGTGTATTACTAGAAAAGTATTACTAGATGATAAGGAACAGTAATTACTAGAAGAGTATTACTAGAAGAGAACTTATTAATAAAAATACCAAGCTAGATGCATTAACAAAAGAACATATTTAAATTTATAGTTATGGTTATAGATATATAGTTACAGTTATATTTTAATATCAGATTATATGTAATATTAAAATCAGATTTTGTAATTTGCAGCTGTTTCTAGGAAATTATTGTTCTAATTTACTCTTTGCTAAAATTGAAATAGTCTGAAAAATTTTGATGAAGTCTTGAATATCAGAAAAATAAAGCTACATTCGTTATAAACTCTCGAAAGTGCAGGTAGTCAGTTTATGATTTCCAAGGTGCTGACCTCCAAAAGAAGTATTTTTTATCTATCAATAACAACACTAATAATAGAAATACAACATTTCAAAGAGTGTACATATAAAAAATAATTATTTAATGTAAAACATTTAACGTTGGAAACAGAAGGGATTAACATCTAGTGCAGCTACCTTTAATCCAGATGTTACCTAATCGGTAAACCTAGTATTATTTTTTAGTAATCCTGAATATTGAAGATTACTTGCCAGATATGCAAAAAAATATAAGCAGAAACAGTTCAAAGCTGTTAAGAGGTTTTCTCTGGTATTACAATAGTTTACCAGAAGATAAATTAGCTCATCTCTCTGCTCTGTCTCTTGATCATACCATTTTTCCACTTTTTTTCAGTCTTTTGGATGTTTTAAATCTAAGTTACTTGCACCAGAATTTGGCATTTGTTGTATACACTTTGCATACTATGTGTAGTTTGAGAGCTGTGATCCTGAAGGTCCTTAGGCCAATAGGTGTAACTGTCATGCCACTGAGGACACAAGCAGCACCAAGATGAGCAGGTCTCCAGTCTGCAAGGGGCAGCCCATGTCTCAGCTGCACCACTTCACCATCTGCTGTATTAGGGACAGCCTGCAGCCCATGGTAGTTGTGGCTACTATGTATAGTTCTGCTGAAATTTGGACTCTCAATGCAGCTTTGCTGGTGGTAGCTTCAACAGAAATTCAGTATGGAGCCCATGGACAGTATTTTCAGGACCCCTTCTCACAAGCACCAATTCTTTACTCAGCCAAGGCACTAAAAATAACTTTGTGCTGGTTTTGATTGTTTAACTGAACAACACAAGTAGTGGTAGTGCTCTTCAGATTTTATGAATATGACTGCTTATCTTCATGTCTTGTCAGACAATTACAAAAAAAGAAAAGCCGTACATTGTTTCTTATAGACTTCTGATGGAATTTTTTTTAAATTTTATGGAAGTGGAATGAGCAGTGTTACATGCACTAGAACTAAGGACAAGGTTCTTGAAAGTGGCTGCTGTATTTGGGACTTGAAACATTAAATAATATTACAAGTTGGTTTTTTTTCTGTCTGCACTTATATCTGTTTCTATTCATGCTGAACCAGATTTATATGTACAAATTTTGAAGAAACAAGTCTTAGAATAACCTTTCTCACTGAACAATTAGATTTAAAATACATAATAAAGAATCCAGGCTGTTTCATTTATCTGATATAACTTCTTTTTCTTTAAAATGTACTAATAATTTACACCCTGTTTTGGAAGATACAAATGAAGGAAATTTGTAGGTGCTAACTACTGAAAAATATTGAACATTAGAAGAAAAAATCAATCAAAAAAAGAATGAATTTCAATTTTCTCATTTTAAACATTATATGAATTATTATCTTGAACATTGCTGATAGAACATCCATTCTGTTTTACAAATTTGTGGACTTTATTAGTGCAACATTGAAACTTTGTAGTTCATATGCTTTGGTATGTAGCCACCACTTTTTATTCGACTTAATGACCAAACATTTCCAACTGGCAGAGGAAAGATTATCTGTGCCTCAAAATACTTGAACAGAGTATTGGTTTTCTATGTTATCTTTGTGATATTACTTTCTGGTAAGCAGTTTAAGAATCTACTGAGTTTAATTAACTCCTGATGTTCAGTCCCTCTGAGAAGCAGATTCACACAGTTTTTTCAAATATTTAAGAAAACAGGTTACCAACAGAAGACATCTATAAAATACACCTGTAATGCTTATTCCTGCAGAAGAACTTGAAAGGGACTTTGCATATGCCAAAACTGTCAGAAAACAGTTAAAGATCCTGTAGAAGAATGATGCCCTAGTTGTTAGTTGCAACTCCTCTTCACTATGTTTATATAATATTTTTCAACACCTTAATTTATTTTTTTAATACAAGAAGAAATAAAACAATTTATTGCATTTTTTAATGTATGGCCCATCTACTGCCTTTTTCTTAACAAAGACATGACAGAGGAGCATTGAAAACCATATGAAAGGTATTCAAAATTAAATGCCGAGACCTTATAAATAAACAGCAATTATAAATAAAGCTTTATAAGAAGCTCTACAAAGTTACATCTGCACCAACATCTTGTACATGAAGTTACTTACATATTATATTATACCCAGGAGAAATGATGAATAGCCAAGATATTGAAACCCAAATAAATAGTCTATAAAGGAAATTCAGGAAGAATTGCAACTATACAAGTCCTAATGGTATGGCTGGAATAAATTAATTAAAAATAGTTTCTGTGTTATTTCTCAACATATGTTATAAAGCTATTAATATCTTCATTGTCCACATCCCTCCATTTTTGACTCATTGCAATTTAAATGCCTGAGCTAAATATTATTGTACTTAAAATTTTTGTAAAGATTGAGTGGACTGACAAGTGTTATGTAGTAGCGATAAGCACTTTAGAGATACAGAGTAATATTAGTGTTCAATAGCCAAGTATTAAAACTACAGTCTATGGATTAGACCTGATCCATCTTCTTATGCTAGATAAACCCCACTGTTACTTCCTTCCTTTCACTGCAATGATTAATGCATCTCCTTTTTAACACAAACATCTAAAGAATGATGCAGACCTATAAACAAGATACTATAAGGAAAGCTAGAGATGTCCTCTACTTCATACTGATGTCTGTCTGTTAGCTAATACATAACAGAGGACAGTTTACTCCTAAATAAAAGTTGCTAGTGTGAGCTTAAAAATGATAATGCACATATTGGATATATATATTATACGTGTGTGTAAGTATGCGTGTTTGTGTATTGACTCAGCTCAGAAGATGCGTCCATATCATATTCTAATTTAACATGGATTTTCTTAAGTGTTCTATGCTACTGTGTAATACAAGTATGACTGTACAGAAATAAGAACAAAGTAATTTGCATCTAGGACACTGAATTGATACTTGGTAATAGACTCACAGTCTAATCTGACTTGCTCAAATCATGCAACAAGGCAGCTGGTACTTTTCTTTCATTTACCCATAAAATGTTTCCATCTATGGCTCATTACTTTTATACTCAGAAGCTAGGTTAAATTAATGAATTTAAATGCCATTTTTACAGGCTTTGTTCTCATTGTTCTGGGTTTTTTTTAATCGTGATTCTCGTTTTGGTTTTGGATGAGACATTGTGCTATCTCTTTCATCTATCAGAAATCCATTTGATTAACATCAAATTCAACATCCAGGATGATAGATTTAAATAACAGATAGATAGATAGATAGATAGATAGATAGATAGATAGATAGATAGATAGATAGATAGATAGATAGATAGATAGATAGAAATGATAAAAAATAGTTTACATATTAGAACTTATCTCAGTGACCATGCAAAATTACTTCATTAAAAACATTCTATAAAGACGTATACATGTCCTCATACAGTCTGTAAATGTTATCAAATATTTGTATGTATTCTGCCCAATAAATGGAGCACTATACTGCACATATATATTAATATATATAGATATTGCAGTTGTTAACTGTCTAATAAAGGAATAGTAATCTGTTGGCGGGGGTAGCAAAAAAAAAAAAAGACAAAAAAAGCGTCAAGAATGCATTCCACATGCTAGTTACATTAAGTTCTTAGCTTCTGAAAGCAGGATTGCTTCCAAAATGCTAGAAAATGTGAAATGGAAAACAGGCATATCTGCAACTAATGATAATAGGATCAAAGAATGGTTTGCATTGGAAGGGACCTTTAAAGGTCATCTAGTTTCAACTACCCTGCCATTGGCAGGGACATCTTTCACTGTATCAGGTAGCTGAAACCCAGTCCAATCTGACTTGGAACACTTCCAGAGATGGGGCACCCACAACTTCTCTAGGCAACCTCGTCCAGTGTCTCACTACCCTCATGGTAAAGAATTTCTTCCTTATGTCTAACCTAAATGTACCCTCTTTTAGTTTAAAACTGTTGTCCCTTGTCCTGTCACTAGAGGCTTTGGTAAAAAGTCTCTCTCCATCTTTCTTATAAGCTCCCTTTAAATTAAGGCCATGAGAAGGTGTCTCCAGGGCCCTCTCATCTCCAGGCTGAACAACCCCAACTCTCTCAGCCTTTCTTCATAGAAGAGGTGTTCCAGCCCCTGATCATCTTCACGGCCATCCTTTGGACCCAATACCAACAGGTCCATGTGTTTCTTGTGCTGGGGACCCCAGAGCTGGATTAATTACTCCAGGTGGGGTCTCATGAGAGCAGAGTATAGAGGAAGAATCACCTCCCTTGACCTGCTGGCCACACTTCTTTTTATGCAGGCCAGGATACAGTTGGCTTTCTGGGCTGCAAGCAAACATTGCTGGCTCACATCTGCTTTTTCATCCACCAGTACCCTCAAAGTCCTCTCTGCAAGACTGTTCTCAATCCATTCATCGTCCAGTCTGTATTTATACTGGAGATTGCCCTGACCCAGGTGTAAAACCTTGTACTTGTCCTCATTAAGCTTAACAAGATTCACATAAGCCTACTTTTCCAGCCTGTCACGGTCTCTCTGGATGGCATCCCCTCCCTCAGTTGATCAACTGCACCACTCAGATTGGTGTCATCTGCAAACTTGCTGAAGGTGCACTCAACCCCACTATGTCATTAATGTAGATATTGAACAGTATTGTTGCAATACAGACCCCTGTGAGACCCCACTTGTTGCTGATCTCTATTTGAACATTGAGCCATTGACTGCAACTCTTTGGATGCGGCCATCCATCCAATGCCTTATCCATCGAATAGTCCACCCATTGAATCCCTATCTCTCCAATTTAGCAACAAGGAAGTTGTGTAGGACTGTGTCAGAGGCCTTACAGAAGTCGAGATAGATGACACCAGTTGCTCTTCTCTTATCCACCAGTGCAGTCACTCCATGGTAGAAGGCCACCAGATTAGTCAGGCTTATCATTTTATGATAACAAATGGTGAGTCCTTCTGCAGATCTTGGTCATCTTGGCTAGAAGACAGTCATGTAAATATCCTTCATCTACTCTTTTCTACTTAGTGGAGTAGAAGTCTACTGCAATGTCCTCAGGATCAGTCACCAAAGGAGGTCTGCAATGTGTTCATAGGCACATCTTGGCTGGAAAGAATGGTGTTCAATTGGATAATTAGATAACATGTAGAGATATCATTTTTTTGTGGTAAGTGCTACTGCCATTGCTCTGCCTTTTTTCCTGTGTATTGCGCAATAGTGCTATATGCCTATTTCCAGTCTCTTCACTGAGAAATAGTGGTTTTGTAGTTAGATTTTAAAGGACATAAATAATGCTAAAGTCTCGTATATGTTGTTGTCCACTCTATCATATTATATCCAGCTGATGCAATAAACTTACAGCATGGAAACATAAGCAAATAGTTACACAAGTATTCAACATCCATAAGTTAGATGCAACTAATTGCATCAGATTGTGTTGATGACGTTTCAGGCAAAATCATCTTTATATTTCCAAAGCTGCTTAAAAACTGACTCAATTTGAATTATTCACTTAGATATTAATTAACTGATAGAGAAAAAGGAATAGAAAAGAAAAAGTAATTAAATGCACGCTGAAAATTAAAGAAAGACTTTAGTATTATTTCTGTCATTTTAAATCTAACTAACGCCAGTGTGGTTCCAATGCCTTCCATTTTATTTTTTTTAATATATTTATCAACATGTATATGCTCCTTTGCCCCTTTGTAAGTACCCTGTCAACAAATTAACAAGACTTATATGACAAAACTTGCCTATGAGCAAGGTGATGCTATCATAGTAAAAAAAAGTTGAATCTGGTTTCTTTTGGACAAAAATCTCAGACATCATTTATTCTCAAAGGTATATTTACCATTTTACATAAAATATTAAACTTTCATTGCATACTATAACACACTATAACAGAACCTGACTGCATAATTTACATCAGTTAACTGTACTGAACTTCATCACATTTTTTCACCTTCATTCTCATTATACTTCCTTCTCTCCTCTTTAACCCTGAAACTGTTGACTTGGGTTTTATGGTATCTGGGAAAGGCATTCATCTTTATTTTCTTTCCTCCCACTGTTTTTTTTCTCACCTTTATTTCTTTACCTTCTAACTTTTACCTCCCACTTCTCTGTTCATGTTGTGTGTGTCATTTATCAATTGCAAAATAATAACAAAGGTATTATTGTGTTAGTATAGAGATTTGTGTCCCTGACTTGCTATTGCACAGGTTTGTGTTTCCAGTTCTAGCACAAAATAAAGTTTCTGAAGATTTATATAGCTTATGCATCACAAGAGAAGTCTGAATTGGCTGGCTAGTGATGTCAAGCTCAATTACTGATACTCTCTCACATAGATTGCTCTTCATAGATATTATACATGTCTAATGATGTCTGTAACTGTCATGAATAATATGCTTAATCTCCATTTACAGGATACTTGACCTCAGCTTTGCCCTAATTGCATTACATTACATTTTACTCGTTTATATAGCACTTTTAATACCAGGCACTGAGAGACTATTTAATTTTCAGACGCTGTCCTTTCAACATCAAGCTACATTACTTCTTACCTTGCTGATGGCCAGGAATTGCTTAATCAGTGATACTTTCTAACTGAGCTATGATCTTTTGTCTTCAATTATTAAATATGCTGTCATGAACCCTCTTCAAGGACCACAGGTATAAATGACTTTCATGAGTATCTATATGGAAATATATGAATGCTTGCATATAAATATAAATATTTCAAGTTACAAGGTGAAATTTTGTTAACAAGTGGTTGCATAGATGGACAGGCTTCAAAATAGGCTGAGAAATAAGGGAAGAGAAAATAAGAGTGAGAAAGAAATAAGGGAACAAGTACCATTACCTCTGACTGTGAAAGACTACTTATGCACTGTGTAACATTTCTTCCTAGATGGTTAGTCAGACTCAAGGCTACTCTGGACAGGGACTTTTTTTACTATCTTTTTGTACACTGATTAGTATGATAGCACTTCCTGATGGCACTGTAGTCCCAGTAAATGATAAAGACAACAACAGGTTCCTAAACATTTCTTCATTCCCTCAAACACAAATCATCATCATGAAGTTGATTACTTCTTGAAAAAAAAAAGCACTGCAGTATAAATTTATTTCCTTCTCACTAGAAATTGTTTCACTCATCTGTTTTATAACCAAAAATAAAGACTATAGATAACAAGAAAAGATTGTGTGATTGGACAGCATGAGGTGTTTGAAAAATTGACCGATTTACTTTGTAAAGATTCTGACAAAGCATTATCCTAGTTTTAAAGTCATGTCCTCAGAAGAGTGGCTAGGAGTCCAAACACAAGTGTCTGGCAAAAAATTGTATGTGGAACAGGCAGGACAGCAAAGGGAGAGAAATATGGGCAAATGAGAAGGAAAAGTTAAATAAAATTATAACAATTTCAGAGAAAAAGTGATGGAATTCAGGAGTTAGACCTGTACAACTTAAAACAGTCACAGGAAAGAGGACAGGATTATAATATTCCCTTCGTAATATACCAGTATCTGCTCCGAGAAGAAATTCATGATCTTTCATTAAAGAACATAAAAAATGGGGAAATACTGAGACAGAAGAAAAAGGAATGGAAAAAGTAGTATCAAACAGGAAATAATTTGGATCTTAGTATAAAAGCAAAGTTAATAATCCAAAGAAGTACTAAAATCTAACAGTTGATTTTACTATTTTACTTATATTCCTGCTATTCTTAACTATATATATAGACAAGAGAAGAGAACTCAGGCATTAGGTCCAAGAAGAAACACTGACATGGTACAACCAGGTGTCTGGCAGATGTTGAATAACTGGTCTCCTGGATAAAGACACTGGGAAGGTAATCTGATGCCATATATTTTAAAACAGAATTTGAGGATGCATTTGCAGGTATTTTTGCCTTTCCCTTCAATATTACAGACATTTTTTCTTATGTTAGGAGAAAATTCTTCGGCTATGGGACAATAGCACTTGCCACTCAGTTTACCTCTGAAATAAATTTGGATTAGGAAGACATTTCCTGCAAAAAATAGTCTTTATTAATATAATTCACTATAATTTCAGTGGAATTAGGCCACATTTTAAGGCATACCTTTATATATTTTGTAGTACAGTAGGAGAAATATAAACCATAAATTTGCTGAATCTAGAACAATTAAAATTTATGAAAAAAAGAGATTCTTTCATATATACCTAATAATTGCCTTACTGAATTACATAAAAAAAAGGTATGAGAAACTGGAACAAAACCTGTACAAAAGTTTTAGCTTAATGTAAGAGCTAGACAACAATGTATCACATAATAAAAGGGAACAAGACTACCTCACAAAACCAATAAAAATGAGCTTCTCTTTTGGAAATGAGCAGCCCAATATTAATTATTTTTAAAATTCTTTTATGTCATTTTTCTCTAACCATTTGTTGATAACTCCAGATAAGATCTTCTCAACCAATTATTTCTGACTAATTTTCACAAAGTCTGCAAGTAAAATCTCACTCAGTAATTCAGTATCCTCCATGAAGCAAGCAATACTCATTTCATTTCCTGAAAGCTATTGTAAAAAATAATAACAGAACTTTCCTTCCTTAAGCTGTCAGTGAAATGTTCATGGTAACCGAAATCCTATTTTGACCAAAATAATAGCACTTCTTATCATAATTTGTACATGAAGCTTACAGTAGAAATTATATATAGGTTAATATTTTATTTTTACAATTTTAAGGACAGGAAACAGTTAGGGAAACTAAAAACTGAATTACAGTACAATGAAATCAGACACAGTAACCAAGGAGATGAGTCAAAATTAGAATGGGGATTAAAATACAGTAAAACTTTGTCTTCCAATGAAAAGTATTGTATGGGATAAAATATACAATTTTATCCACTCTGTTTATGTGGATAGTATAATGTGCATGTCATTATTACATAAATGACATATTGCAAATTTAGTTTTATTTAAATATTCACAAACACACTGACAATTTATAAAATAGGCAAGTTCCAGTGCTGTTACAAAAGATGCACACTATGATCTTTCTATGTTCAGATAAATCTTAAAACCAATGTAAGAAGGATTCGCCATTGTCTTCCATACAAACATTGTTCATTCATTTCTGAATAGAGTCCATTCTGTACAGTTATGTGTGAGGCTTTTTGATATGTTTATTTGTACAATATAGTTCATTAACTGGCTAGTCTTACAGACAAAAAAAAGTGAATTAATTCTGAAAGCAATCTGAATCTCTTGATTATGACACTAATCTAATAATATGATCTTTCACTGTATCCAGCTAAAATACTTGAAGGGTTGAATTCACAGGGTCTTGTAATGACTATAGAGCAACTAAAATTTAGTCATCTTAAAACTTATTTTGATTTCCATTGTCCTTGTTATTTTATGTCTAGGACTACTAAAAAACCCAAGAATAAGATTAACAAAAACCAGAATGCTAAATAAGTAGACACAGACACTAGTAGCTACACCTTCAAGATTTAGATATAGAAGAACATATTTGCACATCTCATTCCTCAGCAGTTCAATATGACTTAAGCACCCCCA
>JANZLQ010000029.1:36532210-36547282 GCA_026212715.1 Elanus axillaris | reverse complement strand
TGGGGGTGCTTAAGTCATATTGAACTGCTGAGGAATGAGATGTGCAAATATGTTCTTCTATATCTAAATCTTGAAGGGGTTTCTGTGGGCCGGGAGTGTTTCTGAGTGACAGACCAGTGGGTGATCAGTCAATAATATCTTGAGTAGTTTATTGGGCTGGGGGTGTGGACCCCAAGGAGAGTGGAGAACCTATTATTATTCTGGTAAAGGGACTGTCAGGGTTAGCAGAAGGAGTGCAAAAAGCTGCATGTGTTCAGGCGATGTATGAAAGGAGGCAGCAAGGGATACCAATGTCTGCTGCACTGGTGGAACGCAGCCACCTTAGACATCTCATTAGAGAGCTACTAGACACTTTAAAAATACATGTCCAGTATCTCAGAGGAAGGATCCAGATGGCCATTAAGTGTAATCAACAAACCCTCAGAATCCCCCTGCACATGTGTTAACCTGGGCAGAAGTGTTACACAATATAGTTGCTCACAGGTGTGAAATGCAGTGATGGAGCCCAACAGTGGCATGGATGGCTGTAGGAAAGACCAGCAAGGCAGTCTAAAGCCCCACTCCCTGGGGCGGGCCAAGTTGGACTTACCATCCGAGAAGGAACGATCTTTGGCAAAACACGTTAACACTCCCTTCTTCTTAGACTGAGGTATGTATGTGGTGTTTGTAACCCAACTCCACCATGTGGGCGGGGCAGCTTGATCCCCAAATTGTGGTTTCCAGGGGTTTTTTCTCTTTTTTTCATGGCCGAGAAGTTTTAGTCTCTGTCAGCATGGTTGTACCAGCCACATCCCCAGATCACAGGATCCAATAGCTATTCCAGTGCAAATCCAGTGTATTTGTTGACCCACCGGTAGTGGAAGAAGGGCTGGTCTGTGGCCTCTTGCAAGGGCTCAACCCACATAAATATGTGGTCCTGGACAGAATCCACCCCAGGGTGTTAAGAGAAGTGGCTGACATTGTTGCAAGGCCACTGTCTTTAATATTTGAAAAGTCATGGAGATTAGGGGATGTCCCTGATGACTGAAAGAGGGTAAATGTCACACTCATCTGCAAGAAAGGCCCAAAAGAGGACCCAGGAACCTAGAGGCCCATTAGTCTTACTTCAGTCCCTAGGAAAGTAATGGAATAAGTCCTCCTAGAAACTATTACAAACCCAATGAGGCAGCTGATTGGGAAAAGCCAACATGGATTTACCACTGGCAAGTCATGCCAGACTACCCTGATTGCCTTCTACAACAAACTACCATTTTCTGTCAACATGAGGAGAGCAGTGGATGTTGTTTACCTGGACTTCAGCAAAGCATTTGATACCATTTCCCACAGCCTTCTCCTGGACAAACTGGCAAGGTACAGATTGAGTGGGTGGTCAGTGAGATGGGTAGGGAATTGGCTACACTCACAGGGTGGTGATCAATGGTTTTCAGTCAGGCTGGCAGCCTGTCACAAGTGGGGCTCCCCAGGGACTGATACTGACCCCCACGCTGTTCAACACCTTCATAAATGATCTGGATGATGGGATTGAAGGCACCGTCACCAAGTTTGCTGATGACATCAAAATGGGTGGTGAGTTGGACTTGTCAGAAGGGAGAGCCATCTTACAGAGAGACCAGGACAGGCTGGAAGAGTGGGCAAGCAAGAACTGTATGAAGTTTAACAAAGACAAGTGCAAGGTCCTGCACCTGGGAAGGAATAGCCAAAGAGCCCAGTACTAGCCAGGATCTGTGTGGCTGAGTAGCAGCCTTGCTGAATGGAACCTGGGCATCCTGGTGGACAGCAAGCTGAGCAATGAAGGCAAAATGGATCTTATGCTGCATCTGCAAGAGCATTACTAGCAGAGATAAAGCTGTGGTCATCCCACTTTACTCAGAATTTGTCAGGCTGCACCTGAAGTACTGTGTCCATTTCTGGTCCCTGCAATTCAAAAAAGATGTGGATAGACTAGGGAGGGTCCAAAGGAAGGCTGTGAAGATGATCAAAGGGCTGGAGAACCTGTCTTGTGAGGAACAACTGAAGATGTTAGGTCTTTTCTCCCTGGGGAAGGCTCAGGGGTACTTCATAACACTATTCGTGTACTTAAAGGGTGGTTACAAAGAGGACTCCTTCTCTTCACAAGAAGTCACATGGAGAAAACATGGGGTAATGAGCACAAATTGCACCAGAAGAGGCTTATATATCCTTGATCTATGGAAGAATTTTTTTTATGGTGAGAACAGTAACTGGAACAACCTCTGCAGGGACATGGTAGACTCTCCATCACTGGGGGTTTTCAAGACACGACTGGACAGGGTAATAGAGAATAACAGCTAGGCTTCCTTTCCCACAAAAGGTTGGACAAGATGATCTTTCGAGGTCGCTTCCAACCTGGGCTGTTCTATGATTCTGTGATGTTAAATTCATTGATAAAATTTTGATTTCTGCTTAAATAATGTAGTGTATTATAATTGTCATTTTATATTTATAAGGGCTCATTATTATTATTTTTTATTTATATGAAGAGAAATCTGTTTGGGATCATCCAAAATAAAAATTATACTGTGACTTTTAATGAAGGCATATTATAAATAGTCTTCAGGAAAACAAACAAATAAACAAACAAACAAAACCAAAACCGAAACTATGCTTTGGCAAAACAAACATTCAGTCTTAGTACAATTATACTGCACACAGATCACGAGGTATATTAATTTTTCACATAAACTACCAAAACCTTATTGTCTTACTCTTTAAAAAAAATCTGCCCACATAATCCAATGGTTAGCCTCTCTCACATATTCCTGCTTCTACTCTGGGATAGATCTGCTGACGATATAATCAGCACTAGTCGATACTTATGTTCTTTGCTCTCTTTATTAACAGAAATTAATGTTTAAAATTCCAAGAACGTCAGTTATAGACCATAATGTTTGCACTGCACACCCCACTACATTAGCCATAAGGCATAATATTGGGGCAAGAAAGAGTATTGGATTTTGATCCAATGTCTACAAGTTTGATTAAATATTTTTGGTAAGAGCTTACTGAAAGTAGCAGGAATATTCAGAATATTTAAAGACTACATCTTATTTTTGAAAGACTGATAAAGTTTTTTGCATTGTTCTCCACAACCCTTAATCCATTTCTCAAAAGCATTTTACTGAATTGTTATTTGTTAAAAATAATGTAATAAAAAATTTTACTAAGGAAATTTCAGATAATGTTCTCAAAACTGCACTGTCTTGAAAAGCAACAGTAAAAAGTGTAAGAAACAGAAAATGTTTGCAATGTTAACATTTTTCTGTGAAAAGATATCTTGAAAAATATATTTGTATTATATATTTGGTTTACATTATTTTTCATCATATCTGAACTTTATGTTTATTCATTGGCATGTATCACATCATGTTCTGATTTTCATTTACTCATAGCAGAAAAAAATGCTATGTATTGAAATTTTTGTACATTTCTGAAGAAAAGCTGCTTACAAATTAGAATACAGACATATCTCTTCTAACCAGTTTGAATGGTACTGTATTTTGACATAAATGTGGAATAAATACCATATCAACTTCTTAATGAAATCTCTGAGAACACTCAAGATTCATGAGTCATTGCTTTATGAAACAACTTTACGAGAACTAACAAAAGCAACTTAATATTAATGCACTGCAAAACATGAGAATCTTCCAGATCATCTTTCCAAGCATCGAAGGCCTCATTTGTTACTAATAAAAATTGAGGTGAATGACAAATACAATGTTTTCCCATCTTTTTATAAAGAAATTTCAGTGAAATTAAAACAAACAGAACTGGGTGCTTGATATCCTGATAAGCTTATTTTCCTCAATGTTTTAGCCCAATAGATTTTTAGGTCATGAACAGACTGGGAAATATATTCAAGATGTGGAAAAAAATACAAAGCATTCAATAGCCAAAAGTATTTCTTATCTTATTAGCTGACTAGTTTAAGCTTGGATCTACAGGCACTGGAAAGAGCTGGGAACCTACAGTGAGACCAGCTTACTACAGCTATCCAAGTATGCCTCAGTTTTACCGAACAGTATTTTATTAGCACCTCAGTGCTCCCTGGCCATGCCAGGGTCACTCTGGGTTGCCCTTCCCCTGAAAATGTAAACATGTATATCTGGGTATGTGCTCAATAAAGGAGTCAGTACATCCCCTAAGGGAAGTGGTAGGGAACCAACACAAGCAGGCATATTGGATAGTGCCCTGGTCTGTGTTGACTCAGCTTTAGATATCCATTTTAGGAATAAATGGTTATTTCCCCGGTGGCATCTCCCTCCTTCCATCAGTCATAGGCATATGGTTTCATTAGACATATAACTTTTATAAAATCTAACTTTTAGGTGAGCTAAATACCACATTTAAGCTAAGCCACTCCAAAACATTTTAAGGCAAGATTTCTTAAGAAACTGAGCTTTATGCCGACATATTCTTGAGATGTTAGGAGTCCTCTGCAGTTGATTGTCCTGAGTTTCTGGGTCTGCAGAGATCTATTGATGTATCATACTGGCGATACTCATCAAAAGATTAAGAGCCTCTGAGGAAAGAAATTAACATGTTTTACAATGCTAACAGCTATTGCATATGTATAATGTAATATATGACTATTCTGGATTAATATACAGTATTGCAGAAAACTACCCAGTGAGAAGTAATAACAATAGATGCAGAGAATGAATTTAGTCACTGAACTGTAGACCATGGAAACTTTAATCCAGCTCCAGCTGAAAGATCTCAAAAACCTTAAGGACCTATTAACGATGGATTTAATACTTATGCCTACATAATATATTTTTCTAAGTAGGACATTTTTTTTCTCTGTGTAAAGCATAACTTCGTACTGATGGAACACTGTGACTTTACAGAACATATGAAATTTTAATGACAAAAACATGATTCACAAATTATACATCTGTGCAGATGTATATTATTTATGCATTTCATTGAATTATTTCTGTATAACACAGAAAGGACAAGCAGGTCCTTTTGACCCAAATTTGACTTTGATTTTGCTGTTTTAGCCATGACCTAATTTAGAGCTGTCTCAGGCATGTTTGTAAAATACTCAGCATTTAGACCATATGGTGCAGTTAGAGGCATAGAGCATCATTTGAACCTTCCCTAGAATTAGACTTCAAACTCTTTGTAGTGTTAAAATTAAAACCTAACTTTTGAATTTAGTAAATACTGTATAACATACACATAATCCTAAAAGGTCCTCACAATGCAATCTGGCATTAAGCTTCAAATTCTCTGTAAAAGTCCATCTCTTTCTGATCTCTATAAATATCATTGTTCATGGAAACAGTAGACTACTGCTTCTTAATTTATGTCCAATTAACTATCCATATAACTAAATATCTACTTCTGCCTTTGACATAGGAATTGCCTGCAAGTACTGAATCACACATTGTCTTCAACCAACAGATATATTTACAAAAACTCCAGAAATGTAATTCTGGATGCACTTATCTGCAAATAATCCCACTGATGATAAAACTGTTAACTACATAAATAAAAAGACAAAAAAACCCTCAAAGTCAAAAAATGACCACATATTCTCACATAAATTTACATGCACAAAGGAGCAAAGAATCACAGACCTGGCAGGAATCTCAAGAGACTATCCAGGCTTTTCCCCTGCCTCTGGCAGCACATTCTGTTCTTTTATACATAGACAATATAGATTTAGAACTTGTGACACACTTTTTAATCCACTCTTGAAGATATAGTGAGAAGAATCCAACTCATTCTTAAGCAGGATTTTTAGTGTTTTATTGTACTTACTGATCCCTGCAAAACCCCATCATTTTGGCAGTGAATTCAGGAGTACAACACAGGCACAATTTCCTTGCCAGATTTGCTGGAATTCCACCCTTAAGCTTTTTCGTTCTAAATTTTTTTCTCAGCTTTATTAGTACTATCATAAGGTACAATGTCAAAAGACTTTAAAAGTCAAGTTATATGACTCTACTACTTCTGTCTACAAGGCCTATTATGCTATTGCAGAAGTAAATTATGTTGTTTTGATGGGATTTGTTTTTAACAAATCTTTTTTGGCTACTATTCTCTTTTTTATTTCCAGGTGATTCAGGTTTGCTAGATTATTTGTTTCAGTCACTATTTAGAAATTAAAATAAAGCCAACAAATACATAATTCTGTGGCTCCTCCTTTTCCACATTTTTTTGAAGTGCGGCACAAAAATTGCCTTTTTAATCTTTGATCCATAAATTCTCAAAATAACTACTATTTGTGCTCTGATTTCACCAGCAGATTGATTCATTAAGTACCTAGTATGAAAACAATCAGTCTTACAATATGAAAAGGCCTACCTTAAATAAGTAACATCCAGCCTATTCTTGATTTATTCAAGGCCAAAATCTTTTATTTTTGATTTAAAAGATATTTACTTCTAGGTTGCAGCTTGCATTTTAGTCAAGTATTATACAAAAAAATTACTACACATGTTAACCTTAACATATCTACCAGTGGTTTCCTACTCTGATAATAGTGGACCCATTATTAGTAAACTGACCTTTTCACTCTCTATATGCATTCTTGTTTCTGCAGTCAAAGTCAGCCCAGTGATCGGTTACTGTATTTTGGTAAGGATGAATTCATTTGACTCCATGTGAATGTCTACTATGACTACACTTTGCTGTATAGTTAATGTAGTGAAACAGATAAACAGATACTCCTGGAATGTAATTCAGCACATCCTAAACTTCAACAGACAGTGAGTACCAGTTTTCTACCCCCAGGGAAAGAACTTGGAATTACTAGCTCAGCTGCAATGGTGTCTATTGTGTATACCTCTAGTTATGTGAGGTTGCTCACAAAAGACCTGATCATATGATCTTCCAGGTTTACTGGTCTATCTGAACTGCTATAATGTTAATGATCCTATTTCTTTTGCCCTTGAATCATTACCCAGAACCTTTCAGAAAGCTCCACTCTACAGTTTCAGTGTCAGAATTTGTTCTAAAGAATGTTAGAAGGCTGAGCTAGTCCCTCTTCTGTTGCCTTGCTTTTCTAGCAAACTATACCCAAATATATTTGCACTCCAGTCAGGTGAATTATTTTAACCAGCCTGTGACATTCCAGTTTACTAATGAAATACATATTAATGATCTATACTCATTCTGAATTGCACAGGATGGTACCAGTCCTGCAGAGTACTATGAAACATGGCTATCTTGGCATGTCCAGAGTGAAACCATCCAGCTGCCTCAACATTCGTACTCTCAGATTACTTTTTTGCAGAGAAATCTTGAAGGGATAAAAACCCCTATGTGATGGTTTTTCAGCAAGAGTTCAATGCCTGACAAAAAGAACCTCAGAATAGAAAATCATTGAGCAATA
The DNA here is from genome assembly GCA_026212715.1 of Elanus axillaris. Classification (NCBI taxonomy): domain Eukaryota; kingdom Metazoa; phylum Chordata; class Aves; order Accipitriformes; family Accipitridae; genus Elanus; species Elanus axillaris. Next base: position 36,539,916 of record JANZLQ010000029.1, on the reverse strand, counting down.
TATCCATGAATGATGTTGCTTCAAAGCCATAGTATTTGCATTAGGTTATAAAGGTAAAAATGTAGAAACAATAGTTCTCCAAAGAAATTTTAACATTTTTAAATATAGCAGTTGTAATTTACTGTTCAATGTATCAGTTTCATCTCATTTGAATTTTCCTATAAACTACTCAAAGTTTAATTTATTTGGCTTTCTTCTATGCAAATTAATATGCAAAAAAGTAATAGATTTCCAAATGTTTTACTCTAAGCATTATTTTCTACTTCTCTGATATTCCAAATGTCTCTAAAGTGTGTGTTGTCAATTGATTTTATCAAAGCCATCACTATCATCTAGTGGTTTGTTTTGTCTTTGTCTAAGCTGCCTTTTATATTATTTCCCCACATACTTTCTGTAAGGAAAAAGATGCTCTTCCACCTTGCAATCACAGCACACCATAGATATTCTCTTTGCTATATTGGAAGAAAAAAACAAGATAACTTATTCAGACCAGGACAGAAATGGACTTGAATGCAAATACCTCCCTACTTTGCAGGTTTGACTATTTCTATTTGGTTCCAGTACAGACATCATAGAATATGAGTTGTGTTACTCCTGGTTCTAATTTGGTTTGACACTTCTGACCTACAGGTTGCCAGATCTTCTTTCTTAAATATGAACCTTATGATGTCTTCTGGTTGCTTATTTGGGTTTTTTTTGTTTAAAATCCAGATGGGGAAAAATATGATTATAGAATCTCAGTATGCATTTAAATTAATAGTAAATAATTCTTGATGATTGCACTGAAAAAAAAATTGAGATTATGAAATCTAAACACTCACAAGAAGAGGAAAACAGAAAAAGCTTCGACTCATGATCGCTAAGCGAATGCCATGACTATTCCAGTTCTGAAATATTCAGGCTTGACAATATTTCAATCTGTTTTCTCTAAATTATATTCCCACAAAATGTGTATGAAATAAAAAAAATGCAAATAATGCTCAGGAAGCATGATAGTCTCATTCTCATTAAAAAAAAAAAAAAAAAAAGCAACACCCCCTCCCCCAAACAAACAAAACCTTAAACAATTTAAAAGCAGTTTATGAAATTTCCATGCAGCATGCTACTATTAAATTCTATCTGAATAAATCAAATACAAGCAAAGGGTAAAAATGTTGTCTCAAAGAGAATGTGGTGTTGGAGAAGTAATCTAGGTCTTCATAGATTACTTGTTTCTACAAACACCAATCACAACTGAACCTAAGGCTCCCTGGCACCATTGGTGAGTGATCTCTGGTGTGAGGAGACTTTCATCTCAGAGTGATTATTCCAGCATGTAAATTCTTTGACAACATGCATGAGCCCTGTACAATAACCCCTACTGTTCCTATCTGAATAATCTTTTTGAAATAAAGGTTGTGGTTGCAACTAGAAATTAAGACTGTCAGCTTCCTGTATTATACTGGTTTCTATCAATTTTGTCAGGTGTCACTGGCAGCAGGGAAAGTATAGTGTAAGCATCAGCTTGCTCTTAAATTTAACTAATAATCATCACCAGCTCCAGACACAAACCAGAGGGTGTTTTAAAACTAAGAATACCTTAAGAAAAAAGGGAAAAGGGAAGGAAAAAAGGAATATAAAATTAATTAAAAAAACCCACACCCAACCCAACCCCAGTAACAACATTAACTCAACTGTATATTAAAAGGAATAGTAAGCAAATACTCTACAGCATCTTGATTTATTTTTTACCTTGAATTCTCCACTGATACTATAAATGCTTTCTAAAAAAGTAACCCTTCCATATCTGACTCTCCCCTACCATTTGCCCTCTGATACTTCTCATTCATGATTACTGAATTCATGGTTACTGAATGGTTAGTGTCATTAAATGGTTGTCAGTGGCTAGTTGTCATAGAAATGAGGAACATATTTATGCAGACTTATCCCCAGGCTATACAGAAAAAAAAAGCAAGGAAATAAAATATATTTTGTTATATATATATATTTTGTTACTTCCTACAAAAACAATATTTTAAATGATTTTTCAGTGTCTGCACAAAAACTTACCAATTTTATTCCTAAAGCGGCTCAGAAAACAGATTTTTTTTTTTAAATTTTATTTGTACCTATGTCTGTCACTTAAGACTTTAGTGAAAAGCTTCTACAACACCTAATTTGGATAATGGATGCAAAATACTAATTCCTTTGTTCCACTGAAAAAGAATACAAATGGAGTCCCTAAGAACAGTCTTAGCAAATTAGTCTGTGGCCCCAAGAAAGTAAGAGTTCTAAATTACTCCCAGTAGCCCATATCCTTGCTTTAATATGCATTCAAATAGCAAAGGGTACATGACTGAAGTTTTGGTTATAATGAATTCATTATCCATGGTACATTAAGTACCACATTTCTCTTTGTTCAAATTACACAGATAATTTCAGATGTTCTATACCTAAAACCTATGAATTCTAACTAGCATAAATAACATTTGCACTGGTGCAAATGAGTGCTAACCATAGATCTTGTCCTTTTCCAGCTGACCCAAATTTGCACAGTTTCTTCCCCTCACAATTGTACTAGAGTTAAATAAATGAAATAATAGACTAAAGTTAAATGGAATAACTGTGATGACATGTCTGGAAAGTAATGGACATAGAGTTCAAAATTCTGTGAAAAAACAGAAAACTCATACTATTTTTTGTTTGTTTTATCCTGAACCCTCTTTAAAATGCAACTTCAAAAACCATTTGCAGGAACAGCTTTTCCTTTTGAAATGATCTCTTGCTAACAACTCCCAAAGAAACTCTTCATTGTATACATTGCTTCAATCGTGTCAAATACATGAATATATACATTTCCCTCTTTTGTGTTTTGTGTTTGGTATACTATGTTGGATTTCTATAGGGTGATAAATGTTCCTGACTCGCTTCCAAATATCTTTTAACAAACTGTTTGGGACATCTGCTAGTAATATGAACCTAATAGGGCTCAAGAGACAACTGCTGAAAAGTTCCTCACATTTCAACCTAAAATGATCATTAGGCATGCATTTAGACTATTTATACAAGAAACTTACACAAAAACCTTTATACAAGGACCTTACACAAGAATGTTTCAACTTTTGCAGCACATTATTCTTTCTGATGAGACCTGAGATTTTTCACAGCATTTGATAACATTTTTCTATTATTTCAAAATCTCCTCAGTAGAAATGTGTCATGTGAGCCAAAGTAGCTAAGCATCTTGATGCACTGCAAATGTCACTGCTCATGAAATTATTTTGATAAATCTACTTTTCTCTAGTGTGTAGAACAGGTCTCTATATACAGAAAACAAACAGTATAAAAAGATTTAATTTATACTGCAAAATCAACTAGACATTCACATCTTCTAATGCTTAAAATTTCTAATTCACCCTGATAACTGAAAATGAAGAAAATGATGATGGGCAGAGACTACCAAAAGACCATCTTGTTTTTTGATCTTCCTTAGGAAAATGTAGTACATGTGATGGTATTACATTTCCAGTGGGAGAGCAGGAAAATCTGAACCAAATGAAAAGGTAACATTTGTCTTCTTGGAAAGCAACAAAACAATGGTGCTGAGTAGAATGAATATGGACAGAGTGATAGCAATGGAAGATATAAATATCTCTTCCTCCCCTCCCTCATTTGCCTTACATTTGCCTTATATTTGCCATTTTCTCCTGCAAAGGAATGGGCAGAAGTACACCTGTGATAGAGTTGTGGTGAGCCTTTGCATTGATATTTAACAGTCAGCTTTAAAAGCAAGTAGCCTGACTAAATAAACACAATTAAGAAAACTGTAAAGCAAATGTTAAGCTACCATTCCCTTTAATGGCAATGCTTACACAGGCAGCTGTACAGTATGAGACGTGAGTGATCAATCTGCAGGTGAGTTTCTCAAGTATGTTGCTAATCACCCATCTATTTTCTGTTGGAGTCTCTTGTAGCCTTCTACAGAATTTACAGATGGTTCTGCCTATACTGTCACGTATAGATTCCTTCATTAGGGTGAAACAGAACTTTATATCAGTAAGAAGTCATTTGCAAGAATGGCCTTAGAGCCTCCTGAGCTTTCAACATCTCTGCTAATACTTTTGGAGTGGGAGAAGTCCAAGCAAGCTCAGATGTGACTGCTACAGTCTTGTGATAATTTGGTTACATGCATTCTTATTCCAAATTTATGGATAGTTGTCTCTGCACAATAGAGCTCAGAAACATCTGTATATATATGTATATAAAATGTATAGTGTAGCACTATAATATAGTACTATAGTACAATATGTATAGCAATTTTATAACTGTGATATTGATATCTGTTTAATTTATAACCATGTATTGATATGAGTTAAAGCTTAATTGTTTTCCAGATGTAAGAGTATTGCACATATCTTGCCAAAACAAATCTTTATTGCATGAAGACTGAGGGGTAGTAACAGCCACTGATTTTAAAAGAAAAACACATTGTATGTGGCTACAGTGTCATATATTCTGTTACTGGAGACCCAGTGGAGAAGAATTTTGCATTATTTGTTTACTGGTAGGCTTAAGAAGTGAGGTAAGCATCCTTGGAGAAGAAACAAGATAGTTCTGTTTCCTTAGTACAAAAATATGCTGCTTCTTGCGGGACTAGAGGATAGCTTCTCAAGCAAAACATCTAACCTTCTTGAAATGACATATATTCAGAAACTTGCTACCGCAATCATAAATGCCTACTCCAAGCAGCCACTGGTAGACCCCTCCTGAAGGGTCTACCCAGGATCAGGAAATACGGAGTGATTTTCTTTGGTATTTTTCAAACCTGTTAAAGTAAAAAACTGAAGCAAACATAAATATGCTAATGCAGGCAGTAGTTCTGCAATTAATGTTAGGCACCACCTTGCTACACTTATTTCATTATCCCAACTAACATTTTATTCACTTAGTCACAATTACACTGCAGGAAAATTGTAACTGTGCTAACATAACTTAGAAAGAAAAAACATAGAGAGTCACACGTTTCCACCTATTAACAATCAACAGTGGGTTTTTTTCCCCACAGCGTTAAGTGCAAAATATTTAATTTCTAATTGTGTAATATGCTTAGTCTTTGCAATATGGCACATTTGCATATTGAAATGGATGGAAAATAAGAATAATGAACCATGCTGGGAAACATGAATATAAAGAATAAGGGAAAAAATAATAATCTTTATACTCCTTTATTTTTTTAATCCTTTCAGGGTGTAGCTTATGGATAAAATCTTTTGCTGGTGGCAATCTATTTAACTACATAGTTTTCAGTAGACATTTAGATATGTCTAGATTAGCCTCATAAAATTTTCCATTATAATGGTAAGCCTCCATTTACCCTCTGATTGTATTTTGGTGTCACTTTTGGATAAGGATTTCCATTTAGCCCCTTTCCAGCTGTTTCAAGGGTCCCTTTCTGCATAGGCTCTAATATAATTTTCAGCTTTTAATTTCTAAGTTTTTCTGCATAGCACTACCTGTTTTTCTTCCGGAATGATCTTTAGAGGCAACAGAGTACTGTTTCTCTCCTCTTGATCCAAAATTTCAACTAAAGTAAACATAATGCTAGAAAGAAGGGAAAAAACCCAACCCAAACCAAAACCCCAAAGTACACACACACACACATATACAAAAGGCAACTCCAAAACAAACAAAAAAACCACCCCAAAACCCACCAAAAACAACACGAAGAGGGTTTTTTTCAGCTAAAATATCCAGTCAGTTCATCCCTCTATTTAGATTGCCATCACCTAAAACTTCTGGCAATTTGAAAGTAGGTCAGCCATTGCACATTTTCTTTTCAAACCTTTTTATGACCTACTCGCAATCCATAAAATTATAGTGACTCTTAAGAATGTGGACTTCTTTCTCCTCCTCCTCACATTAGATATCTACTTCTGTTGTACCAAAACCATACTTCCAACACTTCAGTAAATGACCTGGTTGCTGGACTCCCACAGCTCCTACTGAAGTCAAGGTTAGTTACATTTTACATTGTCCTATTTCTTTCTCCTATACATTTACATGGCAAAGCTACAACTTTATGATCATTAATAACAGTTACAACTATGCAAGCTAACATAATTACAATACATCGTACACTTCAGGGCATAAAATGGTAATCTCTGGGAGTCAGGAAAGAACTCTTCTCTCATTGTGACATTAAACAATGGACAGGTGCTTTATGGTGGCTTTTGCTGTTATTTGAAGCTTCAAGTACAGGCAGCTGCTTACAGAAGCAGAATGCCAGAGAAGGTTTAATAATGGCAATAATCCAACATTACCTCTTTTATATTCTCATAGCATCTCACCCATTATGTTTCTTATTGTGACAAATAATACTGGTATTATGATGAACACATAGGTAATTTTTATTTATCTTTTGCTAAAAGAGTACTCCACTGTGTTTCCACCAGTCACTTGGCAACATGTTTTTGTTTTTTATAAGTAAAAGCCCTGTGATTAATGCTGAAAGAAAATCTTAAAATGAAAAATGAAATGTTGCTGGGAAGTAAAGAAAGTAAGAGTATTAGCTAAGTGAACCTGATTTCAAACTGGTCCCCAAAAATGTGCTCCTAAGCCATGTTTTCCTGTATTCCATTTCCCTTAGTACAGAGGAAGAGAAGGAGCAAGAAACAAAAGAAAATACTCCAACAAAAATAATGTAAAATTGACTACAGAAACCATGACAAAATGAGAGAGCAATACAATAAACACACCCTAAATGAAGGTCTTCAGTTCCTTGGATGACCTGTTTCCAGTGAGGATTGGCTATTTATTAATTCTTTTTATTCTAAAAAAAAACCCACCAAGCATCTAAACACTTCTTCCAAATTTTAATTGATAAATTGGTTTATTTGTATTCTTTCTAAATTCATTATCCTACAATTTTATTCCACATTTTTGCGAGGTGGTCAATGAAATCAAGAACTAAGTTCAAATAGGTATATTTTCCTCTTAGAACCAACATTATTGATTAAAATGCCCAGCCAGAATTTGTCAAATCACTAACTACATTCTCCTGGTACCCTTAGCAGTTAACCCTCCCCACCTTTCTCCCTTGAGATGAATGCCTAATTATGTCCATCAGTTACAGTGGAATTGAAGGAAGATTAAAATGACTATGCTACAGCTTTGGGGATATTTTCTTAGATTCTTAACTTTGTTGTTAAAGCCAGGTGAGGTGAATTCTGATTCTGTATATGAAACAGGGAAAACTTCATTATTAGAAAATGAAACACATCCTTAGGGCACATAGATCCATAATAAATAGAACACTTGTAGTATCTTGGAGAGGGAGAAGATCAGGAAACTATTACCTTGGTTCCCCAGCAGCTGGCATGAATACCTAGTAGATAAACAGTCCAGTACCAGACCATTTACCTCTCTCCCATCCAGAAAATTGTTCTCATATCACAGTTTGGTGTTCAGTTCCCAAATGAGGAATGTATTCAGCCAACCTGTCTCAGGTCTCTTGGGGAATGTTAGTTACCTAGTGCCATCATCATTCTCTGTCTTCAATGTGTTATAATTTCAATTTCATGTAATGCTTGAAAGAAAAGCTATAATGAGAGTTTGCTTAATTTTACTGACCTATCTAAGCACCCAGATCCCAAATTTCTGTGATACATTAGCTGTATCATTTTTATCAAGGTTATCTGTAACAGCCCTCTCCACTCTTCCCGCCCCCC
>JANZLQ010000029.1:36521365-36532184 GCA_026212715.1 Elanus axillaris | reverse complement strand
GAAAAATAGGAGTTTGCAAAAAGTAATAGCATTTTGGAAAATGAAAGGAATTCCTGGTCAAAAACCACACAAATGAAGCTGACTTGATAGCCTTATTTTATGTTCCTCTCACATAAACAGAGGACAGGGGTTTCTTTTTCTGTGAAGCTCTGTCAATCTGTATTCTTTGCTAAATTAATTAGGCAAACAAAACCATCTGGGCCATTGTTCCAGTGGACCCACAGATGGGAATAATCTTTCTTGTTCTTTAAAACTTGAGAACATATATATGGTTAATTCACTAATTTGTACTCTTAAATATCCATACCAGAAATAGTCAAATCAAGAAACAGCTATAATGCTATGAGACTTCTCCAGTTAGTCATATCCAATCCACAGAACCTGAGTCTGAAATAATACATATTTATAAAGCCCTGTTTGCAATAATTCTATGAAGATAAACCCCACTTTTTTCAGACATTCTTGAGAAAATCACACTGCACTCACTAGTACTGAACAAAGGAAAAAGGATTAATTTCTCAAAAACATTAAATAGCTTACAAAATTCTGGCCAGGGTGAAGACATTTAGTTTTGACAGGGTCTCATATGGATGTTTTTAGACTGTGTTCTGCATGAAGGGTGTGTGTATGTATGTACAAAAGAATAACACTCAGATTAATCTGGGGGTGTAGATTTTCACCGGATCTAGATCTGTTCACTTGGTTTTAATTTACTCTCCTTGAAGTTGGAGTAGGATCCTGATTCATTTTTCACAACTAAAGTGCAAACATAAATCTGAACAGACTCTAAATTTGGGACCAGTCTTTGTGGTTTAGGCATATCATTGTTTTAAAAACCAGCAGAAGTCATCCTCAGAACACAGAACATAGAAACACAGTATCTGGGAGAGTTGCTCATTCCTAAGAGAAATATTTTATTTTGAAAAATCCTTTCAGAATAAAATCTGGAAGACTGAATGGAAGAAAACATAAAGATTCTCTTTTGCATGTTGTTTAATTACCCTGCTTCAAGCCAGAAGCATTCACTATTCCTTTTAAGATGCGATCTGCAATTCAAGCTATGCTAATCCAAGGTGGCTACTGGTGCAGCTCTTTAAGGCATGACTAAAAAATGTTTTCTGAATTCAGACAATACGAGATGGAAATCATACACAGCTGGGACCTCTAGAGGTTTAATTATGAGTTTATTTGGCTAGGAGGTATTGCTGCCCACTTTCTATTTTCCTTTACTATTATTTTATTAAGTCAAAGACTAGTATGCACCAATGCAAGTCCACCTTGAGGAAACTGCACAACTGCTTGCTCTATCAAATTCATAAAGATGCTTACAGATTTGTGATTACACTCATATCTTTTTTTTTACATGTCCCATCTGTTTTCAGTCCCAGTAAACACTAATAGCACCTTATATATGGACAAATTCAGAGTTCAAATAGTTCCCCAGAAACTTTCCCCCATTGCAAAGAAAAATGAGAAAAAGAATAATGCTGCAAATAGCTGAGCTATTGCTCAGCTGGAAAACACAGTCAGTCTTCTTTTGGAATTACAAAACATTTCTTTGCCAAAGATGTATTGTTATAGAAATGAAGATATATGTTATGCATTGGGGTTTTGATATGCATACTTCAAGAAGAACTAAAAACTGACTGAAAGGTAATCAAATCTTTGCAATAACAAACTGTATTAGCGGGAAGTTTCTAATGTACAGACATAAAGTCTTTTGAAATTCAGTGAGAGAAAAAATAAATAGGTGATAAAGAAAATTTAAAGACATTTTGGCAAAACCAAAACACCATCACAACCAACTTGGAAAACTGCAAATGAGTATGTATAAACAAAAACTATTCAGAAAAAAAATTATCCCATCCAGCTTAAGAAAAAAATGGCAAATGTCATTTCCAGCATAACATAGCTGTAATAGAATATATAGCAAATATTCTATAGAAAAATATTTTAAATTCAACACAGTTGTTCACTTCTGTATTGCAGTCTATTGCTAGCTGAAAAGATCCATGCCTGGGAGCTGGTCCAGTGAGTTTCCACACATTAGTACACTATCAACAGTACAATCAAGTAATGAAATGCAGTCTTCTGGATTTAGCATACCAAACTGGGGAACTATGGAGGGACCCAGCTGTCAGTGTAATATTAATCATAATGGTTTGTTTGTTTGTTTTTACACTGGTGTATCCTGTTAAAAAAAAAAATACAATTTTGTATTTGTTGGCTTTTCTATTTTTTAGGAGTCGTGTGGTCATGTAATAGACATCAGGCATAAATTTAGTAGGAAACAGGCTAGACTGCTACTCAATTCTAATTTTACCATTGTTCTCAATCCCTTCTATGTGTATTATAGAGAGAAACAGTAGAAGAATAGTTATTCTTGTTCTGAACAGTATCCTCTAGAACAGAGATTCCTCAGTGTTACCTCATTACAAATTATTATTATTATTTAACAGAAAATTGAGTTCATATCAGATCTCTTTTTAAATTTCTATCTTCTGGAAACAAAATATGATGAACATAGGGATTTTTAGGTCTTTTGACAGCTATCATTCAAATGTAATATAGATAGTGGTATTTAAATGCAATATTTGATAATTTAAGTATTTCTGTGATGTCTTTCTTAAAGAAAACCACCAAATGTCCAAATCTGCACATTTTTACTTGATATTGTATGTTTATGATAAACACAGATAAATTTTTGTGTCTTTATTAAAATAGTTGTATATCCTCTGCACTAAAGGCAGATTCCATGTTAACTACAAAAACTACAGAGCTTTTACTAAGGAAACCAGTCTTATAGAAAACTGTCTGTCCTGGTTTCAGCTGGGATAGAGTTGAGTGTCTTCCTAGTAGCTGGTGCAGTTCTCTGTTTTGAGTTCAGTATGAGAAGAATGTTGATAACACTCTGATGTTTTCAGTTGCTGCTAAGTCACGTTTATACTAAGTCAACGATTTTTCAGCTTCTCATGCCCAGCCAGCGAGAAGGCTGGAGGGGCACAAGAAGTTGGGAGGGAACCCAGCCAGGGCAGCTGACCCAAACTGGCCAGCAAGGTATTCCACACCATGGGACGTCACATTCGGGAAATAACTGGGTGGTGGGGGAGTTGGGATCGCCTCTCGGGTACTTACTGCCACTCGGGTGTCAATCGGCGGGTGGTGAGCAATTACTCTGTGCACCATTTGTATAATCCAATCCTTTTACTATTACTGTTGTCATTTCATTAGTGTTGTTACCATTATAATTACTTTCTTCTTTTCTGTTCTATTAAACTGTTCTTATCTCAACCCACAAGTTTTACTTCTTTTCCTGATTTTCTCCCCCATCCCGCTGGGGGGAGGGAAGGGGTGAGCGGCTGTGTGGTGTTTAGTTGCTCGCTGGCGTTAAACCATGACACTGTCCAATGTCAACAACATTTTTTTTAATATCTATGTAGTTTGAGGAAATAAAAAATACAATTATTTTCATACCAAAATAGGGATTTTTTTCCTACAGAAATCTGCAGAATGTGAAGGCAATATGAACCTAACATCCTACTCTCTTCAGTTATCAGAGATACAATTTAAAATAAAATATTCTACACTCTAATAACACTAAGCCATCACCTTTCTGTAAGGGGGTATCTTTAAGAGTTATATTGAAATAATTTGAAGTTAATAAAAGGACTGTCTTTTTCTTTAGTGACTTTGGATCAGGCTCAAAACCATTTATTTCTACCATTTCTTTTTTTTTCTCATTTTACATATCCAGTTTAACTTCAGAACATGATTGATTTCAGCTAACATTAGCCTTTAAAAGTATTAGATATTTCAGATGCCTCTATAGTCAGTTAAGACATCTGTCTGGGATATATATCACAGAAAGATTAGAGGTGCTTGTCTCTTGCCCCTAAATACTGATGAAGCCTAGATAGGTATACATTGCTAGATTTGTGACAAGTGAAAGTGTATTAAGTGAATCCCAACTTGTCCATTTTAAGGTCTTCAGAGTATTTAGAAATTACACATCCAGATCCCCTAAATATGTGTCCCAAATTTTGGATCTCCTCAGTAAATTGTACACTGATGATAGCACTGAACTATTGAATGGGTAATCTGCTGTACATGCTAAAAAAGTACCTTATTATTTCTAAGGAAGGTTCTTTGATTAACATGCTAGACAGAGACTCGAGCTATCCTTACATTCTCAGACAGCTCCACTGAACAGGAAGAGACTTTTGTTGGTCTTCTGTTTTTTAAGCAGAATGCTTAAAAGAATTTCCCTTCCCTCTTTCCACTTCTTTTGACATAGAGTTCCTTACGAATTCAAATCCTTTGGCTTGTGGCATTTTTATTGGTGCCTATTAAATTATAACTAATCACACTTGCTAATATATTATCATGAATAGTTGTATTGACATGCTCTCTGTTTTTTCAGATAAAATTCCAAAGTTATTTTAAAATGTCTACATTTATTCACTAAAAATAAGATAAAAGTCTACTTTTATACAATATATTTTCTATTATTAAAGCACATAGCTAATATACCTCAATTCCATAATAATACATGTCTTGGGGCGGGGGGGTGTCAGAGATATAAAGATTACCTTTTCTTCTGGAATCAAAGTAGCAAGTTGCAAATGATGTATGAAGTGAAAAAATCCCAGTCCAGTGTGCAAACAAAATATGGACAATGCTAAGCATTCTTAGACAAGAATAAAAAAAAGAAAAAGAAAAAAAAAATACTAGAATAAGCCAGAACACTTAAAGAAACAACCAAAGCCCATTGTAGTCACAGACTCTTATAAACCTCTGTAGACTTTGGATGTAGTGATTCTAGATGGCTTCTTTGAAGGAGTGTCTTTTATTATCTCTTCCATCAGACTTCTTTGAATTTTTAAAACTCCTTGCAGTCATACAGCTCTAATACCAGTATTTCCTCAGACCATATATTTCAAATCACCTGCTTATACTTGAAATATATTAACAAGAAATTTCACAAAAAAAATGACAGAATCATAGAAAAGTCCAGGTTAGAAGGGAACTCTGAGATCACATGTTCCCCTTTCTTTTGAAAGGAGGCATTAAATTAGGTTATCCATGGCTCTGTCAAAACACTCTTGGATATTTCCATGAAGGAGATTCTACCACTCCTCTGGACAACTTATCACAAGATTTCATTACTCCCATAGGAAAGTTTATGGTTTTTATATCCAGATGGAATTTCCCCTGAAGAAACTTGTTTGTGTTGTCCTACCACCATGCATTCTTACAAAGGAAGTATCTCTATCTTTGCAGTAATGATATGTTAGGTGCTGGAAGACTGTGATTACACTCACATGTGCCCCCCAGCCACCTCATCTCCATCATGGTTGAACTCAATTTCTTCAATATTTTGATGCATCAAGCTCTCCAGTCCTCAAACTATTAGAATGGTGCCCCTTCTGGGCCCTTTCCAATTTTTCAGCTTTTCCTCTCACTTGAACTGGGGAAAGCACAGCTGGACACATTATTCCAGGTGTGGCCTAAGAAGTTCCAAGTAGAGTGGACTAATCACGCACCCTTATCTGCTGGATTTGCTCTTACAGATGCAGCCCAGGACATTTGCCTTCCTTGCTGCCCTACCACACAGCTAACTGATGTTCGTCTTCCTGCCCACCAGGACCCCCAGAGGCATTTCAGCAGAACTACACCTCAGCCAGTGTTGCCACTGGGGATTATTCTATTGCCGTGTAGTACTGTCAATTTATCTTTGTTAAACCTCATAAAATTCTTGCTAGCCCAATCTTCCACCCCATTGAGGTGTCTCCATATAGTAGCTCTTCTTTCCGGTGTATCTACCTCTCCTCCCAATCTGATGTTGTCTTCAGGCTTGATGAGGAGGCATTCAGTCCTGCCATCCACATCATTTACAAAGTTTTTGAACAGTATTACACCCAGTATTGATCCCTTTATGGGGGAAAAGCTTTTCTGAGAATGTTGTTTTCTTCAAGGCATTAGAAAAAAGAAAGCAGAAATTATTTTATTCTGATAGAATAATAGCCCAACACAAAATCCAGGGCCATAAATGGGTACATCTACATTTTACATTTAGTGAGTTGGAGAGGTGTATTTGGTGAGAATTTGCTTGTATCCATGCTTGGAGTCCTGCAGCATGCACCTGAGGGCACTACTGGTATGCTCAGAACAGTTTCCCTCCTGGGGTACCAGAGCAGAAGTCACAGAGCAGGGAGGCACTTAAAGTACCCCACTTGCCATGTGGATCCAAGATTCTCCCACAGCTCTTTCTACGTGTGTATGGCTAGTGCTAGGACCAACATCTCCTGCAAACTTCATTGCTAGTAATTACATGATGGGACAGGACATGGGGACCAGGAACCATAACAGGCCATGTTAAATCAAATGTTTGTCCTTCCTTCCTTGCACTGCACCTGTCAGTAATGTAGATGCATCCAATAAGGACTGTCTTTGGATTCACTGTAATTTGATTGGGCTCCAAACACATAAGAGTAATCCTGAGTAATAATCAGGAAATCTTGATTTTTTTTTTCCCAGATTGTCCTAGGTTCTTCCTCACAAAAAAACTGTTATTTGCACAGGTAGATGTATTGTAAACTATTTGACATAGAACTAATATAGCTCTGTAAATATAGTATTGCTGGCCACAGTGTCTAAGTTCTCTCTTCAGGGCCTCAGGAGCAAAAATTGTCCAGACTGATCTTGGCCTGCCTAGAGCTTTGGTTTAGCTTGTTTCACTGTAACAACTGTCTAACTATAAGTTGAATGCTACCTAACTTAGCCTAGCTCTAGCTGAATTCTCTGCCAACTATTACACCTCGTTATAATAATTTTGATAATATTCTGTAACTAATAGATCTTAATAGCAAGTAGGTTTTTTACAACCCTAAAATAAAAAAAGTAATGTAGAAAAGTACAAGTGTAAGATGATAGCAGAGGCCTTGAAAGTGTGGGCATAGGATAATACCTGGGGCTCCAAACTTATAACATCTAAACAATTATCAAAACCTGGTCAATAATGAAATACAGTCATAAGAGCTATGTAAAACTAGTTTTATGTATAACAAAGTGAACAAGGAAAAGCTGTCCAATATATGTAAAGTATGCCATATATATTCATTTCAGATATAAAATGGAGTTTAAATGAATGAAGAAAGATGTAAAAAATGTAACAAAATAAGCCCATGTAAACCTCAGAGGGAGCAGGAAGCAACCCCTCTTAGAAATATACTCTCAGAAAAAAAATCGGTCAGCTGGTGACTCACCTCAAAATTCCCCAAAATTTTTTCTTGAGGAAGGTTAGCCCTGTTAACCTTAGGATCCCAGAGGCAGTGCAAAGGTAAACACAAGACCAGAGAAAAGGGATAGGTGCTAGGAAGTGTGTGTATAACAATTTTAATCATATTATCAGTGAAAGTTTTCCCCTTTTTTTGGTAATAATTAGATAATTTAGATTATAAATGTTACTATCATTGTTAGACTATTCTTGTTAGTATCATTGTAACTCAATAATAACTCTTTGGTTAGTCTGTAAGACTTCAATTAGACTAACAAATTTTAACTTTGTATATAAGGTATGTTTCTCAGTCCTCATTAATTGCAGTAAGTACAACACAAAAAGCTGAGTATATCTAGTCTTTAGTTACTTTTTATTATTTTATTAATTTAATTTTATTAAAAATTGCCTATGACAGCTGTGGGTATTTTTTCATCTTTTTCAATTTAAACATTAAAGAATATTTTAGAAAAGACCTTGAATTGTTTTGGTGAAATAGAGAGAATAGAATAGTTTGGGCTAGATCCATAGGGAAGGATTTATAAACAAATAGTTCCTTTAGGGTTTACCTGAATACACAGGCATCCCAGCATTCAAATAATTCCTACCTAGTTGCTATATAACCCTGTAGGAGACAAAAGACCTGTGGTCATAAAAATAAACATACCGAAATTCTCTAGGCATCTATAATTCTATTCCTGGGTAGTTACAGACATGCATATTAAAGAATCTTAAATTACAAATGGATGGATGGATATAGACGGATGGATACAGAAACTTTAGGAAGAACAGACCAGGAAGATGAGGAGAGGGAGTTGCCCTTGATGTGAGGGAACAACAGCAGTCCATTGAACTGCCTTGGGATGGATGATGAACAAGCTGAGAGCTTATGGGTCAAGATTAGAGGGCAGACCATCTTGAGTGACACTGTGGTGGCTGTCAGCTACAGACTGCCTGATCAGGAAGAAGCAGCAGATAAATTAGGAAGAACTGACTGTAGATGTAAGGGCCAGGGGCAGCCTTGACTGCAGTGAACTTGACATGGGAGAGTTCAAGATCCCAAGAGCTGGAAGCTAGCAAAAAGCAAGATGACAGCCTTGGGCTTCAGAAGAACAGACTTTAGCCTGTTCAGAGGTGAATACCATTGGAGAAGGTTCTGGAGACAACAGGTATCCAGGAAAGATGGTTGACTTTCAAGGAACACCTCCTCCAAGCTCAAGAATGGTCCATCCTGATGAGCAGAAAGCCAAGAAAAGGTAGAAGGAGACCTGCATGGATAAACAAGGAGCTCCTTTGAAATTCAAACATAAAAAGGAAGCATACAAGGAGTGTACGTCAGGACAAGTGGCATAAGAAGTATCAAGACACTACCTGAGCATGCAGGGTTAGGGTTAGGAAAGCCAAAGCCCATCGGGGGTTGAATCTGGAAAGGAACTTGCAGAGGTCATTTTCAAACATGTGAAGGATAAGAAACTGACTGGGAGTAGTTAGCAAGGATTTATGATTAGGAAATCATGCTGGACCAACGAGGTAGGCATCTACAGTGAGATGACTGGTTTGGTGGATGAGGTAGAGCAGTAGATGCTATTTATTACTTCAGTAAGGCTTTCAACACTGTCTCCCATAAAATACTCATAGATAAGCTGATGACAGGTTAGATAAGTAGTCAGTGAAGTGACCTGAAAATCAGATGAGCTTCCAGTCTCAAATGGTAGTGGGCAGCAGTGCAAAGACCAACTGGAGGTCAGTCACTAGTGGTGTACCCCAGGGACAATAGAGTTAACATTTTCATTAATAACCTAGATAATGGGACAGAGCAAGTTTGCAGATGATGCAACATTGGCACACCAAATGCTTGTGCTGCCTTTCAGAGAAAGCTTGGCAGGCTGAAAAACAGGAACCTCATGAAATTGAACAGACCGGGAAATGCCCAGTCCTGCACCTAAGGAGGAATAACCTCATGCACAAGTACACACTGGGGACAGACTGTATGGAAATCAGCTTCACAGAAAAAGGCCCTGGGGGTTCTTGTGGACAACAAGGTGACCATAAGTCAGCAGTATGCCATTGCAGCAAAAAATGTTCAACAGCGTCCTGGGCTGAACTAGGCAGACCATTGCCAGCAGGTCAAGGGAGGTGAACCTTCCCCTCTGTTCAGCCCTGGTGAAACATATCTGGAGTGCGGTGTCCAGTTCTGGCCTCCCCAGTACAAGAAAGACATGGACATACTGGAGCAAGTCCAAAGGGCCACAAAGATGATTAAGGGACTGGGTATTTGACATAAAAGAAAGGCTGACAGAGTGAGGTCTGTTTAGCCTGGAGAGAGAAGGCTCAGGAGAGAGTCTTATCAATGTGTATAAACATCTGATGGGGAGCAATAAAGAAGATGGTGCCAGACTCATCATTCATGCCCAGTGACAGGATGAGAGGCAATGGGCATATATGAAAACACAGGAAATTCTGTTTAACTGTAAGCAAAAATATTTACTGTAAGAGTGATTGAACTTTGGAATAGGTTTGCCCAAAGAGGCTGTAGACCTTGGAGATTAATACCCCCATCATTGGAGATATTCAAAATCCAGCTGGACACGTACCTTAGCCCCCTGCACTTGGTGGCCCTCCTTTGAGCAGGTAGGTTGGACCAGAAGACCTCCAGAGGCTTCCAGCCTCAACTATTATGTGATTCTGCAATTCTGCAAATACTTGTCTCATTCTTCATAAACTAAGATCAAAAGCTGAAGTGTTCCTCTACCACTCTAACAATTTGTAATTTGTGTTTTCATTACATAAAATATTACATATGCAATGCCCTTAATATTTTTCTCATTAGCTCAGAAATTAAAATCTTTGCCAGGGTTATCAGAAGCTTACATTTAATTCTGTCTTCTTGTAGGCTTTTAAAACACACTCCTCTGTATTTCCTAACAGTATCTTTGCAGTGAGTTACAGAGCAGTCTGATGTGATGTTTCCTTTAAAAATTTTGCAGAAGATTTTTAACTTCCACATACAATTAAGACCCAGTTTGGTGAGAAGGAATAAAGTACCTCTAAAGTGAGTAACTATGGCATTATCACAAAGAATATGCATAAATCAATGCTGTCACTATATATTTATTAATTAATTGATCTTTCTACTTTCCTTAAAGAAACAGCTAAAAGACTTTCACCCTGTATGGAGGCACCTCAGTATACCCCTTAAATTAGCTAAGATCCCACATCCTCCATTTCTTTGGTGTGCTCTGTGACAGAGGACTCCAGGAGTCCCCAGAGAACTTTAAGGCTCTGGATCATAGAATCATAGAATAGTTTGGGTTGGAAGGAACCTTTAAAGGTTAACTAGTCCAACTCCCCTGCAATAAGCAGGGACATCATCAACTAGATCAGGTTGCTCAGAGCCCCATCCAAACTGACCTTGAATGTTTCCAGGGATGGGGCATCTACCACCTCTCGGGGCAACCTGTTCCCATGTTTCACCACCCTCATCGTAAAAAATGTCTTCCTTATATCTATGCTAAATCTACTCTCTTTCAGTTTAAAACCATT
>JANZLQ010000029.1:36498655-36511203 GCA_026212715.1 Elanus axillaris | reverse complement strand
CATTATAATTACTTTCTTCTTTTCTGTTCTATTAAACTGTTCTTATCTCAACCCATGAGTTTTACTTCTTTTCCCAACTTTCTCCCCCATCCCGCTGGGGGGGGAAGGGGAGAGCGTTTAGTTGCTCGCTGGCGTTAAACCACAACACACACAAAGAGATAAGGAGATAGATGATGTCCCAACTGCTACACTTTTATTAGGTAAGACTCTGTAAATTGAAAGGAAAACTTTAATCAAGTTGTCTAACCTTATGTCTTTTCAATTCAACATTATGCTCAGAAGCATAGAAATTATACCAGAGCTTAATTTGCTTATTGACCTATGAAGTAAATGCATGAAGACCAGTATTTTAAATTTCAAGGAAGAACTATTTTCTTTTTCATTCTTTTTAATAATAATACTTTTAATATTTTGTTCCATTACCAGTTGAAGAGTTTTCACAGGTTACTTGAAGAATTTGGCTGTAAAGATTCCTCAATTTTTCATGCTTTGAGAAAGATGTAAAAACCTGTTTACATGGAACAGGCAAATAAGAATTGCAACTACACTAAGGAAAAAAAAAGAAAAAATAAATGCTGCTGCATTGAGTAAAGCAAAACGAAGAAAAGATAAACTGTTTAAGCTACAAAACAGCCAAGATATAACCTATCAAAAGAAGAAAATACTTCAACAAAAATAGAGATGTGAATGTGGATGTTTTTAAAGGATTTCACTTTGTGGAATTTGCCATCATAAAAATCAATATAAGACACAACCTGAGTTTTATTTGTTTTCATTTAGCATTGAATAACCATTGAAAAGCAGATGTGAAAATACAATCTGAAAAACAAGCTACCTGCTAAACATCAAATAACCTGTCACAGTACCATCATTGAGAACTATAACAGCCCTGCAGATAAAAAGAAAAGAAACATAAAGGTGTCAAGAGATAGAAATGAGCGATAAGGCAGTCTGGAGATTTTGATAACAATGAAACACTGCAGAACATATAAAGCCAGTACAGCATTCCAGGAGCAAGGGTCAGAGAACGAAAGGAGTACTTCCAAAACGAAAGAGGGAAAGTTTGTATATGTTACACTACAACACGGCTTATAAAATACATCGACAATAGGTGTAGATAGTTATATCATCAAGACTTAGTCCAGTTCAAGTTCTGAATCTCACCTTCCTTTCTTTTTTTTCCTGTGAAGATCATAATTATTCAAAATCTAAGTTTTGAATGCTAGGCCATTATAAACAGGGCAAAGCTAAACTCAGATATGCAGACAGACCTACCTTGATCAGCATTCAGAATGTTATATGTTCTGTAACCTCTTTGTAGATAAGTAACCATGGTATATGAGAGATGTCTATCTGGCACTCAGCATGAAAGCTGAACAGTGAAAAAAAATCACTAAAAGAGAATACACAACAAGCAGCAACTCCCTCCTACCCCCAATAAACAACTCAGAAAATAAAATCCTGTGCAGCCATAACACCATTATTTATTCTGTTCCTAGTAAAGCTCCCCAGTTGCATAAATTTTTTATAGCTTTGTCTTGGCATGATGTTGAACTTCTTTTCTGATTTTGGTATTCCTGAGCTTTTGGAGTCTTCACAGCTGCCATATTTCAGTCCTACTCCTTAGGGTGCTCTGATTTTCTTACTGGAGTAATTATTACTTCTTTCTTTATCCATAAAAGAAATAAACCCTTGAGATGCTTGGATTTACACCTTACTTAAATGCCTTAACTGGACATGTAATTAATTACTTAGTAGACATTTAAGATATACTAAATAGTATAAATTGCATTAACCATATTGCTTATAACAGTCCCTACATATTAGGATGATCAAACTAGGAGATATACAAATATCAAAAGGTAGACACTCCAGGCTTCAAAGAGCTCATGGAGTAAATTCATATATCAAGGACAGGCTAAAAGAGAGCCACCAAACACACATAGGGGGTGGAAAAAAAAAAAGGCCAAAAAAAGCATTACATCAGCTTTTTACTTTTGTGCTGCTATAAAAATTTTCCGTCTCTTTTGCTCATTTTCACTACATTATCCATCCACCAGCTCTCAGCTGAGGAGCTACCCCCTCCCCCCCAACTTTTGGGAGGGAATTTTTAGGACTTTTTAGTATTAGTTGGGACTTTTCCCAACTAATTTGCTGATTATGTTTCTTCTTATGAAGGCAAATATCACAAAACCAGTTGAGAAGAATGACTTAAAAAGGTGTCATTTATGACTTTCACAACTTACAGTACAATAGAAATAAGACAATTCAGCTTTAGTTTAGAATAAGGCAGAGCATGAATCCAGAGCTGAATTCGGACATTAGTTCAATTCTCTAGATGTTTGAATTCAAAGTATCAAAAACTAGGTCCCAACAGCTAGTGAATACTAATTTCTTCATTGGGAAGTAGTGAATTAAGACTAAATCTTCCTTATTGTTATAGATTTTAGAAAGACACTGGTAAATCTTTTTGATGTGTTAGGCATTGAAAAAACAGAATAATCACTTAAAAGTTCTAGTCAAAAAATTGATCAATATTTTCTTTTTCTTGTTTGAAAAAAATAATATGTGTTGCATACAAAATCTTGTTATGGACATGAAAAGAACATATTTTATTTGAGAAGTCAAGAATTTACTCTTAGTCAATTAAAATAATTCTAGCAGTCTAATACAACAAAAATATTACAAATATTACAAATCTAATACAACAAAAATATGTAAAAATACAACAGTTAAAAAATACAACAGAGCATCACAGCAAGATATCAGAGTACAAAGCTGTCTGCCAGAAGTTTTACTCTGTCCACGGGAGTCCTCTAGGTTGGCCTAAGTGCCCTGTCATTCAGTGATTCCCAATCATTCAGGTTTTCTATCATGTCCTTTGTTAACATTAAAACTGATTTTACTGTGGACACTACCAGGTATGATTTGCGGTTTGTGATTTCTATTTGCAGACTAGGACTTTTTAGCTCTGTAGCCCAGTAAATACATGATTGACACTGTTAGTAACAACAGGCTGTGTACTGACTTTGCAGGGCCTCAGGACTGACGCTTGCAAAGTTTACTGTGCTTCAGCCTGCCTGGAACTTTGTTTTTATTTGATTTGTCTGCAACAGCAACTTTTCCAGTGACTGGGGCTGTGCCCAATTTGCTTTCTTTTACTTTTACTTGTACTTTTACACTTTTATTTATGTTTTTATAGTGTAACTGTAGTTTTTATATAGATAGAAGTGCAAGCATGGGATGATAAGAGACAGAACACAGGCTCCAGACCTCAGGGCTATAAACAACTTGGAGAAATACAGACACAAGAAATGTTTTTAGGATTTGTCTGTAAGGACAACAATGAAAAACAAACCAATATACATAAAATGCACCATATGTATGATATGGTTGCAGATCAGTGAAGAAAGATCAAGCTACAAAGTAAGTTTAACAAAGACATAAAAATAGCCCTAGGTAAGTCCTGGAGAGAGAATGAGGAAGAAACCATCATCATTTACAATATACTCTTCCAGATGAAGGACTTATATGGATGAGGCTGATGACTTGCCATATCCCACTCCACATTTAAGCCATTTACCTCAGGATAAAGACGAGCAGTGGGAAGATGGACATTACTCCAGAAAAAGGGCTAGGTAGTAGGATATGTGTATAACAATTTAAGCTATTATAAAAGAGGGTTTTTTTCTCCATAATGGTAGTACACTTTATTTTCTTTTTCTGTAATAACTAAATCTGGACTAATAAAAATTTGTGATTAGGCTGTTAAGATTTCAGCTGTATGAACAAAAATTTTTGGCTGTATATATAAATTGTCTGCCTGTAATAAGATTTCATTACTAGGGAATAGCCTCTAGTGTCATTCTGTGTCCACTCATCCATACCACTTTTTATTCAGAGACACTTTAATCTGCACAGAATATCTGCTTATTATCACTGTAATCTAAGGCAAAATTTTTAAAAGTTGCCTGATCATTAGACAATTGCTAGCATATCTAAACCAAGACAAAATAACTCAGGCCAAGACAAATACAATGTCCTGGGTCTACTAAACCTAGGACCCTCTACTTGTAATGGCAATAACCATATTTACTGGGTTACAGAAAATGATTGGATAAAGTGAAAAGAAAAAAACACAAAAGGAGAGATGAATTAGTAAAAATAATTGATGAGAAATAGAGCAGGTGTGAAGGGTGTGAGGGATAGATGTACTGTGAGGGTGAGATGAAGAAACAGTGAAGAGGCCTGAAAGTAGCTATGGCACAGGAAAGACTGGGTTTAGTGCACTAAATCCCACCATTACTTCAAAATACTATTACAGAAGTCAGTGAAGAAGAGGGCACCATTTTTCATTCTGAACTTGCAGCCTCCAAGTGAGGGTGTCATCAAGTTGCTATCTTCCTAACTGCCACCTTTGCCATTTTAGCAAAACTTACCATTTACTAGCCTACCTATCATTGTTTTATATAAAAGATCTGTTTGTTGAAATATGAGCTAGTCGCAGCTAAAGTGAGACTGGAAGTTTAATTCTTCTATTCCCCACAGTGTGTTGGACCGAGGTTTTGGTTCAGGTGCATTCCTTGCATCTCTTCAAAGAAAGAATTCAAAGTAAGCAAACTGAAATAACTAAATGGCAAGGTGACCAATTAATTCTTAGCCATATGAACCACACTGATTCTCCAAAGGCTATAGGAGATATGTAGATTTATTCCAATCCATATATTAAAAAGATATTTGTATCATAGTAAAATCTACCTAAATGAATGCTAGTTTTCCTGCACTTTTTAAGTGTAGCTCAATATCCAAAAGAGCTCCTAGCTAACAGTAGGAGCTGAGCCCTTCTTTTCTGTTCCACTGAAGAGTTATACAGTTCTTTGTAGTGATAAATCATTTCATATCTACTCAGAAGAACTTCACAACCTTTTAAACTTAACTTAAAAAAATCAATATAAAGAGCCAACTGTAGGTCCAAATACTGGAATTGATGTGTCACCAGAAAAGAAAGTAAATGAAGACAAGGTGCCACTAAAAGGATTCAAGGTGTTACCAATGAATATTAAAGGCTCAGGCCTGACATCATTGAGACTTACCTCAGCTTTTTATCAGCTGAGGGTCTGACCATGAACTGTAAAGCAACACAGGGCCAGATTCAGCCTACCTATATTATCTGAGATAGAACAAACATAAAAGCAGTCTCCTAGCTCCAGCAGGATCTTCTAAGTGAGGGAGCCATGCTCTCTCCACAGCTGATCAACAGGAGCTGTTGGAGAAGTGACTTTGCTCCACACGTCTCCACCTGCATTTCCAAATGATGTATCAACTAACAGAACCAGGCAACAGAAAACATGAGTCACATCAAAATACTCTATCAGGAACAGATGCCAAGTACTTTTCTGAGCAGTCTGGATCAGTGGAGTGAATATAAAATTCTCTCCTGCAGCAGCCTAGTAGTAATAGTACCATAAGTACCTAATGTAACAAAGTTGAGGCATCAAGTCTTGCCTGTCCTGAGAAGCCTTAAACCCATAGCTCTGCCTTCTGAGAAACTGTCTGAACTTCCAAATGGTAGAACAGCCTGGGGCTGAGCTCTTAGCCTTCTTGATGGAAAGGGAATGCTTTTTAGTAACCAAATGCAGCATTACAGAAGTCATTCAGAGAAAAAGCAAAAAGAAGACCGATTGTTTTAGGACAAGGCCTCTGCTGAGCTTTAAGATCTTTCTTCATTTCCCATCAATATTCCCAATGGCAATTATATATTTTATCCAATTACCTTTAAATGTAAGATGCATAAATAGTCTTTGATGTAGAGTTCAGACTCACAGTCCCTCCCACCTCCTCACCCACCTAGTTAAGTGATGCTGCAGCTCAATAATGCATCCATTTTGGGAAGTGCAAAATCAAGTTTTCTGGTTTTAATCAGTTATTTAACTGCTCACATGTAAATATGAAAAACTAGATATAATAATTAAACAAATAGAATAGCACAATCAATGACAAATTAAAAGTAGCCCATTACAGGAATTTTTTCACCTGACATTGTTCACTGGATTTGTCTCAAATTCACAAATTTCATTGCTTAACCCTTTTTTTTTTATATTGACTGCATTTTTAACCCTTTCTTTTTTTGCTTGACCATAATAATAATATACCTCATTAAAAATAAAAATTGTAAGAATAACATATAGATATTATACCTTTTATTTGGATTTTAGTTTGGGTTTGTGTTTTTTTTACAATGATCCCTATAAATCTAAAAACTTATTTTGACATATGTGAGTACAGCTATAAAATCTCATATACTTTGTATAGAGAAATGTTAGATTAAAGATTGGGCAACAATATGGAAAGGGAAAAGTTATCTTTTTTCAATATAATTATCAATTAAAGAAGACATAGCATAAAAGTGTATTTCAATGGGTAACATGCTTAGATTCTAATAGCCTTCTCTTAATATAACATGTTAAACAAATTTGTCTGAACTACACCATGCACTCAATGAGTAATTTACAATATATATTCAATAAATATCTGCTTTTTCACATAACTGGAATGTGCACGATGCATTAAATTTTTTTTTATTTCTTGGACTTCTTTCGTGCTCAAACCCATGAATTTAATTTTCTTGTATTACAGCTACAGAAATTACATTGAACATCCCAAACTCATAGCACTTTGGGTGGAGGATTTTGAGTCTGCTTTTGCATTTTTGAGGTGATTTCTTGGTGATCCCAAGGTCACCTAGTTCTGTTCCTATTAGAACTGGTTATACTTCTGAATCAGCACTGTCCTAAAAAGCTACAATCAGTTTGCAATTAGGGAGTGATTCACATCCCTGGTTTGCCTGATTAGAACAAGGAACCTTGAACCTCAGTCTCTCAAACCAATGTGGGAAATAGCAGGCATAAGCTTTTGTCTTGACAAACTTGTATTTTCTAATAAAATACACTTATTTATTGTACTGATATCTGCTTATGATACTTATGTCTACTAACTCTAATTCTAAATGTATGCCTGCAAGTTTCTGCTTAAAACATCTTCTTTATCAGGATGATATTTTTTATTAGGGAGGATGATCCTGAAGGAACATAATTGAAAGAAATAACCAACTTTAGGGTTACAAATATCCATAAAGAGTCTCTACTGTAAAATATTAATTGTTCAGACAACAGAAGAGACTTAAAGGAAAACAGACAAACCTCTGCAAATTAAAAATGAATCTAAAATACTGTTTTATACACAGTGTGACAGTAATTCTTGGAACCCTGACATAACAGTCTTCAGCACTTCAAGACAACCTTATTAGACCACATGATAGAATTCTGTGTGAAAATAGACTAAACACTGATAATCTGTCTAACATGAATTCCCCATTCCAATGAAGCTTTCAACACTTTTAAAGAAATTGAAAGATTTACTTTTGCAGAGACTCCAACAGCAAAAGTTATTCTGATTTCAGTAGAAGTTCCATGGATTGAATATTTTAGGATTATGTCATAAAAGACAGACTTAATATTCAGTAACTTCTTACTCCAGTAGCTTTTTTCAGGCTAACATCTTTTTCAACTGTATTTAATGCAGAGCAGCCCTTTTCATGGTGGTCTGTACAGATTTTTTCCTTTTCTAATTAGATTTTCATTTGCATGAAAAGAGTATCTTTGATTAGAAGCATTTACAACTTATTTTTTACCACAGCCTTCTGTGAAGTCATAATCATTTTCATAGCAATAATTTGTAATATCACAAACAGAAGATTATTAATTCAAGTAGAGATGATGAGCTGCTAAGATCCTGTTTTCATTCAAGGTTCTTGGCCATATGGAAAATAAGAAAATGGGTTATATAAAATTGCACAGCATTAGTAGAGACTGCAATGAGAGCTCTGAAGACCAATGTTTATCCTCAGAGCAGGTGTCTGTCTTTTAGTTTCTCGCACACACATACTGGTAGGTGTTTCAGCCTCGTTTTGGAAGAAGTACATCTGAGAGAGACTGAGAAGGTTGTTGATTTTCTTTGTTCACCAAGAAAGGGTGACACAGAGGCCAGTTATTGTAGGAGAATGACATAGCTTCTTCTGAAAAAACATTTGATGAATCACTGTATAGCTTGAGAAACGAAACGCTAATATAATTTATTGGGAGAGATATAACAAAACACGTTTATTTAGAAATTCTGACTTGCTACAGTACAGATGCATCTTAGCACTCTTTAGAGAATGCTTTGTTTATAAACAACAAACATTTTATTTAATCTCTTTTAAAAAAAAACACTTTTCATCTTCCTTCATACACTGTTGTCAACCACCTTAAATGTAAATGGGATTATTTTTTTTTAGCAATTCATCTGTTCAGCCTGAATTTGTAATCATCTTTCTATGGTAATATAAATTGTTGCTATAGCTTGCAATTTTGAACTAACTTAAACATTTTGCACTATTGAAAGATATTTTCATTGTAGTACCTGGATGCTGGAATTTTGACCCCTTTTTGATCAAACATTTTGATTACATATGTTTACCCTTGAAGTCATCTTGTAAGCCAAAGATGTTTCCAGAAGCTCCAAAGGAGTAGAACAGTGGATTTAGATGAATTATGTTAGCAAAGGTCTCAAAGTATATCATATTGCATCAAATGCCTAACATTTTTATCATCCATGAATCATATCACGATTTTCACAGAAGAGATCCTGTAACTAATTAAATAAGGACCTACACTCATTTGTACTTTTTCATTTTTACTCTCATTTTAAAAAGTAGTTAGTCCCATCAGAATTACAGAGCGACCACATTTCATAAAAGTGCTACTACCCATGGAGGACCAAGCTGTAAAAGCCTTCAAGTATGGAATATTTCCTATTCATAGAAGCATACGGGCACACAATCAAAAGCAATTAATTTGTGGCAGCTTTACAAGTCACTGTTCATCAGGTGAATTACAACAGACCATATGTGCACACTTAGCTCACCCTAACTGGTGAGGTAAAATGCATTAGTTTAAACTAATTTCATGGGGGTATAAATTTTACCTTACCTTTTGGCAAGGTTAAGATGACATGTAGTCCATTGCAGTGATAGAGCAGCTGTCTGCTATCTTGTTGGAAGGCTGTAATTCAGTCTGGATTGATCCAGATAAAGCTTTTAGACTATCAGGTTTGACTTCTGTAAAATGTAATTTTTATTGATCTCAGTGATTGAAAATAATAAATCATACATTTAAAAAAACATCTACTCCTTAATCAAAAAGTCAGCAAGAGGAAGCTTTACCATCTTCTACTAATTTCATTGATTTAATTCATTCTCCCTTTATAAAAAATGTGCCTTTTATTTCTAATTTCTCTAGATTTTATCATTTTAAGCTGATTCTTCTTATACCTTTCTAAGATAAAAAACCCAACAAGTCACTGGAATTTTCTGTACACTTCTGTACATTGAAGATACTTACACACCATTTTTCGTTTCTTTGAAGCCTGCCTTGTGATACATGTAATTTCTATTACAGGATGAGGCTCAGTGAAGGAAATCACTATCAGATTTTAATTTTAATTTGTCCTTCAAATCTGCATTTGTGATATACATCTTCAGCTCTCTTCATCATCATTAAGTATTTTTGATATGTTTCTAAGTACTGGCTATAAACATCAACCTGCTACAATATCATTCTAAACACAGTTTCGCAGTACAACAGTGAAGACAGACAGATAGAAATTGTTTTTCCAATATATTTGTAACTTGCAAGCTTTTCAACAAATAAGGAACATGACCACACAATTTCCTTTTTTTCCTGTCCTCATTTTTATTGTTTTCCTACATTTCAAACTAACAGGATCTTGTTATATGCTGCTTCAAAGCAGATTATGAATACAGCTACTGGCAAAACTATATGGAACTGTATCTTCCATTACTTTGACATGTTACATCTGTTACACCCAATATGAGCTTTCAGATTCCATAATAATACAAGTAACAGCAGATATGAATCTGTCTAGGCACACTAATTAACTTGAGATTTTTCACTTTGTGAGATTTCTCTTAAAATATTATAATTTTCAGGTTTACTTCTATTTTCAGGCCAGGGCCTTACAATTAATCAAAATAAGTAGAATTTTATTCCTAAATTACTAATACAAACAAAGGAGTCAGAATATGGACTTGTAAGCAATACTGCATTGTTCCTGAATGAAGTACCATGAAATTCCTTCCAAACTGAACAAGAACAGCTTCATTTCTTTGCGGTGTTCCATTACCTAAAATATGAGTTTCTACAGTAGATTGAAGATGGTAAGAATGCACATAGCACATACAAATATGGTTCTAATTATAACCAAATCATGTGTGAGTTCAGAGAACTGCCTGTCTGAGGACTGTAACCAAAGAACTGCTGTTCTCTCCTACAGCTGGCTCTTCCAGGTAGTTAAAAGTCTTGTTAATCTTTGCTTAATCTCCTGTTTTTATTATGGCTGTGCCTCCCCTCAGGATAATAGCAATGGACTGAGTATGTATAAACACCATGTTACTTTTCTTCACTGTACAACGTATACTTACTTACATCCAGCTCAATAAATGTTCATATACTTAATATAAGTGTACTCTGGAACATACTGAAGAAAAAGCATGTTATGAGATGAGACCTTTTCTTACAGCAAAAGAACAAGTGTACAACATGTAGATAGTAACTTTTTTTTTGCTTAATGGAGATACAATGAAGTCCAACATCAATTGCCTCAAAACAAGTTCACTACTTCACTAATTCTGACTTTTGGTTTTTTATTGTTCTATACACTGGTCAATGACCAATAAAGAAAACTGTTGTATTAGAGTGCCGTTTTATTGACTTGTGAGCTTTCAGAGCTGCTGAATATTTAAAATGTAGATTATTTTATACTTTAGATACTTTATATATCTGTGAATTGCTTTATAATACAGTAAATTATTTAGCAGAGTATCGAGAGTTCTGAAAACAAATTGCCATTTTTTAAAACAACCTTGCCTTCCAGTGTCAAGAGACTTACATAAAGGTAAGCATCACTAGAGAAAGAATCTTGTAAAACACCAGGTTTTTTTTAAATTGTAACGTTTTTCAGGCATCACATTGAATAAATCAACAAAAGAAATATATTTTAGCTCTTCCCCTTATAAAATCCTGTGGTATTCTCAAGAAGTGTGGGAAAATGCCTAATGGCGTGATTATATAAGACACGTGGATACCTAAATATGAATGTCATCATGTATCTTTGTATTAAATACTAAGATAACAGACTTCTAAAGATTCTATAGAGACATTGATGACCTACAAGTAGGCATGAGCTATATATTATAGGTATTCTTTTTTCAGAATTTGAGTGTTGTGGGTTGAAAATATTTCTGGAACTGAGCTTGGAAAGTAGTGAATAGTCCATCCCTAATACAATTCAAATGAAATTACATTCTTGATATGCACTGATTTCAGCTGAAAGCTAAGCACATACTTAAGTGTCCTATTGAGTGGAACAAGACTACTCGGTACCACACGAATGATACTTAGCACATCACAGAATTCATCTTTTTGTAACACAGAAGATAACTATAATATTGGAGCATTGGCAGTCATGTTAACTGAAAACAATTTACAGATACTCTTAGGAATAGGTTATGGAAATTACATAAAGGATCTTGCTTTAGCTCTTTGCAAAACACACATGCCTCAGAAAAAAGATCATTACCTGTAGGCAAAGTAGAATCAATAGTACAATAAACCCTGCAACAATATCAAGTTTTATGTTTGGAAGAAATTACTCAGAAATAAAAAATAAATGCAACATCAAAGATAATATTTTCTAAACAACAACAAAAAAAATCCATCTCAAATATTTTATAAATTTCTTTGTATTTAGAGATCCTGTCAATTTTTAGTATTTCAAACTTTTATCAGTTGAGTGGGTCCTAGTAAAGAAAAAACAATTTCCTAATATTAATGACCATAATGACCAAGCTGAGGGAGTTTGGCTATTCAGCCTGGAGAAGAGAAGGCTCCAGGGAGACCTTAGAGCAATGTTCCAGTACCTAAAGGGGGCCTACAGGAAAGCCAGAGAGGGACTTTTCACAAGGGCATGTAGTGATAGGACAAGGGGTAATGCTTTAAACTGAAGAAGGGTAGATTTAGATTAGATGTAAGGAAGAAGTTCTTCCATTGTGAGGGTGGTGAGGCACTGGCACAGGTTGCCCAGAGAGGTTGTGGATGCCGCATCCCTGGAAGTGTTCAAGACCAGGTTGGATGGGGCTTTGAGCAACTTGGTCTAGTGGAAGGTGTCCCTGCCCATGGCAGGGGGGTTGGAACTAGATCTTTAAGGTCTCTTCCAACTAAAACCATTCTATGATTCTATGATTCCATAAGAACATGTATGAATGTCATGGTTTAACCCCAGCCAGCAACCAAGCATCACACATCTGCTCACTCACTCCTCCCCCACCCAGTGGGATGAGCGAGAGAATCGGGAAAAAGAAGTAAAACTCGTGGGTTGAGATAAGAACAGTTTAATAGAACAGAAAAGAAGAAAGTAATAATGATAATGAT
>JANZLQ010000029.1:36486686-36498295 GCA_026212715.1 Elanus axillaris | reverse complement strand
CCCAGCAGCAACCGAAAACATCAGAGTGTTATCAACATTCTTCTCATACTGAACTCAAAACACAGCACTCTACCAGCCACTAGGAAGACACTTAACTCTATCCCAGCTGAAACCAGGACAATGAATTAATAAGCCTTCTTAAAAGTTTCAGTCAGCCATAATAAATTAATTAGCCAAAGTAACCAGAGATGAAGTAATAACAATGAACAAGGAATAATTCGTCAATCGTATATGAAGTATTGAGTTTTCATCTGAACAGTTCAGCAAAGAGAAGAAAGGATATTCAGTGACATGAGGCTATTTAAGCAAACAATCCTCAAACACAGATTGCGAGAGATTTTTTTCTCTGCAATTAACAAGTCATCTTGTTTTACTTAAACTTTTTCTCAACAGAACTATTAACCTTAAAAAAGAGAAAACTACAGACATATTGAAATGTCTTTATATAGATACTGTATATTGATTCAACTCACAGAACATGCTGCTAGCAAACAGACACTCCAAAGGTAGCTGGTTCTATGCTTATATTTTTAATGTCCTTAGAGCTACTGGAGGTTACCAGCTGTGACCTTTAATTACAGTACTTCTGCCTGGATTTCTGAAAAAACAGTTATTTATTTAAAGGTTGTCCCTACAATTATACTGTCTTGCATCAGACTTATTAGCTGTATGGATCATTTCTTCATGCAGTAGAAGGCCTCCTTTTAATTTAAAACTTATTGGCTACTTTGAAAGTCCTTTAAACAAATAATAATTTGTGATATTCTTTTTTATGCAGGTTGGTCTATTGATTTCATAAATTACTAAGACCTGGCTAAGCAAGCCTTCAAGAAAGGAGGAAGGAGGTATATTTCCATAGAGCCTTTAAGAGACTGTTGAATTAAACATGTTCCAGCAGTAAAGAAGTAGATAATGTAATGGTTGAACAGAGATCCCCATTCAAGGGATTTCTTGGTTCTCAAGAAAGAAAGGTTAATCTTCCTCTTGACTTTTTATGAAGTGGATGTCTCTTTTTACTAGAATGGATGTATGTATATACTTGTGTACAATTTAGTGTATCTGATATCAAACAACACTTGACCTATATGAATAATAGATGCAAGAAGAAAAATAAGCAATCAGTTGATTAGTTTCACATGTGTAATGTGTGCAAGGAAATCAGATGTATCTCAGTTTCATCTAAAGACTGAAAATATTTATTTTGGTGGAATTTGTATCATATTCACTAACTTTTGAAATAAACACAACAAGGTATTATAGGGTAAAATTCTTCAGTTAAACAAATCTTAATAAAAAGAAATGTCCATTTGATAAGAAGTCATCATATTAGTATGATTTATGATTTATGTCTGGTAACATTAAAGAATGTGATCTATGCTTTCCTTACAATTATTCTGTTATGCTTCAGCTAACGATATTATGAGCCTACAGTATAGCTTTATTAGGTACCTATCTAGAATTATTTCCATATAAAACATATTGATCTATCAAAGATGTACTCCTGGAAAATACACAGTTGACTGAGTTGGCTATATTCACTATGCTAATTAATATTTTCTTTCCTCTGTCTTTGTGAATCTCTGTGTTTGTACTCTCCAGATAAAGAAATAAGGTCAGTTAGCATTTGATCTGAGTCAGAAAAAAAAATCAAATGGATGTCAGAAATATTGAAAAGGCATCTTCAAACTATATAAAAAGGACCATTTTATATTCCAGATTTTTGATGAGTCATTCATATTTTTAAGATAAGCAACAAAAATCCTTCATCTTTGCAACAGGAAGTCTTTGAGTTCCTAGCTGAAATTTCTCATTGAAGAAATATTTTGCAATTAAAGAACCTGGGAACTTAAGACATTACTCCTTTATAAACACTTTCCAAAGATGAAAGTACGAGCTTTGTAGCACCTACTCATATGAAAAAAATGTCACATGAGAAATTTATCAAATCAAAGAAAGTATGTTGGCTGCCCAACAAAAATCTTCTAAATCTCCTGCATTTGGCAAGCCACAGGGTGTTACTGAAGATACAGACGATGTTTTACAAAAGAAATACCGTTCTTGAGTCTTCAGATAAAACCTGAAAGTCTGCAAGCATAACTGAACATAATAATATTGCTTATTAGCTCAGAACTGACAAAGTACTTACCAGCATATGGACCTGAAATTAATTCACTTCATGTGCATAACATGCGGTAAATCCATTGTAAAAAGGAAAGTGAATGTGAAGATTATTCCCAACTAAGGAATGTTTCTTATCCTTCTATTTTCTGCCTTTTTTCATGGTGTTTTCATGGAAGATTTCATTCTCCAATTTCACTTTCCTTTGACTTAACTTTCTTTTGACCCTATTAACTAATCCTAAAGACTTCTATGACGAGCCTACCTCCTATTGAACTTTAAAAAGTTAAAATAATTATTTATCAGCTTACACCTTGATTACTTTTTGAGTTTCCTACACCCATTTCTTTGGTTTACCTTCTCCAATTGCACAGTAAATTTTTTAAGAGAAACTGGGTTTTTTTTCCCACTCTGTTTTACGACATAGAACATTTGTATGATTGTGATGAGGCCTTTGGGTACAATCATAAGATAAAAAATATAATTCACAATAACAGAAAGATATTAAGAATATGACTTTAATTACTCTTTATGCATTTTCCTCTGCTTTCAGTTTATGAGCTTTGTGTACTTTATCAAGCAAAATTTACACTATATTCTGCAAGACAAAGATAATTCATTTCCTTACATGATTAAAATGATGGCAAAGTAAAGTACTACAGTCATAAGAATAGCTGATGA
This sequence comes from Elanus axillaris, assembly GCA_026212715.1. NCBI lineage: Eukaryota > Metazoa > Chordata > Aves > Accipitriformes > Accipitridae > Elanus > Elanus axillaris. Next base: position 36,495,496 of record JANZLQ010000029.1, on the reverse strand, counting down.
GAAAGGAACTATTGTTCTGCATTTTAGATGACATGTTATGGTATTGGTGTACCTTTTTTTTTTTTTTAAATAGATGTCTTGCATTCTTGTTGCAGTGTCCTAAAATGAAGTAGGTACAAATAAATAAAAAATTTAAACCTTTGGACTTATATTGTAATTTATTATGAATGACTGAATGGATCTTGTCTCAAGGATATCAACAGCTAGGTATTTATGTATGTACATACACAGAAACCTTAATAGGTCGACCTATACCTACATACCTGTTCGTGGTAGCAGCCTTTTTGCTATTCCAGACTACAAAGTTCTGAGGGCATATTTCAAAGAATTTAGGTAATTAGCTGTTAAATCATTAAAAAGCCCACACTGGTATTCTGAAGACATCACAATGGAATCTGGTTCCATTCTAGCAATAACACTGGTCTGTTTAGTGAATAGCATTTTTAGGAAAGGAGTGAGGATGGTTCTTCCCTCAGGGTATTATTGATGAAAAGAGCTCCAAGATGCCTAGTTATTATTATCACCTCAGCTTCATCAGGTAGAATCCATCCCACATAGATAAAAAGAACAAAAAATATTAATTTACTTATGTGGTTCTCTGGGATGTTCTGAGAGTTTTTCAACATTGCTCCATTTCTGCATAAAAATTCACACATTTCATTACATCATTGCTATAACTGCAATGCCAGTAAAAATCTCAGCTATTGCAAAGGACAGATATTTGACCGTTAGCTCAGTAATATTTTACCTTTAGCCCCTGTAATATTTCTTAATTGCTCCACAGTTATGTCTCAGGAACTAATATGTCTTTATTCTGTTAGTGTTACATTGTTCCCTAGTTTAATCATGTAAAGATAATTATACAATTCCTATGATCAGTGGATTCAAGCATCTTCTGTATTTTAGATATTGTTTCTTAATCTCTGCAAAAACTCACACTCAGCTGACATGCATTACCTGATATAATACTATGTTTATTTTTAATTACAAATCAATGGACCAACAAACCGCTATGCACTCTGGAATCTAGTAGATTTGTCTGAATTCTCAGTCATTACTTCTGTAAAATGAATACATCAAACAATTTCTTTTCAAGAAACAGAGCAAAGAGGTATGATGAAATGTACATTTAAAGAAAACTCTGCGGAACTCACTTCACTTTCTACTGCAAAGGTACTTCTAAAACACATTTGTTCATGCTAAATTAGCAATGTTACCCACAGCTACCATTCCTATATAAGAGATCATCCAAATCCTGAACTAATGAACTTAGCCTCTTGAGTAAATTCAAACCAGTGGTGTTACAGGAGGTAAATTGTTCCAAAAAATATAGATTATAGTAAACACCCAACATTCTTGGACACATGCAGAAACACAAAAACCTCTATAGCTAATGCTGTTATGTGAAAATGTGGGAGCAATTTAAGAATTTAAAATATGCCTTATGAAAACCTTGATGGGTGTTGTGGTTTAACCCCAGCCGTCAACTAAGCACCACACAGCCACTTGCTCACTCCCCCACAGTAGGATGGGAGAGAGAATCAGAAGGGTAAAAGTGAGAAAACATGTTGATTGAGATAGACAGTTTAACAGGTAAAGCAAAAGCTGCACATGCAAGCAAAAAAAACCAAGGAATTCATTCACCACTTCCATGGGCAGGCAGGTGTTCAGCCATCTCCAGGACAGCAGGGCTCCATCACGCCTAACAATGACCTGGGAAGACAAATGCCATCACTCCGAATGTCCCTCCCTTCCTTCTTCTTCCCCCAGCTGTATATGCTGAGCATGACATCCTATGGTCTGGGATATCCCTTGGGTCAGTGGGGGTCAGCTGTCCCAGCTGTGTCCCCTCCCAACTCCTTGTGCCCCCCCAGCCTGCTGGCTGGTGGGGTGGGGTGAGGAGCAGAAAAGCCCTTGGCTCTGGGTAAGCCCTGCTCAACGGTAACCAAAACATCCCTGGGTTATCAACGCTGTTTTGTTCAAACCTCCCCTGGTGCAGCTTTGAACCATTCCCACACATCTTGTCGCTGGATACCAGGGAGAAGAGATCAGCACCTCCCTCTCCACTTGCCCTCCTCAGGAAGTTGTAGAGAGCAATGAGGTCGCTCCTCAGTCTCCTTCTCTCCAAACTAGACAAACCCAGTGTCCTCAGCTGCTCCTCACAGGACAAGCCTTCTTGCCCCATCACCAGCTTTGTTGCTCTCCTCTGGACACATTCAAGTACCTTAACATCCTTTCTTAATTGTGGGGCACAATTTACAGGACTGCATTCCCTGAAGTACAGGAATGCAATTAGTACAGCTATAGCTAATTGTTTCAGGATGTACTGTGTCAGAATTTATTTGCCTTGCACGGCCCTTTGCAGAGAGGAAAACATTGTCTTAAAATGCACTGGCTACCAGTTTGTTTTCAAGCGTAACTCAAAGCATAGGTTTTAGTTCATAAATCCCATGTTGCTTGAAATCCTTGCTGCTTAAAGACTGTCTTTTTTCTCAAAGCCCTCTGGACAGGGGGACACTCATAGCAAGGGGATTCTTCTCTGCCTGCTGATGTATCAGATCCATGTTTGGACACGTGCAAGGGCCTGTCTTGTTATACTCAGCTTGCATCAAAATGTTCAGATTCTTTAAATGAATAGACAATATGACAGCTTTCTGCACTCATTGCACCAGTGTTGCAAAGTAATTAACATGTATGTGCTAGAAGATTGTTTTTCATAGTTTCTGTTATTAATTAAAACAAACAAGAATTTCCTTTGTATCTGAAAAACATCATCAGTAATTTCATCACACTGACATTCTTAGGTGGTTTCAGGTGGGCATATAAAAAGCAAAATCTTCAGTCCTTCTTTGCAGCTATCATACAGGTGCACAGGGATTCTTAAAGAAAGACAGTTGCCTTTTAGTGTCGGATGGCCACCTGGGCAGCCACCTCCTTACCCACATCAGCATTATCAGCAACAACTTTACTCTTCACTAAATGTCTGCAGAATTCATTCAAAAACTCAGCAACCTTTATTCGCACTCCTGGAGAGTAAATCATATCCCTATAGACAGCAGTGCCACTAACTGCACTACACCGACCCACCAGTATTTAATCTCATGTAGCTTTTTCAGTATCTGGGCTGATTTGGCACTTTCTCTAATTAAACTTCCAAAATGGAAGCTCAGTTAATGCCAGCTGTGGTTATTTTCTTTTCTAGGAGGCAGACATCCATTTTATAAGTGACTAGACTGACATCACCAGCTTCATGTTCAGAGCCCACCCACACAATGCATCCAATGCTCAGTGTATTGGGTTTGCCTGGCAAGGTTTTGGTAGTGGGGGGGTTACAGGGGTAGCTTCTGTGAGAAGCTGCTAGAAGCTTCTCAATGTCCAATACAGGCAATGCCAGCCAGTTCCAAGATGGACCTGCCACTGGCCAAGGCCGAGGCCATCATTGATGGTGGTAGTGCCTCTCAGATAACTTATTTAAAAAGGGGAAAAAATGTTATGGCAGACACAGAAACTGCAGCTGGAGAGAAGAGTGAGAACATGTAAGAGAAACAGCCCTGAAGACCCCGAGGTCAGTGAAGAAGGAGGGGGAGGAGATGCTCCAGGCGCTGGAGCAGAGATTCCCCTGCAGCCCATGATGAAGATCATGGTGAGGCAGGTTGTCCCCCTGCAGCCCAGGGAGGTCCACAGTGGAGCAGATCTCCACCTGCAGCCCAGGGAGGACCCCATGCCAGAGCAGGTGGGTCCCCAAAGGAGTCTGTGACCCCATGGGAAGCCCATGCTGGATCAGGCTTCTGGCAGGACTGGTGACCCTGCAGGGGACCCATGCTGGAGCAGTCTGTGCCTGAAGGACTGCAGCCCATGGAAAGGACTCACGTTGGAGAAGTTCATGGAGGACTGTCTCCCATGGGAGGGACCCCACGGTGGAGCAGGGCAAGAGTGAGGAGTCCTCCCCCTGAGGAGGAAGGAACAACAGAGACAACGTGTGATGAACTGACCCCAACCCCCATTCGCTGTTCCCCTGCGCTGCTGGGGGTAGGAGGTAGAGAATCCAGGAGTGAAGCTGTGTGCGGGAAGAAGGGAGGGGTGGGGGGAAGGTGTTTTAAGATTAGGTTTTATTCCTTATTATCCTACTCTGATTTGATTGGCAATAAATTAAATTAATTTTACCTAAGTAGAGTCTGTTTTGCCCATGATGGTAATTGGTGAGTGATCTCTCCCTGTCGTTGTCTCAACCCACAAGCCTTTTGTTATATTTTCTCCCCGCTGTCCAGCTAAGGAGGGGAGTGATAGAGCAGCTTTGCTGGGCACATGGTGTCCATCCAAGGTCTACCCACCACACTCAGCCAGCTGGTGCAGGGCTGGATCTGCTGGTCATGACTGTGGAGCTAGACTCCAGAAGGCTACTGGTGGAGTAGCTTAACACATCTCTCAGGCTCCACCCTTCATGCTTTGATGTCATCATATGTATGAAACAGTGAAGTTCACAGTCAGGTCTTTTGACTTTAGATTGTAGAAAACTATCATTCAAGAAATGTAGGTTTCCTTGTCCACATCATATGCTGGATTCCATGGCATCCATAAGCCAGAAAAAGCTGTACCTCATGGTATAGTTCTACAGCCCCCATACTCCCTACCAGATGAAGCCCTGACAGAAGATTTATCCCCTGCATCAATAAACCATGTATGAAGAACTGCGGAGTAGAAATAAGTAATGCAACATCAGGTGGAGCACCCTGAGTTTCTGCTACAGTTTGGAACCATCAGAGTAGTCAAATGTTTCTGGAGGCATGAATAGATCACAGGGTTACTATGAGCCATGAATGTGATACAGACAAATGCATTCTTGTGTGGCAGGCAAGATATTTCCATAGGAAAGGTAAGCATTGTGCAAATCCCTGATGAGAACTCACCTGTACCATATGGACATTCCTCATTCCTCAAGTTCAAGAAAGATAAATTCCATCTGGGATTAAAGCAAACAAAGACTAAGCAGTTGATTAGGGGCATGGAGGGCATACAGAAGAGGATGACAACTAGAAGGAGCAAGACAAAGGCTGAGGGCTACCATCACTTTCAAGAAAGGTATCAAGGATGAAGGCCAGAGGAGGGAGAGCTATTGTAGTGCAAGGAAAAATATAGTAAACACAAAACAATTCAGGACTTCTTTCCAAGAAGACTTCACCATAAGCAGCATGCTCTTGATGTGTTTGCAAAGTTCATGCAGAGGGAACCAAACGCCTTTCACCTCCGGCATCATCACAACAAAATGAATGTTTATGGTATAAATGTCCTCATTTACGTAGTCTGAAGGTACACATGAGAACAACCAGAATAGTACCTTCCTTACTCTTTTAGTACTCAGAATATTAAACCCTAAAGGAAGAAGATATTTGCCATGGTTTTAGATAAGATCTGAACATCTTCCCACAAAATGAGGTAGGCAAATGGGATGGAGGGCTATAAGCTGTTCAGGAGGTATAGGCAGGGCAGGCAAGGTGGAGGAGTTGCACTGTATGCAAGGGAGAGGTTTGCCTGTACAGCCCTTAGTTAGGGATGATGTGGCTGAGAGAGTCTGGGTGAGGATTAGGGGGATGAAAGACAAAGCAGATACCGTTGTGGGTGCCTACTATTGATTGCCCAGCCAAGATGATTGCATTGATGAGTTATTTTATAGGCAATTAGAAGAAATTAGGAGAAATCTTTGGATCGGTAGCCCTTGTCCTTATGGGGGATTTCAACTTCCCAGACATCAACTGGGAATACCATACTGCTGTGACAAGCAAGTGTGGGAAATTCCTGAAGTTTGTTGAAGACAATTTCTTGTCCCAAGTACTCAGTGAGCCAACTAGGAAAGATGCCCTCCTAGTTATTTGTGAATAGAGGAAGGACTTGTGGGGGATGTGATAGGAGATTGCTGTCTTGCCTGCAGTGATCATGAAATGGTTGAGTTTAAAATTTTCAGTGTAATGAGAAAAAAGGTCAGCAGAGTTGCTACGCTAGATTTCAACACAGCAAACTTTAGGCTACGCAGGGAGCTACTTAGCAGTACCCCCTGGGAATCTGTTTTTGAGGGCTTAGGAGTATATGAGTGCTGGTCAGTTTTTAAGAACCACCTTTTAAAAACACAGTAGTAGGCAACCCTATTGCACCCTAAATCAAGCAAGCAGGGCAGAAGAACAGCTTAATCAAACAAGAAACTCCACTTAGAATTCAGGAAGAAATTGTATGATCTCTGGAACAGATGTCAGGCTTTGCAGGAAGATTACAGGTGGTCAGTGCTCCATGCCTGTCAGTGTTTAGGAGGCATTTGGACAATGACCTTAATACCATGCTTTAACTTTTGGTCAGCCCTGAATTGGACTTAATGATCATTGTAGGCCCCTTCCAACTAAACTACTCCTCCCCTCCCCACGCAGCAGCTGTGCCCAGTGCATGGCCACCAAAGGCAGGGCAGACCCCTGGGCCTCCTGGGCACAGGGAATGCCTCAAGGCCAGCACCCCAAAGGCCTTCCTCTGAAGGGCGCTGGGCGGAGGAGTGGTGGGTGGTGTTGTGGTGGGTGGGGTTGTGGCGGGTGGGGCTGAGAAGGACCCCATCACCCCCGTGTCACAGTGCCACCACTCAGCAATGCAGCAGTCACAACACTCCGGGGCAGGATAAAGCGAGCATCCTCCCATGTCCCAGAGTCACCCTGTCTGGCTTTGCTGTCAGGATAGAGCTGGCCCAGGGGCAGTCTGAAAACATCCAAGAGGAACTCCTGGAGGAGCCAGTGGAATTACTTGGAGGTGGGCTTAGGGAGAAAGACTGGAGGCAGGATGAGGCTGCTGGAGGTTCTCCACTCCAAGGCCAGCTCCTGGAGGGGCCATGTTCAAAGCTCATCTGATGGACTGAAATCCTGCTTCAGCCTTTGGGAAACAGATGCCAGCTCCTCAGGAGGTGAGAACCACCAACATGTGGAGGTGCCTGAGGCTATCAGGCCTTTTCAGCTCAATAGCAGTGGCAAGACCAAGGGAATGACTTCCTGAGGAGCATTTGAGGAGCACTGCAGAGCTCACCATCATCTGCTGCAGAGCTAGGGGCAGCAGCCATAAGAAATGGGATACAGAGATGTTGCTAGGGGTCCCAAGTGCTTTGGAGCATCCACTTGTGTCCTGCCAGGTGCAGGAAGGATTCTTGCTCCCCAGGTCAATCAGGCTTGGGGCATTTTGTCACTCTCAGAAGTTCCTCAGATGGCTCCAGGTTGAGGGACCACAGGGGTTGGACATCCTCTGGAAGGTGTGACCAGCCTGTGGGATGAGGAGGCAGGTCTTACTCATATGCTCAGGGAATAGCCGATCACCAGCTCTGGGGTCAGGAAGGAATTTTCCTCTAGGTCAGATTGGCACTGGTCAATGGGGACTTTTTGTCTTCCTCTGCAGCACTAAGCATGGCCACTTGTCCAGCCTCCTCTGGTCCATTTTGGCTAGGTTTACTGCCTGCTGCTCATGCACTATGGAGTGGCCTCTCATGCCCTGTAGAAAGGGCAAGGAAGGCCTTTTTTCCCCCAGGGTGGGCCAGCACCAGGCCCCAGGGTTTTTTTTGCCTTCTCCTACCTCATTAAGCACAGCCCTTTGCCAGGACTTCTCTGGGCCATTTTGGCTAGGTGTCGGCTGCTCATGCTCACCAAAGGTGGCCCTTGTGCCCTGCACCCACATCTTGGGGGAGGAAATGTTCTTTGCCCTCAGGGTAGCCTGGCAATGGTCCACTGGGTTGTTTTTTTGTCTTCCTCTGTAGCACTGAGCAGAGTTAGGGCTCCTCTGGTCCATTTTGGCTAGGTCCTTGACTGCTGTTCTTGCACCACCAAGGCACCACTCATGCCCTGGCACACTCTGGCTCTTTCCCATCACAAGTTTGTAGCATGAGCGAGCCCTGATTTTCCCTTGGCTCCCTTTGCCCAGGTGGTGTTGTTTGTGCAAAACAGTCTGTGCTTGGACAGGCTCCAGACTTGCTGCACCATGAGGATCTGCCACTTTTCAGCTCCCTCTGCATGCAAAACAAGTGCAAGGCAGGTACAAGAGTGCTTCTTGTGCATCACTGGCCAAGAAGCACAGTGGAGAAAGTTTCTGAAGGCAAAAAGTATGCTTGTCATTGATATGTGTCATACATTCCAAAATATCCCACAGTACCACACACCTTTTCTTTTCTGTGTGGTTAGTCCTGATCCTCATTCTTCAAGTTATCACTCTTCAAGAAACAGGACTGCTCAGCCTGTATTGATGCTGTTGCTTTCTGTAGCTCTGTGACTTGCCTTTGCCAGACTGAGGGATAATTTTTCAAGCTAAACTGAAGAATGCATCAGCCTGCTCCTGGCTACACATGTGCATTGTGTTAATGCCTGTGAGCACCATCTCTGAAACAGATTCAGAAAAATAAAAATAAATAAATAAATAAATAAAAGTTTCCACTTGTAACCTTTGTGATATATGCCCTTGAAAGTGTTTTTGGAGCTGGAAATCCTCTGGCATTTCAGGCAAATAATAGTCTCGTTACTGAACTCATGGTGAGCACAGGAAATTAGAACAGAATAGAACAGAACAGAATAGAATAGAATAGAATAGAATAGAATAGAATAGAATAGAATAGAATAGAATAGAATAGAATAGAATAGAATAGATTGGACAGGACAGTTATGCATAACAAGCTATTTCTTAGGTCTGAGGGGCTGTCATGGTTTAAGCCCAGCCAGCAACTAAGCACCTTGCAGCCACTCACTCACTTCCCCCTCGACCCAGTGGGATAGGGGAGGGAATAAAAAAAAAAAAAAAAAAAGTAAAAT
>JANZLQ010000029.1:36463054-36480439 GCA_026212715.1 Elanus axillaris | reverse complement strand
CACCAGTGTGTTATCAACATTCTTCTCATACTGAACTCAAAACACAGCACTGTACCAGCTACTAGGAAGACAATTAATTCCATCCCAGCTGAAACCAGGACATGGGTCCATCCAGGAGAGCAGCTACCTGCAGTGCAGGTCCCTGGCCCATCCAGGAGACAGGGTCAGAGACAGGTGAACCTACAACATAGCTGAGGCAGGGACTGAAACATCCCTGTATTATCAACACTGTTTTCAGCACAAATCAAAAACATAGCCCCATACAAGCTACTATGAAGAAAATTAACTCTATCGCAGCTAAAACCAGCACAATGGGGAATGAAATGTCTGCTTGTTAATAACATCCCCTTGAAAATATAACTTTTAAATATTACTTTCATGTTGTACTGAAAGTATTCAGAATATTTTCTTTAATGAATTTCATTTCTAGTAGTATTAACAGTATTTATAGTTAGAACTTTATTTGAGAGACAAATTGCATTTGTACTTGTGACTTCCTTCATCAATTTTTCAGTGTTTTGTCAAGCCATTATAAATCATGCTGAAATTCTGTTGTCTGTGGCAGTCTCTGAGGACAAAACTAGTGAGAAACAGACCTATCATCAAGTCAGAGAAGCAGCAGGTGAAAACGCACTTTTGACCATTTTATTTCAGTTCTAGTTCTGTCTTTCTGTTGTGGAAGGAAAAATGCACATTCATTGTCCCCTCTGGAGCTCAATATATAGAAAACTTAATGATTCAGCAACCGTTGCTCTTTTTTGGCACATGCTGTCTTTGTACTGAATAGAGGTGTTAGACAGGAGATTTTTTTAAAATTCACACTCCACAGTGAAACAAAACTCTCATCGTTCAAAAATGTCCATGGCAATGAGAAACTGCAGTATAAAATGAACTCTGTGGCATCCAGTAGTTCACAGATTAACAAGTTGGTGGGATACAAGCAGGTTCAAAGGCCAGCCCAGCATGAAAGACAGCAAAGACCCAAACCTCACATCTTCTCTGAGAAAGTTAACAAAACATAATTATCCACCATTGAATTTTTTTTATCCCATGTTCGTTAGAACCTCCTATGAATTCTTTCCCAAATAAATTTTTGTTGAAAGCTGAACATTATACATACAACTTTAGTTAGTTTACCATCACCTTCTGTTGAAAATCTCTCATCCATTCTTCTTCAATTTAAAATGAGAAATGAATGACCTTTCATTACAGATAAGTAAGTCTGTTATCTAATATGGGTGTACAACTGTTTCTTCAGTATATATGTCTACAAAATTGTTGCAGAAAGCAGTTAAGAAAATGGATTGTCATGACCAAGTTGCATCGGTGTAACATGACAGACAGAAGAGTTTCAGTGAAGTGTTCATCTTTCTGATGTGTTAGATATGACATCTTCGAGAACTTAAAATCATTGTACCCTCTCTGGCAAAATGAGTTTATGATTGATGTTTTCTTTGGTAAACAGAATAATGCATTGAAAAGTTCAATGAGTTTATAAACACTGTTCAGGCTGAGATCATATAAGTAAGGTTGGCAGAGTCCTTCTACATTTTTCATTAGATGTGTATTTAGCCCTAACAATATACATTCCACTCAAGTGCAGTAGTTAGGCCTCTTAACTAGTGTTTATATATGTTTTAGAACACAGTAGCACATGCTTGACTGTTGCTTTATGCAAGAATGTGTATGTGTATAATGGGAAATTAATTTTGGGCTTTTACTTCAAGATTAATTCATTCAGCACATACTATCTATTTTCAATTTATTAATTTATACTTTATTTTTTACATTAATACTATCAACACTCAGAATGACACAGTATGAATTATTTTGACAGTCCTTTAAAATACTTACTAGAGAAAATACTTTTTCAAGTTTTTTTTTAAAAAACATGATTATACATAATATGGAAGAGACCAGCTAGTTAGGGTCTAGCTTTTTTTGACTCTGCTGGGCACATATTGATTTACAATAGTTATCTAGTAAAGTTAAGTATCTTAACTAGATTAGTATGATACCATCTTAATTTAAGGATACATATTTCTTTGTATGTTTTGAAACCTTGCAGTAAGTAGTAAATAACAGTTGACTACTGAGAATCTAGATTTTTATGTACTCAAATACGAGGATGCTACAGGACAAACTTATGTATCTATGGTAAAAGAAATTTTATAAGCATCATCTCAGATTGCAAAGTCTATCAATTACAAAAGAGACTAAAAAAACACAGGGTACTAGCACTTTCTACTAGTGACTGAAGAATAACTTTGTACTGAACAACTGAAAAGTGAAATCACACATATAGTAAGTGAATCCTTTATATAAAAAATACTTATCTATGCAACGCATATCATAGAAATTCTATGATATCAAAGAAGTTTTGAGCATAACTTACTAGTCCTTAGGAAGCATTCTTAACTTTCGGTACTTATTTTATCTTGTTGAATTTTTTTCTGATGTGTAATACATTTTCATTCTGACAATTTTTCACAAAACGTCATTTTCCTTTCCTTTTTAGCCATAACTGAGTTACAGTACACAAAAAAGTATGACATTTTCACCTGTGTTTTAAGACCCTTGAACATTATAACTTGCTCCAGAAATGCTAGCTGAATTCTGAGTCTGTGTCTATGACATATTTGAGTGAACACTACTGTCATGGAAATAATTGTTTCTGTGGCTTTTATTTCTTACGCATATGTTCTGGTAAATTATTCAGTAATAGCCATCTCTTATTAAAATCTACACTTAGGAACTGCAAGTACTAGATAATTTGATTTTTTTATTACATGTAAATGCTTTTAGTATTTTGCTATTTTAGAAAGCTCTCCCTAATGAGCATCAATCTCACACTCAGGGGAAAAAAGACGCATAACTCTAAGCTTTACAATGTAGGCTTCAGGCATTTAAAGCAGGAGACTTCCTTACGTCCCTTGTGGAAGCACTTTTCCTCACTTTTCCCTCTTTTCCTTTAAAACATTTGAAGAGAATTTAGCACTGATGAAAAGATGCATTGTGATAGTAATGGAAAGTGAGTTTCTTCTATGCTTAGAGCAAGTATACAAAGACACTAAAAATAATGTAAATTTTAAACCAATTAATTTACCCAATGAACTAATTTCATATGTCAGTGTTTAATCACTTAAAATTATGCTCATTTAAAGTTTCTCCTTTCTTCTTGTTTTTTTCCCAAGTATGGAAGTAAAAGATCCCTCGTTAATTAGACTCCACAGGTTCTACTATTTATGGATCTAACGACATCTACTTCAAATTCACCGAGGAGTTTGTATCCCTTTGAATTTGACATTTCCTTTCAATTTTCTGCTAAACCAACCACCTTACTTGCTAGATTCACACTAGTAGAACCTTCAGAAATACTGATAATATTTGCAACCAATCCAAAACTTTATTAAAATATATGTCTTTGGTTCTTCTTTCCCATCCTAACCCAGAAGAGCAAATTCTGCATTTTTCTTGCTATGGTCTTTCTACTTTTCACTGAGCATCACAATCAGACACAAAAGGCTTTGAATGGATTCATTAAGGGGCAAAACATGTTCCAGTTCCAAATTGGAGGGCAAGAAATCATTGCAGAAAGATACAACAGAGGAGTGAAGTAATCATTCCTCATTCTACAAAGTGATACAGAGCCAGTCCATGATTACTATCTGTTGCCCTAAAGTTGAAACAGAGGATAGACATACCCTAAACTGCATCCCTAACATAACCTCTTCAATGTTGTCCCCATAACCATGGGAAAAGTTATTAATTCTTTGCTTAAAGGCAAACAAGGATCAAATCAAATTAAGAAATCATTAACAAACTAAACCCCTCTTCTGGAATTAAATCTCACCTTCAGCCTCTTCTGGAAAACAGTACAGGTAGCCAGAAGGATATGTACACTTCACTAAGGATTGCAACAAGTTATTTTAATTTTTCTGTAATTCAGATCTCTTTTCATCACATGAATTTATTTAATCCTTACCTATTGTGTCTGTGTTGTCTCATTCTCTATCCTATGTGTGAGTGCTGCACAGCACGTGAGTTGCAGCAACTGGAGTAGAGGCTGTGGGTCACAATGCCCATGGGCATGTGCCCCAGCAACAGGAGAGACCTGGCTTTGTTTATCTTTCCCCAGTGAATTTAATCCTGAATGTGTGTGTGCATGTGTCATTTGTTAGCAAACTTCAAACTGGGCTAGCCAACAAGCAGATCTGGATGGAAAGGCACAAGGTCTGAGCCAGGAGGTGGGTGAAGGCCCCACTGTCCAGGAACTTAGGTAGACTTAGGGCTTGTGCTAATATATGAGGGATATGTGACTCTGCGGGTGCAAGACTAGTGTGAGATGAGTGTGCAAGTGCATGCATCGGCTTGCTAGTGAACATCAAGCTGCACTAAGTGGCGAGTAGGAGACTTGCATGATGGGTAAGGGGCCCCAGGTCCAGCCATAGGTGTTAGATGGACTGAGAGGCCACATTGATATTAAACGGATCTGTGATTGTGTGCTTGCTTGTGAATCTACAGAGTCAGGGTATGTGTGTTTTCACTTCAGTCCTGACCAGCCAGAGAAAAGGAGCAGGACTGGGCTGCTTTATGTGAGCGCTGTTGGTGTTCATGGGGCTGCTGCTAAAGACAGTGCCCTATCTATGGTAGTCCATCTTGCCAGCCATGTTACAGTCATGTGTGTGCTTGTGTGTGTGTGCATGTGCCCCAGGCTCATCCTCACTACCTGCCAAACCTGCAAGCAGGAACAGCAACAGCAGCATCCATGGGAGTGGGATGGAGACTGCCCTGGGTTCCCAGGCGGCACCTGGCTGGGCTTCAGCAACTGCAGAGAAGAAACCCTGGTCCTGGAATTCTCAGGCTTCAGCGACTCATAACTTCCTCAACATTTTCACTTTTACTACCTCTGAATTAGATATATTAGTTTTGATTTGATTTGCTTTGAACAGCTTTTACACATATCCATTAAAAATACAAAACAACATTATTTTCAGCTGTTTGACTTCTATCTTTTTCACAGGAACACAGCATCTGATGTACAAGATCAGAGATCCATTTAATCTAATTTTCAAACACTGTGCAATGCTAGGTGTTTCAGTGAGATGCTATGAAAGCCATCATGTTGAATGGTTCTGTTACAAAATCCTCATTTTAGAAATTATTAAATTATGGATCTAGGATTCTCTGAGGACTGGTGAGAACAAAGAACTCAGCATTAAGCATAGGACAAGAAGAGTGTCCTTCTGAGTAAGCAAGTATCCACAAGTTGAACAGCTGCTCCTTCAATGAATGTTGCCAGCAAAAAAAGAGAGTTTCCAGGTACTTGCTGACAGTATGGGGGAAAGAAGATAGCAGCAGTGAGGAGTTCACTAGTCTGGATGAGAAAGCAGGAGAAGGGGACACCCTCAGACCTGAAAGGGTCCCGAGATGGAAGCAGTATCTGCAGAAGATGAGGTAGCTGAAGAGACAAAACATAGTGCTCCTTCTCCAATGGTCAGTGCTTTAACATTCAACTTTTAGGCTATTGCAACTGAACATGTATGTGTCTATACATATATATATATGCACCTATATTATAGATATATATGTATGTATCAATTAAGAGATTGCTGTGAAAAAGTGTTTAGAAGACTGACAAATCAGGCCAGTTTTAAGCTTTAAAACCAAACTCTGCTAAATTTATTCATTAACACATTTTGTGCTAATAATTAGTTCTTGAATGTTACTGATCATCATCACTACATATACAGAACTGTCAGTGACACTAATATGCTACATTAGTTATGAGCAGTGTAACTCATAACTCCACCCTGGAGCTCATGATGACACCGTTGGCTATAGTCCTTGGTGGTTCTCAGTTGCTGAGGTTAAGGTGATGAAACGCAAGAGATTTTGATGAGAGAATTTAGAACTGAAGGGAGTTTGTTTTCTTCCTTCTCCGTATTTCTACCATATTTGATGTTTTTATGCTATTTGGTCCTCCCAAGGGGAAACAGGGGTCTTATTGCTCCCAATACTGCTTATATTGCTTTTTTTTTCTTGTCTTGCAAGTCAAGCTTCTTGTGTATTCCCCAAATTGCCCTGCATGCAACTACACACATCTTTACCCTTTGATGATCACATTCGTCACATACTTTGTGAAGTGCTTATGTATTGTGTCTAGTTCTGCTATCACAGCATTACAAAATATGTAAGTATTGATGGTGGGTACCTTATTTTAGTACCCTTATATTTGGGTTCAAAGCAAGTTAATACTGATCAGGGCACTTCTGGTTTCTAGCTGGCATAGGCCTCTGCTTTGGCTACAAGGTATATGGTACCAAGGGAAGTTATTTAAGCCCTAAATTCAACATCTTAGCTCCAGGCAAAATGCACAAAGAGATTTGGGCATTCAGTAATCAGATGAACAACAGCCAGCCCTCCAGTACAAGGTTTCCTGAATTAGCAAATAAAGAATGACGAAGAAATGTGTCAGGAGTTTACACACCTGATTCTCAGCTAAAGAGAAGTTATTTTATTATATGAAGATTATCAGCCTAGAATTCTCTCCTGGACCTTGGTTCTTAAGTAGTCTCTTTAAGAAACACAGCCGAGTCATTTATTCCAAAGGATGCCTGGAAGGAACTGTGCTTAATAAAAATCTCAGGAGCAGACAGATTGCCAGGATTTGAGAGTCAGACTGGATGCTCAGTATAGGAGACATACTACCTGGAAAGTATGGACACTGATCAAAGCAGAAAAACATGCTTCAACCTCCTGAGAAAAGCTCATGAATAAGCATTCAAAGATTAATACATTCTCTTAGGAGAACAGAAACATGTGTCTAGTCCTAGTAAGTACCACACAAAAACCTTACTAAACAGCCATTACAGAAAGTAAGATTCAGCAAGTTCCAACTTCTTTGTTGTATTCAGAAATATTCCTTATCTTTAATATTTTTTCCACTCTGTATTCACCCTGTTTCCCCTAAAATCTATATGTAATGATGTGAGAAGAGATGGACGTAAGGGCCATTATAAGCTGTTGATGTGAAATGGCATCATTTTACTTATGTCAGTTAAATAGTATCTACATACAGCAGCTGAGGAAAATTTTTTAAAGGTGTATTTTCCTCTACATGTAATAAATTTTGATAATATTTAATGTAAAACAAATATTTAGAATAGAATAGAATAGTATTGAACGGAACAGACCAGTTCAGCTGGAAGGGACCTACAACAATCAGCTAGTCCAACTACCTGACCAATTCAAGGCTAACCAAAAGTTAAAGCATATCGTTAACTGTATCATCCAAATGCTTCTTAAACGCCGACAAGCTTGGGACATCAACCACCTCTCTAGGAAGCCTGCTCTAGTATTTGACCACCATCTTGGTAATGAAATGTTTCCTGACATCAAGACTGAACCTCCCCTGATGCAGCTTTGAACCATTCCCATGTGTCCTGTCACTGGATACCAGGGAGATCAGCACCTCCCTCTCCACTAATCCTCCTCAGGAAACCGTAGAGAGCAATGAGGTTGTGCCTCAGCCTCCTCTTCTCCAAACTAGACCAACCCAAAGTCCTCAGCCACTCCTCACAGGACATTCCTTCCAGCCCTGTCACCAGCTGTGTTGTCCTCTGGGCACATTCAAGGACCTTCACATCCTTCTTAAATTGTGGGGCCCAGAACTGCACACAGTACTCAAGATGAGGCCACAGCAACACTGTGTACAGCGGGATAACCCCCTCTTTTGACGGGCTGGTTATGCTGTGTTTGATGCACCCCAGGATGCATTTTTCCCTCTTGGCTACCAGGACACACTGCTGACTCATAGTGAGCCTGCTGCTGACCAGCACCCCCAGATGCCTTTCTGCATGGCTGCTCTCCAGCCACTCCACTCCCAGTTTATACTTGTGCCTGGAGTTACTCTGTCCCAGGTGCAGAATTTCAACTTGTTAAATTTCATCCCATTAATCATAGCTCAATGCTCTAATCTGTCTAGATCCCTACACAAGGCCTCTTGTCCCTTGAGTGAGTCACTGGCACCTTCCAGTTTAGTATCATCAGCAAACTTCCTAAGGGTGTATTCAACTTCTGCATCCAGATCACTGATAAAAATATTGAACAGAACTGGCTCTAGAATTGAACCCTAAAGAACGCTGCCAGTGACTGGTCACCAGCCAGGCGTAACTCCATTCACTACAACACTTTGAGCCCTGCCATTCAGCCAGTTCTTCACATAGTGCACCATGAACCCGCTCATCCTGCAGTTAGACAACTTGTCCAGAAGGATGCTGTGAAGGACAGTATCAAAAGCCTTACTAAAATCCAGAAAAACTGCATCCACTGCCTTCCCTTCATCCACTAGGTGGGTGACCTTATCATAGAAAGATATTAAATTAGTTAGACAGGAGTTTCCCTTCATGAACCCAAGTTGACTCTGCCTGATGATTGCATTGTTCTTTAAATGCCTTTCAATAGCACCCAGTATAATCTTCTCCATAATTTTTCCAGGAGCTGAGGTTAGGCTAACAGGTCTGTAGTTCCCTGGGTCTTCCCTCACATCCATTTTGTAGACTGGAATAATGCTGACTGGCTTCCAGTCAGCAGGGACCTCCACAGACTCCCAAGACCTTTGGTAGGTAATTGAGAGGGGTCCTGCTATGTATCTACTAGCACCTTCAGTACTCTGGGATAAATCACAACAGGCCCAATGGACTTACAGACAGACATTCAACTAATACAACTAGTCCCTTACAATTTCAGTGTCCACCAATGGAAAGTCACTGTACCTGCAGTCCTGGTCTTTCATCTCAGAGAACTGGGCAGCCCAAGGTCTACCAGTATTATTAAAGACTGAAGAAAAAAAAAACAAACCATTGAATGCCTCTGCCTTTTCTTCATCCCTATTTGTCAGGTAACCATCAAGTATTGATCCAACATTCTCTTTACACCTCATATTCCTATTAGCATACTTTAAAAAGCCTTTCCTGTTGTCTGACACAATACTGGCCAGTTTCAACTCTAACTGAGCTTTCATGTTTTCTCCCTGCATATGTGAACAACAGCTCTGTAATCTTCCTGCGAAGCCTGACCTTGCTTCCAGAGATCATACAATTTCTTTTTCCTCTTGAGCTCCAAGAGGAGTTCCCTGTTCAGCCAAGCTGGTCTTCTACCCCACCTGCTTGATTATACTACGCATTAATTATGCTGAAAAATTATATAGTGTTCATATAGTATATATGGTATTTTCCTATTTACTTTCCATCTTATTCTAGACATATTCCAACACTTTACTGTGATGAAATCAAATTATTTTGAGTAGCCTTTCAAATATTTGACATTATTTCCAACATATTTTCTTGAAATAACTCTGAAATATCTACAATTGCATTGAACTTCCTCCATTTAATGATTGTAGAGCTACTAAAGACTCTTTTACACTCACCCGCGTTCACTGTCAATTTTTAACATATTCAGTATTCAAGGATCTCATTATTTTCTTTACTTGTAGCCCTTTAATGTTTCTAGTGCAAATCTTATTTCTCATTTAGTATAAAATATTTTGATGCCACTTATTGTATCTCTAAAATACTTTTGCCAGAGCCTATTAGGATTTTAAACCAGAAACTGCTTGCTTATAAATGAAAAAAAATTCTTAAAAAGATAAATAGACTAAGATGCATACAGTCATACATTCAGTAAGACAATACACTACAGTCCATTTTTCTTTGTTTCCATAATAATGACAAACACATATATGGATAGACACTATGTCTGAAATAAAAAATGCAACTGATTACTGTTTCAGAAAGGTAGCTAACACCTTCAAAGGAAACTGGAATTCCTAAGGCAATAAAAATACATCATAAGAAAAAAAATCATAGGAACTTGATGCTAGAAATTGTTTATATGTGATAAATTGGCACAGTATGCAAAATAAAAATTAGCGCCTCTGGATAGTAATACTATAAGTTCTATTTATTGAAGTACTTCACTCTTAATAACTGAAATTGCAGGACTTAAAACAATAGTTCACTTAGTCCATTCATGCCAATGGGTAATGTTATACATTCTATATTTTCATGTAAAAAACAATAATCACAGAACACTTCTAGAGTCAGAAGTAGTGTACATACTGCGCCGACAAATTTTGCTACCCATCAAAACAATAGGTAAGAAGCAGAACTTTCAAGAGCATCAAACTGAGTAAACTATAGATGCATAGTGCTGAAAAATGTAGCCCACCATCTGAAATGCAGACAAGGTACCGACCAGCAAACTGTCAACAGGTGATTGGTCCCCTTATCTTCTTATTTCTCCATTTTTTGCACATTTGCTCCTCCCAAAACCACCATGATCCCTTCATTTCCCCACCTTTGATTCCTCCCCTAAACATCCCATAATGTCTCACACAATCCCAGCATGCTCTTTCCCTGCATCCCATAATGAGCCCTGTCCCCCAGGGCAGGGACCCCCCGGTATGTGTGCTGCCCCAGAGAACCCCCCCCAAAGGGACTCACGGTGCTGGGTCTCACCTGGCTTCTGGGGCTGATGCTCTCTGGGACAGCCCTGGGGAGGTCAGGGCAGGGGCTGGTGTCTCTGTGCTCCTCTGTGTGCAGGGGAGAGGGTGAGCTTTTTATCACATACCCTAACCCAGGTCAGCCCAGATCTGCACTTCAAGCTGCACAAAAAATTACAGCATCACCACATCACCACTCATTACTTTTAGCTCATCATTGTCCAAGTGATATGCAGTGCCCATACAGAAAAAGAAGCAAGCGACAGAGCTGGTTGTGAAATGCTATTCAAAATCAGCACCGATGTATTCTTTGCTGTAATACTGCACTCGGCTAAACAGGGGAAGGGATTCAAACATTATAAATCATTTGAGAGTGGAGAACAGAGTGAAATAGATAGCAAAAGGGTCTAGCCATGTTCATGCATACCAATTATCTAGCTGAAACAAAACAGCCCGAAACTAGTCCAATAATCTCTTCCACTCACTTTCTTTAACCACCCCCAGCTTCTGATCAATGTCTAACATTAAATAATACAAACAAAAGTCTGAAATATTTTACTAGGCTACCTTGAATACTCTGAGACAAATTAATAATGCAGTCATGAATCAAAATTAAAAGTCTCAGCTGTGATATTTGTGTTCATCAGATACATTTAAGTTCCATTTTTGCCTGTCTCTTCTTCAAGATTAAACACTCGCCACCAAAATTTCCTAACCTATCTGTGCCTTTATAACCTCAGCATAGGGCATCTAAAAGCCATCAGCATACTTTCGTTGCATATCCAGAAATATGTCTCTAAAACAGGTTATCAACTCTGTAATGTCAACAGTCTCCAAACTCTTAAGTGTTTATTAAAGAATATATGGCAGACAGATAGAGTGCCAGTCTTCTTTCTAGGTATAAACTACTTATAAATGTTCATTATATAATTTTCAATCTGAAATTAGAGTCAAGGTTACGAATATTTTACAGGCTTAGTTTTTCCACAGCTCCATGCACAGAATTCCTGTTCAAGCCAAGGAGAATCCTTCATGCAGAATAACAGCAAAACAGAGGCCTTCTAGATTTGTTCTCCTGCAGACACCAGAGGATTTATATATGCAACTTCTGTAAGTATCATCAAGAATAATTAATTATTAATTTTATATCTACAGTGTTTACCTTCCCTAACATTTCAAGAACCACACAAAGACATTAAAAACATTAAACATTAAACAATGCAGCAGATAATACAGATAAAAAACAGTCACATAAATAATTAAAACAGAATCTGAGATGCAGTAGAAGCCTTTTTTCTATGAAGTATTCTTTTCACCTCCTGGCTAACAAACAGAAGTTTATTGAGAAAATCTACACTCACCAGTAAGAATGCATTTCAGATTTGCTCAATGAAGAATGATCTAGTACATACATTGCATCTGATTACCACTGAATGACAGTTAAATAACTGACATGTTTAATATACCATTACTATGTCTCAATCTAATTCAAACAGGAAAGGGGAATTTGGAAGGATGTCTTAATCTCCCCCCACCAGCTCACACATGTTCCTACCTACAAAATCCACTAAAAAAACCAAAATCTTTTTTCTTCCTATTTCGGCACCTCACCACCCTTTCCTGATTTCTTTTCCTTTACGTATAGCAGTAGCACTATTATGACAGAAGGGTAATATTCGATGCAATTCTGGACAATTCTCTTTTGGTTTTCACTTCAGTGATAAAGCATGGTGATTTCCTACCATGCTTTTTTCGCCCCAGTACTTACCTCTTCCTTTGTTCTACTGACACTACATGCAGCCGTTCCCTGTTATGTAATTTCCCTTTTTTATGTCCATGGTATCTAGAACTCCAGGAGATAATCTGTCTTTAAGTATATAGTAAATAATTGTATTTGGTGCAAGGATCACATTAAATATCTTTTCTAAACTTCTGCTATTCAAGCATCCCGTTGGCAAGCTTTCACTGCACAATGTTGTACCATATCACACTCATGAGCTTATTGGGAGCTACTTACATATCTCAACAAAGCAGTGCATTGAGCAGAATAAACAATGACACCTTTGGTCATGGATCAAAGGTCCTAAACTGCCAGATCTAAGGGGTAATAGATAGCTAGTGTTCAAACAGCTATTTGAACATAATGCCACTCAATTACTAAGGACAGGGAAATCAAGATATAAATTCTGCCCAAGCTGACTGCGTAAAACATCTTAGTGAGCCTGGCCTCACTGCACATACCATGTAAAAAGTCATTCTGTCTGTGTAAAGATGTCAGACACTTTTGATTTTCACACACCCTACAGGATTTCTAAATTATCAAACTCAAACTCTGTTGACCAGAGATGAGAGAACATTACAGCTGGGATGGCTTTTGCTGAGAATGTCAGTTGGCTAAATCCCAGACAAACACAACTACACACCAAGATCATCTTGACTGATCATGACTGATACAGTAACAATAAATTTAGTCACTAAGATATGCAAAATCTGGTAGCAGTAGACCAAAACTAATTCCTTGAATTCCACTTGAAAACTAAGTGTTCTATAGTACAGTATCTAAATCAGGAAATGGTGCATAAAATAGAATTGCATTCTCTTTTTTGTCTCCAAACAGATTTCAGATGTGGCCTCTAGCACATGCAAGGAACATTTAATAGGGAGATTAAAAATCACAACTAGTTGTGATTATGAAACATATGATCTCCCTGTGAACAGTGTATCTGAAATAAATATTCCTTTTTTCCTTTGTTCAGGAGTTTAAGTGGGTACTCTTGAACATTGCTGCTATCTGGTTATCTTGAACAGAGATATTTTGTGCTAGAGGCAGCCAAGAACCTTATTTATGAAAACCCATGTTAAAAAGTAGTCAAGAGGAGGTAGGTATTATGGTGCCTTTCCCCTCCAGCTATTTCCATCACTATATTTGCTTTACTGCATTTTTGTTTGGGTTTTATTATACTTGATCTTCATACTACAGCTGTATCCTGTACTGTGAATATGCAGCAGATAACATCAGCAGATGGTAGCACCCCAACATTTGTGGAATGATCCCTACCTCTCTGTTTCTCATCCAAACTTCGTTATTTGTTTCACACCAGTAAAACTGTTCTACTCTGAGTAAACAGAGGTAAGGAGTGAAGTGCCACCTGCCTGGGGATGGCACAATGCTGTCCTCCTCTTTGTGACCTCCCCTGAAGGATTCCAACACATGTTGAAAAGCATAAGTGAGAAAATGGAAGTTTGGGAGTATATTTGTAGCATTCTCCTACTGTTTTCAAGGTAAGAGAAGAATGTTAGGGTGCACCAATGGATGAGCAGACAGTTCAGGATCCTAGTTAGGTCTGACAATCAGATTTGGGTTTATAGCCAGATGGACTAAGTTACAGGAATTCAGCATTAGGTCAGGACGTTCAAAAGAATTACATGACATGAGTGAATGAGATTTGTATCCTAAGTCAAATACACACTTTTAAATATCACTGCCTGTATGCTTTACACATGCCTACATATGCTGTCTGTGCTTGCAAGCATCGTGTATCGTATAATTCACAGTGTTATTTGTCATGGAAGACCCCACTGCATTTTTTAAAGCAAAGCAATCAGTCTATCTACAATTAGAGTGAAGTTACCCGGGGGCGAAACGTAGGAGTTATTTAAATACAGCTACCTTACACAAAAAGTATATGACAGCGAATGAGGAATAACAAATGCAGTTGAAAATGTAGGAGGAATTTGTAATGTAATTATCAAAACTTAAATTTGATCTGCCTTGGCAAAGTGAACAGGGAACTGTGAAGGGGGAGAATGCGAATACCAATAGTAATACATTATTCCATAGAACTATTTTGGTGGATTTATTTCTTGGAGCTTCTAGGTAAGAATGCCTACTTACAGATACTGTAACTAAGGTATCACAGCGTAGTTTACCTTATGAAGCATCCAACAATAATAGAACAAAGGAGCACCATTGCTGCCAGGTCTCTGACACCGGTTTTCCACTAGCAATGCTGATACTCATGGGCCTGACAGGTCAGCATTTAAGTATCTGCCCATTTCTGATTTCAGCACATCTTAAAATTCTTGGGAGTATTTAATCATAGTGATTGACTTAACGGTCCTTGCCAAGTCACTTTCATCCTTGACTGGTACCCAAATGATCAATAAGCTTGACCATGCCAAAAGAGGAGAAAAAGAGAGAAAGAACAGAGAGGAGAAAGAAAAAAGGAGGGCAAAAGAAAGGATGAGAGAGAGAAAGGGAGAGAAAGAAAACACAGGTTGAGGAAGAAAAACAGGGTGAGAGAGCACAAGAAGGAAAGAGAAAGAAGGGAAGAGAAGGAGGAGAAGAGAGAAAGAAGGGAATGAGGGGACAAAGGGGAGAAGGAGTGGAGGGAGGAGAGGAGGGGAGGGAGGAAAAAAGGAGTGGAGGGAGGAGAGGAGGAGAGGGAGGGAAAAGTAAGAGAGAGGAGGACACTATATGAATATGAAACATACAGCATAATCTACAGCTTGAACGCAGAATCACTCAAAAGGTTATGGGATGCTAGTATTTAACAAGAAAATAACCACAATAAAAATGCAACATCACAATGTTTGAGGGTTGGGGTGGGGGGTGTTCTATAAAGAAATTAAAATCAATCCCTAGTTTTAATACTATCAAATGGGCTTAAAATTTGCCCTAGTAGCTGAAGTACTGTTTTTATAATGCATCTACATTACTTGGAAACCTAAGGGTCTTTGAAAATTAGTAGGAATTTGGCCACAAAGATTCCTTGGGCATCCCATTTTTGACTGTAAGCATGTATTTGTTCATATCGTTTAGCCGAAATTTCATTCTCAGAAGTAATACATGTAACTCACAGCGTAAATCTTACTGGATGTGAGACAGACATGACTTCTAACAGCACTAAAATAAACCTCCCACCTAAGTTAGGTATTGAAGTACTGAGCAATGCAATACATGAATTAGAAATAACAATAATGAAAAATCTAAGTCTTCAATATCTATTTCTTCTGCTCTATAACTGATAAAGTATTTACCCCAAGGAGATTTGAATTCCAGAGCTGGAAAGTATTCTTGGGGGAATAAGGGCAGAACTGTATTCCAAGTACATAAAAAAGCTGAATACTAGAAATGAGGCCAGTCGTGCTATTCTGAAAGTACAAGTCTCCCTTCAGTTTTGAATCGCTCTTGAAAAATGGATTCCTGTTACATGCATACATGGAAATACATATATACAGTAAAGAGAGATATACTGGAATTCTTTTAATGACTATGGTAGGCAGGTTCTGAACAGAGTGATTTTTCACCCATCCCACATTAACTAAAACAGGGACCACTGAATTTTGTCAGAAAGTTGATCCTAACGTGGCACTGCCCTTAACACCAGCACAGGGCTCGTGACACTTGTGAGATCACATTCCTGAGCCGCTTCAGAGGAAGCGAACAGACCCACCAAATTTCAATTACAACAGTCACACTCCAAGACTTATGTGTCTGCAAGAGAGGGCTGTAGACAGTACACGAGGCCATGAAATATATACCTTTGCTTCTCCCCAGTAAACAAACCTGTATGGATCCGATGGGGCCGGTTAGTGTCAGCACTTGCAGCTAAAGATATTCTTTCCTCACGCCAGCTACATGCAGTCTTACAGCTACAGAGATGAGTTCAGCCAGCCATATGCAGGGCCACGCTCTGCTAAATCCTGTTGGCTTCACTAAAACAGGGCACAGTTGTAAGTAAAGGTGGAAGGCAGGCACACGCTGCTCACCCCGACACCCGCATGGGAGCAGACTCACGGCCGTGCAAACTCCTCTTTTGCATTGTGCTTTGGGAGTAAAGGATGAATCGTTACCTCTCCAGATTCCTTCAGTGCTAGCTTCTGTGGTACTACCACATGTATATGTATAATTTATATATACGTATGTTCATACAAATTCATGTATGCACCTACACATACATAGAAAGCCTCACATCACATCCCTAGCCCTGCTGAAAGCAGTTCCTCACCAGTACGCACCTTTCCACAAATGCGCTCCAAGCATATACAAAAACCACACACACTGTTGAACACGGGGAAATGCAAACCCCCGTGCAGACACACATGCAAAGATCCACGCTTTGTGACTGCTTGCCAAAATTTGCCAGCTCACACACTCGGGTCCATCAGTGCTTCACTTCAGATTACACCCATGCGCTCTCACACATGCAGATGCACGCATACGCACCATATGCACAGCCACGTAAAAACAAACACGTGCAAACCTGTATGAATGAACACATACCCACACAGGTGCAAGACCAAAGCATGGGTAAACACAGAGGCACACACGCTGATGTGTCAGAACACGTGCACACGCACTCGTATGCTCGCATACAGAAAATACACGTACACACGGACTCACAGGTACGGAGCCATGCACGCTTGCTCTCTCTCTCCCTCTCACACACACACACACAGGCTCGCACGCTGACGATCACACAGACACACAGACTCACACACGCGCGCACACGCCGGTGCATACACAGAAACCCACGTGCACACACACTTCCGCAGACACGCACGCGCGCGCAGGCGCTCCCAGGCGCCCCCACGCACCCAAACACGCGCCCACCCGCGCCGCAGACGCACGACGCACGCCCTGACACCAGCGGGCCCTCGCGGGCGCGCTCGCTCCGCAGGGGCGGTGGCCCCTGCGCACGCATTACCCCCCCCCCCTTGGGCACAGCAGCGCACCACCCCCGCAGACACCTGCAAGACGCCACCCCCCACGCACACCCCCGCGCCCACCCCCGCACCGCCCGCCCGCCCGCTTGCTCGCGTCTGCCCGGCAAACCCCGCGGTTTGCCGGGCGCCGGCGGGGCCGGGCCGGGGGG
>JANZLQ010000029.1:36444677-36456720 GCA_026212715.1 Elanus axillaris | reverse complement strand
GGTGGGTGGTTTGGGATTTTTTTTTTTAAGATACAGAACTAGCAGCCCCTCGCTCCCTGAGCGCAGAGTGAGCCCGTTCCTCGCGGGAGCCGGCTGGGGACTCCCGCCAGCCCCACGGGTTGAAGAGGGACAGGTTGTGTCTTCAAATCCTCTATCGACATCTCGACTTGTAAGAACCGGCCCACAAGACCTAAAGAATTCCGTGGCTGTGCTTTCAAATCCCTCCTTTTCCAAAACTCCTGTGCAATAAACATAGCAGAAACTTGTAGTCTACCTGTTTTTTTTCCATGGGTTTTTGGTTGGATTTTTTTGTTTGGTTTTGAGGAACGAATCAAGTAGGATCAATTGCCTATCTAGCTTAGTGCTCTTTATCTCCACCGGTGACTATTAGCAGCAGTCTAGGGAAAGAGGAGAAAGAGCAAGTACAGAGACACTAGCACATTATCATGGATTTCAGCAGCGAGTCGTTTTGGATCTCCCGTGCTAGAGGCTGCGTTTGGAACATCATGTTTTAAGACGCATGGACTGGCCCGTGCTCCACTCATTTGTCTATTCTTTCTCCTTCTGCTGCCCTTGCCTTGCCTTCCCTTCCCTTTACACCATTGCATTCATATACATCCTCCACCCTTCACACTCCGCACCTGGCTGGAAGCACTGAATTGTGTGAAAGCTTGTAAAAAAATTGACTTTAATTATACCCAGTGTTCGTGATGTGCTACATAGGTCAACCCCCAAAATTTGAGATTTGTAACCATTGAATGCACATGGATCTAGTAAAGAGAAAGCAAAGCAGAGATATTTCTTAAAGAAATTTTAAAAGATTTTTTAAATATCCTGTGGGGATCGTTCAATTTGCATGATTGTAGCACCTTCTCACAGAAAAGGTTATAAAGAATAATGTAGCCTTCTATCCCTCCTTTTTTAAAAAGAAGTGTCTTGGATACTATCTGATTTTCAGAGGTATTGAGCATTTCTGATTTCAGCTAGCTCCAGCAAGAGCCTGGGGAACACTCTCTAGTTAACACCTCTGAAGCAAGGCCAAGTGAGTCCATCATTATAATGCTGGGACAGAGAGGGACAGTAAAAGTCAAAGGAAAACATCTATAAAATAACTTACACTTATATGTAAAATGTTAATTCTACAGAATCTGATAAATTGGAACTGGTAGGAATAGGAAAGCCTTTATGATCTGCTGCAAAAATTGTTTTTCTCTTTCTCCACTAAGAGAAAACGTCAATCTAATTCAACTGGGTTGAGTATCATTCGGCTTGTACTTCTGGACATAAGGTTTAAGGTTTAAATGACAGAACAAAATCCTTGTGGGAAATTAGTTTACCAGTTACTCCAAAGCAATCTCCCAGGAAAGTACAGTCAGTGAACAGACAATTTGGTCTAAGTTGTTTTTTTCTTAGACCCCTATAATTTTAGGGAAGTTCTTACTATATGAGATATTTGAAGAAGCAATATTTAAGTAACAAATCAAAGAGGCGTATGATAAAAGTAGTTATTACAAGGCTATAAAACTTAACATTTTGATTAAAGAATTTTCATGCTAAAATTTATTGCAAAATTCCAGAACTCGTACGTGCTTTAAACATGTGCCTTTCAAACAACTTTGCAGAATGTTTCCTTCTCAATGAAACTGTACAATTTCTCTACCGAAAGAGAGAATCTTTATCAAAAATTCAAGGGACAACATTTGGCAATTATCTTGGACCTAAATAGACGGGTGAATGGTGTGTAATGTACAGGATGTCACCTGCCTGTTAAAAAAAAGCCTAGTAGTATTAGGAAACATTTAATATCTGCTTCCCAATGTCCAGCTTTTCTTCTGGGAAACTGAATGGACGAGGATATTGGACTATGAGGGAGCTTTTTTTAAAATAAACATGCACACAGACAGACATACCAGTTTTTTGTAGATGTTTACATTCATTTGTTTACTTTTCTTGGGCAGATTTGCATTCATGGTCTCACTGCCTTGTTCTTGCAGATCACGTAAGATTTACTATGGCTTCATAATTCCAGCGTTTTAAGTGCTGAACACTGTTGTAAATGTCAAAGAAGGAAATGGTGGAAATTCATTATCTCCTTCCCAGTGTCTGAAATGTTAGACGGATAAACTTGTGGATTTAGGAACAGTGTTACTCAGAGAGAGAGAGAGAGAGCTTCAACATCTTTGGGAACAGCATACAAGGGATTCCACCAGGACTGGTCCTCTCATAGGATTGTATTGTCAAAGAGCAAGATGGGATGCAACCAGCACAGATGTAGAGATGGACTGCCCATTTTCCCTTGGATTCTACAAAATGCATCATAGCATCATGTATCATTTTCATATTGTATCATAAAAATAATGTGAATAACAGTAACTAACTTAACCACCGAAGGATTCACAGGGTGATGAATTGTCACCTCCCGAGGCCTGTAAATAACACAGATTACCTTTGCAGTAGGACTAAAGGAATCTGGAGGCTTAAGGCAGAAATGACTGAGTAATTACTTGAATTATACAGATGATGAATCACTTACTTCTGACCTTGAATTCTATTTTGTCTATTTTCCATATTTACATTATCTTATTAGCTTTATATCTTTAAGCATTGTAACTTGCTTGGTTTCATTCTCATGGAATTGTGTATATGCATATATGTACACATACATATATAATATGCATATATAGATATTATGTTAATATATTTTGTTATATTACAAAGAAATTCAGCAGACAGCTTTGTTAGCTTACAAAGGCACACATAACAACTTGAAATGTATGTGCTTCCTAAGTATCCATTACCTCTTAATTTATTGTGTATTCCCAAACTCAGAAGAAAGTTCTACTATAATACATAACTGATTTCACTAACAAAACAAGAGTACAAGTAGTGACAGCTAGCAAATGTTAGGAGGAAATCTTGATGAAAAGAAAAAACTCACCAGTTACTAAAAAAACTAATAAAAACCGATCCTAGCACATTAAGAATTAACTGAAACAATTACTTATTCCCACTGATTTAGGGAATTTTTACTAAATATAGTTTCTACAAAACCATTTTATTAGAATGAAAACCTCTAGTCATCTTTCAAATACAAAAAAAAAGTATTTTTGTGCTATTTTCTGTTTTATTTTAATACTTGTATTATCATTTAAAGAGACTGACATATCACATCTCAGAGGTGGCTGTATTTCAGTGGCAGCTGAAATGATCCCTCTGCGATCATTATCTTCTTATAGAACTGGTTTCAGACCCAGAAAGTGGGTATCTGCAAGTGTAGTTTGGAGTCTTTAGCTAAAATAACCTACATAAAAGCATAGTACAGATATTATTCTCATTTCAACATAGCGCTGAGATGGAACTACCTGAATTACAAAACCTTTCCTCCACTATTTAATCTAACCCAGAAGGAAAACTTCACATTCTACTATAGTTAGCTTTCTTGATTGCTGTGCAATTTGCTTTGGGAATCGAAGCTTAGTCTAATTAAAACTAATCTTTTAAAAGTCTATACTAGAAGTTGTGGGTTTGCTTTTGTGGATCGGCTGTGATCCAAAGGTGAATGGAAGCTATAAAACAGGATATAAAATGCCTGTTGTTGAGCCCTTTGAAAACAACAAGAGAGTCCAGAATAGGACCTTTGAGAGTACATTAGCTTCTGCTTCTTTTCATACTGAGTTTTGAATTACAGTTTTCTGTACATACCTTTCATTTGTCTTGGAAATATAAGTTATAACAGAAGCATGCATTTTACAATTCACTAGAAATTTTCAATAGACATGCTCTTTGGAAAAATCACATTGCATTATAAACCTAAAGATTATGAAGTAAATTGTTTATGATTCTATTTAAGTAAAATAAATTATATATTTGGATACAGCCAGAAAATGCTCTGTCTTTCTACATTTTATTGATGATCATGTTAGCACTTCTGGGGATCAGTCCGCTAGATTCTATGTGAAGGTAGCATGGTAACACAATGTCGGCTGTAGTCCTTAAAACCACAGAGTACTCATGCTTTTTTTCAGGACATATGCTGAATCATAGCCAATTTACAACCAGGTTTCAACATTCCTTATTAAATTTTTGTTCTCCAGTAAAACATTTTAGAATTTGCGGAAGTCTGCTAATACCTGCAGAGGAACTGAGAAGAAACAAAAAAATAGATTTCAGTTTAGAGTGTTTTCAAAGATAATTATTAATGCAATTTGGTTTAACTTTTACTGGATTATCAAATATTGCAGATACATAGTAACATTTGAAAATGCTGAATTATCTAGCAAAACCAAAGCACAAAAATAAGGGAGTCTCCACATTAATTTTATTGTATTCATCTTCTGCTAGCACATTCTTTGTGTTTGCCACCATCTCAGAGTCTAAAAACATGTAATATCCTGAGCCAAAATCACAAGAACTAAAATATACTCAAAAACAAGGGTCCAAATCCTGACTTTTGGAAAGCCTACCTGGTTAACCAAAGGTGAAGGGAAGAAAAGAAGAACAGGTTTTTGGCCACCTCACATGATCAAGTCAATCAGTCAGCTCTGTGGTAAAAGACTTTTTTCATGTATCTCTAGGTATATGTAGAAACACAGGCCTGCACACAGGCACATGCGAGTAAGTGTGTGTGTGTATGTGTGTGTGCACGCCAGCACTTCTGGTAGCAGGCATCTGCAGCTATGTGCTCTATCAAACAGAACCTATGTTTAATTCATGACTGTGCTCATCTTGTGTCTTTTTCCTTGAATATATCTATGCTAATTGACATTTATACTTTAAACATATGACTACTGCTACTGACTTTAGCAATGCTTGTTGCATGACATGGCAGTTTTAATGATCACAAGAGAAGAAATACATATATTTCATAATTCATGATGTATAACTGAAAGGGCAAGACATTTTCTCCAAAATCTTTACATCAATATAGTGCTCACAAAAGTGCTTACCCGATTAGAAAATTTTCATCAGTCTGATGCATTGAAGTAATGATACAATTTGTACTTTAACAAGTGAATGTCTTAGCAATACTTGTGACAATGATCCTTCCCCCTTAGGACTATTACTAAAACGGCTAAGATTTTTACAGCATTCACATTATTTACTGAATATGAAATCCTTTCATATGAAACTGCTAAAAGACTTCATCTTCAATTAGACCCGTCAAAAAAGGGTCCTGGAACTGAGAAAAAACCCAACATTTTACATTTGATGGGCTTGAAAAATGTCCACTTACAACAGAAAGAGGGCAGCTAACTGCTCAGTCCTCAGTTTCTTGTTGTGATCTTCAACTTAAAAACAAATAGGAACAACATTACCTACTCCTTTCCACATTACTATTCAGCATATCACTCCCATTCAGAACTCTTCAATAGCAGCTCCTTTCTGCGAGCTCTTTTTAACGGGCAACTCCCTCCTGGGAAAATAAAATACCACTGACATTTTGGAGAACATTTTTTTAGAGGTTTTTATAGATTCTATTTAATGAACTTTCATATATCATAAATTCAACCATATTCTCCTTATAGCAATTATAGACATCTTGTAAGAATGTGAATGTTATTATACTTCTTCAGTGGCCCAATTTTCTACCCAAGTACTTCAGCACTCTTGAGAAAGTTTAATTTTCAGCTCCCTTCTGTGGAAAAAAAAATAGACTAGCAATAGCATTTCTGTGTTTTTCATAGAGGATACAGTGCCAACAGAACGTCCCATGCCTTCTCATGCAAGGATAACAAGTTTCCCCTGACAAATAGGTGAGATACATTTTATTGGCATTTTCATTGTCAGCAGTGGAAAGTTGCACCAATCAACCATATAAAACAGTGATTTTTGTAAACATCTTGACAAACTTATGCTTCTCAGAGCTATTTATCTGAAATAGCAATGAGCAACAGAATCAATGCTTAATATAGAATGAGTTCAACAGCCTTGGTGACCCCTGCATGCCTGCCTCCACAACTTTCCTAAGGATATGCTTCCAAAATTCCTAAATCTTTCTAGTACAACGATTGCAGCTCACTGAAATTTGTATGAGTTTCTACACTAATTTCAGCTAGTTTTAAATTAGGCTACCCATAAAAAACTCTACTCTCCTAAGCTCTATCTATATATTTTTACTACCCTCAAATTCTAGCTCATCAGCTAGCTCCCGTAATTTTTCCCAATTTATCCAGCCTCCCCTGCACTTCTGGGCTCCCTTCCCAAACTCTCTTCCCACTCCACAAGTACCACTGGAGAACTCCCAAAAACATAAAGCCTGCAGTAAAATATAGAAAGTTCTCTTCAGTTTCTATGTCATTTATGTCATTTGTAAATTCTTTTTGTGGCCCAAAGTAGTAACCACTTAAGGGTAATCTGTTAGGAAATTAAATATCCTCCTAGCCTTACAGTCATCGATTAGACTTACTAACTTTTTCAGAATGTTATTTGGATTTTAAATCATCTGCAAGAAGGTGAGGCAAGATTGGAAGAGTGGAATTTCAGATATATTTGTTTTCATTCTTCAGTCTATTGTGCCTGTCTATGAGATTATTTGTTGGTAACCAAAATTAAAACTGTCCACTCCAAACAAAGAAACTTCAAAATGCATGATTAAAAAAAACCAAAACCCAATAGTAACTTAAAGATAAAATCCTTACTTACATAGAAATAAACACTGTAGAATCAGATGGTTAAAATTTGGATATTGGCATATTATGGAAATCCAAGATGTATCTTCTCTGTTTTTCAAGCACTAGTGCATGCAATGAAACTGTCCATGTGACATGGTAAGGGAAATTTTACAGATCTAATAGTAGTACTGTATCCTTTACTGATATCATCATTCTAGGATGACCAGAATAGACTACTCAGAACTGTAAATTCTACAGAATTTTGTAGATTAATTAAAAAAAAAATACAAAAGGCCAAAAAAAAAATCACATAGGGTAAAACAAGGCTAGATTTGTAGGGATTCTGTTACTCGCTTGTTCCAAGAATGACTAGGCATTTCAATGAAATCAAGAGAATGTGCTATGTATCTGACTTGTGAAAGCTGCTGTTCCAAATTGCTCCCTTTGGGGCCTCTTGTACTGGTCACCTCTTCGAAATCCATTGACAGCTGAGTTAACACAAATGTCTAATCTAAAGAATCAGAGCGTGCCACAGATATCAGCTAAAGAGAGAATCTGCTCAGCAGAACCTCTATAATTATTAAGAAGTCATTAATTGCCTGCTAGGATTCAGGGTAAGTCTGAGGTAACTATAAGGAAAATGGCTCCTTTATTAAAAATGAAATACACAATACAATGAGCGTTGAATCATCATTAAATAAATTGCAGATACTCCTGAAGATATAGCTGTAGTTTAATGCTATCTGAGATGTTTTCTGAAGAACATTTTCTTCATTCTTAAAAGGTGTAGGGGAGGTTGCATTATTAAGCCAGTACACAGTGTCCTGTAGGTGAACATCCTCTGGCCAAACTGATTTGGATATATTTAGTTGCTAATTTTTTTTTCTTTCTCCTCACCTACTTCCTCCATGCTTCATTTGCACAAAGTTAATTTGCACCATCTCTCTTGTACCATACTTTTTCATGCTTTTAATTCACAGACTGCTTGGGGCTAGATTCCTATTTTTTGGCACACTTGGATGACTGTGCATTTTTTGAGAAGTATCATGGACTTTTCCTGTTTGCCCGTCTCTTATCAGGATTTTAAATATGCCGATTATCTTCTTGAATATCTGTATTTTACAATCTCAGTGCCTTTTTTTTTCTTTCTGATTTAATACTATTTTTTCTGTCTCATTTCTATTGATGGCTCAATTAAAGTTTCTAACAGTGTTTCTATTGCATGTTGCTTGCTGGCTGTAAGTCTTCCCATTCAGAGCTTCTTACTTCTCAA
Organism: Elanus axillaris; assembly: GCA_026212715.1. Lineage (NCBI taxonomy): Eukaryota > Metazoa > Chordata > Aves > Accipitriformes > Accipitridae > Elanus > Elanus axillaris. Next base: position 36,448,836 of record JANZLQ010000029.1, on the reverse strand, counting down.
GTGAGAAGTGTATTTTTGAACAAGAGTGATTCAATTATAAACTTATTGAAATATTTACCAGTAGATTATTTTAGAGCTTGTCCCCACTGAAATGAAAAGAAGATTTGTCGCTGACTTTAAGCAGAACAGAGCAGATTGTTATAACAAGCAAAATATTTCCTTTTGATGCAGAACAATTTATTTAGGATGTGACAGTTCTACAAAACTGCTTATACCATGCATAGAACTAAACTGATGAAACTGAAAAACTTTAACAGTTGAACTCCATCACATTCTTTTTGGCCAGTACCGTAAAATGGTATTAGAGCTAGTGGGCTCTCAAAAAGCTTACAGGCTTTAGTACATTTCTGTTCACTGTCTTAGGATGGTAGTTAAGTGAGTCCTAAAAAAAAAATGTTTCAGACTTTTAGATTACTATCAGGTTTTATTATAGTTTTTTAATCCTATTGTAACTCATCATTCATTTATAAAGATGGCAGGAAAAAGGCTAGAATTGCAAGATGAGTGGAAATTCTAAAATCCATTTTAAAGCCTAAAGTAAATAATTTCAAAACTTTACAAGAAAATGAGCCAACAGATTATTAACCAATCACATTTTTTAAACTGTGATTTGGTCTAGAAGTTGGCAAAAACACATGAGAAACCCTGAGAGTTTAAAGTTTCTGGCTGATATCTAAATCAAAACCAGCTGATCAGATTTAAATATTTTGTGTAAACAAATTTGCATCGAGGCTGCTAATCTGCATGCCAGTTTTCAGTTTGACATTTTCTGAAATGATGGAAAAATGCTAAGCCCTGAATGCTAAATGGAGTTCATAATGGAAATGCTGACAGACCCGTAATTACCTGTATTGTGATTTTGCTGAAAGCTTCTTTATCTGTCTAATCTTTCACAATGGAGTTAAATATATAAATTCTTGAAAAGAGGAAAAAAGGAACTTTTTGTTGGAAATGCTGAACAGTAGCAATGCTATATTTTCTTCCAGACATCCACTTAACAGCGGTAGTAGTGACAAAGAAATTATTTGAAAAAAGATGTAGCACTTTCTGTGGAACTGTTAAAACAGCCAGTGATTCTTGAAAGTGTAACTTAACATTCATTTTTCAATCTTTTTGAGTCACCTTTCTGGTAAGGTATGAGTAAACAGATCCAATCAACAATTTTTAATATGGCAATGAGGAATCATTGTAGAAAAAAATTGTCACTGATTTGACATGGCAAAAAAATCTGAAGCAACAACAAATACAGAAATTAACATTTCACTGCCCTAATATTGACCATCTGTGCTAAAATCTTCTGCACTGGGGGAGGCAAGAAAGAAAATAGAGCATGATATGTTTAGAAAAATTTTGCAGAAAATTAAGTGGAATAATAAGAAGAAAAATGAGAGAAAGGTAGTTATCTGCACTCTGTAATTTAGAAACTCCATTATCTGCCAACTTTAGAGTCTTGAAGTTTCTCTCTAAGAGCTTTTTTCAGTTCTTTTTCATGCTCCTCCTGAAAATCTTCCCTAGTTTGTCCAGGCTATAACCACCTGAAAAACTAGACAGCATTTGCTCTGCAGAGATTGCTTAGGATGGATGATTTGGGCGTACCAGCCTTACTCCATCTTTGCACAACCTCTGTGCACCAGGCAGGGCACACAGCTGTCCCAGCAGAACAACTATTATGCATCACAGTAGCCCTTCTCTGAAACAGAGCATTCTCTATCATTTTTGGACTTTTTGGTTTGCTGTGAGTCTGAAATACGTTTCTCCAATGTTCCCACAGCAAGGACTGATGAAGGTCAAAGAAAATATCCAGATGGAAAACAGAGGAATACACCCCTCTGTTACCTTCTTTCCAAACTGACACCTTGTCCAGAAAGAGTCTTGAACTTTTAATTTCTGCTTATAAAGCAGCTGCTTCGATTCCAAGATCAGCTATTTGCCCATTTTTTTAATTTCTTTAACATCACTTTGCCCTTCTTGACATGTGGAGATTAGGACTTCAGGTATGCTCAAGATATGGGTACATTAGGGTTTTCTGTAGGGGTTACACTTTGTCCTACTCTCTTTGTCCTGCTCTTCCTGATTGTGCTTAATATTCAGGGAGGGGGAGTTTAATTACCATGGAACATGAGGTCGATTTCAGGGAAATGACAGTGACAAATATGAGATCAAAACTTTAAGTTCCAAGTTCAGCACCGTGCATCTATCACTTAGATATATTTTCCTATATGCATATTAATCTCTAAAACTCATATACTTATGCATTTTTACACCCATTCATTTTGTGAGGACATTCTGGAGTTCCTCAACATTAGTGTATCATTTGATTACCCAAAGGATCGTAGCATCATCTCCAGTCTTCCAAATTTCACTGTGTACTCCTTACTCTGTTGCGGGTGGAGGTGTGGAGGAAAATGGATCCCATCGCTGGTCCTAGGGCAACCCCACTTTTGATTCTTCCTCAGCTAAGCAAGTGATCATTAAGCCCTACTCTGCTTCTTATCCTTTAACCAGCTTTAAGTTCATAAGAGGAACATCTGTCCTGTGTTAACATTTTCTTTAATAACTTTTTGTAGGGAGCCTTGTCAAAAGGTTCTTCTATGTTTACAGTGACTAAATTAAAAAAAAGATTAGTTATTTTGATTAATGAAACTGTACCCAGAATTCCCTTTTCCTAGATGACAGCTTTAACCAAAGACATTTAGTGGGAGTAATATTCTGTCTGTCTCACACCTCCTTTTGTAAGCTTAAATACAAAACTGTAGATCCAGAGGAAGACAGTGGACAAGAGCTGTAGCCACTATTAGTTCAACAAAAGTGTTTGGGAGAGCTGTTGAAGGCCCAAGCATGAAGGCCCAAGCACAAAGGCCCAAGCATGAAGGCCCAATACAAAGAGTCAGGCTTGTAATCACAGTTTCACAGAGGTGCCTAAATGCAGTAAGAGTGCAATCCTATGGACGGTTCCCAGTGTGCCTCTTTCTTGAGAGCTCTGTATTGGCAGCCCACAGATATCCCAGCCCTTAGCATATTAGCTGCTGTTAATGCTAGTGGAGTTAAATTCTCTCATACATGAAGTATATGGAATATAAGACATAACCTACATTTCTCAACCTGTCTTGGACTTCCTATCTTATGGTTAAGCCATTGAAAGAAGAGTAAGAATCCATCTCAGCTCTGCAACATCTGACATAAGTGCCCAACCTCACTTGGTCAAGCCCCAAAACCACTGGAGAAGAGGGCTGCCTGTATATGTTGCCTTCTCCATTAGACAGAAAAGCCATAAATATTTTGTGAGCTGAATCAGAATGCTTTTTCATGGTACTTCTGAGGTAGAATGAGATTGTTTAGTATTTTAATAGCAGACTTAAAAAATATATTTTTACAGTTGCAGGAAATGGTGCTGATTCTGTTTGAAGTACTTTTCTTTCTAGAATTTGAACTGAACTACTATTCCAAGCAAAGTGTTAGAGGCACTGAGCTGTTACAGTTACCATGGTTCAGATAAGATGTTGCTAGCATGTCTGGTCCTGAAAGATTGCATGGCATTTTTCACAGAATATTGTTATTAGCCTTCATCTGCTGGCTAAATTTCAATTTGGATAATTACAGTCTGCTATCTAAATTCTCTAAGCAGAGTATGTTAAATAACCTTCTACACTTCCTTTCCTAATCTTCTGAGGGGCATTTCTGAGATTTATTAAATAATAGTTCTGCTTAATCTAAAAGGCAACTGCTTCTAAATGCTAGGGGAAAGTGACTGTTTTAGAAGGTGTGTTGACTCCTCAGTGCTCAGTGATAAATTACACAGTGGCACTGGTGGTGCTTGCCATGTAGGAAGAGTTCCTTAGCACTGTACAAAACCAAAAGGAAAGTACCTCCTTATCAAGATAGCTGCAATTTACTTTAGAGTTGATGGAAACATTTTAGATAAACAATACAATATATTGTACACACGAAGATGAGTGTGAGCCTGGAGAAATCTACGTAGAAAGTTTTAGAAAAGTTACAAGATTCTGAAGGTTTAAATAAAGATTTCTTGTTCAAGATGAGGGATAAATACATGCAACTGTAGTACTGTTACGGACGCGCAAATAACCAAATCCAACAGGAGTTGTTAAAGCTCAGATTTATTCCTCAGGAAGAGCTGGTTAGAAGTCCAGCAACGTTT
>JANZLQ010000029.1:36423599-36444391 GCA_026212715.1 Elanus axillaris | reverse complement strand
GAAAAGAAAAGAAAAGAAAAGAAAAGAAAAGAAAAGAAAAGAAAAGAAAAGAAAAGAGAAAAGAAAAGAAAAGAAAAGAAAAGAGAAAGACTTGAAGTTCAATATTAATAACATTATTGTTCACATTGGTTTTGAACACTCCTACTTATTGGATAATTTAAGGGCAATCTGTGGAGCTTCTGTGCACCATTCCATCAAAACCTGATGTTTGCTCCTCCCTTTCTGCCCCATGGTAGGTAGCAACATTCACCAAACTAAGAGAGATCGGGAGCAAAGGTACTCCACAGAAAAGTCCTGCCTCAAAGGATGCTCTAATGTTCAGTATCTCCATCTTTTCCCTGTGCCTGTTGACACAGCTGTGTTAAACTAGAAGAAACCCTCTCCCATAAAATTTCTTCCAATCTTATTTACCTCTGAGAGAATACCCTCTATCAAGCCAGAAGAAGATTCTTCCTCTCCGTGAAGAAAGGCCAGCAGTGTCAATATTTTTGCTCATGATTGTTCAAACATGTATTTTTTTAAACTCTTTACAGGTTCATGGGAAAACTTTATTTTTGTAGGTTTTACACAGAACAATTCAATGCCAGCTCATAACAATTCTATGGCTGCTCGTACTGTTTGGCATTATTTTAGTTCAAGACAAAAACATAATAATGCTCACATACACTCTCATGTCTGCTTAAACTACATCTAAGCTCAGTCCCATCTGTTTAAAAAAGCACAATACCAAGAGCATTTTGCATAATGTTACGTGTAAATTAGTAAATTCGTAGGATTGATGCATGTCTGGATTGAATGGAAGCAGAGTTTGTGTTTATAGCCCTTTGAGAAATCATTTAAATCTGATTTAAGCAAACAGTGTTGTTACAGTGCAGAAGTTTGTTGTGATTGTGATCTCAAAACTTAATTTCTATATTTCTCTGATGTTACAGAAGAACAGAGACCTTTTTGGCCTGGTTATCATTATGTCTTACTGTTGCCAGAAACTGCATTAACTGCTATTTTGGAGTGTCCTCCATACAGAATTTTCATTAGCTTATTTTCTTGTTTGAATACAAAATTAATAAATATGACAGTTCCAAATCAAACAACTGCATTCTTACAGGTAACAATCAGGAGAAAAACAGAATAAGTTAATTTCTCTGTTAAACAGCTTCATTATCTGTGGGTTAGTAAAACCTCAGGTACTTTGGTTTGCAATTTACCACTAGATTTAAAAAAAAAAATCAGGATATACAGTATGGTATGAAATGCACTTTGAAGTCTTCAGTTCTTTACAGTTGTATAAGAAATTGGCTTCAAGGGAATTGCTACTGTCCTTTGCTAGAGAAAAACAAAAATAAAATTTGAAGTTAGTGGGTCGAATATCATCTGCTTTAATTACTTTACACAGATGGAAATCATGAATAATTATTCATAAAAACCTATTTATATGCCTTTTCTAGGCTTATTATTGCAATATTTTTTTTGTTACATAAATAGCAAAGTAAAAAAGAGCAAGTAATATTGTCTCATATCTGCACATTAAGAAACAACAGTGGTTTGTTTTATAACTGTTCTGAGAAGCTGGGTGGGTCCAAATCCAGTGCAGATGGCACAAAAAATCTAGTGTTTAAGATCAACCTTTATTGAACGATTTATTCCTAAAGTTCCAACTGCTTCTTCATTTTTAAACTGTGTTTCACTAATACATGCTCTTAAGAGGGGCAACTAAGTTTCTGGAAATTAGATTTTTCTCTAGGAGAAACAAATGACTTTTTAGATAAACTCTCAGATAATGTTTGGTGTCTACCAGCTTCGGTGAGATTTAAGTGTACATCTTACTGATTTTTCAGTATTGGGCTATGAATCTGTTACTGTAAAGTTTGGGAATGAGACTGTGTGATATTTTCAAAATTGCCAGAATAAGAGTTCTTTCATACCTGAAGAGATACTTTTTTCTGAGAATTATCCCACTTTCACATTTATATTACTTTTCATTTTGCATTTATATATGGGTTATTTCTCAGTTTCAGCTCATTAATATATCATGTCTTGCATCTGAAACCAAACATTTCCCTGCTGTCTAGCAGAGTGAATAATCTTATTTAAAATGCTGAAATATGCAAAATATTAAAACCCCAGCTGAACAACTGTATCAATGTTGCCGTTCAGACTCACGCATCTGCTCCATGTCTCATCCTTGTGAGCTTGCTGACCATCTGTGTTAGCTTCTGAAACTTCCTCTGTGTCCATTCATGCAATTCATGGAATATCACAGTATAACCAAACTTACACAGTTACAAGTGCTGAAATAATTTATTGCCTACAATCCATCAGCACATTTCAGCTGAGAGGCAGCAGGATCCTGAATTGCTGTTACACAACTACAACATAAACACATGAGCATGTGTGTTTCCTCTTTCACTTACTCCTGGCTGTGAACTCAGTCCTTTGTAATAGCATATTTTTCTTTTTTTCTTATTTCTGTCAATGCCTAAAAAAGGTTTCAATTTCAGAAAATGCAAGGTAAAAAGGGAGGATTACACAAGTGCCTCTCATTCTACAAATTTCAAAGACTCAGATATAAATTTGAGAACATAAGTTCTATATTTGCAAAAGCAGTGAGAAAAAGTAATTGTTACTTGTTTCTTCATTTTGAGAAAAATGTACTGTAGGTTACTACTTAACTGTAACTAAATTAAGGATCTTAGTTTTGCCTTTGAAATGTTACTTCTCTTCCCCAGTGCAATTCAAACACCTATGTACTGAAACTGCTTATGCAACCTCACCAAAATCAATTTTTTTGGTTGGTTGGTTGTTTTGTTCTCATTTGAGAAGAGTTTGGGGATTTTTTTTTATCTCAGCATAATTCTGAATGTTCACAAGCAAGGGATGAGTTCCCCTGTTGTGAGTGAGAAAGCAGGAAAAAAGAGCCAAACAATCCTTGTGTGTGCATTTAGGGCAACATGTTCTGGCCTGACTCCAGAGACATTGCTCCGTAGAGACAGATAAAGGACACTTTGAATATCAGTTTGTAATACACTTTGTGATCCTTTGGGCTGAAAGTTGCTACTTCCATGCAAACATTACTTCAATAGCAAGCCATACAATTCTTTTAGGTCCCCCTCTGTTGTTTTCTCCCCTCGGCTGGGAGGTTTTTCCTTCGGTAAGCCAGCCGAGCCGCTCACCTGTGCAGAGCAAGTGGTCCTGCAGGGAATGCTGGATGCTCCTCCACAGAGCACAAAGCAGCCGTGCAGAGTGGAGCATCCTTTATGCTAAGTAGGCCATTTCCCACCGTATTATAACAATTTCACACTATGTTATGTTGTGAGCCTTAAATGATTGAATGTCACCTTTGAACATTCAAAGGTTTCCTACTATACTAGCTCACTGTTACTGCTTTTTACATTGCCTTGTGGCAAATTAGTGGAATATACTGTAAGAAAAGGAAGATCATCAGCATCTTATTTGCATACAAACATCACATTATTTTCAAATTATCCTCTTTATGCTTCTCATTTTCCTAGGATGTTTTCTTCAGTCTGTATGAAGTTTGCCCATTCTATCTGTATTGTCCCATTGATGTTTTGTTCTGTAACACAACAGATTTTTTTTTTCTACTTTTATTCTCTCCCTGAATATAAGAGCTAAATTACACAATGGTAAGAACATCAGGGATACTTCAATATTAAATTTTACCAGTTTATACCAAGCTAGTTAGAAAAGTTAACACAGAAGTGATACAAACTTTCAACAAAAATGCAACTCTTCACTTTCTCACTGCAATAGAAAATGTCTGAGAATGGCTTCAATATTCCTATCACTGTCACTTTGCCTAAAATTTACAGCAAATTTCTCAGGCTCATAATGCCTTTGGCAACAGCCCCTGTGCTTTCCCCTCCACTAGAGAAGAACAAAAAAATGCAGTCATGATGAAGGCTAGTTTCCCTAGCAGCTGGCTTCCTTACTCCAGTATGTTCATGGGTCTCTTTAGCTCATGCCTGTTACTGTATTGTGCTTGTGTTGTATGAAATCATTTGTACTTTCAGGGACATGTGAATGATAAGGGAATGGGAGGTGATTTTTCCAAGATGAACATAATGAAAGAAAACTAAACTATGTACAGTTACAAGTGTCTTCATTATTGGTAATGTCTGAACTGCAGACATGCTGAGACATAATAGGGAATCACAGCTTCAGGGAGCCATCTGTAGATCTCAATGCAAAATCATTCAACCCAGCAAAGTTAAAGAAGAAGGAGGTCTATTTTAACTTTTTTTCAGCTGGAAAAAGATTTTCTAAGGAAGTTTACAGCAGAATAAATGTATTTCCATTCTACCTCAGTTCTGCCTTATGTTGACCAACCTTCTTTAAGCAGTGACCCAGTTTTCATGAAGTATGTAATATTAACATTATACCTCTGATAGAGAAAATGCTAATATATTTCCTGAAGGACACTTTGATTGCAGCTTTTGAACATAGGGAAACATGCAATTATGACATTTCTTAACTTATATATTCTTGAGTTTACTACCTGAAAAGTGTCTCAGGTAGCCAGTGTTAGTATTTACAATGGGAAGTGACAGAAATTTACTGTGTTAGCAGTGAGAAAAAGTTAAAACGAACTTTGAAGCAGACTGTTTTGTCCATTGCTTCACACCTATACATGTCAGATTAGCAAGGGCCTAAAATATGTACAGAAACAAAACAAAATAGTTTTTATTGAAAATGTTAATTGCCTCACATATTCTAGATATGGTAAGTACTCTGAAGTGAGTCATTAAAGAAATTAGTCTAACAATCAGCTTTAGATACCATTTGCTCAGCCATTTCAATAGGGAGGAAGCAGAGAATAAAATAATTACTAAATAAAAGATCCTATGGCAAGGCTTAAAAGACAATATCTTACAAAGATTACCATATATACCACACTGTTTCTGGATTACATGCAGTTCCGTGCGCTGCCAAATACCCAAACAAACAGCACTATAGTTCAGCTTTGTGCTAAATATCAATCCAAAGTTCACTGGGCCCACTGTAGATTTCACAGGGCCCCGGGTCCATAGCACTAGCCAAAAATAAGCAAAATAGACTTCACAGATATAAGTAGTGAAACACAGGTAAATCCAGCACTAATTGTTTAGAACTATGACACACAGAAGTATTTCCTTTTCATTGCTAAAAAGAAATTGCAATGTATGATCATATAATCATGGTTTGACATTCAAAATAAACTACAAATGTTCTATGTGTGAACTAGTGGGGAGGGAAATAGGTGTGTAGTGGAGAAGATGACACGCAGGCAGATGATCTGCCCAGTGATTTGGTTTATTTTTATTCTAAAATACAGTTCTCAGTTCTCTCTACTACTGATCAGGAACAGCATGTTGAAAAGCTGCACTTCAGGCAGTGTCAGCTAGTAAATATTGGCACTGGTTTGAGGTGTTAGTAAAAAAAAGCATCTTTCACAGAATACTAGTTTTCTAATAATCTCTGGCACAGCTAACTTTTTCTTAAAGGATTTGCATAATGCTGCTTAGACAAAAAATGTGATAGTCCTTTCTAGTTCATAGATGTTGAAGTATGTTTAAAAAGCTTTCATGCTGACTATGAGGATTTTAATTGCTCTTGTCTTTTCAATACGTTAGCTCTGTCAATACATTAGCTTTCATATACATTTATAGTATTAGTGGGATGTAAAACATTTTGCGGTAATTAAGACTCGCGCTCAGTTTTCTCAGTGGTTTCTCTTCATCATATTCTCTGTTTCAAAGTGATTTATTAGAAACTGGGATTGTTAAACTCACTGTCTTTCCTAGTAACAGCTGCCTTGCCTTACTCATTTCTAACTGAATTGTTTTACTTATATGCCAAATGTGTTTTTCTCCATTTTGGGATAGCAGCCCTACTTTCAAATACAGACAATACAACAGTGACACAAAGATGCTGTTGTAGGAACTCATGGTCCAAAAGTATACTAAGAGAATATGAAGTGATAGTAATATACAGGTGTAGTACATGTGAAGCAGAACTGGTGGGAAGAAAACAAAAGGGGAAAAATGTTCCCAGCATAAATTCTAGAGGCAGCTGATCCAGAACAGATTGATAACACATAGTCTGCGATGTTGTGATTCTGAGTATTTATGATTTTTTTAACTCTGTCATGCATTGCCCTTTGGATTATCTTCTATCACACATTTATTAACAGTTGTTATTTCATCAGTATATTAAGTCCATGCAAAATCTTCAGTCATTAGCAGTACCGTGCATTAAATTCACACATTTTTCAATGCCACCTATAGACACCTTTCGGTCTGCCAGTCCTAGGTGTTTTGGGAGACTTGGCTGATTTTTAGTTACATGATGAACCTCCTGCTTATCAAGCTGTAACCTACTGTTTATCAGTATCATACTTGAGATACTTTCTACTTCTTTGAACAGGTATAATATATTTTTTACTATTTTACTATTTTACAGGCATTCTAACTGTTGCTTTGAACTGTTCAGTTGCTAGAGAAAAAGAGGATAGCCAATTCAGGACAAACAAAAAAATGCAGAGACAAAGCTATACCTTGAAATTAAACACATACAGAAACTGATTTTTTAATATAAAATACCTTTGTAACTTACAAAATATCTGACAAATGAATAATGCATCAGAAAGAAAAGAGAAAAGGAAAATAACTACAGCTAAAGCATGTTAATCTAATGTGTGAATGCATGTAAACTGATAAAAAGTATAGGGGATCTAGTACAGTGAGCAAACCGCCTCATTTAAAATAAGGTCTTGCTGACAAGTTTGGTTTCCTTTTGTTTTTTTTCATCTTTGGGATTCTTTCAGCTCTTTTCAACCTCTATTCAGTTTTTTAATGCACTTAATTCTTTTTGTCACAGTCTTTAAACCACCTTGTCATGGTTTAACCCCAGCCAGCAACTAAGCACCACGCAGCTGCTCACTCACTTCCCCCCCCACCCCCAGTGGGATGGGGGAGAGAATCAGGAAGAAAAGAAGTAAAACCTGTGGGTTGACATAAAAGCAGTTTAATAGAACAGAAAAGAAGAAACTAATAATGATAACAATAATAAAATGGCAAGAATAAGAAAAGGATTGGAATATACAAAACAAGTGATGCACAATGCAATTGCTCACCACTCACTGACTGATGCCCTCTTAGTTTCCAAGCAGCGATCCCTCCCAGCCCCACTCCCCCCAGTTTATATACTAGACATGACGTCCCATGGTCTGGAATACCTCGTTGGCCAGTTTGGGTCAGCTGCCCTGGCTGGGTTCCCTCCCAACTTCTTGTGCCCCTCCAGCTTTCTTGCTGGCTAGGCATGAGAAGGTGAAAAATCCCTGACTTTAGATTAAACATTATTTAGCAACAACTGAAAACAGTGTGTTATCAATGATCTCCTCCTACTGAACCCAAAACATAACACTATACCAGCTACTATTATCCCAGCCGAAACCAGGACACACCTTTAGTTTTGCAGTGTCATCTCTGGTACAGATTGGGTATTACTGCATGCAGTTTTTTAGATACAAGTACACCATTAACATTATGTAATGGCTTTTCTTAATGATCTACCTGATGTATTGATATACCACCCCATGCTTTAGTAGCTAGCAGTACTATAATCTTTAACGCATCTTTCCTTATACCAATGTCATGAGGGAATACTATTACCTATTACCTTGCTTGCAGATAGAAACTCTTTCTGCAAGTCAGTTATGGGCCAAACTTTTTAGGGGTACTTAGTTACCCAATGACCCAGGCAAGTTCCTAGCAGAACTGACAGAAACCTAAATGCCTAAGTCCCATTATTTCAGTAGGTATTAGGTATTACATTTTTCAAAATCATGCTGTGGCCTATCTGGATTTCCAGACCCTAAATACCTTTTAAAAATTCTAAAAATTTTTTAAAATGTCCCAAGTAACTTCTCAAAGTTACAGAAGTCTTTGGTCAAGCAGAAAGTTAGCCCTGTCTCCTGATTCCAGGACACCTCTGTTAACATTGGCTCTGTGATAAATCCTCTCCTTTTATATGACTAAATGTAAAATACTAACAATGTTATCTCACATATCTTACTATGTATAAGGGAATAATCCCCAAGAGGTTTTTAAATATTATTTTAAATTACTATTTTTCCTAATATTAGACTGCATACCACTTTTCAGTACTGATCTGCCATCCACTTAAAATAATCAGACTAGTGCAGTAATTCATAAAATGGAAGTGACACAAATTTCTAATTTTTAGGTGTTATTTTTTCTGACAAATTTTAAAATCATCCCCTTTACTATGTTAAAGCATTTTATGAAGATACTTACCAGTGACATACCTGTACATATAGTCAAAACCATTGGAAAAAGACACATATACGATGAATGCATATGAGAATCAGTAGTAGTGACTAAAATATAGAAATAACTGTACATCCATGACACATGTGGAAGATCTGGTAAATTAGTCTGGTAAAAAAGGAATTCATACTGCTTTTTTTTTAACATGCTCTATGAATGATCCCTTTTTCAGATGCTTCATTGCTACAACTTCTCCAAGCCTAGTACCTGTCAGGCAGCTGGTGAGCTGAGACCACCACACATTATGGTGATCAGTACTATCTCTTTGTCTCCTTGTGCTCCCTAGTCTGTGTGCACATGTGCTATCCTGGTTTTTGTTTAGACTGCAGTCTTTTCAAATCAAAATCTGTGTCTTTCCTGTCTCTATGCAGTGTGTAGCACAGCATCAGATACCTTGTATATGTCAATATTTCAGGAGTATTGTCACATACTAATAGCAGAAGCTATGCACATAGTTAATTCAGTGGGTCTAATTATCTACTGCTTGGTGCTTTTGAAAAGCCCGGTTGTTGTAAATGATACCAAATCATAATTTTGCATTTTGAATGGCAATAGCAGTTTATGTCCATTTTCCAAAGACATTCATGACAAAAGCAGATTCACAGAGATGAAGAATCAAACCTCATCTCTGTGGAATTCTTGGCCTGAAAATAAACTGGACTTCAAAAGTTTTTAATCTCTTAAGCATGTTTCAATAGACTGGCTAATGATTAATCAAAACGCATGCAACAATAACCTACCTAATTAACTTCAAAGTTGGCTTGGGTTTTGTTGGTGTTTTTTATATTAAAGTCCAAAATGGAAAATATTTCTCTTGAATGTCACAAACAACTTCATACTTTAACTGGAACTTCCTCATATTTTAATCAGTTACCAATCTGTAATGAAGAAAAGTTTGGTGGTTTCTTGAAGGATTTTTTTTTCTGGCATGAACTAATGAACAATGGATTCTCATTTGATAGATATTTGGTAAAAATGTGCCTACCAATCTGTAAATATTCTGATCTTTTCTCAAATATGCATTGGGAAGGTCTGTATTTTTTGTCCATATTCCATTTAATACAAGTGGAACACATATCTTTGCCAGACATTAATGGTAATTTTGACATCTGCACCCTAAACTCCCTTCCCTAGACTGCAGAAAAATGCAACTAACTACACAATATACTGAAACATGCAGAAATCTCAGAAAAAAATGGGCCAATCCTTCCCCCTGCCCCAGCCCTTGGTATCCATTCATATCTGTATGTAAAGAGGCCAGACAAACAGCCAGTATGGAATGATCACTGTTGTAATAAAGAACACACTAGAGTATTTATTATTGTGTTTGTCCACTACATTGCTATTGTTTAGTCACAAATAGGTGTGTAAGATACTATTTTTTAGCTCCATCTTTTACTAGTGTTTATAATAATTTTGTACTGATAAAAGGGGCTGCAAGGCTGCATAGAAAATCAGACCAGATGCTGAGTAATGGAGACTTAGGCTCCAGTCATTGTCTTGCACTTTCACATTTCAGTCTCTAAGGTGTATCTAAATGTTCTGTCCTGATATGTAGCTGCTATATCCATTACAAGTTCAAATGAATATAAATTTTAAATGATCTTTTTTCTGAGGTTTGGTGGGTTTTGTCCATGTTTGTTATAGCTGTATTGGGCAACAGCTATCATAACACTCAAGGCAGGGAATTCTACTTACAACTTTACAGCCATCTTTGGTTTGATGTATAACTCGAGACACAGAAAGAAAAATTATTTTGGTGATTGCTAAAGCCTGAATCAAGGACATTTTATGGCTTGTATTCTTGATCTTCCCTTCTGTTCCAATGAATATTTCTTTCTGTTTTTTTTTTCTCTTCTTTTTGCTAGATGGCAATAGAACGACTACAAATGGAGGACTGGAGAATGTCCAAGAACCATAGTCTGGTGTTTAGGGAAATCTAGAAGACAACTGAATTTCCTCAGGCAGAATAGAGAATTTCTGAACCAGGAAGAGTACTATAATTATAAGCTTCACTGTAGTGTTTCTGCTTGTTTTTTTGTTCTCTGGGAGGTTTTTAAGGACAGAAAGAGGAACAGAGTGTTATGTTCACTTGGTGCATCTAGGGTAAAGCTGTGACACTCACAGCATTTTACAAGAGACCTAGTGTATTAGATATATTTTGAGAATGCCCACTAGTTGTTCTGGAGATGTGACCAAAGGGATGGCCTTGATTCTGTCTGGGTCAAGTCCAGGCTAAGTATCAGGCGGCTGCTCAGCCACTCAATCCTATCCATATTGAAGCACAGCAAGGCATGTTCAGTGGATTTTAGGCACCCAATGAACTTTTACATAAGATACTGAGTAAGTTTGAGTCTTTTTTCTTCCCTAAATAAGACATCAGTGGAGGAGATTTCTGGATCATAATTTTCATACACATGAAATTCGGGTACTCAAATCCCACTTTATCCATCAGTGAGGAACACACTGGAAGATAAGGCAATATCTTACAACATAAATCCACACAATTTAGAGTGGATGGGTAGCTCAGATGCCCAGTCCATGTCTTCCTAATATTGTCTTATCACACAGAGTGTTATTTATATGACTTGTTTTGATTTACATAAATAATTTAACTCGGCAACTTCAGAAGTATTAAGCAGGAATAACAAAACCAAACCTAGCACAGTGGCATGACTGATGCTGATTCACACCAGATGTTAATCTGTTTTGGAGCTCCATACAAATCTGTTTCTGAATATCTATTCTTTATTCTATTTGGCTAAAGGAACCCAGGCTTTTAAGATTATTTCATACAGTGGTGTTTTTTTTTTGGTCGCCAAGCAGATTTAGAAGGTTTGATGTTTAAGATGCTCAAATCTTCAGAGGTACGTTGACTCCAATTCCAGTTGCTTCAGCGGCTTTATAAGTAACAGTTAATGTCCAGCTTAGTGTAACACTTCTGTATTGCCCAATACTTTCTAAAAAACAACTGTAGGTGAAAAAATTATTTGGATAACATCAACTCTTATCCAGTATACAGAACACATCATGGACATGTGATTTGCTACATATCTTTATGATCCATCATTGTGTGTTTGGGAGATCGACAGGTTGGAGAACTGGAAAAAGGTTTATTTAGGTTTTTTACTAAGTCAAAAGAGCATGTCCTAAAGATATATCTTAATAATTATGAAAAATATTTGAATTAAAATACCTTAGCTTAAATTTCTTACATTGGGAATTGTTTGAATAACCAGGATTAAACAACTATTGCTGAATAATACATGGTTTGTTCTAGGAATTACATTTGCTTATGACTTGTCTCAATTCACTGGGTGGGTATTTAAAGAAGCATGTGGATCTTATTTTCATGTGGGTGTCTACCTCTTCCTTCCCCCTGGTTTTGTAAATTCCCAAAATATGAATGCATCAGAAGTAATTCACTGGCTGTGCATGAGACAGCTACGTGCAAAAAAACAGTAACTGCTCTGTTTCTCATAGCTGAGTTCAAGCCAATGCAACTCTTTGTGCTATTAGGGATTAAACCTTCTCTATTTTGTGCTACAATGTCTGCAGAAAAACTTGGCATGCACATGGACCTTCTTTATCATCTATATTGCTGAGAGAGAGAGCTGCTTTCATTTACTGTACATGACTGCTGAAACTAAAACCAACTCAACCTTGGTTTTGGTGAGGGTTTTGTTTTGGTTTTGGTTTTTTTTCTTTTCTTTTTAAAGATGGAATGTTCACAACAATAATACTAAAATAATATTTCAGTATCCAAGCAGTAGTGGATATAGTTACTTTTCTTTATTGTTAGTGCATTTTGATAATGGAAAAAAAAATCAGTCTCTCACCTCTTTAGTCTGCTACTCTTGGCAGGCTTCTGAAATTACTTATCCTGCATTTGCTAATTTATTCTTATAAAGCTGACAACTCTAAAAATCTTTGTTTGTGGGTCTAAACCATATGAGATGAATACAGCAGGTGAATTCTGAATTACATCAATTTCACCATATATAAAAATGAATAAAAATTCTTTTTACAAGCTACATGTAGCTTTTCTGCTTGTGTAATACTTCTAGTGCATAGTATATCATAAAATAAATGCTCAAATCTTTATGTAAAATTCAATAATTTATTGCTACAGCTTCACTATTACTGAAGAAATATTTTGTAAGCTGAGAAAATTCCTTTTTATTCTGTACAAACATATCACAGTGACCAGTTAATATTTGAAAGGATTCTATGATCCTGACCTGAAATACTAGGGAAAATTATAAAATATCTACACTTTATGCTGCATAATACCTATATGTATCTTCTTACTTCTATTTCTGATCCTGCACACACAAGTTTAATTTCATTTACAGTGAAATAATCCTATTAACTCTTTCCTGTTCTTTTCCTGTTGAACTGAATGGCAAAACTCCCAGAGGACTTGATGAACAAGACAAATTTCTTAATATGTAAAGTTAATTGTGTGGCTAGATTCAGTTAATGGGTATCACAGAACAAACAGCATTTACTTGCTCCCTTAGTACTCTTGTCTTCCCTCCCTTCTTTCCACAGGCCATCTAAAAAAAACATGTTGTAAGCTACAGCAGAGCTGTTTGAGTCCTGTCTGCGTGTGGCTTGTGTTTAACTTAGGTAAAAGCTTAGATTGCCTCCAGCACATTTGTTTTTTCAACAGTACTGAAGTCATTTCAGACAGAATTTATAGATTTCACAGAGATCAACTTGCAGCCTGCACATCCACTTTTACCAAGCACTTACTGTAAAAAACAGGAAAAATGTGCATATGATGGATACATATGTATAGAAGGACTGATTTTGCCTTCAGAAATTAACCATCATAATAGACAAAAGTGCTGATGAAATATAATTTTTCATATATCCATCAATTATATAATTATGCATTTGAATTGGTGTTTTAATTATTATACCATAGAATACTTCAGTGTTACATGCTATAGCATATTTGCCAGAAACTATTTTCCAGAATATTTTAGAGCAAAAGCAATTCTAACTGAAAAAAAAAAAATCAAATTTCTTTTCTTGTTATTTTTTTAGAAGATGATTTTCAAAGCTTACTAGGTAAAGTGGAGATATAAAACCACTTGAAAGTACAAAGAAATGAACAAAGAGGAGAAAAACAAAATAAAGCAGAAAAATTCAGAGCAAACAAATATTAACCCTTTATAGGAAGACCTTGCTTCTATTTGGCATCAGAAACTGTCTTCAATTGCCTCTTGCATAAAGCTGAAGTTATATTAAAATAAATGATAGTTCAGCACATACCTAAAATTAGGCAATTAAATTTAAATACTTCCTTGAATTATGGGGATATTTTTCTTCTTTTTCCAGACAATTCTCAGATATTATCATATGAAACATCCCTGGGCAATAGATAGGTGTTACTCCTTTTTCTACTTACATGGAATAAAAAAAGGATGCGGTGAGTTGACCCTGGCTGGATGCCAGGTGCCCACCAAAGCCACTCTGTCTCTCCCCTCCTTGCTGAACAGGGGAGAGAAAATATAATTAAAGGCTCCTGGGTCAAGATAAGGACAGGGAGAGATCACTCACCAATTACCATCACAGGCAAAACAAGCTCAACTCGGGGAAATTAGTTTAGTACCTTACCAATCAAATCAGAGTAAGGTAATGAGAATAAAACCAAACCTTAGAACATCTTCCCCCCACCCTTTCCTCCTTCCCAGCTCAACTCCACTCCCCGTTCTCTCTACCTCCTCCCCCCAGCGGTGCAGAGGGACGGGGAATGGTTGTTGGGGTCAGTTCATCACACCTTGTCTCTGTCGCTCCTTCCTCCTCAGGGGCAGGACTCCTCACCCTTCCCCTGCTCCACCGTGGGGTCCCTCCATGGGAGACAGTCCTCCATGAACTGCTCCAACATGATCCTTCCCACGGGCTACAGTTCTTCACGAACTGCTCCAATGTGGGTCCCTTCCACAGGCTGCAGTTCTTCAGGCACACACTGCTCCAGCGTGGGTCCCCCACGGGGTCACAGGTCCTGGCAGAAAACCTGCTCCATGGGCTTCTCCCTCCACAGGGCCACAGGTCCTGCCAGGAGCCTGCTCCAGCGTGGGCTTCCCATGGCATCACAGACTCCTTTGGGCTCCGGCATGGGGTCCTCCCAGGCTGCAGGTGGAGATCTGCTCCCCCGTGGACCTCCCGGGGCTGCAGGGGAACAGCCTGCCTCACCATGGTCTTCCTCACGGGCTGCAGGGGAATCTCTGCTCCAGCGCCTGGAGCATCTCCTCCCGCTCCTTCTGCACCTGACATGGGGGTCTGCGGAGTTGTTTCTCTTACATGTTCTCACTCCTCTCTCACAGTCGTCGCCCACCCCCCCCACTTAAATCTGCTCTCCCAGAGCCGTTACCACCGTCTCTTACGGGCTTGGCCTTGGCCAGCAGCAGGTCTGTCTTGGAGCCGACTGGCATTCTCTCTGTTGGACATGGGGGAAGCTTCCAGCAGCTTCTCACAGAAGCCACCCCAGTAACCCCTCCCTGCCACCAAAACCTTGCCAGAGAAACCCAATATAAAGGCAAAGAAATTGAAGAATTTGACTACAGTTGGATTTTGATGACAGCTGATGTGAAATGAATCTTTACAATAGACATTCACTTTCTGACTGAACTACTAGGCAAAAGATCTTTCCTGTATTATGTTTCTTAATCTGAAGCAAAGAAACTTTTGAATGGTTTTAAACTAAGGTGTGTGGGTCTGTGGTTTGTTGGTTTGGTTTTTTTCCCTACACTGCTGAAAAATGAGTGTGCTTTTGCAAGCCTCCTTTGTGTGATTTGGAATCTGTCAATCTGTCAATGATAAGGTTTTACCACCCCAGTTTCATTCCAATCCTCTTAAATATCCAACCTACTATTTTTAATTGGTAAATTTGCAATGAATGCATCAGGTTTCCCAGCCTTTTCTCCAAACTCTCAAAGCTCCACTTATTTCCCAGAAGGTCCATTACCTTTTGGTTGGAAACTGCCATGGCCATAATTCATTCATTAATTCTCCAACACTGTTTATCACTACTCAGATTTGACCCTTCCAAATTATTTTGAAAACCAGAGTGCATTTTCAAGCATGGTGTATTGGAGTTTTTCTCTTTCACTCATGACTTGCTCCTGTGTGACTCATACTTTATTTAAATATGCCTTTGGCTTTCATAGCACCTCAGTGTCTTCCATTGTTGGAAATCAAACAGAATAATTAGAGCAAAACTTAACCATTCATTTCACTCAAAACTGAGCAAAAAAGGGTGACTGCAAAATGCAGGCTACCTGCTTGTGGGAACAAGAGAGTTTATAGACCACAGAGTTGGTTTTTTTTTCTTTTTAAAAAAAGTTTTAATTGCTTAATAAAAGATCCAAAATGAATATGTAGGTACTGTGCTGACTTTTTAAGGTGTATTTTCGTTTGGTAATATATAGAGGGTGAGATTTTTGAAAGCTCTCAGTATTGACGTAATCTTGTTTTCATTTCAGACACTTCTAGTGACTGCAAAAGAAGAGATTTCTGTCAGGGCTGAGTGCTGTTGAAAAACTTATCCATACTGTTTAGTAGTACTTAATACTTTGTACTTTTATGAATACCAAGTCTCATATAAACAACTTAAGGGAAAAAGCCATGACTTTGGAGTAACAATGTTAAGCATTTCATTAGTACCAACAGTGAGTGACATCAGAAACTGCAGCTTCAGACACACCCTTATAGTCTTGAAATTCTGCATATCCATTTAACTTAAAATTGTCTATTCTGAATGAGGATGAATAACAAGGCTTTGAGAGGGACAAACAGAAAAAATGCTTGATTGTCACAAATATAGGTTTATTCTGATCATTGTTTTTATAACCGGTAACTTCTGCAGTTAGGGTTGGTTTTTTAATAAACCTTTTATGCTGTAATTTCAATGAATTAAGTATAAGGTATAAAATTTTAAATCAGTCAAACCTAGGCCCCCACATTTGCCTCATATATTCTTGTGTTGTGTCCTAAAATCTGCATTTTGGATGAGTTCATAAAAAGGTGTGTTATGCAATTTGAATATGAAAACCCTTTAGCTGGCTATAAACATAAACACTGTGTTAATTAGAGATTGTCTGGATTTATCTCTCAAACTTAAATTTCATACCATTCTCCACCGACCTGTCAGTCAGATTTACGTCCTTCCTCCTCTCAGTGAAACTACTTGAACAGCATGACTGACAGGTAACTTGGTCTTTCATAAAAAGATAATTCAGACTGCTACAGAAATCTGGGTGTGGGGGAGCTCTGGATTAATTTTTGTATCCTTTTCAACATTTTGAAACAATTTAAAATCATGAACACCAAACAGAGAGCCTGAAAGTAAGTCCTGGGAGTTCAAGTGTTCAGGCAATACTGAGCATGGCAGCAACCAAAGGGAAGGAGTAACGATGGTGAACTGCCTGTGTGTGGTTCTGCTACTTTATCACCATTCCAGAAAATTTTAAGCAGGTTTCTTTATGGAAAAGGCCCTTTTAGAATTAATTCCATTTTGTCTCTTGTTCTTGTGTTTCTTGATAGTAAATATCTATCTTGTTTAAGATTTTTTTCCCATTTGTGTCTTATTTTGAATACTCTAATCAAACTTTGAGAGTATTCACTGCACCAAATGCATTAACACAGCCAGTAATGCTACAGATGAGGCTGGGAAATGGCTGCTCCAGGTCACACTAATGTGGATAGGATGTATAAGTTTGAATTGCTGTTTTTGTGTAGAAAAACAGAAGCATGTAGCTTCCAGAAAAGTCAGTATCTTTAAAGCTGTAGCATTCATTTTTAAAATGTTCCTGTTTTTCTTTAATCCTCTCTCTTTCTGTGCTGCTTTCTCTTTGTGCTTCTCCTTATCCCTTTTTCCCAAAACATAGCGAGTGTTTTTCTCGCCTTTCTTAGACAAGTTCCATCCACAGCAGGCTGATTTATTACAGAGTGTTTATACAGTTCTTCAAAGGTAAAGATACTTAGCTTTGGCTTAAATCTGTGTTGTAAAAGTGACCCTGCCAAAGACTGCTGTGGAGCAACTGCAAGCAGAGCTGCTTGTATGTGTGCCAGGGCAAATGGTCAAGGGAAGAAAGGGAAAGCTGCAGGAAATGGGGAGAGAAGTCTTGGCATTGCCTAAAATGGAGCTTTCAGATTTGCTCCAGTGGACAAATCCTTACCTCTTCTAATTTAGCTGCTATTTACTTGTTTATTCTTACTTCAAAATTAAATAGGCTTATAAATGTCATTTGGGCAGAATAATATATAAAAAACGTATTCTGGTTATTAATATCAAGTTGGAAGTCCAGGTAATAAGAACAAAAATCTAGGATAGTTTTATTCCTCTTTCTTTTCTGACTCTTTCAAAATAATTTGTAAGAGTTTTATTAGACAGAAACAAAACCAAAAAAGATGTGCACAATCTGGGCCAGCTATAGTGTGGAGAACAAGGAAAGAAAGAAGAATGAAATCAAATACAGTGGTCCCTGCATTAAATTCATATTTCCCCTGATGGAACTGGTTATTAATCTTTCTGTCTTGGAAATGAAAAGGTTCTTCACATTCCACTAATCCCTCTGCTCTGCTTTATGAGCCAGATATTTGTCCTACTAGTTTGTCATGTATGCAACAGTGCTGCAAGCAGCACAGAAATTACTTGCTAAGGTCAAAGATGTTGCTAATTTCTTCTTACTTAAGGCACCCATCAGTGACCAGCTTAATTAAGTGCAAGTTGGATTCTACTCCTGTGCAAATACTGCTGATAGATTATACAAACTACAACAAGAGAGAGAAGACAAATAGTCAACTAAAAGCTGTATGTACTATTTTGCTCTATTTGCTTCTGGTAACAAAGTTGGGTGAGACATTTTAGTAAATAAAGATAGGACTTGTTCCAGGGCTATTCATGAAGCATGACTTCAGTGGCCTTTTTCTTTATTTTAAATACAGATTTTATTTTTGGTTTGCTTGATTAGTATTTTTTTTTCAGACAAGGGTAGCTAAGACTGAAGTTTAAACTAAAGGGATTATCCCTGAACAAAATTGTTGCACTTAGGATGGCATTCAATACACTTGCCTTGATCTAAGCCTTCAGGGTGTATTCAAGTATGCTATAGGAAGATGAAATCCATCTGCTAGGCTAAATTCCATTATTCAAGCCTATGTATTAGGGCTTCTCCATAGCTGAGTGCCTTCTGTACCAGCTTTATTTTAGGCAGGTTTTGCTACCTACTCATAACTGCAGTTTCAGTCCATATTTTTTCTCAATAAATGGGATCTGCCAAAGAGCTGTAAAAGAGGATGCTCTCTCTACCATGCCTACAGTAGTGGTCACATTCCCTAGTAAGACTTCAGATGGAGGATAGTTCATGTCTCAGTTTGCCTGCAAGCTGTACAAAAGCACCAGCAGAGGTGTGCCAAGTTCCCTGCACTCTCCTATTCAGGCACCAGGGGCTCACATTTGAGGCCAGTTTTCTATGAAAACAAGCTCTGAACGGTTGTATTGCTTTCCTCTGTTCCACTCTAATCAGTTTTGCACTTCTTGTACCATTTTAAGGAACTTCAGCATATGGCTGGAGGTAACAGAGTTTTCCATTTCCATGGGCTTTGTGAAAATAAGTAAGGAGAAGAAAACCTAAATAGTACTTTTCCATACTATGCCAGTAGAAAGTTTCAAGAGGAATCAGCTAGACTACCCAACAATAGAAAACCAGGCCAGATGAGTGAATAAATTGGGTTTGGAGAAAAAATAATTGTAATCAGGCCTTAGAATTTGTCAAATACAATAAGTACAAAATAGTCTTCACAGACCAGACTTCATAAATTTGCTATTAATGGAATTGTTAGATCTTATTTCATTTTTCCCTGGTTAAATTTTTTCTAGTTTTGGAATATTCTTGTTTGCAGTATATAATTATATCATTGTTTCCAGAACCCATCACATTTACAATTAAAAATCAATAATCTAAGTATTTCTGAAAATCAGGCATTGATTTAAGCAACTTTTTTTTTTTTAGCTGTCCCATTTGAAAATATTGCCCATGTGGCTTCTTATAAGAGAAAAGTTTCAATGGCTTAACTAAGTAATATATTAAAACACTAAAATTCAATTTGTAAAATGGATGGCAAATCATTACATCTATAAAATTTACTTGCACTTGCACTTATAATAATTTTAAGTAATATTTACTTGACAATAAGGTTTTAAATATAAGCTAAAAATAGCCAGTCGTGTCTAATCTTTGTAGTCTTTTCAGTTACCGATTCACCATGATTTATTTCCCTGAAACTTTCTAGTATTTTGAAGTCATGAAAAGAAACAAAGGTTCCTTTCAGTGTTGGAATGGCTTCATATTCATGCAGGTAGTGTTTATGATTCTGATTGCCAATTTACACTGTATCAGTGTTAATCTGACCAGGATATATACTTCAGAAGATTACTACTGTTGCTGCAACTTATTTCACCTCCATTATGGAAACTTATTAATGCCATTATGAGGACTTTGTTCTGGATTCAGTTAATTCTCAGTTTGGATAAAATGTTGCAGTTTTACACATAGCAGTATCCTTGATAGAGCTGCAGAGCTGATATAAGTTAATGTAATTGTGTGCAAGACCCTTGGTATTGACCTCAGAGACATGAAATTTTGCCTTTAGTAACACTCGTATAAATCAGGAATAGGTCAATTGATTTCAATTACTCAGTATTTACAGTGAGATGAAACTGAAAATATAATTTGCCCTATACATCTAAATTTAACCTTGACACAGACATGCACAGTCCCTATTTACTTGAATGAAGCGGCTAGGGAATTCAAAGATCACATTGGTTAAATGAGAGAACAGTGATATCCTGAAAGGGTAAAAGTTAGAATAAGTAGCTGAATTGCCAGTTTATATTAGAGAAATCACAATTAGAGAAATCCCACCCCCAAAATTCTTGTGCTTTTAACTTTACTCATCTCTTACCAGAAGTAGTTGTATTTAGAGTCACCCTTTTGGGTGACTGTGGTGCAGTATGGATTGCTCTTAATTTTGTCTCAGTGAAGAACTATTCCAAACTATGTACTTATAAGACCAGTTTCTGCTTCCTGACTCCATGAAAACAGAAGAGTCAGACCTCTAGTCTCTTAGGAGAGACTGACAGTTCATCTAAACCAGAAAGCAGTTATTCTTAACATGGGGCTTTGGTATTTATAGTGAACAATGGTTAATCTAAGCCTTAAATAATATCTAGAAAAAGGGATTATGAAGAGATGGGGTTAAAATGCAGCTTCAGGGGTTTACATGATGTATCAGGTGGGAAACACAACTGATGCTGTCTTTCAGCTGGGAAATGATAGTTCCTCTGTACTCGGCACTGGTGAGGCTGCACCTCGAGTGCTGGGTTCAGTTTTGGGTCCCTCACTACAGGAAAGACACTGAGGTGCTGGA
>JANZLQ010000029.1:36376966-36396615 GCA_026212715.1 Elanus axillaris | reverse complement strand
GGTGTGTGGTTTTTTTTTCATTTGGGAGGATAATGTAGGTTCCTCCAAATTAGAAACATAGGGCACATTTGGTTTTTGGTTTTTGGGGTTTGGGTTTGTTTTTTTTTTAAGCTAGTTGGTCTGTTTAGAATTTTGAGCTTACCAGAAAAAAATGCAAGTACTTGTGGCATTAACCCCTCACTGCCCCACAAAAACCCAGCTTCCAAACAAATAAAAAAGACTGGATCTTTTTAGAGAAATGAGTCTATAAAGTCCAAAAGTCCCTTCCAATTTAAAGTTTAAAATGATAGAAAGAATTATGTTAATGTATAATTTTCCTTATCTGAGTAACAGTAATTTTATCTGGAGGAATACTTCTGTGAATAAATCTTGTATGCAATGCTGAGCAGAAATATTTTTGCAATACAATTTCTAACATCAGATATTTTTGTTTCTCTAGTAAACAATTTTCTACTGATATTTTTGTATAATTTACTGTACTTACTGTATTCAGAATTTTAATTCATAAAACCAAAACTCTGTTTCATCTCAATAAATATGGGGGGATCCCGTGGGAAGCCCACGGTGGAGCAGGCTCTGGCAGGACCTGTAACCCCATGAAGAGAGGAGCCCACGGTGGAGCAGGTTTTCTGTCAGGACTTGTGACCCCATGGGGGACCCACGCTGGAGCAGTGTGTGAACTGCAGCCCACGGAAAGGACCCATGTTGGAGTTCATGGAGGACTGTCTCCTGTCAGGAGAACCCATCCAGATCCTGTAAAGACTACAACATACAGTCCCCTCCTTGTCCTGACTCATTCTAAATATATTTTAATTGCAATAATGAAACAAATATTTTACAGTGCATTTGTAGTTTAATAAAGGAGGAAAAAAATACTAGTGGCAGAAAACAAAAGCACATTTCATTCAGAAGTGTTCTACTGATTCTGCAGATAGGACTTTCCTGTCCTTTATCTTGGAGAATTATTGTAGGGTTTTTGTTAATGAGACAGATGTTTGAAGGGCAATGTACTTTATAGGTAGCATTGTGTAGAGCTGGCTTTCCTTCTCTGTTTTTCCTATGTCTTGGTATTCAGGTGGTATGGTTATCTTAGCTTAAGGTCAATGTAGGTGTGCCATTCTGTAATCATTTAGGTCTGATCCTCATGAATTAATGACATGATGTACAAACTCCGTTCTCCAACTTTTTATATAAATGTTTTGCCATAATGAATCCCAAGAAACATTAAGTTAGAGAAAATTAAAGAGAAAAGTGGCCAGGAATGTCACAATTTGTCAACCCAGTATCAACTCAGTGTAAAATCCTTAAGTGTTCTTTCATCTTTCTTGAGCTGATTAGCTGCAATAATCTTACTGATTCTGGGTCACTCATTGAAGTGTAAAACTCACAGGGATATGATTATATTTACCTGTTGTTAAGACTTAATTTTTTTGACATCTAGGGACTGATGAGAAGGGTAACTGTAGCTAATGTTTCTGTATTATTCCCTAGGCATTTTGCAAATCTTGTAACTTGGCCACATGAAATATTCCAGCATGTTTCTCTACAATATCTCAATGTCATCTTCCCTTGTAGCAGGTAATGGCAAGCCACAGGAAGGTTACTAGCTTAAGTAGGCAATAAATTCCCATAACATGAAGTTTAAAAGACAGATCAAGAGATGTTTTCTCTGATGCTGTGTTTTAAAAGCAACTACTTTTGACAATCAATATTTTCTTTCATCTTATTCCTAAAACTACTTATCTCCACTTTTTTTTTCATTTTAAACAGTAATCTGAGGGAAGATTAGAGAAATAGTATTTAATAGTATTTAAAAATGTGGAAAAAAATGAAGCAGAAAAAAGTAGTATACAATTTATTGCAACAGAAACTTGAGTAAGAAATGAATACATGCAGAAGCTAGGAGCAAATGCTGAAAAAAATTTTAAAAATGGAGTAACTGAATGAAGCGATATTTAATGAAACAAAAGTTGCAAAAATGAAAGCAGATAAGCTTACCAAGATATTAAAATATTGTCCATCATACAATGATACAAACACAGTATTGTTTACAATTTTCCCCTTACATTGGAATTTTAGTATTTTGTGTCCTAAGTAAAATTAATTATTTTAAGCTTTCAATAAGTAATATAATTTTATTTTCTTTTATTATCTGTTGTTACATAGTACATTAGGAAAATTCAAGGGAAAGATTTGTGAAAAAACACTTGTAATGGAATGCATTTTAATGATGGCACAAATTGAGTGCTGTGTTATTTCAAAAACTGAGATGTATTTGAAGTACAGTGCTTGAAACTCAGAAGGAAATCTGTTAAGCAGACTGGTGTTACCTGCCATTTTTTCCAAAGTATGGGTTTAATATAATATTGGGACCTTCAATGTTTATAGATTTTAAATGAAAATAAAATCTATATCTTTTATCATTATAAAAATGGAAGCTTTAATTGCTTGTGAACTTCAACAAGCAAGTTGTTTTGATTTACTCCTGCTTACAGGAAAAAAAAAATCAATTCATAATTTCATAGAGGCATGAACAACTCTCTAAATAGATTATTTCAATTATTCTTGCTGTTTATTACTCCACATGGGATCATTAACCCTACAAACATTTAGGATTACAGATTTACATAAGCAAAATATTAATCAAATCTACATGCAAAGCAGAACAGAAGGTCTCATGTTGAGAATGTGCTTAATTGTTTTTCTGAATAGGACCATCTAGGAAGATGTTACCCACAACGAATAATTCATCTTTGACAAAATGTTGTAAAGAAAAATACAGATTTTTATGAAGTGTTGATAAAGGAATAAAGTAGAAAGAAAGGAAGAAAGTTAAATCTTCTAATTTTCTCCATTCTGAACATAATTTTGAAATATACCTCAATGTTATTAAATTATATGTTTCATTAGATGGATAGGGTTGGGGTTTTTTTTCATTGTTTTATAATTTCTGCTGGACTACAATGGGTGGGGGGAGGTGAGCAAGTGAACAATCTTTGCAAAGTTGTTTTGTGAACAGAATCATAAAGCGAAAAAAGGAAATAAGATCTAGACAAAGTGTCTGATATTTACTAAATGAAATCTAAAAATATATTGATTATTCATGTAAGTGAACAGTCTCATTTTTATTGGGAGCTGCCTTATTTGCAGCATTTCTGAATATTAGGACACATCCTTGGGTATCTAATCTCCTATTTCAAAGCATTGCTAATGGATGGGTTTCATCTGGTGTTTAAAACATTAAGTCTTATGTCAGTTAAAAAAAATCACATTTAAAATAAATTATTTCCTCTCTAAGTTCTTATAAGCATTTTTTCAGACAAGTACAAATGCAGTGTGCTCTAGCATGATTCTTTTTGAAGGTAACCTCTTGGAGTGGTCCCCATGATTTGTTTTGGTTTTGCAGTACTGAGAAGTATTCTCTGAATTTTCTTATTGCCCATATGATCAACTTTCAGAGAGCTTTAATGAACTTTTAAGCTTTGAATGCAATTGCAGAATCTGGACATAGAGATATTCAGCTTCTTGAAATGAAGATCTGCTATTTTTAAGCTTTCTGGTGAGTTCTAAGAGTTACCCTATCAATCAACCTAAATCATGGTAACAATGTTTAGCCTTGATATACCACTTCATATTACATATTCAAACAGCCTTTCCAATATTAACAATTACATTGCATTAGTAGCACACAGTTACAGCCTAGCAATCTGGATTTTTGAATGGACTGAGCAGCAGTTATATTCCCTCTCCACAACACAAATCCTATGCAGTTTGCTGCAGTAATTCAAAAAAAGTCAACATATTCTTTACATACAAGAACTGCTATTTTTTAAAAAGTTGTTAGGTTCACTGTGCATTGATTTCAGCTTATTACACTGCATTAATAACTTAGTCACATTCCTCAAATTACAACAAAGTAATTAAGAGAAACAGAAAAATGTAATTACCTTTTGTTTGAAAATTCTGTAATTTCCATGCAGACTGGGTAAATTATTCATACGGGGTGTGGATTCCATTTTCGTTTCACTGCACTGATAGCATAATCACATAGTCTTAATTATAGAGATAGTAAATAAGAGAGAAAAGAATATACCAGTCCTCACTCCTGTAGAAACTTCTATTGGCACACTAAGCACTAATTAAAATTCATTATTACATCACATTTTGCACAGATACAGAAGTTTTGTAACAAAAAGAAGAGAAGATATTTTGTGTGGGAAGGAGGAAGAGGAAGACAGAGGGTTACTGTTAAGATGTTTTTCAGTCAGTACTATTTTTCTCTCTAGCCCTTGTTGGAATGCTTATGGTTATTCTCTTAAAGCTGTTCATGTTGCTCACTGGTGTAACGTGAGCTGGGATGCTCTAAAAAGAACCCAATGTAGAGCATTCATTTGCACCAGCTGCAGAGCTGATACAGTTTTCACCATGTTTTTCTTGAAGAGCTGGTTAAGCAGTATTGCTACTACACACTATTCTCTCCCTCTTCACTGCCGACTCTCCATCAACTCCACCCTGTGCACATAAAGGCCTGATTTTAGAATTTGAGACTCTGTCCTGGGATTCCCTGCATCTCCCTCTCCTACAGAGGGAGGGAGCAGCTGCACAGGCTACGTCCCTTCTGCACCTATTGGAGCTGGGAGGAGCCTGTTACAGGGAGAGGGAGATGAAAAAAACCAGCTTGATGCTTCTGCTATTAACAACAAGAAGTGATGGCTTCAGTTAGTACTGATGGAAAATGCTGGCAGCTTTCTCCTTGCAATGCTGGCCATCTTGTATTCTTCTGTGCATACTACAGTGATGGCAGCAACGATGGCAACTCTGTGTTGTAATCTGTAAGTAGGAAATGGAGACCAGATGTTGAGTACGCACTGCTTGGCTACCTGGCCCTTATCTGCTTCAGGAAAGGCAGAGGAAAAGAAAGCGCTGTGAACCTTACAGGTGTAATTACAAGTAAATACTGAGGATTCTAAGCCATTGCCCACTTTTGCCTGATTTTACTCCTGTCCTTGACTTGCTTGGGAAGAAAAAAGGCTTTAATACAGTCATTGGAAAGGACTAAAATGCAGATGTATCTTAGGAAGCATTTCTTCACTTGACATTAGGGACCTGCAGAGCAGGTGTCTAAGTTGATCTAGCTATTTACATATGTGTTATAGCCAGCAGAGAGTATATGGAATCAGTTTATTTGATTGCAGTCTGATGTACATGACTAAGTGCCACTGAATATATTGTCCAGCACTCCACTGGATGATAACAGGAGCCTTGCTTCTAGGACATTGTAAGCATCCAAATTTAATCAAACTTTGCTCTTTGTATCTCATCTGTAAGCAGATGAAAGAAGAATAAACATCAGTATTGGAACATAAGGATGACTTAAACCCCATGACTGCATTCAGCAGTTAGATGATTCTGGATACACTGGCAGAGGAGTCACTGGACATACAAGTATGGCTGGAAAACAAATCTGCTTTCACAGAAACAGAATACAGAGGTCTGCAAATTTGGCTTTGATCTTAAGTAACAACTTAAATGAGAGCTAAGACACCTAGAAGATAAGAGCATGAAGCTGACTTGCAAGTAACCTGTAACCACTGCAGGACACATAAACTGGGACAACACAGAGAACGAGGACTCAAAATCTAAGTTTGTATAGCCCAGTAAAAACTGTGAAGAGCTAGTTATTACATGAGATGCCACTTTTAGTTAGACTAGAATTTCATGCTGGCATTAAGAAACCTTAATAAAAATATATTTGGATATACATTCAAAGAAGATTTGATTTAACAAATTTTGATTATATGGCAAAACCAAAAATGAAATTATATACAAACATTCCATTCAATTCTGCTTCCAGCTGCACCATCACTGAACAGACAGTGCCACACAAGATGGTCAGATCTCCTCTGAGACAGGCTCTTTGATACAGTCAGAGTTTTTTGTCTCTGGTGCAGTCTTCTACCATGCCTCACTATTGTTGTTTGGAGTTGAACAAACTTTAATACTCTACTGAGATTCTTTACTACTGAGAATGTTTCAATGCAGTAGAATTTGTTTCAAAGTAATAGCTTTCCTGTTAGAGCTAGTTTGTCATGTCAGAGAGGATGATTATTCATGATAAGCCAGTGGCATTATTACCAGCAATTTTTTAGAAATGGGGGGTACTGATTAATTTCAGAAATATTAGCTACTGAAAGCAGACATCAGTACTGCAGAATGGATGAGACACTTGGAGTAACAGTTGCCAAAAGGTGAAATAAGCTAAAACCGGGGAACACATCAATTAAAGATGTAAAATCACATAATTTAATATAAAATTATATTGTTTGCTTACTTTGTAAGAAAAGACACAGGCCCCTGCTGAGTATTAACGGCTAGGAGAGAGAAACTGAATGTCCAAGGCTGTGCCTTGGGCTATTATATAACAAATCATCATTAAGTCTCAAGAAATCATTAGCAAAATTTTTTTTTTTTGGTGCTGTTATAAGATGAAACCCAAGAAGAAAGACTCAGACCAGACATCTACATTTCTCCCATGCATAAAGTGTTTGCATAGGAATAGTAATAGTGTAATAGTATGTAAGAGGCATTTGTGAATATTTAATACCTAGTGCATTAACTAAAGTCTGTCCAAATTCCCATCAGTAGATACTGCAAAAAGTAATATGCCAAATTCCTTTTCCCCTTACAAATGAACTTGAAAATATCTAAACAACAATAGAATCTCAGTATTAACAAGAATAATTTATTAAAATAGAATGATATAAAAAATATATTAAACATATATAGTATATTAAAATTAAATATTATCTCAAACAGTTTTACATGCCAAGTTAAAATACGCCATCCAAGTTAGAACTATTTATCTAAATATTTTTGCTTCCCATTTCTGCAACTTTAGTACTGCGCTGTTTGCCTTCATTGATTTTCTTTCCATCATTAAATGTTTTTATATATTCCTTTTCTTCAGTCTGGCTTTTCACGTAACCATTTTGTCTAACTTTGTTCTGCACCCCAAGTTTGGGTGACCCAGCATTTTTGGTTAGAAGATGTTGTTGGCAGGAATATCGAAAAGGGTAGCTAGTCAGTTCTGGAGAACAAATAGATTTTTCTTTGATGCTGGGATGGAGTGGTTGCGGTTTTCTTTGTTTCTCTGTTATTTTCAAGTGAGGAGGGAAAGGAAGACACCGGTGATACCATTAAATATTTATTTCTCTTTCTCCTTTCTGCAAATGGTCACAATGTAACTCCAGGTTTTAACTAGCCAAGCAGAGAGAAAATACAGCTTTTCTTGATGCTCTTGACTCTACCCAGTGATTTTTATCTCACTTGGTAGACTGGCAAAATCAGCTGGTGTGGATGAATTAGTTAATGTGCTCTGCCTTATGCCTCTCTCTGTAATGCACTGTCATAGTAAGGACTGCTGCTCAGGGAAAATGCTTATCAGCTGAAATTTAAAACCTAGTTATTCACATAAACTCCCAACATTCTACCATAATATGCTGGGCTCCTCCTTGACAGCTTGGGGTATGCAGTTCATCTGACCGCCTCTACAATGAAGCAGGTTGTCTCTGGAAAGGACCAGGATAAATATATAGAGTAATAGCAACAGCTTCAATGGTCCTGGGACCGTTGTGACCAAAATAAAACCTGAAATAGCAGTTGACTATATCGCTTGGCTCTATAACCTCTTAGCATTGTTTTCTCTATTAAATATTCTAAAAAATTAGGTCGGTTCACGAAGCTATGAGTGCCAGAGAGTTGAACACATTTGTACTCCTCCTGTTGTGGAGTAGTATTTTCAGGAGTTTTACCACCTTTTCTAGAAATTTTTTCATGACTTTGCAGTGTTTGCCAATGTATAGAGAAGTAGATCTTCTCTGTTTTTCTTTTCAGCCAATTTTATTTGTTAAATGCCACATATTTTAGAGCCAAACCTTCCAGTGGTGATGTTTGCTTTTTAAATGGAAATAATTAGTGGGAATTAATGTAATATAAACAATATTGATAATACTAAAGTTATTGTTTTAGTGATTCAATAAATGAGGTCTCATTAAAAAAATCTTATAAACTGACATAACTCATTGATTAAAGATGCTCTTCTTTTTATCTTGTTTTTGATCTTGCCTCAGTCTATACTGCCTCAAGTGACTACTGAAATTTATATTATGGCTTATGAAAAAAAAATTATGACACATAGAAAGAAGTATATGATAAAGATGTTAATACCTTGACCTACTGCAAATTCAGAAATGTACCATGAGTATTCATTCAAAATTAAAATGTTAACACAATTGACAATATCTGAGAAATTACCTTGGTATTCAGACACATGAAAGCATTGAAAAAATCATAACAGTCTGGAGATTTATAGACGAGAAGAATTTTTTTTATTGTAAAAGGCTACTGCAATAAAAATTGCTTTTTAAAGAAAGTTTATGAGTAAATGAAGACAGAATTAATTTTAAAAAAAACTATGGTAGTTCTTGAAGAAATCCTATTACAACATACATTATTTTAAGAAGTGGACATAAACCATGTTCTTCAACAGACCTTTACTAACTAAACTTTCTGGTTGGTCTAGTATTCTTTATGTCTGGAAGTTTTGGTGTGTTTTATTTTAGAAAAACCCTAAATACCTAAGTACAGACACTTCAGTTTAACAACCCATCATTAAAATCATAAACACATTTACTACAAACACTGTGGTAATACCTGTTAAAAGTTAAAAAAATAAAGTGATACAAGATATAATTTGCTTAAAATCTGTAGCTTGATATGAGATTCCTAACATAAAATCTGACTTCAAATAGAAAAAAAGCATAGAAATATAATGCTTGAATACCTACCATTGACAATCATTAGTTTCCAAGTTGTTTAAATTGTTCTCCATTTTTAAAAACTGTCAGAAACTGTTCAGTAGTGTCAAATACTTGTGATAAGTTCTTCTGACCTCCCTGCATTCACTTGACCCTTATATAGTCTGTGGCTCTTTGATTTTTGAAGTGGTGGCATTTTTTCACTATTATATGATCTAGAAAATGAAAAACAGAAAACCCACCCCAGTGTGCTATATTGTCACAACTGTGTGTTTCTCTATGTATCTACTTATGGAAGGACATTTTTTTCTTTATAGTGATCTTCACTGTATTTTCTCTTTTTAACTTCTGTTCCACTTGCCCATCTTTAGAAAAGCTGTATTTGCCAATACATCACTAAAGGGGTTGTGATCCTCCCTATTTAATTCAAACCTGTCTGCTATTTAACTCAAAAAGTTTTGTCACTGTTTGGAGTAGATCAAAGACTATTGTTGGGTTTTCCAACTGCTGCTTCCTTTTATTCTGAACACATCTTTAATTTTGCTGCCCTCAGGTAGTTTAGGCTGGTGTAGAACACATGGAATGCATTTGGTACAATGGTTCAAACCCCATAACAATGGCATCCATCGCAGGGTAGCTATTGACATCAAGTTTTTATATGTTTCACTGAGAATGGCAAAGTTTCAGAAGCATAAAACATTAGGTAGATAATTTTTTTTTCTTCCCATTTATAGCAGAGTTTCAAAGGTCTGAATTTTCCCGTGGTCTAAAGCAAAAAGGGTTGTTTGGTTTTTTTTTTAAATTCTCTTCTCAAGGTAATCCCTGTGAGTAAATGAGAAGAATTTCTAGGTTGGTTACATCAGAAGCAATCTAAGCTGCCATAGAAGGTTGTCTGTTATTTTTTGAAAGAACGAAACAGAATATAGGAAGACCTTCTGCAGTAGTGTACAGTAAATACTGAGTCATTCCTGTATTCAATTTCTGTTGGCAGAAGCTTAAAACAGAGCCTTAATTTTCTCCTGATTTTGCAGCACTGAGTCTTCAAAGTCTTTTCTAATCTTGTTGAAGTCACTTCAAAGCAGCATCATATTTATTTGATAATATTTATTTTTTATCTGAATGCTTACTGGAAATTTATTAATCATTCTGGGTATTCTTCCCCCTTTCCCCCCCATTCCTTTTTGAGTTTGACTAAATCTATAGTGTTTTAGAAGGATTAGGGAAACTTTGTTTTTCTCTCTCTAAAGCTATATACTAATTTCAACAGGTTACTTAGGTTTGCAATAATCTGTTCTCTGTCACTTATCTGAAACGTCTGCAAGATTTCAAACTACCAGATGTAATGTACTGTAATTGTGGTTTTCTTTTTTTTTCTTCTTCACTAGTTTAAGTCTCTGTGTGAATCTCATTAGAGGGGTCCATATCCCAGATCTTAGATTTTAATGAACCAGCTATATAATAGCAGAGGTTTACTGTGTATGCCGATGGGCTTTGAATTTAAGGAATTCAAGTCATCATTACATTGACTATTCTGCTGTTACATTACAATTAGCATGAAAACTGTAATTAAGGTTTTTTGGACATTTGAACTTTAATTTAAAAGTATAGTAATAAACATTTCTTAATTTCTTCAGAAATTCCTTTTGTTTAACCTTTTTTGTTAAAAAGGGTATTTGCTTATATTCTACTAGTGCCAAGAGTGAAGACTCTTGAAACATCTTATTGTGTGGCTGTTTCCTTATTTAAGAATTCTGATATTTATCAATTTCACGGTATTGTTAATTAATTATTCTGCTGTGGACAACTTAATTTACTCTTTTTTTTGTTTTGTTTTACAAATACAGCTTTGTAAGACCTGTTATCTACTTATATCCTAGAGACCCAAAGACCTGTACTTTGCAGCAAAATCTTTTCTCTACCAACACTTAAAATATAACAAGAAGTAAATACAACAGCAGTAATGAAGGTTTAAAATGAATATATTCCATGTATTCAACCAAATGGTAAACTACTTCAGAAGTTTTAGTTTGATCTGCTCTTGCAGTGGCTGTATAATTCTTTCAATAACTGATCTTTACAGTGGAATCTCTGTTCATATCCTTTCCACAGAGTAAATTTCCCATGTAATTGAACATGAAATCTACATTAATTAATTTTCATACATATTTTTGATATGGTATTCTCTTTAGGGCTGCTGGGAAATTCCTGGATCAATTTCTGGTTGTATGCTGGTTACTTTTCACTTTGCAAGTGGAAGAACTGCAGGAAGAGTAGGTAGAGGAAGAAAAAAGAATGCAGGCTCAGACTACTAATAAAGGCACTTTTCACAATTAGTTGTCCTAAAATGAGGAAATCATAGCTCAGAATGTTTATTTTTAAATACAGGAGGGAGAAGCAGGGTGCCCAAATGCCACTGAGACCAGAAATTCTTTTATTTGAAATCCAAATTTTCTTTAAAAACCCCAAACACCTTTAATATCTATCTGCAATCTCACCAAACATAAGAAATCTTATTCCCCTGCAAGTCTGGCAGAGCTAGCATGTGTGAGGGGTATTAAATATGGCAGGCTTTCAATCCCGGTGAGGATTTTTAATTCATTTTGTGATGAGATTCCAAATGTCCTCTCTTGTTTTTATGTCTAGTTCAATTGCCCAGATGTTTGTCACATCTGAGAGATTACCCTTCTCTGGCTGCATGATCAAGGAGGCAGTTATTTTGGAACAGATGATCCCTTGTCTACAAAGCATTTGAGATATTACATGAGGAATAGGAGAGAAGTAATGAAATATCCTTAGAAGAGAAGTTAATTACATACTGGAGATAAAATCTTGAGTGTATTTCAGCTGACTGTTGATATCAGATTTTTATCTGTGGTGGTGGTAGCAATGCTTTTAAAATAGAAGCAGAAGACTATTCGCTGTCAAAGAGTTATGTACAAACCAAATAATTAAGTGCCTAAGGGTAAGGCAAAAAAACTGTATTTTCCTGTGAAAGTGATAATCTTCTGTTGAATGACTTACAGGGTGGTAGATTTATGTTACATCTTTTTTAAAGTTCCTTAAAGACTGACAACACTACTGAAGTTAAAGACTTAGTTTTCAGATATAGGAAATGACTAACAGTCTTCTGTTGTAGAACAAGAAATACACACAATGACAATAAATATTTATTTCAATATATGTAACAAAAATGTTGTGGATGATTTGTTAAATGAGATCTAGTCATTTATTTTGCCACCTTGCCATTTTAAGCCTTCTGCTCCTCAGGATGCATTCCATGTGAACATGAGCCATACTGCTGTTTTTAGACTTTATGTTTCTTAAAAGAAGAAACATGCTCAATGTTGACATGAGGGGGCAGAATCTTTTGTCCCTCTTCCAATTTTCACAGCTGAGACAAGTGGAAGACAACACTAAAATATTTCTGAGCCTCTTTCAGAAAAGGTGGCTGAAACAGAGATAAGAAACTACTCTTTGGAGGAAAAACAGTACTTCCATAAAATTCTTCAAATGCAGTGATAATTACTTTACAGTGATAGCTTCTTTTTGGCTGGTATTCCGTACCAGTTCCATTGAGCTTGTTACAGGGTTTCCAGCCAACCCTACCAAATGATTGGAAAAGTCATTTTGGCACCTTGTTATAGCTTATACAAGAGGAAGACAATCAACCTTAGCCAGTTATTTGCAAAGAAGTATAATTATTTTTTCTCATAACCTTAAAATGATCCAAATAATAGATAAAGAAAGAGTCTTTAAACAAGCTTCTTTTGAACACTTTATAATGTCTACATATTGGCACAATTTCCAGTAAGCTGTGCAGAGAATCAGCATTCAAGTATCTTGTTTGTGAGAGCAAATGATTTTAAGAACAAATTGAAATGAAATGGCAATTTAGTTAAGAAATCCTAAATTTCTTGGAACTCAGCTGATTTTCACAGAGGCGCTACGATAGTGTTCTTACATTATGCACTTCACAAACACAAGATTTTTGTGGTTTTTACAAGGCTCTATTAGGCATGTCTAGAACTTCTCTAGACTAAAGAAAACAGCCTAAAATCAAGGAAGTAAGCATTATATGTAAAATAAAAAATTGACAAATTAGAAAGAAAAAAATACAACCCACAGAGATGGATGTAACCACTTAAAAAAAAAAATAATCACATAGCCTGTGGTTATTTGGGGTTTTTTTAGTGGTCAGGTGAAATATTAAATGTAGACTTTGTTCAGCTGGTAGAAAGCTCATTGTAAAAGCTTGTGGGAAGGATTCTTTTGAAGTACGGAGTATTGGGTTAAACAGGCATGGCTGTCCATATGAGTACAAGATAGACATTTCTGAAACAGAAGCAGCTCTAATGCCCAGTAGCTAGTATGGATATCTACCCCACTGCAGACTACTACAGGGGTGCAGCATACTTTGGTTCTGCTGGTGCAGGGTTGCTGCTGGTATGTGCACCTTCCATGCCTAGCACAGGAGGAAAATGAGACTCAGAAAGAACCAGGGGGTTATAATGTTCTGGTAGGAATGGACACCAGTGAATGTCCTCAGTGTAAAAGTCACCAGTCACACCTGTTATGAAAGCACAGTAGAAAAAGAAAGAAGTATGCAAGTATTTGAGGGAGGCAGAGATAAAGGTAGACAGTAGGAAGGAACTAGATCCACTACATTAAAAGAGGCAATTATCTTGCATGTTTGTACTGATGTGAAAAAAAGTCAATAAAACTTTGTGTTGGAAGTTAAGATTGGAGAAAGGAAGCCTGTTTTATGCAGAGAAGAGGCTTATTGGGAAATGAAAAAGCATAAATGGAAAAGACCATGATAAGAAGAGATTAAAAGGTAAATTTCAAACACAGTCCAAAGTAAAATACAGTCATTACATCTGATGAGAGTTTCCTCTTCATTTTGTAAATGGGCTCAAAAGTCTTGGTGTAAGGCATGTCAGAACAATTAAAATGATAGAGAAGCTGAGATGATTTAGAAAGAAAGATTGTGTATATATATTCCAAATAAAGGAAAGATTGGTAGGAGGGAGAAAGGCTTTCAGAAACAGGGAAGGGTTCACATCACTATGAAATCTATTGCTGTAACATTTCAGTAGGTTCTTTGAAGTGCTAAGAAACACATGTGAGAGTATAATATGAAACTACAAAAGCAAGAGGTTTCAGAAACAGGACTATAGGAGAGAATAAAGAAAATAGAAGGATGAACACACAGGCACCATAAAACCTGAGTTGGTGATAATGCAAATCAAGAGAAAGAGTATCCAGCACAACAGAAGAGAATTAGGAGAACAATCCTTCCTGATTTATGGTCATCATGAAAATTAACTGCTCCTTGCAGCCAAAGACAGTCAGGTGATCAAAGATTACAAACAGAAAAAGGTGTTGCAGGAACATGCAATGAGCAGGAGACACAAGTGAGTAAAGTTGGTGGATTCTGAATGGAAGAGGACCACCATCTTGGGGGAAAAGAACAATTTTGCAAATAGGTAGCTTGCACAAAAAAAAAAGGGAGATGAACATGGATGACATGGCTAAGGAATACTTTAGGGTACAATTGACTGCTTTAAGGTGAGTGCAAGTGAAAGATGAAAGAAGATCAGGATATCAGAAAAGGTACAGAAGAAAAAAAACAGCGTGTGAACAACTCATCTTCCATTTTCTCAGTTTGCTCTTAAAGTAAATGACAGCAAGTATTAAATACCCCTTTAAAGGAAATACACAGGCAACTTAGAAATGTGTGAGTGTGTTAATCAAGGCAGACACTGTAATTATTTTATGGTGATGACAACTATTAAAGAATACATTAAACAAAGGAGATTAAACAACAGGTGTGGAGTACTTAGAAGGTGAGGATTGTGGAAATATGCTATTAAACAGTATAACTGAATGGTCAGGAGGAAAATAAAAAGACAATCTTGTAG
This sequence comes from Elanus axillaris, assembly GCA_026212715.1. Classification (NCBI taxonomy): domain Eukaryota; kingdom Metazoa; phylum Chordata; class Aves; order Accipitriformes; family Accipitridae; genus Elanus; species Elanus axillaris. The sequence continues at coordinate 36,381,878 of JANZLQ010000029.1, read as the reverse complement.
TGTACCGAGTGAGTATAGTTATGGGACATCCAAAGGCAAGGGGTATGGATATGGTGTATTACATGCTTTGTTAGAAGGCAATGAAAGGTAAATAGATTAAGTAAGAACTGATGTTACTGATGTTTACCGTAATCCTATGATGTATCAAAGGATAACTGAAATCAGAAAAACAGCAGTGTTTTCTGATTTCAATAAATATTTATCCATGTAAAATTGATGAGAATTAAACATCTAAATTTTAAAATCTGGTAGAAAACAATGCAATGGAAAATTTTAATCATACTAACTACTAAGAGAATATCATCAGTGCTGTTGTTCATCTTCACACTTCAACAAGTATTTTTCTTTCTAGTCTAACTTCAAGCTTTTCAAAATTCTTTATCTCACACTTTGAATCAAAACTCTTCTTTAATGAAAAACAGTTTGGAAGTAAATTCTGGTTTGAACACTAGTTGTGAAATCTAGATGAAAAAGATCACAGTGTATGCTATCAGTTATTTCGGCACAAATTCTGCCTTGTGAAAATAAATGTCATGTTTTCAACATTTGATCAGACCAGTCAGTTAGTGCATGTTGTCTGTTTTGAATGTAACCAAGTTGGTCTGCCAAGGTGAAGAGCATTACAGAACAGATTAACATATGAAAATAGAGAGTAAAGTGCACGTTGTATGGATTATGTTGGCAAGATTTTTTGTTTTACAGACTAAAAGAGTAGACCAATGAAAATCAAACTTCATTGTTTGTTTTTTCCATTCTTGGAATTAAAAATGTTTATTCTGACTTGTATAGCTGTATTACATTCTGCTGGTTATTGCTGAAAAATATCCAAGTTATATCATCTGGCAGCATATGAATAATTCTCTTTTGTTACAGTTTGGATATAGAGTAAAAGGTATAAGTGGAACGTTTATATGTCATGGAAATTTATATTTCATATGCATGTATAGATAGGAGCAATTATTGCATCCAATATGAAACATTACACTCCTTAGTAAGTAGTTTGTTATCTCACAGGGCACTTTCTCATTGTTTTGGCTCTGTTTTTTTTTTAGAAAAAAAATTATTTTGGTCACAGTAGACTTATTTAAATTTTTCTTTACAGACTGCATTGAATTAACAGGATAGTACATATGTAATTGACAGCTATCCTGACTTAGATACAGCAACAGTGACACAGGTTCTGAATTACGTAGCTGTATTATGACACTGAACCAAAGTTCACACTGTGCTTTCCGCACTTGGTCTGGAGAGATGCATAGACATTAACAGTGCATGCTATTTAATTTTCAAGTCTCTCTTGCTCTCCAAGATTTTTTCTCTAATTCAATTGAAGTAGGCCTCAGCAAGAGATTTCTAGGAAAAACTGTATTTATAAATATATATACACTTAGCTATTTTAAAAGTCTTATTCCAGTGGCTAGATGTGCTAGATCTCTAGGATGAAGGTCTTATGATGAGTAAATAGTTTAGTTTTGTAAAGTGACTTGCACACAAACTGTATTCCAAAAGATTTTTAAAGTGCTAAATAAAACAGCTGAGCTTAAATAATAAATAATAACACATAAAGATTTAAAAATACTTTGGGTATATGAGTGAGATGCAGAAAGGAATAAATAAAACAGACTCCTAGCAATGAAGGTTGATAACAAATGAAGTATGTAGGCATTGATATGAAAATGAATTCTCTAAGCTAATTTCCAGTAGAAGGTAAAATTTGCTATACATGTCAGAAGAGGCAAACAAAGCCCTAATTACTTTCAAAGAGGATCTTACAATTCCTCTCTGTCTTCTATATCTATGATATTTGTAGTAAAAAAGTAATTACACTTCATAGGAGGCATCTTTTCTCACCATTGGAGATAAATACGAAAAGCCAAGATAAAAATATTGGATATGTCACTCTTCCGTTGTCAAGAAAAGTTACTTTACAGTGTAGCAATACAGAGTGTAAAATCTGAAGAGATTTCTGCTAGTACTTCAGAAAAAGGGGTCTCTGCACATTTAAATGCTCAACACAAAGACAACCTTGTGAATATGCCATAAAGAAGATGATTTAATGAGCTCAGATATATACATCTGTGTATAATTAAAGAGACGGCATCTGGTTTGTTTGTTCTCTGAAAGAACATACTGAGCAGCTGAGCACTTTGTGTTTTTTCTCAGTTGATGAAATCACCCCGCTAGCAGAGGGGACTCACTTTGAGCACACCTTACATTGAAAAATGTAAAGCAGGAAAACTGATCTAACATTTAGGGTATAAGAGAGCAGAAAGCCTGGAGAGAGCATGTGGTCCTACAGTCAGACTGCAAAGCTGGTGGAAAGAAAAAAACATACTAAGGACCTAGAGGAGTTAGGAACTGCTGTAACTGAGAATTAGAACTGACAGCAGGAATATAGAAAAGGATCTGCCCTGCCAGGACACAGTGACTTGCAGGAGATCTTTTTATAATTATCCTTGTTTCTATTTTTTCTCAGAAAATGGATTTTCTGTATAAAAAAAATATTTCTGACAGTCCAAGAAAACTTGGCTTTTGAATGTAGGGGCTATTTCTGACATTTGGGGATAATCATTTTAAAAAGGATCTATTGGCAGATGCACTTTTCAGCTTTGACCCACTGTACTGATTTTGGCTGAGATAATTTTCTTCATAGTAGATCTTATGGTGTTAGATTTTAGATTTGTGACCAAAACAGTGTTGATAATACAAGGATGTTTTAGTTATTGATGAACAGTGCTTACACAGTGTCAAGGTCTCCTCTCTTTCTCATGCTGCCCCTCCCAGCAGATAGGCTGGGTATGGGCAAGAAGTTGGGAGGAGACACAGCTGGGACAGCTGTCCCCAACTGACCAAAGGGATATTCCATACTATATGACATCATGCTCAGTGATAAAAACTGAAGGAAAGAAGGAGGAAGGGGGGACAGACATGGTTATGGTGTTTGTCTTCTCACGTAACTGTTAGGCATGATAGAGCCCTGCTTTCCTGGTAATGGCTAAACACCTGCCTGCCAAGGTAGCAAATGAATTCCTTATCCTGCTTTACTTACATGTACAGATTTTTCTTTACCTATTAAACTGTCTTTATCTCAGCCCATGAGTTTTCTCACTGTTACCTCTCTGATCTCCCCAGGGGGGGAGTGAGTGAGTGGCTGTGTGGGGCTTAGCTGACTATTAGGGTTAAACAATAACATCCATTTAGGGTCAGTCAAAATACATAAGCTGTTCATCTTAATATCTTATTTAGGTATAGTACTTTCTAGTTACAAATACACAAGACAGTTATTTATGTAAGGTAATATAATGATGCAACTGATGGCTATTTCATGTTGACTCTTTAAGTACACAGCTTTCATAAACCAGAATTATTGACTGGAAAAAGCTTGTTCATAATAAATAGCCTTTCAACCTCTTCCAGTCCCAAAATCTGGGGAGGAGTAACAGAAGGTTAATAAAGCTAACCTGTATCAGACCTTCATCAAAAGAAGACTCATTTACTTTGCTCTGGTTGCTTCTCTTTTTACAAAAAAGGGAATTGATGCAAATATTTTGCCTCAAAGGCAACCAAATTTAGTCATAGATGTTGTTTGTATATATTTATTTGCAAAGATGTTACCATATGTCTTTACATAAATGGTATGGAAAACACATTTGTTAGGTGGGTGTGCTTGTTTTGCATTAAGTGGCCAGGATTTGTATTAAAACATGGGGTTTACCTTTCTAAATGCAGTACTTACAAAGATGTATTTTGATAATTTTTTAGAAATCATTCATTCCAATGATGTATTTTATTGAAGGTTGATACAAAAATGGATTGCTAACTTTTGTTTCCTTGGGTTTTTTTAGGATTTATTTATACCTGTGGTGGAACATTAAAAGGACTTAATGGCACTATAGAAAGCCCTGGCTTCCCATATGGATATCCAAATGGTGCAAACTGTACATGGGTTATAATAGCAGAAGAAAGAAACAGAATACAGATCGTCTTTCAGTCTTTCGCTCTGGAAGAAGAATATGATTATTTGTCATTGTATGATGGACATCCTCATCCTGCAAACTTTAGGACAAGGTAAATAACAAATATTATTAAAATGTAACTTGTATTCATATCTTTAAAATATCTGAGAAAATAGGTAAAGCTAATATTTTTAAATTATAGATTCTTTCTTATGTAGACTTTAAGGTGCACTTTCCTTAATTAATCATAAATGTCTTAAAATCTATATAGTGTGCTTTAATTCTAATAAAAGTGCTAAAATTAACCTAGCCCTTAAAATTTGTCTCAACAAAACATAATTACTTAATAAGCATAAGAGCATGGATAAATAAATGTAAAGTTAATATGCAATGTAGAGGTCTCAGTTTGCATGTTCTAGTAGAAGTGGAATTTTTTTAATCTTTGCAACAGGAGGCTTTCGAGAGAGATCAGAAAAAGACAGCATATTTCAGATAGAATAGCTAATTTATGCAGTTGCGTATGAGCATTTTCTGACACTATGGGATTACAAGAGTGAAAAAATAATTTTGAAAAATCAAGAGTGTGATGGGTCACAGAACATTTTTTATCAGTGCCTACTTCATAGTTATGATCCAAATGTCCAATTCTGGAAGGCTGTGGCTTGAGGGATACATTATAAATCTGCAAGAGCAACAGATATATTATCCATACATTTGCTAGCTATCTTTATTTGTGGTGCGTTGACCATGGCTGGACGCCAGGTGCCCACCAAAGCCGTTCTATCACTTCCCCCCCCTCTTTGCTGGACAGGGGAGAGGAAAAAAAAATATTAACAAAGGGCTTGTGGGTCGAGATAAGGACAGGAGAGATCATTCACCAATCACCGTCACGGGCAGAACAGACTCGGCTTGGGGAAATTAACTCAATTTATTACAAATCAAAACAGAGTAGGGTA
>JANZLQ010000029.1:36350360-36376866 GCA_026212715.1 Elanus axillaris | reverse complement strand
TCGGACAAAGGGGAAGCTTCCAGCAGCTTCTCACAGAAGCCACCCCTGTAACCCCCCCCCCCGGCTGCCAAAACCTTGCCACAGAAACCCAATACATTATTATAATCTATCTTGATTTCTGTATGTCAAGTTGTCATCTACCTAAACTTCTGTAAGGCCTTTAACATGGTCCCACACAATGTCCTTGTTGCTAAATAGGAGAGATACAGATTTGATGTGTGGACTGTTTGATTGATAGGCATTGGCTGCATGGCCACATCCAAAGACTTGCAGTGAACAGCCGTCCAAATGGAGATCAGTAAAAAGTGGTGTCCCTGTGACCAATACTATTCAATATCTTTGTTAATGACATAGTCAGTGGGATTGAGTGCACCCTCAGCAAGTTTGCAGATGACACCAACTTGACTGGTGCAGTTAATTCACTTGAGAGAAGGGGTGCCATCCAGAAGGACATTGACAGACTTGAGGAGTGGGCCTGTAAGAAGCCCATGAATTTCAACAAGGTTAAGCGCAACATCCTGCATCTGAGTCGGGGCAATCCTCAGTATCAGTACAGACTGGGGGATGAATGGTTTGAGAGCAGTCTTGTGGAGAAGGACTTGGGGATATTGGTAGATGAAACATGGCTCATTGGACATGAGCCAGCAATGTGGACTTGCAGCCCAGAAAGCCATCCGTATGCTGGGCAGCATCAAAAGAAGCGTGGCCAGCAGGCTGAAAGAACTGATTCTTCCCCTCTACTCTGCTCTCATGAGACCCCACCTGGAGTACTTCATCCAGCTCTGGGGTCCCCAGTACAAGAAAGACATCGACCTGTTAGACTGGGTCCAAAGGAGGGCCACAAAAAAGATCAGAGGGATGGAATACCTCCCCTATGAGGAAAGGCCGAGAGAGTTGGGGATGTTCAGCCTGGAGAAGAAAAGGCTCTGGCAAGACCTTGTTGTGGCTTTTCAATACTTAAAGAGGGCTTATAAGAAAGATGGAGTGAGACTTTTTACCAGGGCCTGTAGCAACAGAAGAAGAGGCAATGGTTTTAAATTGGAAGAGGGTAGATTTAGGTTATATATGTTGAGGAAATTGTTTACGCTGAGGGTGGTGAGGCACTGGAACAGATTTCCCTGAGAGGCTGTGGATGCCCCATCCCTGGAAGTGTTCAAGGTCAGGTGGGATGGGGCTTTGAGCAACTTGATCTAGTGAAAGTTGTCCCTGCCCACAACAAGGGGATTGCAACTAGATGATCTTTAAGGTCCCTTCCAACCCAAACCATTCTATGATTCTATGGTTCTGTGACACTGTGATGAAGAATGTAATATGTATTCCTAATCAGGGAAACCAGGACACACTGGTAATGACTGGGGTTTTTTTAGAACTATTGTGCAACAGTCCAGCATCTGTCCACTACAAAGAAAATGTAACATGGTATTAGAAGGAAACTACAGCAGTAAAATTCTTCATCTCAAATCTGTGCGGGGTGTGAATTCTGTTTGTCAAATGGGTAACAGTCAGCAGATATGGAGAAATATATCTCTAATGAAATTGGTTTTTTTTTACTACTCTGTTTCTATTTTTATTTTCTGTTTCATTAGTGTTTGTATGCAATTCTGATACCAGCAGCAGGAAAGAGGGAACCCGGGTGTTGTCTTTCACAAGAAAAAAACAAGAACATGTAGTTTTCCTCCTTTCTGCCCACTCCTCAAAAGATAAAATTTACATGGAGATTTAATCACATGTAGGAGCCCAAAAGGGCCCTCACTGTCAGTCAGGACTCCCATTGGTGAATCCACTCTAAATTGTAATCTGAAAGAGTATGTGAGCAACATTCTGCACAAGTACAAAAGAATAAAAAAATCATTGCTATTAGGAACTTATGGTCTTACTGAGTTACAGTTCTAACGAGCTTCAGAGAAAACAGGTAAAGGAAGCTAGGAGGATGGAAAGAAGAGGAAAATAATATCTTGCAAAGGCAGAATTTTTGTTCTTTGTATGTCTTGTTCAAGCTACCAAGAAGGTTTCTATATATTTGTGTGCAAACATATGTTTGTATCTATGTATATCTATCTGCATGCATAGATATATAGATGCCTATCTACATGTATAGATTATATGTGTCCAAGATTCTTTTTATATTAAACTAAGCCTTCAAAGCTGGAGCTTTGGGATACATTTTTTTAAAATGTCAATATCTTGAGAAGAAAGTCAGGGAAGCCTGGTATGCTCAAAAGTTTTGGTATTGTGTATTTAGGGTACCACTATATTCTGGTGAAGTATAGGATATGAAGTTCTGTACAACAGAATAGGGTAAGTCAGCACTTAAAAAGGAAAAGACGATTAAGCCTCCATGTAGGTCTTGAAATAGACTGCTTTTGCAAGACTTACAAGATCTTACCAGTGTGTGGGTGCAGCAGAAAAATAGTACACATTTGTGTGAGTGGAGAATTGGGTTTTAAATTAAGATAGTGTGATAGTGAAATTATGCAAGCTTTACTAAATCTTTCATGGTGACATTTACTTTCCCAGATTGATGTAGCAAGTAGTAAAGTGATGTTTCCTAGAGTTTTCTTTTTTGCAATATGCTTTTACTTAAACAAGTAAAGTTTTACTGAGGTACAGTTGCTGGTGGAAACATTCTCTCTAACATGACAATGGATTTTATCATTTTACCTACTGACATTAATGAAAGTGCAATCAGATTACACTAGTCACTCTTCCCTTAATTTTATAACAGACAAAAATGTTTTCAGGGGACTATACAGGTATATTTGTAAAATATATAACTGGACAAGGCCACTATTTCTTTTTCTACTTCAATATGTTGATTGAAAGAAGTTTCTATATGACTGAAGAAGATTTTGTTGTTTGGCTGTTTGTAAAGCTCATGAACTCTGACTCCATCCTTAAGCAGTTTTGTACTTTGTTTAATTGTTCTCCTCAGAATTTTGTTGAAATTTGCAGTCATGGACTGTCTTCAGTGAATGCTTAACAGCCTTAACTGGTTTAGATAGCACTTAAATGGCAGCTAAACAATAACAAATGGAACAGAGGCATGTCAGATATGACCATTATGGAAAGTGTACAGTCAATATTACACTTTCATCTTTGTGTTTACTGCATATGCTTGATTTAGCATATTTAATATGCTAGATCTTTGCTTCAAACTATACAGAAAATATAGAATAGTTTAAAGCTTTGAACTAAATGGGAAAAAAAATCTTTCCATAAATCATATTTGCAATCACCTACCAAAAAATCTTTTTGCAGAAAGATAGTATTACTTCCTATATATGAACTAAGCTTTTAGCAGAATTTCATACTTGGGAGTCTTTCTGGGTCATGTCATAGACACTGTCTATTTTTAGGGCTTCCTTGTTGCTCTCCATGTGCATCTTTGTGACTTCTGTGTGCTCTTTCTTTCATATTTATACATCTAGCTCCACTCAAAAAAAAAAATAAAAATCAGGGTTTGGTTTTATATGACCCTTTCTAATTGCAGCTTTGTATACACCTTATTTTGGAAAGCAGCTAGTACTTCTGACTGCTATTTTGAGTGAATGTGTTGCATTTCCAGATAGAACCCTTGTTCCATTTTTTCAGAATTTCAGATTTTCACATAATTTTTGTGTGTGTTACTAGAGGAATCATTTCAGCCAAGCTTTTTGAAGATGCATATCAAAAACATGTTCTCAATTTTTTGGGTGTCCAGCTTGAGAAACAAGAGTTTTGTTTGCACTAGTGATAAGAAATCCCACTTTTAAATGAAATTCATGGAAGGTATGATTTGAACTGATAAAACATCACATAAATCAATTGCTTTGCAAAAGTCAGTTTGAGTCACCTGATGAGACCTTTTGCATGTTATGAAAATATTCACTGTAGTAGCTACTGCCACTTATTGAGGAGTGGCACAAGCAGGGCTGCTCCACGAAGAGGCACGAGGCAGGAGCCGAGGGTAACCCCGCTCAGGCTGTGCTCTTACTAACAGGGCACAGTCCTGCAGGGGCTGAACACAAGGGGCAGAGCCGGGGACTGGTAACAGGGTCCATCAACAGCACCCTACATGGCAAGCAATGAACCAGGTCCAGGGACCCTCCAGTGAGTCCAGCTGTGAGCAAAAGGAAATGTGGCCAGGGACAGAGCTAAGCTCCCCACAGAGTAGGGCTGCGGGGCTCATACAGAAGGCAGGGACAGGGATATAGTTGTAGAAAAAACGCAATTAATTTTAAACCACACTATTAGTGGCAGTGAGATGGTGCATATGTAGGTGGAGGAGAGAATGGCAACCTCAAATCTGACATTTCCTTGCAAGTATTTTACTTTGCAACTTGGGTAATATTTTGTTTTCTGCTTTTTAAAGAAATTTCTGAGCATAAGGCATAATATACTATCACTAAATACCAAAGAGTATGTTTGTCCTTTTTGTTTTTTAAGGAGTAGAGGTGCTTAGAATTGAACACTACTTTTAAAAGAGATGTCAGAGTCAATAGTTTTCTAAAATACAATTTTTTGCTCTAATTAGTTAACCCAACTTGCACTGTGATAATAGAAGTAGCTTTAAATAATTGAATAATAACTTGTGATTATACACCCAAGCTCTGTTCACAGTTCCAAGGGAATATATTTTCCACAATTACCAGTACCTAACCAGTTAATTGATTTGACATTTAAATATTCATCACAGAATTAACACTGCATTAAAATTAATGAAACAAATTCAGATCTATTTTAAACAGAGAAAAAAAAATCATGCCTGCTGCAATTGTACTGGGATAAACTGGATAACTCAATCCAATATATTTCTGTCTCATTCTGTTGACTAAAAGAAAGCAATTTTGTAGTAGCCAAAATTATATATTTTCTAAAGTTAAAAATAAAATTATTTAGAAAATTACAAGTCTACCAGAATGTTCTGGCAAAAAACATCAGAAAATTTCACTATGTGTGGTCTTCAAAAGGACAGACATGGTATGGGAGTTTGGAAAGCTCCACTGTTAGGTAAAGGGTATAATCAATTTGTGACAGCTATTCATTTGTTTGCATCAGTGCAAAGAAGTATGGATATGGTTATCTAAAAATCATGAAAAGTGGAGGTGTGACAAACTGGCACAAATTGAAAATTTTTAACACATCCTAAATACATATTTTGCTTGTGTTTGAGAGCTTGCAAGACCAGCATATATCTGCAGAGATATTTTTAAATATTCATATGGTCACTACATCCAAAGATTTAATTGGATGAATTAAAAGTTTTCTCTATGTACTTGTTATGGGTTTGTGTGGCGTGGGCTTTTTTGGTAGTAGGTGAGGGGCTGCAAGGACGGCTCCTGTGAGAAGCTGCTGGAAGCTTCCCCAGCTCCAAGTCGGTCCCGCCTCTGGCCCAGGCTGAGCCCATCAGCGACAGCGGTAGTGCCTCTGGGAGAGCAGATTTAAGAAGGGGAACCTGCAGTGAGTAGGGGATTGGAATGTGAGAGGAACCCCTCGGCAGCTCCCGAGGCCAGTGAGGAAGGAGGGGAGGAGGAGCGGGGGAGGAGGGGATGCCCCGGCAGCCCGCGGGCAGATGGCAGGCTGTCCCCCCCCAGCCCTTGGAGGGGACCGGAGAGCAGAGGCCCCCCAGGATGGCCATGACTCCATGGGAAAGCCTGCGCTGGAGCAGTGTGTGCCTGAAGGACTGCAGCCTGTGGAAGGGACCCACGCCAGGGACGTTCATGAAGAACTGCAGCCTCTGAAAATGACTAATGTTGGAGAAGTACATGGAGGACTGTCTCCCATGGGAGGAACCTCACGGTGGAGCAGGGCAAGAGTGAGGAGTCCTGCCCCTGAGGAAGAAGGAGCGACAGAGATAACATGTGGAGAACTGACCCCAACCCCCATTCCCCATCCCCCTGTGCTGCCGGGGGAAGGAGGTAGAGAGAACCGGGAGTGGAGCTGAGACGGGAAGGAGGGAGAGGTGGAGGGAAGGTGTTCTAAGGTTTGGTTTTACTTCCCATTATCCTTGTTTTGTTTTAGTTGGTATTAAATTAAATTGATTTTGTTTCTTCCCCAGGTTCAGTCTGTCTTTTGCCCATGACCATAAGTGGGGAGCGATCTCTCCCTGTCCTTGTCTCAACCCATGAGCTTTTCTTTATATTTTCTCCTCATCCCACCAGGGCTGGGGGGTGGGACAGTGTGGGGGAGTGAGTGAGCAGCTTCGTGGTGCTCTGTTACCAGCTGGGCTTAAACCACAACAGTACTTGTAGTTAATTTCCTCTTAGGAGAATTGAATGGAAGGAGGCTTTAACATTCTCAGTGTTTAAAAGGTAAGCTAATGCTCATCTTTTCTAATCTGTTGTTTTTAAGCAAGATGAATCATCCTTTCATCTACATTCCTTGCTGAGGCAAAGAAGAATCAAATGCACAGGTTACCTGAGCTGCATAGGAGAAATTCACTGAAATTACTGGAGACATCCACTGCCTTTTCTCTATTGATGAATTGCTTTCTCCTAAAACATCTGATTCCTTGAGTAGGCCTACATTTACTTCTCAACCACTTGAAGAAAAAAAAAAGTTTTTAGAAGATTAATAAGTAGATCTTCAAAATTTCATGATGCTCCTAGTCTTAAATGTAATTGGGTATGCTCCCTTCACCCTAGTACTTCCAAAGGTTTAATTTGGTACTATAAAAAACAGACTCATACTTTGATAGTTGTATTGCAAACTACTTGAAAAAGAAATTGTTATCACATAACAGAGAAATAAGCTCAAAACTAATCTTAAATAAGACTAAAATACTTTATTGTTTTAATTCCGTACTATATGGAATAACAGATACTGCTCCATTTAGAATGGGTGGTACAGACTATAAAATTAAAATTAATTTCTTTGGTTGAACTAATTAAGAGCAGAGAAAAAAATCTGGAGTGGAAATATGTAAAATTACAATGAAACCTTAATATTAATTCATATTAAATATTGTTAGGGTTACAAGCAGGTGAGTTGGCTGCTTACTTGGTTCTGGGCTGAGATTATGCTAATTGAAAAGATTATGGAAAACTGTCGGACATGCCAGGACAAGAAGCCAAACTGGCTGCTCTGGCCATGCCATAGGAGCTGGACCTGCTTATAGGTCTAGATGACCACAGCAAGAGCAGGATGTGTGCTTTACCTGGCTAGTAAGGGAACACTCTCACAGATGAGCTGAGCATCCTGTTGTCAACCCACCAGTGCCTGTTCCTGGCCTGATACCATTGTCAAATACCTTTCTTTCCATCATAAAAGTGCCAGGTATTACCTATAACATAATCAAACACTGTATTTTAGCTCAAAACCAGTCACAAAATTAAGGTACAGTTTCTCTGAATAATTTACATTGATTTGATTTTACAGTGTTGAAATTCTAGCATCATCTATCCTTTTTTTTTTTTTTTGCAACTAAAATTTTATTGAAAAATATCCAGGGCATGGAATAAATTCAAACAAAACAAAACAAACAACAAAAAAACCCAATAAAATCAAGGGTACTTTAGTAACTTTATGTCCTTACTTAAAAAACAAATTGCACTAAGTAAAATACTAACAATTCCCAATTTTAAAAGGAGAAAAATATTTCTGGAAGACTAGATTTTGCATATATAACTTTCTATTTTTACAGTGGAAGAATTATAATTTCTCTTACATGTGCTAAATTGTCAAAATTATCTTAAGAAAGTTATGAAGAGAGAAGTCTAGCAAAATAGTGAATGTTGGCAAGAGCAGAAACTTCCAGTGCCCTCCCTCATTTAACAGCTCTGCTTGTTTTTCCATTTCTTATTCTAACTATGCTGATTATGTGTTTCTCCTTTTAATAGATAGATGTCTGGTCAAACAGGCAGTAATTAGGCTATGCTGCTAACATTAGTGAAACCTCCAGCTTATTACATGTCACCTAATGACAGTCCAGTAGCTACAGTAATCTTTTTCTTCTGACTCAGACTCTTTCCTTCTTCTGGTCCTTAGAACTTTAACCTTCATTCTTTGTGAAGGTTTATCTCTATATTACATCCTTTACTATCTCCCAGCCAAACTCATTACCATATTTTTGGGGGGAACCTATTGTGCTATTATTTGTTAGCAAGTGCTCCAATCTTTCTCACATTAACTCTCATCAAAACCAGAAGATAAAAAAATCCCCACCTTTTTTCCTTGCTTTTGCTACCTTCTTCCTCCACTTCTGCTGTGTCAGGGTTTCCACTTACAGAATTTCCTGACTTTAAAGGCTGTTTTACTTGCTCTTTCCTTTTCCACATCTGTCTTTAGGTCATCTACAGTACGACAAGATGTACTGCAGGGTGCCCAGAATTAGTGCCAATATCTTGCTTGGGCAAAATGCCATGATGGTGTGTTGGTTTTCCATTCTGAATGCAAGCTTTGTTGTATGTAGCTTCATTTTATTTCATACATGTGTGTTCTTTTGTTCTTTGTAAGTTCTTCCTCATATGGACAATGCCTTGTTTAATTAAACCATATAAACACCCTTTCTAAGTTGTTATCATTTGGCTTATATTATTGCCATTTCAAATCCTGTTATTAGAGTTATCCTCCAAATTAGTTCTATACCTTTCATCTGCTACTATAGAAGTTACTCAAGTTAGCAGACAGTTACTAATAAAATAAAGAAAAAAATGGTAACTCTGTGAGGTTCTAGATTAAATCTGACAGAGACAAATTCTCTTTGACTATTTGTTTATTAGGCCTTTAAGACACATCAGAGTGGAATATTTGCAGTTGTTCATGTCTTCATTTCCAACTAACCTTGACAACTGAAAACATACAAAGTTTCCTTTTCCACTCTCCCGTTTAAGTCTTTTTGGACATTGATGTAGACCAAGAGGTGTTGATAGGGAGAAAACAACCTCAAAAATTTTCCATTGTCATCACAGACGAATGTAGCCCTCTGAGTTTTTTCCACTCAAGCTGTTTATTATGCCCTAAGTATATGTACTCCTCTCATCACTGTTCACTATCTGTCCAAATTGGCAACCAGAGCAGAAAGTGTGATTAGGATCAGATTAAGCATTCAGCACTTTGGAAACACCTTCAAAAAGCTCATCACTGAGTCATTGATTTTTCTTTCAGCTGATCCACAGTTCTCTAGCTTTCTCCACTATTGGCATGGAAAGAGAAGAAAGGAAGGAATTTCACTTGAGAATTTAGGGACCAGTGAACAAAACCGAATGGGACGACACTCTCCCCTTACAAAGAAAGACAAAATTAAAAGGTGTAAGTGCCAGTTAAAGACCAATGAAGAGAAGGAAACAGAAAGAAAAAAAAATCAAAGACCAATGCAGACTAAAGGAGGGAACAATTGCAATTAAAGAAAGAACAGAAGGCACAGTGAACCACCAAAGTGGAAAATTATGAGACAGATAACTGAATGAATCTAAACAAGAAAATCTTCACTGCATGAATAAAAAAATAAATATGGCAAAGATTTAAACAGAAGATATGTAGAATGTTGAAAATGGACTAAACATGGATAGGGACACACAACAATAAATACAGCAAATTAGTAGATAAAAGAAACAAAGATAATTGAAAAAAAATGTACCAGAATGTAATTGTACATAGATATTCAGCTCTGAGAGATGAGTTCTGAGCAGGCAAGACACTGAAATTGAGATTTCTTTTTCTCAATCTGAAAAGTTTACTTTATGAAGAAAATACATTGAAGCAATAAAATGTTTGGCATTGTGATTAGAAATGCAAAGCTGAAAGAACAGTAGTTTACAGTTGTTCTATACTCTTGGCAATATTTTGGTATGATGTTAAATTTCTCAATACCTTTTGAGAGTGAAAGGTAGAAAATTAAAACTGATAAAAGAAAGTGCTTATCCAGACAAGGTGCAACTGGTCTCTTGAAATTATGCTTATGATTGTCAAGAAGCTAAGATTTTAGCAGCTTAGGAAAAAATGAGTAGATGTTCATTTAGCTACAAAGGAAGTTCAAAGGTAAATGATAAAGATTTAAAACCCAAACTAAAACCAGACCAAACCAAACCAAAACTAACCAACCAACCGATTTTGGTAATTATTTGAAGGTGGAGGTAACTTTGCTAACTGACCTTAGGAAGAGACTTTCCCATTATCAGCCTTCCATGGGACATATTTCTCTGAAGAAACTGGTATTGCCAGTTTGGCTACTCTGAAGTCGCTCATGGATACTGCACTAGCTTGTTTACTTGTCTTCTCATGTAATGCAAGAAAAACCTCTTTTACAGCCTCTAACAATTATCTTCTTTGGAAGAACTGGTAACTAGCATTGTATGGATGAAGAGTGCATATACCAGTTTTATAGGGAGGTGAATGTGGTCATCTCTGAGAACCAGCTCTGCTAAATATTAGTTATTCATTTTTCTTTGCATTGCTAAATTCCTTTATGGCATTTGAAACAAATGATTGATTTTTTGATTTTTTGTTGATTTTTACTGTGGAGATCACTTAATAACAACACACATATATGATATTATACTGCAGCATGCCAGCACAGAGTGTCTGTGGCCATTAGTCTTCCATGTATGTTTCAGCTACAGAAGGGGGAAGAATGAGAGTTCACAATAATGGTCTTGTCCCAGAAAGTTATAGTCTATGGAAAGACTCATTCTATTGCAGGGTATCCAAGTGTTAGAGTTAGTTACATGACAGAAAGGTAACTCTTAAACCAGTTGTTAAATTCACCTTGTATTGTTGCAGTTGACAATATTAATAAACTTACATCATAAAGTTGGTAATCAAATCAGAATGTACCTAGAACAAACATACTATTACTAAACTAAACTCTAAATGTTTAGTTCCTACATGAATATATTATTTCTGTTGTTTTTGAAGAAAGGTATGATCATTCTTTTTAAATTATTATGTCTGCAGAAAGCCAAAAGAAACATCTGAGTGTGCATATATGTATAATGTGTGTGCCTATTTACATATACACTTATTAGAATGAAGTAATGTTTAGGCATAAGGCTTGAACTGCAGAACTTCTCTCTCTGCCTCTCTAATATTTATCTTAAATTGTGAATGTGATAACGTATTACTGAAAAGTGGCTCCTATAGATTACATTACATTGCACAGTTTGAAGTGAATATTTTATCATCCTAATTATTTATGTAAATATAAAATATGGTGTATTTTACTTTATCCAAGTACAAGTTAATGTCAACAGTACACTAGAAACTCCTGAATCAGCTGACATGGAAGAGCAGCATTTGCTAAAAAAAAAAAACCAAAAAAAACCAAAAAAACAAACAAAAAAAAAACCCAACAAACCCCAGAGATTAATTCTAAATATTAGTAGCATGAAAAAAATTACCTCCAAATCTGCTGTCAGTTCTTCTATAGACAGTGTAGATCTCCAGGATCTAAATGTAATGACATAGATAGTTATGCACAAATGATCTTTTTCATTAGGATTTACAAATTCAATCATGATTTTATACAATTTTCTTATATGGTCTTGACCAAATTTCATGACTCCAATGTGCTTCCATTTTTGCATTGTAAAACACATATACTATGCATCTACTTTTCAAGGTGTATAACTTGAAAACATCTACACAAAGGACCAAAGTAATTTTGGTAGTTAAAAATTGCTTCCTTATCATATGAAATGAACTGTGCATAGAGAGACTTGTATATTTTATCCAGTTTTAGACAATATTAGAACTTCATCTAAGATAAAATAGATTTGATTTTCTTGCTCACAGCTTAAAGTCACGTTCTGTACATCTGCCATACTAGAACTAATAAGCAGACTAAGTTTTAAGTGTGATTTGCAAGCAGAGAATCGTCATCTCCTTCAGGTCTTTTCTAATAGTATACAAAAGGAATCTTTTCTTGGACAAATGCTTTTCATTCTTATCTATTACCTGCAAGAAACCAATAAAGACATCTATGGCTAAAGCCTGCAGATGGACCTTTCTCTAACACTCTTTTATCAGGTGATTAAAATTGTTGATGAGAACACCTCTCTAGAGGAACAAGCATCTATGTACAAAGAATGGAGCTCATATTTTTGGGTGGAATATTGAGTGTTCAAAAAAGCAAAATTAAAAGGGCCTGGTGTGATGATCTAACTAATAAGCAATAACTATAAAAATGAGGAATGTTGTGAAGAGACAGCATATATATATAGATAGCATCTTTGATATATGTCTTTTATTACACTGATTTCTAAAATAAATGAGACACTTTAGTGAGCAACAAGTAAGATATGACAGGAATGAGAAGAGATAGATGCTATAAAGGGTATAGCAGAGTCATAAATGGAACTGTACATACACAAAAGTGATAAAGTTCTGAGTAAAACCAGCTGTACTTCTATGCTATTTCTGTACTGCAAATGTTCATATACTGTAGTATTTGAGTTGTCATTTAGAAAATAGCTGTTGATAATTGCAAAAAAAATTTGTACAGTTTGAAGGCAACATTAAATACTAAAGGACACAATTTTCAAATTGTAACCACTGACACAAGTTTTTGCCCATGGCAAAACCTGGAATTAAGTCAAAGTATAGTTTTTTTGAAATTTGAAACTAAATCTTTTCTTAGGTTACTGTCTCCATAGAAAGAATGTAGTATGGTACTTGGCAATCCAACTCTATAAATATAACCTGGGTGAAAAAGTCACAGTGACATGCTAATCAAGTTAATTACTTCTCATAGCCATTTTATTATTAGTAATTGCAAAAATAGTCTTTGCCTAGTTCCAGTGCCATTGTAAATATGTTATAGCAGACCATGTGAAAATGAATCATGGCTGTAAAATTTTCTATTAATTATTTTTATTTCCTCTGTGATTTCAAGTGATTATAGGAAGTGAAAATATATTTAAATATAGAATTGAAAAAAATATTTAAAATATAAAATCACAAAATCTTCCATGCCAGGCCAAAACAGAGAAAAATCAAGTAAACCTTTTGACTGGCCAAAATACAGAACTCAGAGGTATGAAAAATATAATACACAATGTAAACAGGAGAAGTAAAGCTTTTTTTGCAATGAAATACCATAAAAAAGTAGTATAGAAAGGTACTATGTTTCCACATATAGATACATGTCTCATTCTTGGGGTGTGTATTATGAATTCTGTAATTATGGTTACAGATAGGGCAAAAAAGTAAAATGGGAATACCTCTCTTTTTTTAAAATTAAAATGGAGAACAATGGATTTGACTAAGCTTTCCCACAAAAAATAAGCTCTGAAATGTGTTCCTACCTTCGTCTTTACCCAATATTGCTTTCATTATCAAACTATTGTCTATAATGTATCTCTTCATACCATTCCACATTCCTTAGTAGAATTGTTTTATCCATCTCTGTCCTACCTTTCTAAGCCCACTCTAATTAATTATTCTCTCAAAATTGTTCTTTTTTGACTTTACTATTTCCTATTTGTAGTTTCTATCTGTGAATTTACCACTTTTGAAGACATTTAAGAGCTCACAGTGGCCTTAACTAAAATTACAAAAAGCCCTCAACTGAAAATCTAGACAAGTTTCTATTTGTATCATAGTATTTGCACCTGTAATAAGTAAGATTCTGATATTCTTTCAGCTTTGGTTATATTGAACCTTGGAGTTACATTTGACATAATTTTTCAGTTTTATATGGAGGATTTAAAAACTTATGCTCTATCCCTGTGTTTTGGGTGAAGTAAGTTTAATCTTTCTGTGATTAAAGTTTTCTGAATGGTTGTCTAGGGAAATTAAATCTGTTTTATTTTCTCAGAGTATTATTGGACATTGTTTTCTTGTTGTTTAGAACCACACTAGGTTATCGATCAATATGCTGTAATACCAGTTTTCATTATTATGCTAATGTGATAGAGATTTATATGGCAGCGGGTCTTAACACTGAGTTATGTGGTGCAGCTGTAAGCAATTTTTTAACAGATATTAAGCCATGAAGAAGCCGTTTCAAAAAGAGGAGTTAGTTACTCATTTTTCAAAATAATTATAACCCTCAACATACAAACAAATTTATTTATTGTGCTTTTTTGTGTGTGTTTGCTCTTTTTTTCTTTTATTTTAATAAAAAATGTGTTTGTTTAAACAGGGTGGTTTTTTCAGACTGGTATTTAGAGAAGTGGTCAGTTATTCCTGGTACTGAATTCAAAGGTAAAGTTTCAAGAACTTAACAGAGCAGGACCAACCTTCAATGTTCTAAAAAACCTTATTCACTGTGCACTTTGCTAAATGGATTCTGTCCTGAAAATAATTTTGTATTAATTTCACATTTTGCATTATGTGTCTCAGTCATTTGAAAAGCTATATTTAGCATTTTTATAAAACATATATCCAAACAATGCAGGGACAATGAAAATTTTGAAAGTTCCTGCATAGGTTTTTTGTTTGACTGTCTTTATCAGTTAGAGTAGTAAAAGTAATAACTGTAACTGCTTATGTTGGTATGGAACGTGGGCAGCTCACACATCCTCTTTTTTTGTGAGATACCCTTTTTGCAGTATTATTTCCCTTAAAAGTCTTGTTTACTCCACTATCTGATTCTGTTTACTGAGAATTGTTTTCCTAATGTCAGTCAAAATTAATCATATGTGGAATTAAGATAACACAGCGTAACCTATTCTTTGATGATTGCAAGATAGATTAGCTAAGTGGACTCATATTTGTATTATACATTTATTTTTATTTAAACCTACCCCCATTTATTAAAAGCTATGTGCTAGATGCAGACCTGGCAGACTTCTAACTATTTACAGATGTGCTTTTTATACATGTATAGCTATTATCCAATCCTAAATACAGAGACAAACCTAACCTGCATTTTCTTACCTGTTTTCAGCAACAGTAACAGAATCCTTAAAAATTTCTTTCCTGAAATGATTGTGGTACTCCAAGCATGAAAATAAATTTATCTGTTTGCTAAAATAGTGGATTCTCAGCATGTAATCAAAAAGACCTTGTCATATTGGACTTTTCTTAGTAACATTTAGTAAAAGTGTTCATAAGGAAAAGCAATATCATATTTTGAAATCACTAACAGTCTCTAACACTGTTAGAGTCTCTAACAGTGGAACAGTACAGATAGATACCCACACAGCAGTGTGTTCTTAAAACTGTAAATGCAATTATTTGGTCCGTGCTGCAATAAGAGTTTAGTTATTCCTTAATATTTAAAAATATTAGAAAAACATTCTCTTTTTTTTTAACAGTAGTACAACATTGTATGCTTTCACGCATAGCACAATGACATGCAGTAAACAACATTGTCAAGGCATATAGAAAAAAGAGAAGAATATTCTAGTTGTGCATTTATTGTTGTCATGGGTAAGCTGGATTTTGTCCCTACACTGATAACTTTTGGCATGCTTATCTATGTTTATTATAACTATTAGGAAAAAAAGGTACCCCTAAAACTGAAGATCTCTGTACTTTTACATGCTAACTAGTCTGCTTCAGGTAGGTCTGTTTTTCAGTGATCCTTTGCATGGTCCATGTGTGAAAACCAAGTACAAGCTTGGTTTTCAATTACTGAAGAAATGTAGATCCTGTATATTTTAACAGGAATATTCTGAGCTGGTTTGTAGGAGAACAAAAGGTGTGTCAAAGCCCATGGAAATTGGTGGGAAGATGCTGATTGGTTACAATGGGTTTTGTATTAAATCTGCTGCCCAATAGGCACTAAAAATCTCTGGTGTAGGGGTGATAAAGGTATATAGTAATTGGTGATGGGAATGATACATATATGTATTTTTATTAATTTTACATCTTTGTTACTTTTGGAAAGATTTGTCTTTTGTTAGATTAGTTAAGAGAAGATTACCAAAAGTGGAGGTTAGAATAAGGTACCTGACACCTTTCTGTTATATTATACTGGATTTAAAACGTTATACTGTCTTTCATGTAACAAAAAATTCCTTTCATAATTGCTGTTTTTTTCTTTTCATTTCATATCACAGGAGATGTCTGAAGAGAGCAGACAATTAGTTTGAAAAGCTATACTTAATTATTGAAATATTTTTTTAACAAATTTGAAACTTTATACTGTGGAGAGTTGTTGCTTCCTAGAAAATATTCTCTTTTTTGTTTTGCGGGGATGGAAAGAGAAAAAACTTCATATGCATTGATTGTCTGTAGGGGAAGGAGAAAAATTAACCAGAAAAATCTACATTTTCCAAGACCATATTTTTAATTTAGAATTTTCTCCCTTGGAAGAGGGACCTTCTTTTCTATTTTAAACTCAAATATGATTTTCCTAAAATTGCTTTTCACTTTTCTGCTAGAAATGTTGCTATGGCATTTTAGATATAATGATCAATATGGAATGAAATACCTCCTCTGAGATTGAAAATGATATGTTTATATTCTTTCTGCTTATGTAGTATATACATTGAGCTTATGTAATAGATAATTTAATTTACAACCTTTTACTTTTCTGGTTTTTAAAGATCATTATAGGGTCTCATTTATGGCTTGATGGGATAAATAATGTCTCAAGTGTCACAGGTTTTTTCCGAGATATGTCTGTCTCAGAATTTTAAATCTGCAAATGAAAAATCTTTTCCTTTATATCCTGGCTTTCTTCTCCTCCACTTTGTGTTTTATTTGGTTGTCTCTGTTGTCCTATGTTTTTCCATTTTTTCCTGTGTTCTGAAAGTCTTCCCCTCCCATGCAACTACAAAGTTTTATTGCTCCTCTACCTGTTCCTCCCCAAGGGCATTTCAGAATGGATACTGGAAAATGAGCACTTAATTTCTCACTGCAGTAGTCAAAAATAAAATCTTTATACATACTTCTTTCTCCATGGCAGTGGACTCAGGCTCTGCCTTGATGAACTATATGCTCCAAACCTCTCTGTAGAAAGATAGCGATACCTAACGCTGTAGGAGAGACACATTCCTCTAGCATCTTCTGGACTGACCTCCCTCTCGTTCTCTGCTGCATACTTTGCCTATATTTTCTCCTTTAAAGTGAACAGGGGCCTGTGAGAAAAGTAGGTTGCTTTTGACTCAGAGTACAAGTTTTCTGCAAGAAAACGAATGAATTTAAGTCCATGGATTTTCAATTTTTTTTAATTTTTCTTTTTTCTTTTAGCTGTTGCAGTCTGTTTCCCAGCTAATTTAGCTGATGTATTGATAGTATTTATTCTATTTGTTGCTGTTACTCAATGATGACTTTATATTCTAAGACAGTAAGTTTTTCATATTAAAAGTTTAGATTCTGAAATATATGCAGATAACTTTTCCTCCTTCACATGCCCTGTTACTGCAACTTTATCTCTGTACCAGAACAGAAATAACATGTGTGGTGATAATGTCACAAGCATTTTGCTCGTGGATGAATTCCAAAACTCCATGGAATATTTAGTATAAGTTGAAGCTGTTCTGGAAGTTCCTGGCACCTGCAACAGTGATAAGCAAAATATGGCATCTCTCCTTTCCATATTGTGCTATTTTCACACATTAAGGCAAAGTTACAAAAGATAGTTCAGCTCATCTAAACGCTTGTTGTCACTTACAGAAGCAAATCTGGCTCCCATATTCCTCTGGCTTTGGCTGTGTGATCCTTCACTTCCATTGGCTTTGGCACTCATCATACATATATCCCTGTGTGGTTACGCTTCCCTTTGCTAACTGAATTGACTTGGGTTTATTTTTAATGGATTAGTTCTTCATCAGAGTAGTTAAATGAACCAATTCACAGAGGAGCATGCAAATCACTAGAACCAGTGTGAAGTCAGAGTCAGAGAAGTGGGAAAATCAGAAGAAGCAGGCTCCTTTCCTTTGGTCTTTAGAAAGCTCCAAGATCTGCTGAAATGTACTGTACATCTCTACCCAGATTTAGGAAGATGAGGAGAATAATCTATGTTGTCATAATGTTTGAGCTGCTAGAGGCTAAAAATATGTACTGCTTGCTTCATGATTTTTAAATTCTTGTTACTTTAAGGACCTAGAATGTTTTCCAGTGCACTAAATGTAATTGGTTTGGTATGTTTTGTTCTGATCAGTTTTTCTATCCAAGAAGCAGGCAAACCTTCACCTTAGAAATTTTTAAAGACTGTTTGTATGGTAGTGAGATATCTGGTTCTTCTTACTTACCATTTTAAGTTCTTCTTGCTATTTTTAATGTATTAAAATAAATTGACTATTATAGGAAAGATAATTATTTATAAAGGCTGTTTCATTTCTGATGCTAAAAAAAAGTGGAGAGTGGTATAATAAAAGTTTCACACTGATAATAGATGGATGGTGGCATTTTTTAGAAACATGCTTTGTAAAGAATATAATGATTGTGCCAGAAACTGATGAGTAATTTATTGTTTAGCTCAAAGCAGCTGTTCAATTAAAAATGTTCAGCCTTGACCTATGATCATTATTTTAAAATAATAGATCACATCAGCAGTTTTGACAGGGAAAAATTATCATTTGACAAAAATAAATTAGTTCATAAATCATATGTCGATTTGTTAATAAATTGTTGAATAAAGTAGAAGATATTTCTATTAACATATTCATGAGAGTAAAACATGAACCCAGTCAGCCACTTCTGCTTGATCTTGTTTGCTTTGTTTTATAGGCTATAAAAACAAATTCTATTTACTTATTTTAAACTGGTTGAATAGATATTTAAGAAGTGTAAGAGTTACTCCTATTCATATCTGAATCGGAATTCTTTTAGAGAAGCCTTGACATTCCTTACTTTCTTCCTAATTCAATGAGTAAAGTAACTGCTTCCTTGGAAGGAAAGTTGGAAGATGAAACATCAGTTGAATTTTACCAGGATGCTGCAAATCAAGCTTGCAATACTCTCAGCTGCAATTCAACACTTTTAATAACTTATCAACATGTACGTGTGCATGTGCATATGCACACTCAAAAACTTAAACACTAATTAGATTCAAGCTTAATTATTAC
This sequence comes from Elanus axillaris, assembly GCA_026212715.1. Taxonomy (NCBI): domain Eukaryota; kingdom Metazoa; phylum Chordata; class Aves; order Accipitriformes; family Accipitridae; genus Elanus; species Elanus axillaris. The sequence continues at coordinate 36,357,988 of JANZLQ010000029.1, read as the reverse complement.
TCAGTAGGGAAGTATTTCCCTTTCCAATACATTTTTGAGATTTCCAAAATGTTTGTTCTGAATTGGTATGTAAGAAAGAATGTTAGAGATTGTGGTGAGTTGACCATGGCTGATTGCCAGATGCCCACCCAGCCACTCCATCACTCCCCCCTCAACATCAGGACAGCAAGAGAAAATAAGATGAAAGAACTCCTGGGTTAAGATAAAGATGGGGAGATCACTTACCAAATACTGTCACTGGCAAAACTCAACTTGGGGAAAAATAATTTAATGGATTGCCAATTGAAAAGAGAGTTGGATGGTGAGAAACAAAGACAAAAGACTAAAACACCTTCCCCCCATCCCCACACTTTTCTTCCCAGGCTTAATTTCACTCCACTGTTATCTCCCCTACCTTCCCACTCCCTGAGCAGCACGGGGAAGATGGGGAACGTGCAGTTGTGGTTGGTCCATAACAGTTCCTCTCTGCTGCTCTTTTCTCCGCATACTTTTCCCTGCTCCAGCGCGGGTCCTCCATGGGCTGCAATTACTTCAGGGAATATCCATCTGCTCTTGTGTGGGGTGCTCCACGGGCTACAGTGTGGATACATGCTTTAGCATGGTCCTAGCATGGTGGGCCGCAGGGGAATCTCTGCCACATTGCCTGGAGCACCTCCTCCTCCTCCTCCTCCTTCTCTGACCTTGCTGTTAACAGGTCTGTTTTTCACACTTTTTTTCCTCACTCCTCATTGCTTGTGCAGCATTTGGCCCCTTCTTAAATATGTTTTCACAGAGGCACCACTAGTTTTGCTGATGGGTTCAACTGTATTCTGCAGTGGGTCTGTTGTGGAGCTGGCTGGAACCAGCTGTGTCCAGCACAGGGCAGCCCCTGGCCTCTCCTTACAGAACTTCTCCCACTACCAAAACCTTGACACCTGCACCCAATGCACATGTGAAATACACATGTTGCAGAGCCTCACTTTAAATCACTGCCTAGAAATTGATTGATTTCTTGAATCATGAGATTTTCATAGGCCTCCTAAAACTCTAGCAATTTTTTCAGTGATGTACTGCTAAACTCTGAATTTACTTATTAGTTACATGTCCAATGCCTTTCTGAGTCCTTCTAAACTCTTAGATTAATAAAAGAACTAGATCAACAAGGCAATTGGACTCCCTCTTATCAGTTTTAATTTGACACTTTTAAATTTTACAGAATTCTTTCTATTAGTATGAAAGAAACAATAGCTTTTCTTTAAATTAAAATAGTTATTTTTCTAATAAAGTATAGCAGAACACTAGCAAAAAGAGCATGATGCTTGATTATTTGAGTACTATAGGAAAATATATACTGGGTCAATGGAAAAATTTTGAAGTAGGAAGGATTTAAAAGGAATCTATTACAATTTTAATTATTCTGGACTATATTACTTTCTAATATAGTGCTAGAAAAATAGAGCATATCTGCAAAAAGACAGAAATGCAAAGTGTAAGTCATTATTTCTCCCTCCAAAATCCATTAATAATTGTGAGCAGTGACTTGATTGCCATCATGAGCAATTGTGTGATCCAATTTGTCAGGATTCTTTTGGACCATATTTGATCCTCTCTTGGATTAGCTACTATTGGTCCTTGACTTTTTAGCCTTTGGCGTTCTTGGAACTTGCTGTTCAGATGTGGTCTGTTCTGCTCAAAAGTCAGAAAGTCATGAATGCATACATAGGTGGATGCATAGAATATGGATGTGAGAAAAGGCTACAGCATTAAAGAGTTAAAGGGAAACTAGTTTTGTTTTGACAGCTAATAGAGCAGTCAGAAATTTACAGTCCTGGAAATATTGTTGATGTGATCCATCAGATTAGATATAGGACTCTCAGATCTTCAGAAATTTAAATTCATGTGTACAATGTAAATAGTAGGTTTTTACTCTCAGAAATGTTCTGGTGTTCTCATTTTAAAATGTTATCTTTTTTTAAGAGTGAAATTTCTTTTTTATCATTCTTCTATCTAAACAAGAAATAAAAAAATAAAAAAAAACCCCAAACTCAGAAAGCCACTGCAAACATATCCTGGAAACTAAGGAAAGTTAGGTGTCTTTGTGTGAATGCAGAATTACTCTTGTAAGATCTGTACAAGAAATAGATAGCATTTTGTACTAACAAAGGTTTATAGCTGGTTTATGTAGAAATCAATTTATTTTTACCGGAGTGATGGTAAAGAATAAAATTAATTCATTTGCTCTAGTTCTACAGTGAAATTTATCTTTCACCATCAGACAGTTTTGTAGGTTCACATGTTAGACATTGTGTTTCTCAACTTCGGCAACCTCTACATTTTCTTAGTATCATTCTCTGAGCTTTGTTTTGTTCCCCCTCCCCTCAACTAGAGGCTCTGGGGAGAACTTATTGTTGCCTTTCAGTACTTAAAGGGGTTTATAAAAAAGGTGGGAACAGAATTTTTTAATAGGGCCTGTAGCAATAGGAAAGGGAGTAATGGTTTTAAACTAGAAGGTAGATTCACACTATATATAAGGAAGATATTTTTTATAATAAGAGTGGTGAAACACTGGAACAGGTTGCCCAGAGAGGTTGTATGTAGATGCTCCATCCCTGGAAACTTTCTGGGTCAGGCTGAATGGGGCTTTGAGCAACATGATCTAGCTGAAAATATGTCTGCTCACTTCAGGGGAGTGGGACTAGATGACCTTTAAAAGTCCATTCCAACTCAAACCTATTCCATGATTCTATGATTTTATTTAAATTAAGTACTGTGAGAAAGAACTGTCTCTCTACAGAGATTAGGGCTTTTAAAACAAGTCTGAATCCTGGTCTCGTGTTCTTTGGACTTGTTCCTCCACTGGGAGAACAGCACTTTCCAACTTTGGTGTGTGTTGGGAGAATAAGCATGATAGAATTGCAAGGTCCTCCCTCCTGTGGTATTTGTGATCACTTAGGTATGCTTCTTAGATCAGGTGAAAAAGGCTATTATCACATAGAATAATTTGAATCTGACATAGTATGCCTCATGGACAATTAGGGATCAGATCTGACTGCCCAGGGAGGCTGGGCCATCTCCATCCTTGTAGATTTTCAAGACTTAACTGTATAAAGCCCCGAGCAACCTGGTCTGACCTCAGACCTGACCCTGCTTTGAGCAAGATGCTGGAATAAAGAGCTTCTGAGGTCCCTTCCAACCTGATTTATCCTGTTAGCTTGTGTTGTGGAATTAATATTTTGGGATATCCAGGCAATCTTTACAGTAACTTTCCTGTGTATTTTTCATATTTTCAATAGGAGAAGCTTTCTATTTATTTATTTGGGAAGATTAATGTAATCTTGTTAAGTTGCATGGGAAAGCCAAAAGAGAGTGAAAAAGGATATCCTGTCTCACGTGGCATTCATAGTAGTTTGCAGTGGATACTGAGAGAGTAAAAGATACTAAAACAATTAGAGCTGAATCTCCAGCATTAGACTGGAATTTGATATAGAAAACCAATACCATGAGATATACTTCAGACTGAATGACCTGTATGACTTTGTGTGTGGAACATGGACTACCCAGTTTCAAGGAAGGAGGAGAAGTATTGTGTTAATATGTTCTGAGCTTCTTTAAAGGTGCATGGTCTTATTCAAAAACAAAGATATACATAGATAACAGTTGTAGCTAACTTAATTTCTTAATGTAATTTAATTTCTTAACTCCTTCATAAACATAAAAGCACCACTGATGCTTAAATAATGTATTTAATGTCATAGATTCTATCAAAGATCTTGGTAGTGAAATGCATACTTTAATTTTTAAAAGGATATTACCTTGCCTTTCCTAGCCTTTTACAACTGACTGTTGCGGCTCCTTAACCAGTTTTCAGTGCTTTTGGAACGTTCTACTGGTAGATACTTAGTTTGCTGTTCAGAAACCAGAGATGCTTACATGTCTGATGAATTATTGTGGAAGAGACACAAGAAAAAAAGAACACAAAACAGATTGAAAGGGAAACAGATGCTAGAATTTGCATTGTTAGGAAAGAGGGCAACCAGAAATATGCCAATAGGGAAATGTAATTTTAATGTGGCAGTCAGAATCTGGGATGTCAAACTGGATACAGTGAACATTTGAAATTCGTATTTTATTAAGTAATCATACCTTCTCTTCAATATCTCAGTATTCTAAATAAGAAAATGCTATGGCATGTACAAGTAAGGGGATAGGGTCCTCAGAAACAAACATTTAATGAGTATTAGAAGACAAAAATAAAACTATGCCTAAAAAAAGTACTGAAGAAGCCTTTTATTTCAGTCAACCAGATGCTGATTAGAACAAATGCAGTAGCAAATTGGGTGAGAAGAGCATGCTTTTATCTTAGAAAATGCAAATAAACAATCCCTTCTGCTAAGGGCATCTATGATTTATTTTTTTTTTTCAATAATCAGAGCTAGTGGGAAAATGTTAAAACAGGAATTTGGCAGGCAAAAGACCTGATCTCACTAAATTTGAAATTCAATCGGTGTAATATCAAGCTAGTCGGATGCTAAAACTAATCATCTGGTACTTCGAAAATGAATAGAAGTGTATATGAATACACAAACACACAGACAGAACTCCACCAGCTAATGATGAATTCATCAGCATGTAGTCCAAAAAGACCAAGCCCCAGCAGTACATTACTAAATTTAAGTTGTATTTCTTTTGGTAAGTGTTACATGGTAGCATCTGCATAAATAACATATAATAAGTTACTGGACATGGCAGCAAATAAAATTGGTAGGAGGATCATATTTAGATTAATAGGACAAATTCACTGGATATGTAACTTCATTTGTTTATGTACTATAGATTTTAAAGTTAATATTCTCTGAAGATTATCAAGTTGTATATGTATCACTGAGGCCAAAATTTCATAGTGGAAGAAAAAGAAAAGTTACATTGACATTATAAAAGCAAAAGCTATAATTAGAAATATTTTATCTGTGCTTTGTATATATCAGGTATTTCAATTACCTGAAAACAGTTAAATATGGAATAACATTTCTACTGCCTTCGGAATGTTTGGCTTTATCTGTGGGAAGATTCTCAGTGAAGGTATAAAAAAGTTCATTTTACCTACTTTTATTTTATACTTGGCATTTTGCTTATTTGCCTATACCTTTTCAGAATCCATCTTCTCCATCTGACATGAAGAATAAACAATCCTTTCATGATCAAACTAAAAGTGAAAATGGATGAACTTTGACACTCTCTAATTTTACAGTCAAAGTTATAATAAGTTGACATGTTAGCCTAGAACTCTTCCTGTTGTAAAACTCCCACAAGCTAATCAAAAGTTTATTGAGATCAAGTGAAAGACTACTATACATTTAAAAGATCTTCTAGTGAATCTCTTTCTATACTATCTGATCCAAATTGAAATATTCTAGGTGACATTTATTTTCTTTGGAAATCAGTAACAGACTGTAGAAAAGCTAAATTTTGTGAACCTGAAAAAAAAAGCCTTTAAAATATATTTTTTAAAAATTACATATTAAGAAGAGTAATCAATGCTTTGTCAAATAGTGATTATCTAAGATACACAGACAATGAGGAAAAGCTGTCATTTATCACACTACAATCTCAAGTAAACAGTTTATCTAGAAGCACTTTTGTACGACTAATCAAGACTGTTTTCCATCATTTTAACATAGCAAGTATGAAGAGATTGCTCTAATTTGATCCCACAGTTGGGAGCTTGTCTTCCCTTAAGGGTTAGTGAGTTTCAAGTCCAGCATGCAGCTAAACGTTTACGTGATAAATGCTTAAAGGTTTTTCCCAAGGTTCAGAGTAAGAACAGAAAACAAATGGTTGATAAAACATCAGAAATTTCCAGTCAGAACCCTTAAAAGCTTGGAAACCATAAATCTAAGATGATTTGTCATTTTTAAATGTTGATATAGATGATTTTAAAAAGATATTATAATTACTCTTACAGTCTTTTAAAATCCACTTAAGAACAGGAAAACTGACAGAGATTCAACTGTTTACTGTTGTATGCACATTGTTTTTGTGAATCTACAGCAGGTGCTGAAATATAGTAACTCAGAAATAGACACAGTGACACACACTGTAAATGGTGTTTGAAATAAAATAATTACAGAATTTTTCAGTCACTTTTAAAAAAAATACTACAGATTTTCATATAGATTCAAACATAGACAACATTTCTTAGAATTTATTTACAATATTTTAATTAATGGTGAAAATATTTAAAAATTTCTGCAGACATGAGACAATGTTTTGATGCAGACTCCATTTGATTTTTCATTACTGAAAAATCATGTAAGTATGGAGTCAGAGAACTTCCCCACATATGACACAGGTTCCTTCAAAACTAGTCTCTCAGCTGGAAACAGACATCCTTTGTAAACTGGGAAATTTTCTGCACTTTCACCTCAAGACATCTGAGGATTCAAATAAAATCTGTCTTATTTTGCCAAGAATCCTTAGCAAATAAAAATATAACAGTGAATATAACAGTTGTTATTACTAAGACACTTAAAATATTAGTAACACCCAAGTAACTAATTATTACAGAAAGATCTCATTGATAATACAGTTAAAATTGTACAGAAACTTCCTAGAATCTGCCTCTTTTCTCTCATGGTGTTCTCACCCTTCTGATGTCCCTCTGGATCCTCAACAGCTTTGGTTTTCCTCAGGAGGATGAAGATAGCACCAGGGGGTAATTATGGTAAACAACCAGCAGGATGAATTCTTTGCCAGAGAGTATGATGGTGATGATGGAGATTTTCTTCTCCTCTGTCTTGCACCTACTTGGGATTATTTATACACAGATCTTTAAATATATCTCATATGCCCTTTTCTCTGGCTCCAGTTACCAAGTGATTCTGTTCTCTATTCCTTCTTATACAGTGAGGTGATTACAAAAATATTGCCAGATTCACGTTACTGAAACTACAAAACATCATAATTTTGCATGCAAATAATATCTAAATTCTAAATTCATACTATAATTCCACATGATATATTGTCTTTAATTGCACCATATTTACTACTGGAGTTTCAGAATTTCTATAGACAAGTTTTTCAGGAAGAACATCTGATCTTTCTAATGTAGAGGAGCTGAATGAATAAAAGTATCTCTCAACCTTTTCCTGCACACCCAGAATTATCTGTAGTCTTTGGGTATCCACCCAGCTAATTTAATACTTCACATTCACAACTTCAAAGTCTACTAGGTGGACACATAATGTGCCTATTTCCTGTGGGCATAAGGTATCTGACAAGTTTGCTAAGATGCCAGAAAGAACAAAGCAAACTTATGCATTAATGTGCAGTGTATTAATTTATAAATTTGTATCACTGTTGTACATTGGCTAACACTCTGTAGCTGAACTGCAGCATCTCAAAAAACTATTCCAGTAGAACACTACAATTCAAAATTTCTTTATTTTTGAGAGTTGGGACAGAAAGAAGTGTATTTCCTTCTCAGAATTCTGTAGGCATTGTGTTTTAGTTCCCATGGTTTCTCACCACAGAAACCAGTATCAGTTGCTTATGGGACCTCATTATGTATCTCAGGGAACTTTAACTGAGACAATTCCAAAACCAAGAAGGGAAAGAGTATAAGGACTGGGTGAATGAAATACCGCCCCCCC
>JANZLQ010000029.1:36326877-36350341 GCA_026212715.1 Elanus axillaris | reverse complement strand
CCCCCCCCAAAAAAAAAGCCCACCTGTCCTGTTATGAATTTCTTCTGCCAAAGACGTACACTATGAAGGGGTGATTGAAGCATCTAATGTAACATGTAGGCACACCTAGAATCCCTAAGGGATCCTGCCTGGCCTCCAGCTCTCCAGAAAAGCATGGGTCTCATGTTGGTCCAGTGTCCTATCTACCAGCTCTGTGCTGATGTCTGAAATACCTCATGGTGTCTAAAATAGCAGTAGAAAGACACCTGGATCACTCCATTAGGTATTTTAAATTTGAAAAATGTTGATGCAAATTGCGTGAAATATTCAAATGGAATGTAAGAGAGAAAATTGCTGTAGATAAAAAGAAAAACTCAGCTACTACAGGAAATTTGTATTTTAAATGTTTAATATACAGATGATACCATCTTAAGGATATGACTGCTTGTATCATGTCAGTGCCCCACCTAAAGATTTGCTTTTACCAGGGTACTTTAAATTAGCCATTTAGTTGTGACTGGTCTGGATAAGTGACAATGAGACTTATGCACATACATTATCTTACAGGCATTTTGCTGCTTATCTGACATCTCTCTCCTGCAGTTATTATGTATTTGCTATGTTTCATTTTAAATGGCAAAGAAAACTATTTTAGCTAACATTTATGACTTTTTCTAGAGTTTTACATACAAATGAGACAAGCTCTGAGGTCAATATACTGTAGTATTCAATGAATAATAGTCAAGTATTAGGTTATTTCAATTGTTTAAGCAAATTACATTCCATTCCCTTTTGAAAATTTGTAGTATTTTACCAAGTGATATTTTCATGTTGTTGTATTTTTACTTATTGAAAAAAATTAATTAATTTTGCACCCATTAAACCACAAATAAAACCTTTGCACTTTTTCATATAAATTTAACTGTAGTAAACAAAGTAAAGAAACAATCTGAACATTTCTAAGTAAATGCAGGTAATGATGGTGATAAAAATCACACCCCTGAAAACTAAATGGTTTAAAACCAGCTCTAACAATGATTTGTTTTGCATGAGGAGGTGTAATGCTTGCCATGCTAGTAACATATATGTTCATTTTAAAAATCCTCTTCCCATCTAAGCTGTGCATATGTACCAATCACAAAATTAAATAATTTTGGATAAAATGCGTATTTCTTTTCTGCTGGATATGTTTATACCCACAATTCCCTCAAAGTCTTGAGTAGCTAAATAGATATGAGCTAGATCTGCTGTGTGCTGCAAATTAAAGTTTTACTCAAATTATTGGCATGGTTTTATGTTAGGTCAGCTTACTTTCAAGTGGTGATACTTACCAAAGAATTAATGTATTTATTGGTTTATGAATAAGCTAATGGGAAAATTGTACTGATACTGACTTAACAAGGAATTCTAGATATGCTTATTTGGGAGAGGTAAACTTATTAATAATTTTATTGTTCGAACAAAAACGTATTCTCAAAATCAAATAAAAATGCATTTCCTAAATCCTAAAAATTCTGTAAATAATTCTCCATCTTTACATATTAACATAAATTCTTTAATCTACTGTTGTTTTAATGACATTATGAGGATGCCAAGGACAAAACAAAGAATAGGTGTCTGGACACACATACACACTGATGACTTGCTGCATATTTACAGATATGCATATACACCTGTCATGTTTTCAGACCAGCTGGCAGCAAAGCACCACAAAGCTGCTCATTCACTCCCCCACACTGTCCCACGCCCCGGCACTGGTAGGATGAGGAGAAAATATAAAGAACAGCTTGTGGGTCGAGACAAGGACAGGGAGGGATCACTCACCACTTATGGTCACAGGCAAAAGACAGACCCAACCTGGGGAAAAAACAAAATCAATTTACTACAAATCAAATCAAAACAAGGATAATGAGAAGTAAACCCAAACCTTACAACACCTTACCCCCACCCGTCCCTCCTTCCCGTCTCAGCTCCACTCCCGGTTCTCTCTACCTCCCCGCAGCGGCGCAGAGGGACGGGGAATGGGGGTTGGGGTCAGTTCATCACACCTTGTCTCTGCTGCTCCTTCCTCCTCAGAGGCAGGACTCCTCGTACTTCCTCAGCTCCACCGTGAGGTTCCTCCCATGGGAGACAGTCCTCTAGAAACTTCTCCAACATGAGTCCTCACCACAGGCTGTAGTTCTTCACAAACTGCTCCAGCATGGGTCCCTTCTGTGGGCTGCAGTCCTTTGGTTATACACTGCTCCAGGGCGGGCTTTCCCATGGAGTCCCGGCCATCTTGACGGGCATCCCCCTGCTCTGGCGTGGGCTCCTCTCTCCCCGGGCTGCAGGTGGGCATCTGCTCCCCCACTGCCTTCCATGGGCTGGTGGGGACAGCCTGCCATCTGCCCATGGGCTGCCGGGGCATCCCCTCCTCCCCACTCCTCCTCCCCTCCTTCCTCACTGCAGGTTCCCCTTCTTAACTCTGCTCTCCCAGAGGCGCGACCACCCTCACTGAGGGGCTCGGCCTGGGCCAGAGGCGGGTCCGACTTGGAGCCGGGGAAGCTTCCAGCAGCTTCTCACAGGAGCCGTCCCTGCGGCCACTCCCCCTGCCACTATAAACCCCACCACAGAAACCCAAAACAACACGTCTTTAAGTGTCTTTGCTGCTTTTGTTCATGTTTTTCAAATGTTTCATCATTATTCTGAGTAATACTATCTTACCATTTGGCTTTCATAGGGTTTTGGGTTTTTTTTTCTCATCATTGTAGCCAATAGCAGACATTGGATGTTCTGGAATCCTGTAAAGATGCAGTGCAAAATCAAATGTCTCTGTGAATCTTAATACTAATACTTAATACTTAATAGCTGGTTTACAGTGAGTGTTTAACAAGGTAGTGAGGAGTTTTGGAGGGTTTTTTGTGCATGTGTACACTAGATTTTTAATTTCACATATAACAGTAAATCAAAACATGATCATAATGTAAATACAAAGAAAAAAAAAAGAAATGGTCAATTTATTGAACAATGGAAAAGGAAAAGGTAAATCTTGAGCAACCTGGACTAACTCTTATGTTAAGCCTACTCTGAGCACGATATTGGACTATCTGACCTAAATTTTTCTATAATTCTAAATTCAAAGTAATAAGTAAAAATAGGGCACGAACCCTGATAAAGTTATTCTCCTAAAGTAGAGAAAGTAACTGTTGTCATATGTACATCAAATGAAAAGAATGTGTAAAGCTGTGTACCAGTAGAGCATATCAGCAGTGTATGAGTACACAAAAATTGTCCTTTCATCTTTGTCTCAGACATAGGGTTTTAATAAACCAAAGCCAAACCAACCAAATAAAAAAAAACCCCTAGGAACCCTGTAATTCCTTGCAAGAGAGCTTTCTTTATGGATGTATGATTTCACAATGATGCTCTTTGGATTTCCTGTTTGAGTTGAAAGCAGAAATACCTTCTTTAAGGCTAAAGTACATAGTTTAAATAATCTTAAACTCCCTCAGTAAAGTGAATCATGGTCCCCTTTCTTTCATCATATTACGGCAGAAAATTCTTCCACTACAAATTTTAACAGATGTCTGTGTAAAATATATCATGCAAAAGATGTTTGAACATAACCCTAACTAGTGTAAATTGGCTGGTGGTTTGTGAGGTTTTTTTTCATCTACTGATAATCTGGACCATTTTTAAAGTCCAGTTTCTATATCTTACTGTGATGTCTACTAAGAACAGTTTTCTCAAACTGATGTACCTTACCTGCTTCAGTGTCCATGACAGCCCCTAAAATTTTATATTGATTCCTTAAACTACTGTATAAAAATCATTTTCTCAAGTAATATAAACTATGTAGGTTTAAGTCAGTTGCCCTTTCCATGATGAAATATTGTTTGGAACAGCAACCTGTCACATACAATTTTATTTTTCACAGAATTAACCACGCGTTGTGCTTTTTTCTTTCTTAGGTTAACAGGATTTCATCTTCCTCCACCTGTGACAAGTACAAAATCTGTATTTTCACTGCGCTTGACAAGTGACTTTGCAGTTAGTGCTCATGGCTTTAAAGTTTACTATGAAGGTAAGACATTCTTAAAAAAAGATTCTGGATTTTTTCTCTGATCTCTATACATAACAAAACTAAATGTCACACAAAAATGTATACAAATACACATTTATAACCTTATCTAAGTTATAATGTTTCCTTTTCATGCAGTCATTCAGATGCACAGACTCACATCTGAAACCAAAATATTTAAAACTCTACCATCTATAGTCCCATCCAGACAGATGTTTAATGACCTTTACTTTAATAATGACAAATTCTTTAAATTCTGAAAAACATAGTCATAATCTTTCTGGTCCTTCTAATATATGCTTACTCAAATTAATGCCAGACATTACTAGTTAATCTTGAGTTTCACTAGGAAGTTGAATTTCTATCTGCAAGTTTTGTGGATGGATTCCTTCTCATACTTGCATAGGAGGAATGCCGACTCAGTTCTCTGAACTGACATAAAGCTACTTCTCTATTGCAGTTTTCACAATTGTCTACAGTGTTCACACAGACACTGAAGTAAACAAGCAGGCACATGTATTCCTGAAGTCCAGAAGTTCATAGTCTTTTATGTATGTTCCAGGAAGGATCTTGTTTATGATCAAACTCACTTCAGTCATATTAAATCAATTTCTTGGTACTGCGACTATGAACTCTAAGGTGTTTATAGGATATAAACAGAAACTGTTGTTTTTCTCTTTTTCTTTCCAACTTTTGTTTGTTTATTTTTCTTTTCTTAATTGATGTAAAAACACTTGATCTTTCTGCTTCCACTAAGTGTCTCTGTCAGCAAGCCAGGAGCTATAGTAAACAGCCTGGAGAAGCTCTGAGGCTGTTGTAGTACCCACCTGCAACAGAAGCTAATCTCTGAGACTAGCTGAGTAACACTTTGATAGCTAGGAAAATACCCCAAAAATGGTAATGCAATGAAGGGCTGCCATAGACATACAGCCCAGAATCACTCTCTAGTAAAATGTATTCAGCCATTGACATAGTTTATCTTCAGGTACGATGCATTAGAATGCTACTTCATATAGAAGTTCTCTCCTATATGTACATATGTAAAGATATGAAATGAAAAGCATAAAAGAATTTTCAGGCCTTTCTTGTCCTTTGAGTTATTGTAGAAAATAAATGAGGCAATTATACACACTTTTTTCTGGCTTGCACACAAAGAAGCATTTGTAATTTACAAAATAGAAATTCAAGCTAAGTGTAACAATTGGTTTTGGCTAGATTGTAGCTACTCTGTAGTCTTTTAATTTTTCAAGTGTTCAGTAACATTGTTCAGCAGCAGCATTATTACAAAAGTATTACATAGAAATCCCTATGGATTTTTAACTATGCAAAATATGGTATGTACTTCTCTTATGCATATTAGGGAAATATGTATCACTTTTAATCATTGATTTGGTGCCATAAATTGGGAAATTTGAATTCACTATGTACTGTATCAGCTGCTGACCTTATACATTGCTTGCCAAAAGGTTTTGCACTACTAATGCTAACAGATAGTGTATTATGCACTTCAGTTATGATAGAGAATGACTAAAACTAAAATGGAAGATCACTAATAAAGTTCAGTTTACACGTATAAATGATTCCTCACATAGTTTGTTTCTAGGTTAAAATAACATGCTGATTAATAGAAATCAGGCTCCTGAATCACTGACAAGTGTGGGGCAATTTTACTTTCAGCCACAGAAATCAGCATTTTAGAACAAAACATAAACTTGTTACTTTGAATCTGATACTCATCTTTTTTCAATCTCAGGCTTTATTTTGTGAAGTCAGGAATATTGAAAAAAGGTTAGGTTAGACCCCAGAGTTTTAGTTCACTAGAATCTCCCTTCCCACAGCCAGATCTACTTTTTTAAGAGCTGCATCAAGGCAGCTTCATTCAATGAGAGATTTTCTCTTTCAATTCCTGTTTTTCTGACTTTCACTGAAGCTACCTGTCTTTACACTCAGCTTGCAAATAAATGAAAACTCATTACATTACATTCATTTCATGCATCGTTCCTTGACATGAGAGAATAGATGTATTTAAATGATAATCACATCAAGGCAATCTCCATTTCTGCTCTTGTACTCTGTGAATGTGTATAACCCTGCAATCAACATTTTCAGATCTGTTTCTACCTGATATCCAATTTTCAAAAATTTTGATTGCCCAGTAGCTCCTTTTTAGCTTCCTGATGAAACATCTGCATAGTTAGTACCCCTAAATATCAGACCACATGCTTTAGTGCTTCATTATAGATTAGTAATTTGAAACCTAAGATAGAAATGATTAGCAACCTATCATTGCAATAAAGCAAAATGATAGATAGAGATAGCGTGAGAGAGCAGGAGGAGCAGTCGAGATGTATCTCTGAAAGGTTTAGATCCAGGTGTGATTTTAAAAAAGAAGGAATATACTTTTCATAATCAGTGATCATTTAAAATACGTTCCTTTGAAATGTTTGGAAATAGAAGACATAGACAGACGATTATATGGGATGCATTACTGTTGACTGTCTTTAAAAAAAGCCCCAAACCTGCCAAAAAAAAAAAAAAGAAACAAATAAACAAAGCCCACAACACCTCTTTCTTTGACTTCCCATCCTCCTTGAGGTATCTGCAGGTGAGTTGAAAATTGACAAGAAAATCCAGAGTACCTGACATAATCTGTAGGAACTATAAATCTACTGTGGACTTTCTTGATCATAAGTTAGAGGAACATATTAATTTTCTGGTATCCTGAGAATAAAAATATGTTTGAAATGATATAAAATTATATCAACATTAGATCTACTGTGCTAGGCCATCATTTGTAAGCCCCTGCAATTGCACCCAGTCAAACTAAACACACAGTAGACCGCAGAAATACACACTCCGGCCTCCTATCATCAGTATCATAAGCCTCAGTCTGTATCTTATCTGTCCCTCCGTCCTTCTCTCTTTCTCTTCTTCTCTACCTCATTCTCAACTTCTTTCTTTCCTCAATGTCAAGTAGCATATTTGGGTTAGCTTTGCTATTACTGTGCACATACTTCTTTATGTTCAGTTTCTCTATCATTTGGGAAAGAACACATGTGAGAAATAGAGAGATATACCTCTTTATATAGCACAGTACCCCTGGAGAAAAAAAGATTTCACAAGAGAAAACTGAAACAGATTACTCAAAATAAAAAGACTCCACTTGCAGTGGCAACAGAAAATGGTGAGATGCATTGAAAATTAAGGACGGTTATTAAGAAAAAAACTTAAACTACAGTATTACCAGCAACAATTTATCATTTCATCACTGTCTAGTGACACAACTTTCCTGACTGGAGTGAGAAATGGGGGAGTTTCAAGTCTGCTGATTCCTTGCCTGTTTTTTTCTGGAGAGGTTTCTGGCATCTTTTCCTTTTTTTAGTAGATTTCAGGATCTGTGTAACATGTATGGGTATTAATGTATGTAGAATAAATGCTATACTTGATCCCTTATTTGAACATTTAGGCCAAGTCACAGTGTAGCTGTGTCCTTTTTATTTTACTTCTGACAAGATTATTTTTATTTCGGTATAGAAGAATTTAATGCACTTTTCCATTTCCTGTTGTCCTGAGATACATAAGCAGGTTTATTCACTGAGGGCAGGGGAGGGGAAATACAGCTGCTAAGAAAGCAAGCAACATAGCAGCTTGGCCCATACAGCAAGGGGCTTCAGTGAACCTAGTTCTGCTTTGAACAGTGCTTCCTTTTGTACTTACTGGGTTGTTTTACAGCTATTAAACAGGTAGCTGACATTGTTAAAATCATTGACTTCATTAAAAAATTTACTGCTAGAATTTATGGCAATCTTTATTCAAGGTAAGTATGATAGACATGTGCTATCCTATTCATCATGGGGAAGAAAAAATAATATATAGTTTATTCTTATAGTGAAACACCTGCGTATCCTGAAGATTAGTCACTATTATTTATAATGGTGTTAAGAAATATATTTTTATCTGTTTTATACTGCTACACATCTTTTTAAAGCTGAATTATAAAACTGAATTATTAGACACTGTATAAATAATGAAATGGTCTTCATGTTTGTACTGGAGTGGTGCTATCAGAATTCAGCAATTCTGCTGAAATGTTTTTGAGGGGTTTGAAAGCAATGTTGAAAATTTCAAGACTGATGTCATCTTTATGGATAATCGCGGGGGGGGAGGAAAGAAGGGAGCAGATGGTGTTTATTAACAGAATAGGATTTCCATCTAGTAAATTCTAGGGACCTATCATGCATTTCTTTCAGCAAAATTAAGAAACATTGGTAGCTAATGTACAGGATTATCGAAGCATGTAAATCAGAAATACTAGTAGGACTTAAATGTGCCAGGATGTGGATGCTAAAAATAATTTTGGCAGTTGATATAGAGCTAGAGAATGTGAACAAATAGGATAATCTATTTTTAGCTCTCCTGCATATCAGAATTCTGAAATGTAGCTACACATAATCTAAGTCTGGATTTAGGTAAGGTTCATGAAGTACTAGCTGCATTAAGCTAATAATATCACTATTAACTTCATATAAAAATTCAAAGGAGTACTAATGAATTATTGTTTAATGTTGGAGCAGTCTCTATAAAAGGTTCACTCAAAAAGTGTTTGCCATGTTGGGGGTGTAAAAGCCACAGACTTTAAGCTGTAAAGTTGTCACCAGGCTTACTACCTGACAGATACTACAGGCTTTTTTTGTTATTGTTCAGATTTCGCCATAGCTATTTTGGGTATGGCTGATCTCTGTCATAAGATTATTTCAGCAAGCCCTTAATAAAAATGGAATTAAGTTGAGTTTGCCTAGTGTTTCTGAAAGGAAAGTCCACAAAGAAAAGAAAAGATTAGCTAAAATAGAGAATGCTTAAACTACCTAAACAGATGCATTCATCATGGAAACTCCTGTCTTGGAAATGAAACATACTAAATCTAACAAGGATACATCCTAAACACAAGCAGGCAATCTAAATTCTGAATTTTTACTTCCATTCAACCTATTGGATAACAAGAAAAACGAAAGGTGCTGGAGTTTCTTTCTTTTGGCCGAATGTATGAGAATATCTGCCACATTGCCTAGGAAGTCACATAAAATTATCTAGCATATCCTTCTAGTCTGGCAATACTAACTGTGGATGGAAAATATCTCAACAATGCCTGTTCATAGACTTGTATCTACTATCCACAGCATGTGATGCAGAAATGAAATGGCTGTATATTCAGGTAAATAGAAAACATGAAAGATACTTATCTGGCTTTGACTTTATTGTACCATTCTTCAAGATAGTCATTAATGTGCTAAGTAGTTCTGAACTCCCTTGGTATAGGGAAGGTAAAGAGAAAGTTGCTATTTGCAACATTTAAAAATTAATTTAGTAAATGTAGGGGACTTATCAAATCATAAGTAAAGTTTAGAGAAAGAATAAATAAATATGTAAGCTATAAAAGATGGTGCTAAGTCATGTTGCAAGGTGATTTTTTAGATTGATGTGTTTACAGTGTAACTCCACTAAGAGAAGTAAATTTGCACAAATTTTATGCTGTGATTAAGAATGGCAGAATATTATCCTGCTTTTGATCATATTATGGATACTTCAGCTTCCATCCAGACAAGAAAAACCAAAACAAGAAGTCCACCCTACTAAAAGTTTCAAAATAACCCAGGTATTTTATCTGGTAAAACTATAAATCAATATTCTTTTCCCATGTATCATACAGAGATGTATAGCCACACGACATCTTCCTAGCCAATGTTTTTTAAAATCCTAAGTAACATTTCCAAAATAGACTCTGTTAGTTAATACTTGAAATTGTCACTAAATAAAATAAGTTTTGGCTGGGAAAATGCTTTTTTTCTTCCAGCTGATCCAGTGTAGCCTGTGTGTCACAATACATCGCCTCAGGACTATTATGCTAATACTAATGCCAGAATTCCTTGTAATGCTGTTGCACAGAAGGTAATAACTCTTTATGAAATCAATACCAGGTTGCCTTAGTGCTTATTCATGTTAAATAGTTCATCTGTATGTTGTATTTTTTCCCACCATTCCTGTATAGATTCAGAAAGAATAAAGAAAAATAGGCCCATGTACCTAATCTGGTTAATTTTTATTGTATTTCACACAATTTTCTTGATATTGTAATCATTAATTTGGATTTGGCCAAAGAATAACTACTGGAAGAAAATTCAGCTCTTGAAAACATCAAGATTTAAGAAAACCATCACTTCCTTCTACTGATTCTTCTGCCTCATTTAGAAGGAAGACGTTTGAACTCTGATTCTTAAACTTCCAGTCACTGGTTCTTGTTCTGCTTTTATCTGCTAAATTACAGAGTCCTTAGTATTAGCATCTGTCAGTTCTTATGCTAGGTTCTTAAGTACTGCAATAAAATCACATACTTCAGAGTATTCTTTCTGTTTAATATGGTGTCGTGGTTTCAGCCCAGCTGGTAACAAGGGACCATACAGCTGCTCACTCAGTCCCCCCGCCCCCCCTCCGGTGGGATGGGGAGGAGAACCTGAAAGAGAAAAGAAACAACAAAAAAAGGAACCTCGAGGGTTGAGATAAGGGCGATTTACTGGGGCAACACAAAAAGAGAAAGTTAGAACAATAACGATACAAATAAGAGAATATACAAAATGAGTGATGCACAGTGCAACTGCTCACCACCCAGAACCCAACACTCCGCCACTTCCCCACCGAAAGCCCAGAGACCACCCTCCAGCCCGCTCCCCATTTCTATACTGGGCATGATGGCACATGGTATGGAATAGCTCCTTGGCTAGTTCAGGTCAGCTGTCCTGGCTATGCCGCCTTCCAGGTTCCTGTGAAAATTAACTCTATCCCAGCTGAACCCAGGACATATGGGATTTTAAAGTCTTAACATAAAGTATTTTGTTCCAAATCACAAATTATTTTGTGCTATTTTTCTGCATTTTCATAACTTTGTGAGTGTTGTGGTGTCTCTGAAAAATGGGTCTGGTCAGTACGCTCGTCCGGCTGAGTCCTGCACCTGATCACCACAATCTCTCCTATCTTCTTATTAAATACTTTTTTAATGTTCAGTGCAACCTCACTCTATCCTGTGTGTGTGTGGGCTTCAAGGGCTGAGTGCCAGCGTCTGGGGTCAGCCTGGAGGTATAGGTGCCCCTGCCCTGTGGTATCAGCTATTGCAGCAAGTGGGGTCTCAGTGCCAGCTACTGGAGTGGGCAGGGGTCTTGGCTGCCACTCACTGGGGTGGGAAGAGTGTCTGTCCCAAAAAACAGCTACTGGGAAGAACGTGCTTGGGTGAAGCACGTGAAGCATGCAGTGCCAGCAGCTGGAGCAGGCCATATGCCTGGTGCTAGGGGAGTGTGGAGAGCAACTCTCTGGATCTTTTCCAAACCGGGCATGCATGTGTCATTCAGAAGCACACTTCCAGATGGACTTGCCAGCAGGTAGGAGGTGCTGGACCTGAGATGAGGTATCAGGTGGGTGGATGGTCCATGCTGGACAAGTGTGTGAGTGCTGCATGTGGGCTAGTGAGCATCAAGCTGGACCAGCCAGTGAGTAGGGAACCATGGGGCAGGTAAGAAGGCCTGGGATCTTGGAAGGGGTGCCAGGTGGACCGAGAGGTCATGCTGGTACTTGAAGGATCCACAAATGTATGTGTGTTTGTGAACCCAGATAGTCTCATGTGCCTGCCTGCATTAATGACCTCCTGTGCCAGCTGAAAAAGGGACTTGGCTGCTGGTGCTTGTGTTTTATGTGAGTCCTGTAGGTAGCTGTCTGTAGACAGTCATGTCAGTGTCTGTGTGTGTGTCTGTGTGTTTCTCTGGGTTACATGCTTAGCTGTGCAACTGGTTAAACCTGCAAATGGGAAAGCATCAACCAAGGTCCATTGGCCTGAGTCAGACACCTCCAGGTCTTGAGGCTGGGCTCCCATGGCTGGGCGAGAGAAACCTCCAGGCCCCAGAGCTGCTTGAGGCAGTGGCCACTTATAACATCCCTTCACATCCTTAAATGTCATTTGTGTTCGTCAAGCATAATTTGCCCTCGGTAATTCTGTGCTACCCCCCAATTACCTTCACCCTTCAGGTGCTGGAAAATGGATTACAAAAGTGTGGTCTTCAGGATACTTCCAGGAACTGAGGGAAGGGTTACTAGTTTATAGTACTTGTGGTGGTCTGTCTAGTCATGAGGGACTACCACTGTTTGCCATAATTTTTCATGGATTACAAACAGCAGCTTTTTTCAGTCATGATGGAACAGCTCTTTCAGCACCTGTGGGTGAATCTAGGAAAGTGACTATATTCAACTTCTTTATGTAATCCCTCATTCACTGCACACCCAGAACTGACTGTCTTTCTCCTTCCCAACTGTACTGACACATGAAGTAGTTTCTTCTTGTGAAGAAAGATACACAAAAGGCATTGAATTCTTTGGCCTTTTCCATGTTGTCCATTGTTGTCTCCACTCACCAGTGTATCTGCATTTTCCCCTGTCCTTTTTGCTACTAGCATTCTCGTAGAATCACTTTTTATAACCCACAACACCCCTCACTAGTGTTAGTGCCCCTTGGACTTTGGCCTTCTTTCTTCATTTTGACCCTAAGTACTGAAGAAACACTTTGTCCTGGTTTTGGCTGGGGTAGAGTTAATTTTCCTTCTAATAGATGGTATAGTGTTATGTTTTGGGTTCAGTATGAGAAGAATGTTAAAGTCAAAGATTTTTCAGCTTCTCATGCCCAGCCAGCAAGAAGGCTGGAAGAGCACAAGAAGTTGGCAGAAGACACAGCCAGGGCAGCTGACCCAAACTGGCCAAAAGGGTATTCCATACCATGGGACATCATGTCCAGTATATAAACTGGGGGGAGTTGGCCTGGTGGGGATCGCTGCTCAGGAACTAACTGGGCATCGGTCAGCGAGTGGTGAGCAATTGCACTGTGCATCACTTTATATCCCAATCCTTTTATTATTCTTGTCATTTAATTATTGTTATTATTATCATTATTAGTTTCTTCTTTTCTGTTCTATTAAACTGTTTTTTATCTTAGCCCATGAGTTTTACCTTTTTTTTCCTGATTCTCTCCCACATCCCGCTGGGTGGGGGGAAGCAAGTGAGCAGCTGCGTGGTGCTTAGTTGCTAGCTGGGGTTAAATCACAGCACACTTTAATACTCTTTTCTTGTTGTCTATCCTTTTTTTCCATTTTTTTGGGGGTTCTGTACTTCCTTGCATTTTAGTTCATTAAGAAGCTCCCTTGTTAGCCTCATGAGTCATTTGCCAGAGTTCACTTCCCCTTAAAATAGTTGGCTGTCTTTTAAAAAAATATCAGCTGTCTCTCTGGCTGCCCTTCCTCCTCATAATTGCTTCCCAGGAGATTCTGCTCAACAATTCCCCAAATAAATCCAAATGTGATGTCTTAAAGTCTAGTGTCCCAATTTTGCTATTTAATTCTCATCCTTCCTTCTAATCCGGGGCTCAATTTTCTTTTACTCTAGTTAGGTCCCTCTCCCCTGACAAGACTATTTCTAAAGGCCCTCCTTTTGAGGTAAGCAAGTCACTAGTGGTTATGTTATTCTCTGCCTTTATCAGGTGGTTTCATTTCTTCTCAGCAGTCCTACCTCATCTTCAGATGAGGTAGCATGATTAAGGAGGCCAAACCCTTGAAGACAACTGTCCAACTTGGCATTGGTCTGATGGATGCGCTTGCTCATAGCCAGAGCTTTTCACCTAACCAGAAGGACTGTGAGGAATACCAACACCATCTGGGATCATATCACACTCACTCTTCCCCTCAGAATCCCATACTAACCTTTGATCTGCTTAAGGTTTCCCTTGGCCACGATAATACCACTCACATGGGTGAATAGCATGAAATAGCAGTTGTGAACAAACAGCAATTGCTCTGTGAAATTATGGGTGTGGGCTCCAGGCAAGAAGCACACAGTCCAAGACTATAGGTCTGGCTAGCAGGCAGGGGACTGTGCCATGCAGGAGGGAGTATCTAACCACTGGTACCTCTCAAAGGCTCAGTATGGATGGCTGTGTCACTTTACTAACAGTATGTAAAAGTACAATCAAAGATGGTTCCTGCTGCCAGGAATTTGCCATCCTGTTTTAGAGAGAATACGTGATAAATTAATCTAGATAGGCTTCTCTTGTTCTTTCATTTGCAAAATAATATAAAATTTGTAGGAAAAAATCTCATGCACATGTGCTTGTTATAGACCTAGTGTTTTTTTCTACCATAATCATCAGTGGGACTTTAATTTTTTTCTGTTGGGTGCTAAATTTTCTTTGATAAATCTTTTAAAATAAGTGAATAAATAAATAAAGTTGATTGATTAAAGAGCCACAGAACCATGCATAATTTTGTTCCAGGCAAAATTAATGGAAATATATTCATTTGTTTTAACATCTGCAAAAAAATCATTTGAAAGTTAAAAACCAATGAGTAACCTATCATTTCTTCTGCCTTAAGAAATATTTAATTATTGGAAGAAAAAATGTGTCTCCCTTAGTCTGGAAAAAATCCACTTACTATTTCAATGTTCTGTTTAATTTATTTCTTTCAGAATAATGTTGTTAAATAAGACATATTTGTCAACCTATGGCACTGTAATTTATCATTTTGATACATGCCTCATATTGAAGTTTAAGACAGTGATTAGTTTGAGATCTTAATTATATGTCAGCCTTCCTTTTGTTTTTTTTCTTATATTTTCAATGTAATTTTTCATGAAAAAAATTTAATATACACTGCAAGTCTTGAAAGAAATTTCCCAAGAGATTCTGAGGTTTTCTTTGTGAATTTCTATTCTTCAGCTACTGGACTGTTATATTATTAAGATAAGTACAATACCCTGACAAAAGCAAATCTTAAGGCAATCTAATTTAAGATTCACATTTTGATCCCATCTCTAGACAAGTAGCGATAACTTGTAATCCAATATAGTTGAACCAGTATTCTGTACGAACTAATATACTGCTCATTAAAGTATCAAATTAAATGCAGCTCCATGTTTATAAGCAGTTGATTCCTTCATGCTTTTCTGAAGTTACAGTTAAATTAAATTTTGAAGGAGTAATATACAATAGTAGACTGAAATGTCCATAAAAGTCATAAAAATGGAGCTACTGATAGGTGACGCTGGTACCTCTAGAGCTACAAGGCTGAATCCTTCCACCCACATTTCATATTTGATAGAATTTTGTCTTTGATTTGTGTTAGCTTTGATAGAACTTCTGTATCAGTAATATCAAAATACACAGATCTGCATGAACAGGTTCAGTATGCTCAGCACGCAATCTTAAAAACCTTTTTAAAGTCAGTAGGAAACTCGACAGCTGGAGAGGTTTATTCATGATGAGAATATGCATCTCAATAATACAGAACTGTAACCTAAGAACAGACTCATTTTGTGATCTTAGATTTTCAAAGTTTGTCAGTTTTCACATGTAAGTTAAATTTATAGTTCATATTTGGACACTTAGATCCATGATAAGATACTCATACTGTTGAGCATTCAGAAGCTCAATACAAATTATGTGACGTAAAATGCTTGGCAACAGGTGAACTTTTTTTAGGTTTGTAAATTAAGCGTTCAATTATGTCTGTTGCTGACATTATCCAGAACAATACCATTATAACCATTTAGCCATGAATATAATGACAATTTTATTCTAACAGGAAGAGAGGAGTAACTGCTTACTCAGCACTGGGATTCTCTGCCTTTTAAAATCAAATAAAATTTGTTAGAATATTATGTTGGAAGATATTTGCTTTTTTTATCAATTCTCAGCAGACAATTGCTCATTAGCCAATGAGGTTATTCAAGCAAAACTCAGAGGAAATTTAGACAGCTTTGAGAATCAGTGGATAATGCCATCAACTACGTGGTTACTTAAATGCCTTACAATTTAAAAAAATAAAAAAATAAAAAATTAAAATATTTGAAAGCAACTGTATCTACAAGTAAATATTAGTCTTCTGGCTGGAGGAGCCATTGTCCTTTGGTAATTCTGCCTTTCTGTTGATGAAAACCAAGAACAACATAAAGAAAAAAAGAAAGCCATTCCTTTGTTAGATGGTTGGCTGCAGGCCACTTTAAATCCTATGGGCCATAATTTGCATGTTACACTAAAAATTAATTAGCTAAGCTGCTTATCTAAGATCCACACTATAGATGTAATTGGAAAAGTTGTCCCAAAATATTGACACAGTTTTAAAACTTTTTTTTTAAAATGAAGCTCTGCATTAGAAACATTTTAAAACTCCAAAACTAACCTATTTCTTTTAAACAAAGAGGTTTATCCTAAGGAAAATCATAATGAATTCTTGATAAATTTTTTATCTAAACCCCTAGAAGTTTACATACTTTAAAAATATCAGTTCATTGTATTTAGGACATTTTAAAAAAGAATTTTCTGAAAATAATGGCAATGGAATTATAAAAAATTTCATTAAAACATCAGATCAAGTCTTGGTGCAGAATTCTTTTACCTTCTTTGCTATTAGTTCTCATCTTACATTCCGTAGTTTCCCTGCTATAAAACAGCAGCTGAAGTGAACAGACCTGATATCAGACAGCAATCCTACTGCTTCCATATAAAAAACAGAAGACTAGGAGAGTTCCTTACATACCTATTGTATGATTAAATAAGAAATTAAAGCATTAGGATCACAAAGATTTTCATTTTTTTAATTGAATTTAGCATTTATGTTCCTTTCCTCTTACTGTTCTCAGTGTGTGTCTAAGGAATGTGTTCTTAGCTCTTTTAGGACCAGATATCATTGCCTCTTTTAGCACTCAATTCCCAGTCTCTCTAAAGAGATAATCAACAATGCTGCACTTAGTGGCAGTTGTGGAGCTGATTTTGTGATGACATACGCATCATCTGGGGAATTGTTTGAAAACACAGGCCAAGAAAATGCTACTAAACTTTGCCTTCTCGACATGAGCATTTATGGCCAGGTCTGAATTGGTGATGTAAAAATGAAAGCCTGTGGTGCATGCTTATTCCTTTCAGCACCCTGTCTCTCTAGTTTACTAGTTATTAGTAAGTAGACAGATGACAAGAATAAGATGTTTATAGACAAGTAGTGTAAAATAACAACTTGCTGTGTCATCTTTAATTACAGTGTAGCATTGCTCAATTCTGTACTTGTCACAAGTGCTCTTATTGCAAGCAATAAGAATGTGTTATTCTGGGCATGAAACATCTTCATATGGAAAAATTTTCTACTTCCATCCACAATTCTGCTACTGTCACATCTATGATACATTCCAACTTCACATTGTCAAGATGTAATGAAATACAGGCTCCTTATACCTCAACCTTTTCCAAGCCTCTGCAGTCACTTGAAAGGGTCTTTTTTTCTGAAGCCTTTTTTATCCATTAAATATTTTTTTATTTACTATTCATGAATACCTTTTAAAGTACAGTATAAAATAATATTTAATAAACCCAGGAAAAGTTCCTCAAGAACAAGGAGTTAATTGGACAAAAGAAATCAAGAGAAGAAATTCCTAGAAGATTATAATAGAAAAGGAGACAGAAGATAAGCATTGATAAAACAGATTTGGTTATAACTGCAAAATGGTACAAAGAATCCTATAGCACAGGAGTTTCTCACGTTGGTGTTGGTGGGCAACACATTTCAATTTTGACCATTGGACCAAGACAAATAATCAGAGTGTTTGAGAAGTTTTCAGAGGGCTAACCATCAACTTTGTGAGATTAAGCCATTCTGTATGGCATGTCTAAATATTTTGATGCTTTTAATATTTTGTTTAATATAAACTGGTTTGCTGCTAGATGACTGTAAAAGTGAGATTTGGTAAATAGTTATTAGAAATCTTATACTAACGCCATGACTGAAAAAATAGACAAAAGTGTAGCCAAGTAATTAACTAGTAGAGATAGTAACTCAAAAGTTTTCCAGTTCTTTGCTCTTATGACTAGATGTTCCTGTACATTAGATAAGAATAATATTGAAAATGACTACATGTGACTGAAACCATGTTAAGCTCCAAGATCAAACAACAACAACAAGGATGATGAACAAAGACTTGAAGGTCAGCCAACAGAATTTCAAATGGGTCGGTGGTCAGAAAAGCAGCCCTTCAACTCAAATGAAGAACCATTGTGCATGATCGGATGTAGACAGTACTATGATAACCAGTTATAATCATTTTTATGTATATGTATACTAATCTGATTAATAAATACTTGTTACTCCATATATCCTGTTTGTGCTGAAGCTGTGGCATGCACACTAGGTGGATTTATCGCCCATGCATCCAGCACTGCAATAAAGAATGCCTGCTTTCTAAAACTCAAAAATGAGCCTTGGAGAGTTTCTTCGACCAGCTTTTCAGTATGACATGCCATAGAAGGGAGAAGTGAAAGTATAGTTTAAAATACTTCACGTGGGAAAGCCAATCTTAGAACTGAAGGGCTCAGGGCAGGGAGGGGAGAGGTTGGAAAAGAAGACCTAAATCTCAGGGGAAATTGAAGCAGCCCAGGAAAGAATTTAGTGCTATGTGTATGTTAGGATTGCAAGTTCTTAAATTAAGTTTCTCTTTTGTAGCCGTTTTCAATCTGTAATACATATTTAATCTTTGAGATATTTCTTTTTCTTTTTAAATTTACCATTTCAAGTCTGTATAGTGATCAAACTGGATTCAAGTGAATAGAAGAGGCACACTGTATAATACTTTCATGAAAGACCGGAAGCCAGACATGACAAACTTGCTCCTTGGAGAATTTGCAACCCAAAACAATCTTGGGAATCCAAGATATTGTGATGTATTTTCTTCTAAGCAGCAAGAGTCAGTTCTGTGTACCCAGTAAATCTGCTAGCACGCATCACACAATAGAAACACAGACAAGTGGTGAGACAATTTACAACTGTAAAACTGTTATAATCTCCTATTGTCATTCTGCATTACACATTGCTTCAAGATGCAGTTTGATATATGTTTTAAATTAGGTAAACGGGCTGTTGTCAAAAGAGCAATGTTTTTTCACGCCATCAGTTGTACGCATCTCATTTATGCCTTGGGTTGCTGTTAGCATTTGTGAGCCATGCAGCAGGCTGGACCAGATAAAAGGATGAGGGAATAATACAGAGACAACAAAATTATATGTTTTCATCCATACTAATTCCCTGGTCTGGCTCTCTATATAGCCTTGTGTATGCTAGAGCAAGCAAACAGAGGGAGAAAGGAACATGAAGCTGGGGACCAGACTAAGTCCATAGCACCTCAAAAGCAGTAATGACATTTAATACTAAAATTCAAGTAATATTGTCTGCACTACTTTTTCAGTTCCTTTGCCTGCTCTCTAGTTCTGGCTTTGATACCCAAAAGCCGGTTGAAGAAATGCTCTAAGACTCATTTTGGAGTTTCAGAAAGCAGGCATTCCTTATTGCAGTGCTGGATGCATGGGGGATAAATCCACCTAGGGTGCATAACACAGCTTCAGCACAAACAGGATATATGGAGTAACAACTACATATTAATCATATTAGTATACATACATAGAAATTATTGTAACTGATTATCATAGTACTGTCTACATCTGATCACGCACAATGAAGGAACCATTTGAGTCGAAGGGCTGCTTTTACGACCACAAACCCATACGAAGTTCTTGTTGGCTGTCCTTGAAATTTTTGTTCTTGCTCTTGTTCTTTCATCTTGAATCTTAACACA
This sequence comes from Elanus axillaris, assembly GCA_026212715.1. NCBI lineage: Eukaryota > Metazoa > Chordata > Aves > Accipitriformes > Accipitridae > Elanus > Elanus axillaris. The sequence continues at coordinate 36,330,609 of JANZLQ010000029.1, read as the reverse complement.
GTTTCAGTCACATGTGGTCAATTTCAACATTGTTCCCATCTAGCATACAGGAGCATCTAGTCATAAGAACAAAGAACTGCAAAACTTATGAATAATTACTAGTTAATCACTTGACTACACTTTTGTAATTATCTCCCCAGCTACTTTTTGTTTATTTTTTCAACCATAATGTTAATATAGGATCATTTATTGAATCTCACTTACACAATTATCTAGCAGCAAACCAGTTTTCATAGAAGGTACAAAATATTAAAACCATCAAAAAATTTGAGCAAACCACACAAAATGTATGGACATATGCCAACATATGGAATTCTTTTATTTTGTCTGTATATTTTAGTGCTCCATTCAATTTCATTTATTTGACAGACAGCATGTCATGAATTTATGGTGGAGATGATATCATAAGTCTTCACCTCCAGTATAACCTGTGGCATAAATACAAATGAAGGAAAAAGGATCTTGCCCTATTTTCTGGGATTGATTTTCTTTTTTGGGAGATTTTTAAAATTTTCATTTTAATTTTATTGAATTCTTCCCTTAGCTCATTGCTTTAAGCCAACTACACTATCTTGTAGGTAACATTTTTAGAGACTGCTACCTCAGTTTACAAATCCTATCACATGTGAGGGATTAGTTGGTTAGGATTCACCTCACAAGAGTTTCAGTGCACATTACAGGGCTGATGTTGATACCCTGTACTGTCATTGCAGACTTCCTGTATAGTAGAGGGCAGAGATAAACTATTCCAGAGCATGATCCCATTTCTCTTCTCACTACTGGCTATAAAGTGAGCGTAAATGATTAGTACACATAGGTGTATAGATAAGCCATACCTAGCCACAACTGTAACACACAGGTGGTCTTTTTTTCTCTTCGTTGACAGAATATGGGACATACTACTACAGGAGTTACAGTATTAGAATTCTTCACCCTGTCCCCCAGAAATTTTTGTTAGTTTAAAGGCCCCTGTTGTTATATAAGTGCAGGTGACATGGTGGAAAACATAAGTACTTTTGGCGTTATTGCTGTTCCTGCCTTCAGGGCACATCTGTTGTCTTACAAGCAGGTGAACATTACACTGACTCAGTAGGACACCTGGGACTTTCAACTGGTGGGACTGCTGAAAGGCCACAGCGGTATTTTAGTTGTATTCACCTTTTCATCATCATAGTGCTACCTGATAAAAAAATAACTCCTGAAATGCACAAAGTAGGTTTAGTGAGGAGACATTGCTTTATTCTGTGCATGGTGCAAGGTGGAAGGTTTCCACAAATCGAGCACACCTACTGAGCTTTTCAGTCCGTACTTACATACTACGTTAAAACACCATGCTTATCTAATACATATGTTCCATCTAACTATTGCATATTCATTATGTTGAGCAAGCATGATGTGTTGTCCTCTTTAGCAATCATCCCAGAGTCTTCAATGCTTGTGTGTGGGTCCCTGGTGGTCTTTTGGGGAAGGATACGAGGGTCTTGGTTTCTCTTGCCAACCCTTCTTGCCAACCCTTCATTTCTCAATGCCAAAGGAGGATGAATGTCCTTGATTAGCAAGTTTATAAGTCTGAAATGTATGTTATCTGGTTATCTGGTGCCTTGACTATTATCCAAACACTCCTTAAGCATCTGCTATTGTAAGTAGAGTCTTAAACTAGATAAGCTTTACCTTGAGTACACATAATCTAACCAGTCCCTGAATAGCAAGCATACCACATTTCTCATCTTTTAGTTTTTTAAGATATCACCTCCTTAGTTGTTAATCAGTCTTTTGAAGACTTGAGGCAACAAGAGCACTAGGATGAGTCACAGACCCTTCCATGTTGCTACCCACAACCAATTTATCTGACCATTTCACATGTTATTTGCTTGTGGATTTTTCTTGTGATTTTAGCCTGTTTTCAACAAAGGCAGGACTAGATTTTAGCATATTTATGACCACTTGCTTGAAAGTCTGAAGCTAGGAAATTTATTATTCACAGAATTTGCTTGGGTTTGCTCTAGATTTAATGATATGGCCTACAGAAATGGCCTAAGTATGTGTGTCTCCATTCCTGGTCAAAATTAGGACTTCACTACAGTTCATCTGATCCATTGCCTCTTTTTTGTCTTGAAGCGTAACTAAATTAATTAAAAATTACATAAATTAGTTTTGTTCATAGATCTTTTGCAAGCAGAAAAAAAAAGACAAATTAAATTAGTTGGTGATTATTTTTCCTCTATACTCTTTAAGAGGTGCAAAGCCAAAGTAACTTTCCACTTTACTTCCTTTTTTGTAATGAATATTGCTGATTGTGCTCACACCATTTCAGGAATAAAAATTTAAGATTAACATATGTATCATCTTCCACTTTTAATCTGTGTAAGTATAGCATAGAAGAACATAAACATTACTTTGCATTTCCCACAGAAATTACACAGAATTCTAAGGATGGTTATCAATTGATTTTATTGCCAAATTAAATAATAGAGAAGGAATAGTTTTCATTCCTTCTTTTTCCTGGAAATAAGGAAATTCAACACAAGAGAAATGTTATGTTTATGAGCAATCTAAAGTAACTAATTACATACAACAGACTGGACATCTACTCAAAGTCACTTGATTTTTATTCTGCAGAAACAATTCAATCTGTTTGGTATTCTTTGCTGCTACATCCAGATGTTCAAGCAGTGGGTTTGTTAAAGGGCAATACCACTGGAGTTTTGAAGCAAATCAAAGACTTTATTTCAAGGTCTGAGTTACATACCCTTCTTGTATTTCCATTAAATATCATAAGATACATCTAGTGTTGATTTTTATATCACAGAGAAAGTCACCTGCCAGTAAAAATAAACCAATAACTTTTCTATTATTCCAGTCAGAGTCCTTTGAATGTTTTTCTTTCTTTAAACTCTCGTATATATGCTATGCTGTCTTTTAAAAGAAAATGAATATATCGGGAACTCTTGTTGACATTTCATGTCATTCTTTTGGGCCTAAAATAATCTTTTCAGTTACTGGGTTATTTTGAGAAAACACCAATCTTTAATAGAATAGAATATTCTGTTCTTGTAGTAGCATAAAGGTAAAGGTCTCAAGCACTTGTTACATGAGTTAACAGTGTGCCCTGGAAGTGATGGTAGGTAATAGCATACTGGGCTGCCTCAACAGAAGTGTAGTCAGTAAATTGAGGGAAACAATTATTTCCCTTTCCTCAGCTCTTAATTCTGGAATACAGCATCCAATATTGGATCCCCACTACAAGAAACATGCTGATAAATTGCAGCAAGTTCAGGGAAGGGACACCATGGAGCACTTACACTTCAAGTAGAGGCAAAGGGAGATGGGTTTCTTCAGCTTGGAAAAGAGATGGCTAGGGGCAACGAGGTGTCAGAGCACTCTTGAAACACCTGTAAGGAGCCAAGTGAGAAGGGTCTCCACTGGGGTTAATGGCAAGACAGACATGCTAACCAAAATTAAGAGATTGCCCAGAGTGGTTGTGGAATCTCGTCTCACAGGTCTTGACCCCACTTTGAGCAGGAGGTTGGACTACAGCCCTCCTGAGGTCCTTCCAACATGAATTATTTTATGATTCTATACTAAGCAACCCGTAGGAAGTAGCCAGAAGTAATAATTTTCTTTTCCTAGTGTGGTGGGTTGACCATGGCTGAACGCCAGGTGCCCACCAAAGCTGTTCTATCACTCCCCCCTCCTTCGCTGGACAGGGGAGAGAAAAAATATAACAAAGGG
>JANZLQ010000029.1:36284143-36298550 GCA_026212715.1 Elanus axillaris | reverse complement strand
GGAGCTCCTGGACAAACTCAAACACAAAAAGGAAGCCTACAGAGGGTGGAAGCAAGGACAGGTAGCCTGGGAGGAATTGTCTGAGCAGCTGGGGATCAGATTAGGAAAGCTAAAGCCTTGGCAGAATAAATCTGGCCAGGGACATCAAGGGTAACAAGAAAAGCTTCTATAAATATCTTAGTGATGAAAGGAAGACTAGTGAAAATGTGGGCTCTCTCCAGAAGGAAATAGGAGAGCTGGTTACCTGCGAAATGGAGAACACTGAGGTATTCAGCAGCTTCTTTGCCTCAGTCTTCATCATCAAGTGCTCCAGCCACACTGCTCATCTCACAGAAGGCAAAAGCAGGGACTGGGAGGATGAAGAACTGCCCACTGTAGGAGAAGATCAGGTTCAAGACCATCTAAGGAACCTGAGGGTGCACAACTCCATGGGACCTGATGAGATGCATCTGCAGGTCCTGAGGGAACTGGTGGATGAAGCAGCTAAGCCATCATCCATCACATTTGAGAAGTTTTGGCAGTCCAGGGAAGTTCCCACTGACTGGAAAAGCAGAAACATAATGTCTATTTTTAAAAAGGGGAAAAAAGGAAGACCTGGGGAACTACAGGCCAGTCAGCCTCACCTCTATGCCCAGCAAGATGATGGAGTGGATCGTCCTGGAAACTATGCTAAAGCACATGGAAAATAAGGAAGTGACTGGTGACAGTCAACATGGCTTCACTAAAGGCAAATTGTTCCTGACAAATTTGGTGGCCTTCTATGACAGTGTTACAGCATTAGTGTATAAGGGAAGAACAACAGATGTCATCTACCTGGACTTGTGCAAAGCATTTTACATTGTCCCGCACAACATCCTTGTCTGTAAACTGGAGAAACATGGATTTGATAGACAGAACACTCACTGGATAAGGAATTGGCAGGATGGTCACACTCAAAGAGTTGCGGTCAACAGCTTGATGTCTCAATTGAGACTAGTGAGAAGTTGCATTCCTCAGGGATCAGTATTGGGACTGGTGCTGTTTAACCTCTTCATTGGTGGCATAGGCAGAGGAATTAAGTGCACCCTCAGCAAGTTTGCTGATGACACCAAGCTGTGTTGTGTGGTCAACACACTGGAGGGAAGGGATGCCATCCAGAGGGACCTTTACAGGCTTGAGAGGTGGGCCTGTGTGAACCTCATGAAGTTCAACCAGGCCAAGTGCAAGGTCCTGCACATCGGCTGGGGCAATCCCAAGCACAAATACAGGCTTGGCAGTGAGTCGATTGAGAGCAGCCCTGTGTAGAAGGACTTGGGGGTATTAGTGGATGCAAAACTGAATATGCACCTGCAATATACACTCATAGCCCAGAAAGCCAACCCTATCCTGGGCTCCATCAAAAGAAGTGTAACCAGCAGGTTGAGGGAAGTGATTCTCCCCCTCTACTCCGCTCTCGTGAGACCCTACCTGGAGTACTGCGTTCAGCTCTGGAGCCTTCAACATAAGAGAGACATGGACTTGCTTGAGCAGGTCCAGAGGAGGGCCACAGAGATGATCAGGGGCCTAGAACACCTCCTTTATGAGGACAGGCTGAGAGAGTTGAGGTTGTTTGGCCTGGAGAAGAGAAGGCTCCAGGGAAACCTTTTAGTGGCCTTTCAGTACTTAAAGTGGGCCTACAGGAAAGATGGGGAGGAACTCTTTAAGAGGGAGTGTAGTGATAGGATAACCGGTAATAGTTTTAAATTGAAAGAGGGTAGACTGACATTAGATGTAAGGAAGAAGTTCTTCACTGTGAGGGTGGTGAGGCACTAGCACAGGTTGCCCAGAGGGGTTGTGGATGCCCCATCCCTGGAAGTGTCCAAGGCCAGGTTGGATGGGGCTTTGAGCAACCTGGTCTAGTGGAAGGTGTTGCTGTTCATGGCAGGGGGTGTTGTAACTAGGTGATCCTTAAGGTCCCTTCCAACCCAACCTATTCTATGATTCTATTCTATGATATCTGAATATGTTAATATATATGTGTGTGCCTGTGTGCACATACTCACAAGCACATAAGGGATGCAGAAGAATAATTTAGTTATATGGAACTCAGAAAAAGAAATTAAGACAATACATATATACCCTTCTGTTCTTCCATCTTGTTTCCTTTGTAGATTAGGGAAATTTGCTATGAATCCAAGTACAGGTTTACCTGATTTGTCTCTTCCTTGTTACCATTAGGCTAGTAAGTATACTTGGTACAAGCTTTGAGTGGCTGAGGATGAGATATGAAACCTCTTTTGCTCATATTTGTATAAAATCTATCTTTTTATGTCAATTAAGTAAAGGATTTAAGCAATAAATGATAGGAAATGTTGTAATCAAGCTATTTATGATGCAGAAACATCAGTCAAAAGTTGGAGTGTGAGTACCACCTAGTAAAAATGAACTCTAATTAATGTCCTCAGAGATCAAACTAGCAGGAGCTGCGACTCATTTTGCATTCTTAGTGGTTTAAAGCTCTGCATTAGACTAGAAGTCACCCAGATTTATGGTATTCCATATGTTTAAATTAACCAAGCCTTTGCTCAGAAATCAGTTACCCACCGTATCTCATCACTTTTGCCTCATTATCTAAAATCTGTTAAATCATTCAACAGTTTCCTCGTCATGCTTAAGCTTATGTTTGCTAAAACTTTCTCCTAGTGTTCTGTCTTGAGTAGTTTTATTTATTCTACCAAATTTGACTGATTCAAATCTGATGTTCTTTCATGTCTGTATTACAGTTTTGCTCATTGTTTTGCATTTGTGTAACTTGAGTCAGAAATATATCAAGTTCCTTTGTTTCCTCTTCCTATGTAATGAGTTCTTTGTTATTAATTAAGAAAAATATATGACTATATCTACAGCTGGAGCTTAAGAAAAAACCTCCTGCTCATTTTCCTATAATAATCTACCTTTGGATATTTAGGTACATAAGCAGACACTTAACAGACTGTCAGTAATGGCTTTTCAGTGTTAAGAATTGTATAATATACATGAAAACACACGATCTGCCCAAAGTTGCCATAATTTATGTGTTCTATATTCTTCAGCAAAATGCAATATTGATTTATGAAAACATTATTAATAATAAAAATATGTCTTCTCCAGAATTACAGAGTAGTTCCTGTGGCAATCCAGGAGTTCCACCAAAGGGTATCTTGTATGGTACAAGATTTGATGTTGGTGACAAAATCCGATACAGCTGTGTAACTGGATATATTTTGGATGGCCACCCTCAGCTTACTTGCATAGCAAACTCTGTGAATACAGCATCATGGGACTTCCCTGTTCCTATCTGTAGAGGTAAGAGAAACGCTACAGTTATGTTCTCAAATATATACATTATATTTATTCCTATGAACAACTTCAAATCTCTGTTTTAATTATTAACTTTTAGACTGTGATTAAAGAAAGAAAAGTCTTTTTGAATATTTTGATCTCTTGCTCACATATATGATTTATCTCAGCATATGCACCTACTATTTTTTAAGTCAATACCCTATTAAAATGATATTTCTCATTTATTTAAAAATAAATATAATGAAATAAGAACTAGAAACCTAGTAATAAGTAGGGTATAAGTGTCTGTGTTCAACATGTTTACAACTATGGTAATGTAGTTTTGGGATCCATTAATACTTCTGACTTTTTGTCAAGTAGTATCTTGGATATTGAGCAAACAGAAGTTTGAAACTACCAAAACAACTGAGTTAGAGGGACTTTCCCTCATTCTCAGTCAGATTTGACGATTTGACATCTTAAGATTTCTATATAGCATATCCCTTGTATTCTAACAAATACTGTAGGTCAAATCCTTTTCCCTTGCTCACATTAGAAATACAGCAGTTGTTGGGAATCCTGTTTTATGGGTAAATCTTATTTTCTGAGAGTATTAGAGAGAAATAATGTTTGCAGAGTAATGGAAGGGGATAGCTGGTAAAATGGAGAAATCGCTACTATACACAAGCAAATGCAATAAAGATAGTATTTTGATGAAACATTCTTATGTCAGGCAAGATTGAGTTTCTTTACTGGATTCACAGGTTAACTTTACATAATGTAACATTTATGTTTGTCTAAAAAATGTGATGCAGTCTTGCAGGGGCTACAAAAACATTCCAACTGAAATTAGCATTCTGATAAATTTCTGATTAAAAAAAATCAAAATTCAGTTAGCTTAAAACTTAGTTAACCTGTACCAAAAAAAAGTAGTTATATATGGGAAATGTGTATCATTGGAAATAACATTCTATTGTTTCCTATTCTTAGCTTAGAGTTATTTAATATGTTTATCCATAATCTTGAAGAAAATACAAAGTTATTACTGATAATACTATTTTCTAGTAAAATTACTTACAACTCCCAAATCTTCCCCTCCTGCTTCCCAGAAAAAATGCTAACTACTAAAGAAGATGATACACAATCAAGGCATAAATCCAAATTTTGTTTGTGGAGATGATCATAAAAAAGATTTGATGAGAATATGTTAACTCGCACAAAACATATTTATAACAAAGGAGAAGGCTAATGGACTTAACTGTAGACCATTGTTCAAATTCTTGATCCGCCAATTTTGAAATGAATTGGCATAAAAAGTTGTACTCTTAAATGAGGAAGATGAAAGACTTGAACCTAATGCTTCCACTTGCCAGTCAGTAATCACAGTCACAGTGTTATACGTGCTTTCTTTTAATACTTTTTTTCAGTAGAACTTTACATAGATTTTTAGATTATTCCAAGTGTGAAAATACACAGTGTAAATTTGAACTGGAATGATAAACTCCCAAAGAGTCATATGGTTAAATGTAACTCTATCATGTAAGTAGAAGACTATCACATAAAAATATGAAAAACATGTTTCTTTTTATTCATGATTAGAGAGGACATTATCTGAATAGTGTCAGTCTCTAGGGTAAAATAGCTGACAAATTGGAAAAGATTAAGAAAAAGAGGAAACAAGCTCTCAGATTTCAAAATTGTCATTTTGTCTAGAGACTGAAGGAACTCAAACTTTTCAGTGTATGTGAAAGAGGATAAAGAGGTGACCTGATTTACTGCAGAAACTCATGCAGAAGGAAAACATTTTTTTGAAGATATTTCTCTAATCAATAGCAGTGAAGAATCTAAGGGCTAAAAGCTTGACAAATCAAAAATAAAAAGAACCCAAGGTGCACATTTTAATAGTGGTGATTACAAATTACTGAAACATAACCTAGGAATGTGACAGATTCTTGATTTAAGTTTTAACATCAGGCATAATGGCTTAAAGGCTTAATGCACCAAATTTGTGTTAAAGTATTTTTTGTCAATGTTCAATAAATTTAAGTAATTATTTTCAACAGTTCCTTTTATGAATCTATGTCTGATATCAGAAACATCTAACTTTACATTTAATACAGAGACCTTTGTGATTCAATTCTAACAAATTTGTCCTAATTTTGTCTAATGCAATTATCCAACACAGAATTCTGCAGAAGGTTGCTAAAGGTGATTATCCACTAATGAGCTTCTTATCTCTTTCTCTATGTTTGCCATGGAGACTCTCTTTGATTAAACACTCATCTTTAAAGAGATCCTCTAATAAATGTCTTATTGTTCCCTACCAATGGTTATTACATCTAAAACAGAGAATCCCAAGAAAACAAGTGAAGTGGTGTATAATTTTGAGAGTATATGTGTAAGAATTAATTTTTCTCAGCACTGAACAACTTTACTGCTTTTTTGGTAGATGATCAGGTCACTTCCATACATGCATATGCTAGTTGTTCATTACAATATAATTGGTTGGATTGCAGAAATATATTTGATGACCTAGGAAATGTCATTGCCTGATTTCTTAGAAAAAAGCCCCAAGAATAGCAAAAAAGTATGCTTTATTTAATATTAATTTGGGGTTTTTTTGTTTGTTCTTACCTATAGGAAATAAATTGAACAAAGCTCTGAACTTACGCATGCTTAGATGTCAGCAGAGTTAAGCTCATAGATGTCTTTAGACCATCTGTACACGTCATTGTCATCTGCCTTTTGTAACTCAGAACAAGTAAATTTGGGGAGTATTTTTTTTTTTTTTGACCATTCCTTTTACATTGCCTTCACTTTGAATGAAGAGATCAGAAGGAGGTCATTGTTGTTTTGGCAATATAATTCTTACAGATTGATGTCTCAGTGAGGGGAATCTCATTGGAATCAACAGTGCTTCATACTGCCACAAGCATCCATACGTGAAACCATATTACATGCTTATGGTTTAAATTTGGAGCATAACATTAATATTTGTATTTTTTTAAGTTACACATTTTTGGGGCAAATTTTTTTCATGAAGAAAAGAGTTGTTCCTCAAATGGCTTCCTTTTGCTTTAGTAGTCTCCATAGGATTGTATTGCAAAATCAGCGCATATACCTAACAATTGATTTATTTCATTTCCTGTTTGTCAGGGAATATAGTTCGAATGAACAAAGTTTTTCACCTGTCATTTACATTCTCTGATGTTTATTAAAATACTGTAATATTTTTAGAATTACTAAACGTGCAAAAATACCTTAATGAAAAGAAAACTAAATTGGATTTATTGTGCTGTGGTCAATTATACTGTGCACAACCCACGAGTAATTTTTAAATAAAGTCTTCTTCCCTGACAAATTAATTTTAATAAGTTTGTTTTCAACAGTGAAAAATGACAGCAACTTTATCATACCATCTATTCCTGAGATAACGTTGCATCTTGCAGTCTCTCCATAATGCAGCAAGCTAGGAATAATTTACTGAGGCTAATAAATAAGGTTACATTTATACATAATAGTCATTCTATACAGGTTATATTAATCAGACACTTTCATAATCAAGGAAGAATTCTAACTTTTATATTTTTAAAGTTTTTCCAATTCCAGGGTAAAATGGATATTGTAAGAATCTTCATTCTAAAACTGGGATTTTTTTTTAGAATGCAGAAATTTCAAAACTATAATATAGTTTTATTTGTATTCCTAGAAGTTTTATTAAAGTATTTTCACTTTTTCCTGTACATACAGCTACAAAATATTTGTCACTATAAAGCTTCTGTTCATATTTTTAACAAGAAGCTTTGGTTTCCCACTTGTTTGAATTGACATGCATTTTGGTCAAACAAGTGCACAACCCACTGACTGTAAGTACTTTTTTTACATGGACAAAATGCATTTCTGCTTTCTTGGCTATTTATCTGGGAGGATATTGAGTTATTTTTTCCATATTTTGTCATGATAGGGAAAAGACTAAACAAGTTGCTACTAAATTCCAGGTCTGGGAATTCTGTAATTCCCCTGCAACATATATTTATGTATATATAAAGAGATGTTTATTTCTACCTATCTGTATAGATGTATACTTAATGTCTTCTTCTTCAGTGGATTTATTCCAAATAAACTGGATCAAGATATTAATAAGCGCATAATTTAAAAAGTGATCTAACAGGTGTCAAATTTGAATATTAGAATATTCAGCTAAGTGTTGAATTATTTTGCTATTTCCTGTGTGCAGAACCCACCGGACAGGAAAATTTGTTATTTCCAAGTCATTGGCATAATTCTGTGACTACACAGACACAGGAATATACGGTATTTCAAATGCATGCTGTAAAGTCTGAAATAAAACTATACCTAAGAATCTTGTAGGCCCTTCAGTACACTTTCTTGAAGCAGTATACCTGTTTATATAAGGCCTACAATAGTATGGAATTTTTGGGGAAAAAAAAAAAAAGAATTAAACTTCATATAACTGCCAAGAAGTATTCATATAATAATGTAAGTATTTCACAGACAGATTTGGTTGCAGGTGGGTAAATGATTTTATGAGTGTGGCAAATAGAACCTAGTAATATAGGCAGTAAATAAGCTGCCTCTCCCTTTGTGTCTTTGTTGTAAGCTGGGCTTTGTGGGCCGTGGAGAGAACAAAATAGGAGATAAAGTCAAAGTACTACACTTGATGCCATGCAGTGCATTAACTAGTGCATCTGACAATATACACAGAGGAAAGTGCACTAACTTAAAAGCAGGAATAAATTACATCGCATGGGGAATGAGCTTTTTTTTGTCTGAAGCCAGTTCTTACATACAAACAGTTGTTACTGCTTATTCTTGGGAAAAGCCCCAGTATAGCTGTGTGAGACTGGATTAAAAACATCTTGGATTATTTAAAGAAAGTTAAAAAGAAAACAATCAAAAACATTTTGTAGAATGCTGTATTTGTATATAAGACAAGATGACATGACACTAATGAATGAACAATTTTTCAGACGTTGCTCCACAGATCTTTTTTGGGACATTATAAATCAGTGGCTTAGAATGGCCAACACTCTTATGGTTGGTATATTAAAAAATGTAAATGGTCTACAAATGGCAACGATGCTCTGCTAAAATTAGAGAAGTTCATTAAAATTTGGAGACGGTGGGGAGAAATTATGAAAAATTTTATTGAAATATTAGTATAATATAAATTTTGTGTGTTTTCAAGTAGAATGCTGTGTGTTTTCAACCAGGGTCCAGAAGTTCTGAAAAATAATACCCTGAATGACTTTTTTTTTGAAGAAAGTTACGTTACCTTTTGTTGCCTTGAATTTTTGCAATAGAAGAACTTTGAGTGTTTGAGTTATCTTTAAAAAGTGTAAATTTTAGAATCAAACTTTTGCTTCTATGAAAAGCATTGAAATTGCTCTCTAGTATACCTTACCATACTTGTATTTTCCCATTATAATAGTGTTATTCTCAGGATAGTATCTTGTTCTTATTATCAATCTGGGACATTTCACATAAATACGCAGTCTACTTATGTGATCAAATATAGCTGAGCTTGAAGAATAGGAAATCGCCACATGAATTTTAACCTGTGATCAGATCCATGCATTTCTTATTATTCAAAGCAGTGGTGAAACTTTACTGAATTATTTGAAGCTACTCTAAATCATTATTGATGTGTTGTGAACTAGGAAATTGGTACAAAAATATAGATGTTTATATTAGAATTATCGTATATTCCTAACACAAATGCTAAAATATACTAGTTTTACTGTGCTAATAATAACAATATTAGCCTTACTAATATATATGATGTCTGTTAAATGGAACTCACTGAAAATATACAAGCAATAATAATGATCTAACATAGTACGCATTCCTTAACCAAACAATATTATTTGTGAGAGTTCTGATTGGGTTTAATACATTAGATTCATGTCCAAAACCTGTATTTGTTCATTTATGATACTGATGGCCACATAACTTAGTTCTTATGAGTGGAGAACTGGAAGAACCTGTTGTGCTCACCTGTGAAAACTTAGTGTGCAATGATGTGCTACTGTAGTAGTGATGATACTTTAAAAAAAAATCATTACTAATTTTCAGAAAGTAAGCTTCATATGGAAACTTTTTTAACACAAAGAATTTAATTTTATTATTTTTTTAAGTCAGGATTTAAATTTTCAAAGGGTGATCAAGATATATGCAGAAGATTGGGATATAGTTAACAGATTATGAAGCAATGCAAAACGTCTTAAAATGTTTTCCTTGTCCTTGCATTAGAAACGTATATATCTAGCTCTGAATATCCATCAGAATATCAGAATCACGCTTTCGTTTGATTTACACAGTCTGGCTTTGCACATCTTCTAGGGATTTCAGGAATTCCTATCAGCAGTGAGGAAAGCTATTGGAAGATTTGTTAGAAACTTACATTAGCAGTGTGCAAACCCTCAGCTGGTGTGATATAGTCCAGAGTAAAAAGGTATTTGGAACAAAGCAATTAGCATTGATCAGCGTAGTAACCATCTTAATTTGGAAAACAGGCCTCTTACATTATATCTCCAAAGAGTATATAGAGGACTGGGGAAAGCAGCAGAACTGAACCATTTCTAAATAAATGAAATTATGTTTAGAAGAAGAAAGAAAGTATATGTAATTATTCTAGAAAGAGAATATTTGCAGACAGTTGTAGTTCACACAAAAGTAAGGAAAAGACAGACATAACAATGCATTATCTTGCTACTTTTCATGGAAAAAGTACCAACAAGACCAAATTTAATGACAGAAGATTGTTATAACAATTGATACAGGCAATGAAGATGAAAAGAGAAAGATCAGATTTTAAATTCAAGAAATCTAACCCAGTACTGAACAAAATAAAACTTCTTGAATACAAAAATGTTCAAGCCCACAGCTGTGCTTAAGGCTGAGAATTAGGACTTCTTACAACAAGCAGTGGAAGTTAGTGGGGGTAGTTAATGAAAAGCTTGAAACACTGGTTTTATCTCCTGTTTTCCTAAGAATTTTCTTAATCAAGTATAAAGGACATCATAGAAGTAAATGATGCATTGACCATATTCACATATACTATTGAAATTATGTTGCAAAATTGTCACTGACAACATAACAGTGAGAATTATACCTGCAACTGAAAGGGGAAAAGATTACTCTGAAAGATCAAGATGAGTGAATGGGAAGGAGGAAGTTGGAAAAGTAAAATGCTGGTTTAGGCTGATAACTGACAAATTGAAAAGTTTGTTTTGGTAATATGTACAGTGCAATCATCAAAACACAATGCTAGAAGTGTTAATTCCAGCAAAGCCCTAGTCTTTCACATGTGATTTAAAACTAATTTCTAATCAAGTTTATTTGTTAGAAACCCCTAAAGACAATTTTAAGAGGAGAGGTATTAAATGTATAACTCTAGCTTGATTCCAGTTTGGGCTAGTAAATTCTGCTTATGCTGGGTAATTGTTTCCTTATAACATCTTACATTCTTAGATTCATTTTCTATGTGTCATTCCTGGATGAATCCTTTCTAGTGATCAATTAGCATAAGTAATATTTGTAAAAAAATCTGAGATACTTTGAAAGTAATTACTGGTAAATCCCAGGTTCATTAACTCAATTTACTAAACTACTTAATCCAAAAAAGCTTTTGCTGCCATAGGGTTTTAAATAGACTAGTATATTTTCTTCAGATTATTGAAATTATGGCTTGATAAAACTTTCTATATCCCTCAATTTCTGCCTAAAATTAGAATTTACTTGTGTATAAATGGAAATTGTGAAAATTTTATTCAGTATTTAAGTAACACTTTGCAAACCCTGATTTATAACCCAGTCGTAATTACATCTGGAAGGCAGAAATTATAACAAATTATTTCCCTGGGAAGTCTTTAAAGCCCTTCAGGTATTACACCAAGAGAACAACTAATTGCCAGTCATGTTGTTTTTGCAGGCAAAAGATTTCATTACTAAAATTCTGCATGACAGTTTAGCATTCTTCAAGACTGCATCTTTATTAACTGAAAGAATGATTATTGATTTGCCTATGGAACATGGATCTTGCTCTTCAACATTAATTAATTTTCTTGTTCTCAGCATTGGCAGGAATATTGCTGGTTTATTCAAATATTAAGACAGCATTGTCTCTGTCTTGTCAGATGGATTTCAGATTGGTAGCCTGTTTTTAAAGAGAAAATATTTAAAATAGGCCACTGATAAAGGAGTCTGAAGACGGTTCAGTTGTGCTGCAAAAATAAATTTAAATTTCGCAAAATTTAGTCATCTTTTTATTCAGCTCTGCAAATTCAGACTTAAAAACAATCTATAAATAAAACCTATAAATTGTGTTGACACTGGAAGGGCATTTTAATGTAATAGAAGCCTTAGCAGAGTTTTGTTACATGTGTATTAAAGATTCCATTGTATTTAAGGTGGCCAAGAAAGGCCCAGCAGCACGAACTTAATCTCTTACAGAACTGACTGTAATGAACATATAGGTAAGAGGTCTGCCTTGTTAACTCATTTATCTTGTATGATGGCCTTCTGAGTTTTGTTCAAGATGAAACCTTTGATAGTAGATCTGTACAAATTTAGCACATAACATTTATTTCACATTTCAGTCAATTAGTGGGGCTGACCTTATTTCACCAGAACAGAGCATTTTATAGGCAAAAGTTCTCTTTGCTGCTCTACATCATTGTCATGACCTGGGCTGGACAGACTGGGGAGTCATGTTGAATTTGGAATTCCCTTGTGCTAAATTAAGGTGAAATGACACCAAAGGATCTGTTAAACGTTTTATTCATGACAGAAGCAACCTGAACTTGGGAGGCATAACAGGAGATGGTGGGGTCTGTCACAGCAGGAATTGGCATGTTAAAAATACCTGACTCACAATAGGCAGGTTCAGAGATTTTTATTGTGAGGCAAAGTCAAAGAGCAAAAACCGCAGCGCTGGGTGTGTGATTCTAGTCAGAGGAGCGCTGAACAAGTTTGAACATGATCTACTTATACTGTCACAATTGCATCAGCCACATACATATTCATTATTTCCTTACAGTATTCCCTGACATGATTATAATGACTCCACCCCTGCTGTGCTTGCATCTTTTGGTCATTGGGGTCTCCTGGTGGTCATGCAGGGATGAAGTCAGAGTCCTCCTTGTGGTAAACTTTTGACCCGATGAGGATAGCTGCTACATTTTCTGGGTTCTGGCTTGGCACAGTTTCAGCAGTTATCCAATTGGTTTACTGTCTGTCCATATATGGTAAAACTAACCAACACAGCACTTAGGAAAAAGCCAATATCTGTTTGTTCGTTTCTTACAGGCATGAAACTACCTCAGTAAATGGTGTAACATGTGGTAACCATGTACATCAATTCAGGGAATGAGGAGATCCCTCCCGTTGAGTCACGAGGTTCAGAGCAGACCCCCTTGCTTTCTAGACTCCTCCTCAGAGAGGAGCCCAGGGGCGGCTTGATTTGCTCCTGGTCCTGGACTTGGTCAATGGTTTTATGTGTTAAAGGAACGAGGTGTAGCAGTTATGGAAAAGGAAAAGGAAAGAAGAGAACAAGACAGAGAGAGAAAAAGGGAGAAAGATTTCACTTTTCAGCATTGGTCCAGTCAGTGAAGGGTCCAACCAATTCTGGTGGGCTTGCGCACTTGGGGCTTTAGTTTGTGTCCTTTTATCGTTCCTGCCCGTCGTTCGGGTGGGCACTTGAGCTCATAAGGCTAATTAGGTGTAACCTTCGGGAAGTGGGTCAGTGGGCTTAGGAGTCCTTTGGGGAGTAACTTCCCCTTCCCTGCAGATGTGACCATTGCTTCATCTTTGTACCAGAACAGTTTGTCAGAACAGTGTATCAGGACAGGGAGCTGTGCACCCTTCACAACACCCTCCCTGCCCTGTTGCTGATGTTTGTGCTGATGGGTGCTCAGTGGCTGCTTTTCACTTTGGTTCCTTGCTGGGCAGGGTTCATTGTTATGCAGAGTTTCTCTTTAAGCAGAACTTGCCTCACCACAATGTTTGAGAGATCAAGTCTTTCAGTCCCTCACAATCATAAAGTTGATTCTGGTTCTTCTAAGACTGTCTGGGAGGGAGTAAAAAACTTTAACTGTGAGAATTTAGGATTACTAGTTGCTTAATCAGTTCAGTCTTCCAAATCCCAATACTCTTAACACTGGCTGGTATTTTACACTTCAGACAAAGAAACTTCCTGCTGTACAGTTAACATTGATTCTTTCCATATCACAGTTCCATCCTGTCTTTCATTTTGAATGTTTGATGTTATGTCCCAACATTATATATTTTACATATTTTCTATTACTTCTTTTTCCATATAATTGTAAGTATGCATATTTGTGGTGGGTTGACCCAGGCTGGATGCCAGGTGCCCACCCAAAGCCGCTCTATCACTCCCCTCCTCATCTGGACAGAGGAGAGAAAATATAACAAAGGCTCATGGGTTGAGATAGAGACAGGGAGAGATCACTCATCCAGTTACCATCACAGGCAAAACAGACCTGATTTGGGGAAAATTAACTTAATTTATTGCCAATCAACCAGAGTAGGGCAATGAGAAATAAAAACAAATCTCAAAACACCTTTCCCCCACCCCTCCCTTCTCCCTGGGCACAGGTTCACTCCTGGATTCTCTACCTATCCTCCCCCAGCAATGCAGGGTGGTGGAGAGTGAAGGCTGCGGTCATTTCATCACACATTGTCTCTGCTGCTTTATTCTCTTCAGGGGCAGGACTCCTCACATTCTTCCCCTGCTCCACTGTGGGGTCCCTCCCATGGGAGACAGTCCTGGATGAACTTCTCCAATGTGAGTCCTTCCCACAGACTGCAGTTCTTCACGAACTGCTCCAGCATGGGTCCCTTCCATGGGCTGCAGTCCTTCAGGCACACACTGCTCCAGTGTGGGTCTCCCATTGTTACCAAAATCCGGAATAAAACTCCTTAACAGCAATGAGAAGTTAAGAAGTGGGCACTCCTTTATTGCAGCGCTGGGCACACGGGGGATCGCTCCACCTAGCGTGTGCACCTGCCCAGCCTAACTATGCAGGTTAAATACACACCTGTTATACATATTCATTAAATTTCCGAGAAATGTCATACATATTCA
>JANZLQ010000029.1:36267073-36284043 GCA_026212715.1 Elanus axillaris | reverse complement strand
TGTCATCTAAAGTTCTACATGTTCCTACTCACTGATTGTGACCAATTCTTTCGGTCCTGGCACGGGGCTGTACAAAGCATTTCACAGCAGCTGAATGTGTAAAATACATATAATTTTGTTAAGATATCTCTTATAATTCTATTTTCCTATTAAAATTAAATATGATTAATTTTAACTAATAATAAATCAATAACGAATCAGTAACACCATGAGGTCACAAGTCCTGGCAGAAAACCTGCCTCCAGCATGGGCTCCTCTCTCCATGGGTCCACAAGTCCTGCTAGCACCCTACTCCAGTGCGGGCTTCCCATAGGGTCACATCCTCCTTCAAGCATCCACCTGCTCTGGCGTGGGGTCCTCCCCAGGCTGCAGGTGGAGATCTGCTCCACTGTGGACCTCCCTGGGCTGAAGGGGGGCAGCCTGCCTCACCATGGTCTTCCCCATGGGCTGCAGGGGAATCTCTGCTCTGACGCCTAGAGCACATCCTCCTTCTGCACCGACCTGGGGGTCTACAGGGCTGTTGCTCTTACATGTCCTCACTCCGCTCTCCGGCTGTCATTTCTGTGCCCAGTGCAACTTTTTTTCAGTTCTTAATTCCATTCTCCCAGAGGCACTACCACCGTCGCTGATGGGCTCAGCCTTGGCCAGCAGAGGGTCCGTCTTGGAGCTAGCTGGCATTGGCTCTGTCAAGCATCAGAAAGCCTCCAGCAGCTTCTCACAGAAGCCACTTCTGTGACCCTCCCCACTACCAAAACTTTGCCACACAATCTCAATACAATATTTTAAATTTTTGTATCTATGTCTTAGAACTTTTAAAACTCTGTAAAATATAAAGAAAAAATTAATATAGTCTTTGGTTTTGAGGCCTTCTATTTCCCATATTTCTATTCTTGAGTAAACAATGAGGTAACAAGAACCCTTTTTCAATATCAATGTTTCATACAAAGTAATCAAGCTGAAAAGAAAAAAACTTTAAACTAGGAGCCACAGGAAACAGGCATTTTGTCCCACATTTAAGTCAGGTAGCAGTGGACAGGGGTCAAAAGCAAAGGGTACAGAGTGGCAGGAATATGGGAGACATCAGGAATTATAAAGCAAGATGAAGGGACATGGAGACATCTGCCCAAGAGAGCCTGGGACACAAGCAGGAGGAACTGCAGCTCCACATGTAGTCACAGAACAGTGACGCTGCTGGAGTAACTGAGACATGGTGGGACAGTTCACGTGGCTGGAGTGTGGTACAGGATGGATACAAACTCCTCAGGAGACACAGGCAGAGAAAATGGTATAATGGCATCTGTGTGAAGGAGCAGCTGGGATATATGGGTCTGCTCTTGGGGATGGAGAATGGGCTGTCTGAGAGCTTGTGGATCAGGATCAGAGAACAATCGAACAGTTGGAGAACTCACATGGGGAGTCTGTTACACACCGCTGGATAAGGGTGAGGAAATGTGTGAAGAGTTCTTTAAACAGCTGAAGGAAGTCTCTAATTCACAGACTGTAGTTCTCACGGGACTATGCTTCCCAATATATGTTGAAAAGGCAATATGGTAGGATGTAAACAGTAAAGATTTCAGAAGTTCTTGAATCTATACCCACCTTTCACAGCAAGATTATTCCCAGTAGGTATTTGTCCAGATAGTCCTTTAAAAACCTTTCCACTGTCCAAAGACAGTGGTTTCCATATTTTATTTTTAATATTATTAGAAAGGGGTTTTATCTTTTATTCCACATTAATTTTTCTTGCTAAAATTTAAGCATGCTATCTTTTTCCTGTATATAGCTTTGTACCTGTGCACATTAGAAACTAATTATCTTCTTCTTTGCAACTTCATTTTACCTGTTTAGTTTTGGACTTCCCTTCCATAACTACAATAATCGTAATGCACTCTTCCTTCACAAGTCATGCTTTTCAGACCACTAGTAATTTTTGTTTATTTCCTCTAGATTGTTTTTAATTTGTCCATGCTTTCTTTTGAAATGTTGAGCCTCAATTAGCAAAGAGTGGATAAGAATTTTTTGCAATTCATTGATCACAGTTCATAGTTACAGCATGCTGTATTGTGCACTCTGAGGTGCTGGTGTGTCCGGTTTTTCATCTAGTTAGTCTATGAGGGTTATTGTAATTCTTGTTCCACTTTTAAAATAATATTGTTGGGTTTAAATACCATTTTTAACAAAGAATGTTGTCTTGATTAGGTTTGGGGTTTTTTTGTGGTTTTTTTTTTGTTTGTTTGGGTTTGTTTGGGTGGTGTTTGTTTGTCGTGTTTTGTTTTTTTTTAGAATAGATTAATTGTTGAATTCCAGGTAGATGGGCAAGGCTTTTATCTTTCTGTATTGCCCATGGAATGAAGCACTTGTGGTAAGGCACAAAAAAAAAAGGAGCTACAGAAGCTCTAGACAAATCTGGCTAAAGTCCCAGAATAATACTGTGTTTATTTACTGCAATCTACAAATCTCTAGGCTGGCCAAAAATACAGTGCTAGATTCCAGTTTTCTAACTACATGAAGTAAAAAACAAAGTGCATGCATTTTTGGTAATAATGTTGTGACTTAACTCTTCATGTACTCCTATTTCATTTAATACAATTACTGAAAAAGAAATATTTGGAGATTCAGTCCTCCTTCATCTTTGAGCATCAAGTGAAACCACTGAGGCACTGCTTAATTCATGTCAAACTGAAAGTGTAATGAAAATTACTTTCTATGTATTTGTCCATCTGAGCAAGATTAGAAAAAGCAGAGATTTATGAATAATTATAATGATCATGACTTCATAAACAAACTATTTTGGGAATTTGCCTCTCATTGGGGATGAAAGTTCAAAAGGCTTCTGTCACTTATCCAAGTCATGTGAACATCATCCATACACCAAAGATTTTATAAAGTGTTCAGTTTCCATCATTACTGAGAACACCAAAGACTGAGGTAAAATTTTATAATCATTAACAAACACTAGCACCCCAGGAACCTGGGAAAATCAAATTAAGTTGTCTGATACTGAGCTAAGGTTTATCACTCATAAATGTTACAGCAAATGGATTAAGAGTACTGTGATTAAGACTACTGCTTCACTGAAGGGAGAAAGCAAAAGGATGAACAGCAGAATAATCATTCACCGGCTGCTCCAGATGCTCAAAGTACAATAATGACAGTTATTCTCTTTTCTCATCCCCTGATGATGCAACTGCTAGGATAGTCAGGTCTTTTCATGTAACATGCAGTTAGTTATGTGTCGCTCACAGTACAGGAATAATAATTCCAGGGTGCTGCCATCTTCCTTGTTTAATTACATAGCTTCATTTAAGATGCAGCTGTCAGCAAAGTCACTCGTCAACTGTTTGCTCTTTCTAGCTGTTCCAAGCAGCCAGGCTTGCTCTAGTTATTCTGGTATTTCTAGATGCATGGTTGCTCCATTATTCACTTTTGCTGGTCACTGTAGATCTTCAAGTAAGCTTGAATTGTGTAAGAAAAACAAGTATATATATAACAGCTATATCTGTGTACTTAGAAAAATCCCTATTATTTAAGAAGATATCTTAAAAGGGACTCTGATCCCTCACCTTGAAAATTTATGACTTGCTTTCTGAGTCTGTAACCTCTTGCCTTAAATTAAGGTCAGCCACTGCATGCCTCACACTCAGGCATAGTTTCATGGCTGTTTTGGGTACTATTTTTCATGTTATTACTAGTATAACATTGTCTTTATTACAGTCTTGTTTGTTTGTTGGTTTTGGTTTTGGGGTTTTTTTAATAGAAATGTACTCAACTATAATAAAAAAGCAAAATATAAATTCAACATATGGTAGACCTGTTCATCATCTCTTTCACTTTTCCTTCCTTCTTTTTGTAAACCATATAACAATAAAGCAAGATCCTCCCCTTTTGATCCTGTTTCATCTGGAGCTGCCTGGAAGAGTGGCTTAATATTTCAGTCATGTATAGTTCACATAATTTTTTTATTTTTTATTTATAGTAAGCTGTGTTTAATTTTACTTGCAAATGGCCTAATGATCATCAGTTGAAAGATATTATAAGTTACATATTTGTGAAGTATGTGGGACACTACCTTGTTACTATCATTTCTGTTCTTTTTACTTCTGTAGGTATCTATTAAAAGGCATTTCCTTCTCTGTGCTAATTCTCCTAAATTAAACCCAGAAAGAAGTCCCCCCAAATTCCCTTACTGATGAAGCTGTTCGCATGCAATATTACACTTCATTCATTACCAAAAAAGGAAAAAAACCAACCACCACAGTGATTTTTACAATATTTTTCTTTATTTCAGCCCCAATAGTGACACATTTTTCTATTTGTCCAAAAAGCCTTGATAAACCAGGTGTTCCTTTTCACATACGTGTAATCATTTCCCACTGCTATTTAAAGAATTGTAGTTATCAAAGAGGCCAGAGTGCACTCCATGCTTCTTGGGTTGAATTTCAGATACTCCAGGATGACAATTTAACTCATTCATTTTATGTAAGAGTACAGAAATGGCAGCTAAGACTGAGCTTTTCTAGGATTTGGAAAGTTTAGGATAGGTTTTGATGGCTTTTCTGTGGCGAGACCATCCATTCAAAAATTCATAGAAGTACAGGTGCTTAAGACCTTTGCAAGCAAGTTATTTCTCTTCTTCAGCACAAATTTTCCCTGACATCCCTAGTCATTTGTATTTGAAAATGATACTATGGTATTACTGTTAAGCAGCATAGTGTGTAAGTGTATGAATTTAGACTCCTGCAAAGTTTAACTAAGTAAGTAGTTTGCTTGGATAGACCTTGATTTTATCATCTATTTTTACAGTATTAAAGAGCTAAAAAGAAAATAAGGAAATAGATTTCAGATATCTCAGAGTCTAAAAGCTGTAGCTGGAATGTATTTTTTAACTAAACCTTTTCTACATTTTTATGCTTTTTTTTCTTTTTAAGGAAGGTTATATTAAAAACCTTGAACACTGAATGAATTTTTTTCTCTGAGGTCCTAGAAAACACATAAAAATATTATTTGAACTCATTCGATTAGTGCTGTGTAATGGATTTGCATCACAAAAATATATCCATGGCTTTTTAGAATATAATTTCTATATTTTGCATCATCTGTTGAAGCTCGTGACATTGGTTTTGGAGGTTCAGAGTCTTCAGTAAGAGTCAGGATATCCAATGGCTATGTTACTCGGCAGGTTATGTTTTACTTGTTCTTTCAGTGTTCTGTAATTGTTAAAAACAGTGATACCATATGCCTAACATGATTTCTGATTTTTCCTCTGAATTGTGATTCTCCTTAGACCATGCATAACTAAATAAGGGAATATTCATGTTTCTGAACAAGCTTCCTGCTGACTGCTTTTAATTTTGACCTTTAACACTTCTGGTATGATTATCAAACATATTTTAAATAGTACATAAGCTACTAGGACATTATCAAAATGTAAAAGCGTGCAGCATATATACCAGTTAAAAACAGCTTAAGGTGAATTGCCTGCATAACATATATATGTTGAGATGGAAAGGAGAGAAAACTGAGAACTTCTTTGCCTCAGTGCATTGACACAGTATTTGGAGCAGAGATTTAACCTTCTGATTTACCCTGCAAGAAACTTTTTCTGGTAATACATAGGTACTGTAAAGCCTTGATGTCTGTGCCAAATTGTGACTTCAAAATCTCCTCCAGGTAAGTCAAATTCAGTTGTAGGTACTGGGTAGGTGGGTGGGGAGGAAGTCAACTTCTATTGAGCAAATGGGTTGATTTGAATTAGAATTTGTTGTGGACCAAATAGTGAGCCAGGGAAGCTATATGGTACCTTGCCTGGCACAGTAATGCCTTCTGAAAGGCTGTGCAGAAACCATATTCAAGAATAAGGACAGGGAATAGAGTGATGTGGATGAAACAATTTAATAGTGCTAGATCAAAAAAAAAAAAGAGAATAATTTGAAATGCAGATAACTGGTGGTAATACTTGTAAAACTGCAAAGGCTATACGAAGTAAAAAAGACAGGGAACTTGGATGTTGAAAAATAATATAATGCATTGCTAAATGGGAATTCTTCCAATTAACTTAATGGTAATGGTAACAAGCAAAAAAGAAAATAATGGGAAGCAGGCAAGACTAAGGATTTGAAGGATGATGATGCAACAGAGACACTACACCATAAAAAGGAAAATCTTTTATAAGAGTGTAAGCATTTTGGAAAGGGAAGTCTTTAGCGAGGAAGCCCACTATCCGATTTCCCTTTTAGTATAACTCTGAATTAGTTTTGTATATTGGATCCATAGTCCCTTTTTCCGGTCCTACCTTTTATAGAGTTCCTAACAGGACTCTGGTAAAGCATATGTAAATCCAGGATGATAGGCATCTGCACATAGATCTGTCTTTCAGAACTGTGGTTTTCAGGCATGTGTTCTATCAAATTTTCTGCCATAACTCGAGGCATCCACAAGAAATGCAAAAACATTGCTTTAAATATCATAAGCTAATATTGCTTTACAAACAGTATTTCTTCAACAGCACAAGCTAATTCTTAGATTCCAGATATGATTTCTGATTTTGGTCAGTGAGTAAAATTATTTTACAGCTTTTCCAACCTCTGTTCACTGGAAAAACTACAGGTTAATCTGGTTTTGCAGTACCTTCTTCAGTCTGTCATAACACACTGGTGTTTACATGGCTTGTTTCTCCATTATGAATACTACCTTCTGCTCACCACCTAGAGTCTTAAATATATTGCTTGGCCTAAGGTTCATACATGTGTAGAAAAGCCAGACAAAAGGGGTCATGTATCCTGAAGTGCTGAGCATGACACTGCGTGTTATTTCTGTTTGTTTTGTTCTATTGCATATAGACTTAGAACAATACTAATTTCAGTTATTTTTGGATTAAATTTGTTTGTGTCTCATGTCTACCCTGCTATTTGTTGAGACTACCTGCCATTTTGAACAAGGATGCTATAATGATCTTGCTATTAGCTAAATAATTTTCTCTCAAACATTAATTCCAACACTGCATATTATCTGCTTTGTGCCAGCACTATGGAGACGGTTTGCAGACATTAGTGATTCTGTAGCCCTCTAGTCCCGGAATAAATTAATGTATAATCTGCACGTTCTCAGCTCAGGAGTTGGCAGGCTTGGTAGACTCTGCTACACTTCAGCTGTTTCCTGGCTAGGCTAGCACATAGAAAGTCCAATTGAGAGACTTTCTAAATGTGCACAAATAATTACACTAAAAGCTCCCTTTTCTGTCATCCCCAGTATTTCACTTCAGTCTTTCTAAAGATCAGTCTACCTTTTTAATTTTTGTACTATCATTTGCATAACAGTCTGAAAGATCTATGGTCCACATCAAGAAGCTGCTAGTAAAGAGCTTTGCCATCAGTATTTAGATACATTACAAATAATAGCTTGAAACTTAGCAAATCCTGGAATGTTAACAGAACAAGTTTATTTCTGGACAGTGTTCAGATACCTCTGTTAGATTAGAGCTCAGTGGATCAATATTACACACATCTATAGAAAAATATGTAAAAAGTGAAGGTATAAATATAAGCATTAAAAAATAACAAACAAACAAACAAAATTCCTTCAGTTAATGATGCCTGTCATATAGCTTGTAAAATGAGGAAAGAAAATGGAATTCTGGAACAAAAATACATTTTTCCTTTGAGTTGTATTCCCTGCCACATCATCTATTTATTTAGGGAGTTCTGAAGACAAACTGTTCATGTCTAAGTATAATATTTGTCATAGCTACCTCCAAAGATTTCACGTTGTTAAACTACCACTTCAGTTTCATATTAAAATCTAAAGCAAACCAAAATACCAAATGGAGATAAATGAACTGATTAAGTCACAGACACTTCTAGCAGGTAGGTAAACAGTCAACACATAATTTTCAAGGTCTTGTAACAGCCCCCCCGGAGGCTGCAAATCTTGGTGTGATTTATTTTGTAACACTATAGATTAAAAATTCAGAAAACAATCAACAGTATTTAATGTGAACAAATATTTGACAAGTAAAGTACAACTGTGCAAACTGAAGCCTTTTGTAGAATCTGGAAATGAGGAGTCCATAAAGACTGTTTTGCAGAGCTGGCTAATGAGGATGAGTACAAAAGTCCATCTAAGTATAAGACTGAAGTACAGCCTGCCGGAAAGAAAGCAAGGAACTCAGGACAGCCCTGTCCTAAGGCATAGGCATCAGGCAGCTATTTGCAAGTGCCTAAAGAGCTGGTATGTGCTGTGTTTCAGGACTCAACTCTGTTGACATAAATTCTAGGTTCACTGCGTACGATGGGGTGTTTTTCATACCTGAAGCAAGTCTAACGCTTTGTACATGCATATGTGTATATGCAGGTTATTTCTTCTACTAAATATGCAGATAAATGCATAAATATGAGGGTATTCTCACTAAGCTTCTATACAAAAAGAAATGCTGCATTGTTTGTGCAGATTGTCTTGACACCAAATGTGTTAGATGGCTGGGGTTCAATTCAGCTTGAGTAGATTTAGGAGGTTTCTTACAGGTTCATTTGGAATATTGTGTACTATATTGCTTCTCAAAATTTGGATTGCTATTTATTATTTCTATATTTTATATATTTATACATATATTTATATATTGAAGCTTTTTGTAACTAGAATTGGTGTAAGTCAACCTAAAACACTACTTTCTCCTCCTGTGTAAGGTAGTTGCATGTTACATTGTTTTCCTTTTCTTTATGAAATGTATCCTTTGTACTTCTCTGGCAATATAAGTGTGGTATTAAGTGAAGAGTTGTACTTAAAAACATAAAACAAGTTGTTGTTAGACAATTAGGAAGCCTTGCAGTATTTGATCACCTGTTGCCTAGAGGATTCTATCCAGCACACTGGCAGGGTTTCCATGGAAACAACAACCTTATTAAAGCCTCCAAGAAGTCCTGTCTTTCTCAGTTTCTCCTCCCTGCCTCTTTTTAGCTAGTTTGTATTGTGCATGAGTGTTTAATTTCAAATGGTGCAATAAATGGAAGAATTTCATCCTCTCATTAAATGGAATATATTGCTTTCCATAATAAGCTCTGAAATTCTGTGGACCAAATGTGCTGCTGTCCCAATTTTAGGCAGTTTTACATTAGGGGGAATATGGCTATTCCTTTACTGAGGGTGAAGGAGGAAAAGTGACCAAGATTGCTATTTTTTGTCATATATACTTTTTCTAGTAGTTTAAAAAAAAAAAAAAGAAGAAGAAGAAGAAGAAGAAACATACAAGTGCATTTCCACGGCATGTGATTTATATCAGCTTACTAATTTCTTTACTCCATCTCTGAATCTCCATAGTTCTTAAAGAGTACTAACACTCAGGGTGTGGGTTTTTTTTCTTGGACTGAAATGTTTGCATTTTAACATTTCTGCTGGGCTCTGAACTATGTGTATGCAATTGAGATGTTTGATAGCAACTGCAGAGAAATCATATTTGCAAAAAAAAAAATTTTTAGCCGAGAGAACTTTTTAATGAAAGATTCATTCAACAGGATAGCAGTAAATGCATTGTTAAATCCATCTTTGTAATGCAAATGAAGCTGTGTTATCTTACTAATTGAAGCATCATATTCTGTTACAGGATTTAAGAAAAATAAGCATTTAAGGAAGTCTGCTTTTTTTTCATAGCTTCTTGAATTTCTCAAATGTGCATTTCTTCTCATGATAATTCATTTTCACATTATGTGACTCATTCACATAACCACCACTTAATATTTTTAAATTATTTTATGGTAGCTCTCAAAATGGTTTAATGACCAAAGAGTTAAAAAGCTTCCTGTAAGTTCAACTTAAGTGAAGCTACAATTCAGAGTGGTTTTTAGCTGGATTTGGAATAGGCAAGATGTGAGGGATTCCTTCAGCCATTTCAGTATTGAAGTCTAAATGTTGATTAGTTGTCTGGACTACATTTAAGGCCACAAGGAAGAATAAACCACTTATGGTCTGTGTAATGTTCACTGCTGAAATAAATCATAGAATCATGATATCACATAGGTTGGAAGGGGCCTCTGGAGGCCTCTAGTCCAACCTTCTGCTCAAAGTAAGGTCAACTACAAGAAGTTGTTTGGGGCCATGTCTAGTTGACTTTTGACTGCCCCTGGGCCTCTGTTCCAGAGTTTGACCTCACTCATGGAAAATTTATTTTTCCTTATATTGAATCAGAATTTCCCACATTCCAGCTTGTGTTCACTTATCATTTCACTGTGTATCTTTTAGAAGAAAATAGCTCTGTTTTCTCTGTGTATTAGGTAGTTGAAGACAACAGTAAGATCTCCCCCAAATCTTCTCTACACTAACATGAATAGACACAGTTCTTTCAGCTTCTCCTCATGTCATATGCTCCAGACTCCAAATCACCTTGGCAGCCCTCTACTTGACTCAGTCCAGTATGCCTATGTCTTTCCCATTGTGGTGGGTTGACCCTGGCTGGATGCCAGGTGGCCACCAAGGCCAATCTATCACTGCCCCCCCCCCTCAGCTGAACAGGGGGGAGAAAATATAAGGACAGGCTCATGGGTCGAGATAAGGACAGGGAGGGATTACTCAGCAATTACCATCACAGGCAAAACAGACTCCACTCAGGGAACTTAATTTATTACCAATCAGATCAGAGTAGGGCAATGAGAAATAAAATGAAATCTTAAAAGACCTTCCCCCAACCTATTCCTTCTCCCCAGGCTTAACTTTACTCCTGATTTTCTCTACCTCCTCCCCCCAGCAGCACAGGGGGACAGGAAATGAGGGTTGGGGTCAGTTCATCACACACTGTTTCTGCTGCTTTATTCTCTTCAGGGGCAGGGCTCCTCACATTCTTCCCCTGCTCCAGAATGGGGTCCCTCCCATGGGAGACAGTCCTCCATGAACTTCTCCAGCGTAGGTCCCTTCCATGGGCTGCAGTTCTTCACAAACTGCTCCAGCGTGGGTCCCTTCTGTGGGGTCACAAATCCTGACAGCAAAACTGTTCCAGTATGGGCTCCTCTCTCCAGAGGTCCACAAATCCTGCCAGGAGCCTGCTCCAGCGCAGGCTTCCCATGGCGTCACAGACTCCTTTGGGCTCCAGCATGAGGTCCTCCCCAGGCTGCAGGTGGAGATCTGCTCCCTCGTGGACCTCCATGGACTGCACGGGGACAACCTGCCTCACCATGGTCTTCCCCATGGGCTGCAGGGGAATCTCTGCTCCAGCACCTGGAGCATCTCCTTCCCCTCCTTCTGCACTGACCTGGGGGTCTGCAGGGCTGGTACTCTTACATATTCTCACTCCTCTCTTCCAGCTGCAGTTGCACAGTTTTATATCCCCTTCTTAAATATGTTATCCCAGAGCTATTATCGCTGTTTGGCTTGGCCGTGGCCAGTGGCTCTATTGGCCATAGAGAAGCTTCTAATAGCTTCTCACAGAAGCCACCCCTGTACCCCCCCGCTACCAAAACCTTGTCATGGAAACAAATACACCCATTATGGACTTTTAAATCTGATACAGTGCACATTAAAAGTGCCTGTTTCTCATGATTATGAAATGAGCCTAGCGTGACTAGCTCAAATATAGAAGCCTCCTATGTATGTATATCAAAAGTTAGGTGAGATGTCTAGTTGCATGAGTTAAGTGGATTCTGCTAATGCAAAGAGAAAGAAACTGCTGGGGAAATCTATCTCAAAGTACCAGGCTATGAATAAGGAGAAACAAGAAAGAAGATAAGAGGTAGTAGGCAAGAAGATTCTGAGAAATGGAACAGACAATTTTGATGCTGTTAATGGAAAAAACCTCACAACTCAAAGATAGGACAGAAGATAAAATAATGCGCAAAAAAATACAGTGATTATAGGGTATTGATAAAAGGACAAAAAGAGGTCAAAGCCAAGGCACTGATGGGAGGATGGAGAAAGTTTACAAAAGAATATAAATATATACAACTGGAAACAGTCTTAAATTTTTCCACAGTAACAGTTACTTGTATGTTTCCTTATATGTATATGACTTTTTTTAAAAAAGCCCAAACTTTGAAATATTAATGTAAAAGTATACATTTTCTTTTCTCTTTTTTCCTCTGTCAGACAGCATATGATCACATTGAGAAGCTGCTACTTTTCATTTGCTATAACCACTGTAGTGTGTTCCACCAAAAATGGTACATTCCCCTTGCAGAATTCAGTTGAAGTTTTTCACTGTGGCAAGTAGAAAAACATGGAAATTATCTTGTCCACAAACTAACAGACTGAATGCCAAGCAATCTAATTGTATTACAGAGGCTTGTAAGGACTTTTTGATTACAGCATAATATGTTCATAAAAAGAAAGTAAAAAAATCCAGCAACATAAGCTTCATAAATCTGCTTTTTTTAATGATCAAATATCATATATTTGCTAGAAAAGTCTAACAGTAGTCTTATGTATTTTCCATCTGTGTCCTCCAAATAATATTAATAAAAATACTGACTATATTATTTAATTATATAAATATAGATAATATTTATTTATAAAGTACATAAATATATTTACATAAAAACTATAATGAAGTAATTTTCTATATGTATCCATGATCCTGTAGTACTATTTTTTAAGTAATTTAGTTCACTCATATTTCTGAAGTGGCATGCCACAGGCTGAGAATTGTACTTTTGAGTTTTCACAAAACATAACTTTTTAAACCTAATTTTTAGTAATTTCTGCACAAGTATATGAAATTCCTAAATCAGAGAATGGGAAGAAAGTAGAACATGGTTCCATAGTAGTAGTCAACCTCATTTAGCTGAAGTTATTGTAGAATGAGAGAAATATAACCACTTATAGAAACAACTTGGGTTTAGATTATGAGAAAAAAGTAATTAATAGACCTGTAAGTATGAAGGATTATTCAACATTTAAAATATATAGTATGAAAATTACTTAGTTCTATTCAGCCACAGCTGTAGTCCTTCAAAAACAAGCAAACAAAAAACCTAACTGAAAATCATTATTTTCTGTGGTGGTTGTTGGCTGTAGTACAAAAAAAGTAAGAAAAATATTGAGCAGTAGAACTTACAAAACTTGGTTCTCTGATGCTTTACCTTCTGTGGATTTTCAGTGCCTAATAGTATGATTGTATTCATACTCCAGTGTTTTCCATAATGGGAG
Source organism: Elanus axillaris (assembly GCA_026212715.1). Classification (NCBI taxonomy): domain Eukaryota; kingdom Metazoa; phylum Chordata; class Aves; order Accipitriformes; family Accipitridae; genus Elanus; species Elanus axillaris. The sequence goes on along the minus strand of JANZLQ010000029.1, from coordinate 36,270,921 downwards.
CTATAATTTATCTCTATCCAGCTCCCTATTTTCATGAAAATCTTAGCAATGTTTTTCAAAATGTGTCTTTACTGCAGAATTTGATTAAAGTTAGGCTATAGATTCAAAAGCTGCTGGAGTGGGAAGAAGCCAAGCTGAAATTCGTAGTGTTTGTATAATCAATTCAGCATCGTGTTTCAACAGTGCAGTCCTGGGCTTCTCTTGCATTTTGCTATACAAGTAATCATATGTGCTATGTTCTCCTAAGTATAATGTTTAATTTATATGACAATAATTTATGCTGTTGTTGAATTATTTAACTTTCAGGTAATCTGCATTGTAATGTAAGGAATGTGTTTCTCTTTGATTTTAACTGTTACACTGACATCATGATGAAATAGCATGTTGTGCATTTTATTACTGTATTACTACATAGTGTGCATTGAGAATTGTAACTTAATGTAAATATTCTGGCAGCCAATGAATTATATTAGTTTTCTCAGCCAATTTGTTTTTTCTTGATCTTCTTTGCTGTTCCTGCACTGAAGATGCCCAGACACATAACTAGAATTTGTGTTGTGTCAGTACTGATATTAATACCAGATTCACTTTAGAATTAATCGCATGCTGACCTAGGGTTCCCCCCCCCATGTACTTCTAAACACATTTACTGAGTAAAAATCTTGCTTTACTAAATCCTGTGTAATGCCATTGGTCTAGATGGAATTGCAAAATCTGTCAGTCTGTACACATGCCATCCCATCATCTTTGTAGGCAATATGATCTAGCAAGTATTGGATGAGAAGTGTTGCAAATGAATATATAAATATGTCCACAGGTATATATCAGGGAGTTAGAGCCTGTTGTCATAGAGTATTTAGAAAACTGACAAATCAAACCAGATTTAAACTTTAAAACTGAATTTTACTAAATCTACATATTAACAGCACACTTTGTGCAAACAGTTAGTTCTCACATATCATTAATTAGCACCATTATTTATACAAACTATTAAGTCTTGAAAACATATCCTTACCAGTCATTCTCATATAATGGTCAGATTATTAGCTTGTAGTGATTTGTGCTTATCTTGCAACATTTTTACTTGAATGCCTCTCGTGTGCAGCTACAAACATCTTTGCCCCTTTGGTGATCACATTGCTCACATACTTCTCAAAAGTGTCTGTGTATTGAGTCTCTCTATGGTATCACAAGATCACAAAAATGTTTATGTACTACTGGTTATACTGTTACATTGGTTACACTGTTTCAGTGCACTTACTTATATTGGGTTTCAAGGTAAGTGCATTTTATTTATCCTGATTAATGCACTTCTAATTTATATGTATCATAGATCTCTGCTCTAGCTATAGCAGTTGGAGAGAAAAAAAAATGAAAAAGGAATTCTAGCTCTCTCACTGACTTCCCATCTTGTGTGAAGTTGGTAATACTGAGTTAAGATGTCTGTATTTATTCTCTTTTGATATTTATTTTACCCAGACACTTCAGTAGCATGATTCCATTGTATTCTGATATTCCATTTTCAATATTCTACAAATAAATAGTGAAAGATTATTACATATGAGAGCAGCATACAGTAAAACCTGATTTTAATTACCTTTGTTGGCAGAGCACTTTGGCAACAACAATACGTATTCAGCTTTTTTAATACCTTGAAAAGGTTTTAAACTTACTAAGAAAGAGGATACTTCACAAGAGTTTATCCACAGAATAGTTTAGTGTCTTGTATTTTGAAACGTTGTAGCCTTTCAGTAGGAGGATTACTTTATGTCTGCAATTCACACTAAAACCAATGTGAGCTGGGGTATAAAACTTCTTACCTGGTGTACTGTGTTCAGCTGGCATGGATTTAATTTTCCTCATAGCAGCCCCTATGGCATCTATTTTAGATTTGTGACCAAATCAGCATGGGTAACACACCAGTGTGCTTACACAGCATCAAGAACTCCTCCTCTGTTTCTCACTGCCCCTACCTCCCCTAGCAATTAGGCTGGGGGTGGACAAGAGGCTGGGAGAAGACAGCTGGGACAGCTGACCAAAGAGCTATTCCACACCTTATAACATCCTGCTGAGCAATAAAACTGAGGGGAAGGGGCAGAGTTTTTTCAAAGTAGCCATTGCTCAAGAACTGACTTGGCACTGGATGGTGAGTTTTATCACTTCTTGTTTGTTTGTTGGTTTGGGTTTTTTTCCCTCCCTTTCCTCCTGCCACCTTCACTTACTAAACTGTCTTTTGACCAACAAGCTTTCTCACTTCTGCTGTTCTAATCCTCTCCCCCATCCCACTGGGAATGAGTGAGTGAGAGACCAGGTGAAGGCTGACCTGCAAGCTGGGGTCAACGCACCACACCTGGTTAGGTCATTGAAAATTTGGAATATGATGTTTTTATTGAAGCAATCTGTAAAGCTCATCAGCAGCATGTGTAGCACATATCCTGTCTGAAGATGAATAGGGGAATAAAGGATGAATATGGCAATAGAGAAGCTTTTTCAGAATGCCTTTCTGTGTTCTCTCAGGAAGGTGGTTTACAATAAGGTCTGTCATCAGGGATTTCAGAGCTTTAATTCTGAGATTGATACCTCTCTAGATACTTGCTCTTCAACTCAGCTCTATTTCAGTGGGGGAAGTGCCTGTAACAACTGTCATACAGTTACATACAGAGTACTGCTATCATTGCTTTTTCCACAAGATCATTATTCCATGCTTTGGCATATATTTAAGTCCTGGCAATTGAAATTTTGTAATTTTTAGTAACTGATAACAAAATTACTGAAAATAAAAGATAAACACCTGGACTATGATCTAATCACTTTCTAAGTTTGAAGAGAAGTAGTAAAATGGACACCAGACTGGGATTTTAGGTTGACTAGTACACATTCAGTGTAATTTTCCAGGAAAAATTCTATAATGATTTTGGGCACATATCTTTAAAGCTTTGAATTCCTTTCATAAACCAGAATGGCTCTGAAGATGCCATTACTACCTGTTGAGTAAATGATGTGTGAAGTAAGAAGGGTGTATATTGTAGGCCTTAATGGCTCTAAAGGCATGGATCTTAAAAAGAACTGTTATGTACAACTTTTTTGATTATGATGTAGGAACAAAACACATAGATATAAAGAACATGTGTGTGTGTATGTGTGTGTATTCACTGTGGAATTTGTCGTGGTAGGGAAAGGAATACCAAAAAACATAACTTGCCAGAGCTCAATCTTTTAAGCAGAACAACAGAGGGATAGATGTCAGAGTAAAGCTTTTATCTTACTCACACTGACATACAGTGTGATCACCACTCCAGAGAGGATTTCAGTTAAGCCCAGGAAGGCAATGATCACTCCAGCCATCTCAGTGCTGGCGCTCATGCACAAGTGGCTCAGCTTCAACACAGTACGGTTCCATTGCAGGCAAACATTTCCATCAGATCTCTACAGATAAGGCTCTTTGTAGTGAATCAGATCACAGTGACCCACACTATACACCTTTTCACCAGTTTCTGGTATTGTTCTCCTGACAGCTGTTGAACTGTGGCCAGGGCCAAAGCCTATCACACTCAATTCTTGTTTACACTATCCTGTTTGCCATGGTTTGCCACAGCTCTGCACAGTACTCAGCTCTTGACCTAGATGAGGGCATGATATTCCCATGTCACAGAATCACAGAAACAGACAGTGCCTGGGGCTGGAAGGCACCCCTGGATACAATCTAGTCCAGCTTTCCTGCTCAAAGCAAGGCCACCTGGAATGGAGTGCTCAGGACCATGTCCAGTCAGGTTTTGAGTATCTGTAAGTATTGAGATCCCACAGCCCCTCTGGACAACCTGTTCGAGTGTTCAATCAACCTTACAGTG
>JANZLQ010000029.1:36243925-36253938 GCA_026212715.1 Elanus axillaris | reverse complement strand
TCATTACCCTACTCCATTTTGATTTGTAATAAATTGAGTTAATTTCCCCAAGCTGAGTCTGTTTTGCCCATGACGGTAATTGGTGAGTGGTGCCTCCTGTCCTTATCTCGACCCACAAGCCCTTTGTTATATTTTCTCCCCCCGTCCAGCAAGGAGGGGGGAGTGATAGAGCAGCTTTGGTGGGCACCTGGCATCCAGCCAGGGTCAACCCATCACAGTCTTTGGCTCAGCAGTAGCCAAAACACTGGTGTGTTATGAACAACTTTCTAGCTACCAATGCAGACAGAGCACAGCACTATCATGGCTGCTATGGGGAGAATTAATTCCATCTCAGTCAGACCCAATACAGTAATGTTATTGTGAATATCACTGAAACTACAAGAATAAGTCGAAAATTACATTTAAATAAGACTAACCAGAGGAATATATTTTCAAAATTTATTATGAAAAAGGAACACTGAACAGCAAACCAGGAAGATGGTTACAAAATAAACCATAAACTTTTATTAAATTAATTTTCACTAGAAATTATTTAAATGTATAGTCATTTCCCATTTATTTTTTTAACGGACATTTAGCCATAACTAAAAAAAAAAGGAAAAAACTGCATGTATCTATCTATAGAAATAAAAACCAGTCAATGCCCACAAATAAAGAAAAAAACCCACCCAAAACCAAACCCTCAAAGCCTTTGTATTCTCATAATAATCACTCACATCGTGATATCAGTGATGATCCCTCTGCATAAGAGCTCTTATGCATATTCAAATATAGATCTTCATTTGAATTCATAATACCTTGAAAAGCTTTTCTAAGCCAAGTCTCCACTCACATATCACTTTGAAAAATCTTCCCCTTTCAGCATATGGTTAAGATCAGAGAAATATGTTTGGAAAAATGACATCTTGGCAGTATGCACATTTTTTGCATTTATGCCTTTATATCACATTTGCAAGTTTGTAGGTTAGATAAATTTTCCCAGTACATGACAAAATAAATTTAATTTGAAAATATGGTCTAGGTATTTTAAAAGTAGATTTAGGGTTTTTTTTAAATGTCAGCAATGTTAGCTATGTATTTGTAATTGCATAATGTCAAATTCTATCATGACTTAACCTAACTATTGTCTTCTCACTGTTCCTGTGAATGTTTTTCTCCATATTTGGTAGCTGGAAATTAAAAGAACAGGGATGGATGCACAGTTCTTTCAAGGTGCTTAACTGCTCTTTAGGTATTACGTTTTGATTGTAGTGTTAGGCACTTAAGTATCTTTGAGGACTTCTGCCTCAGTGGTTTGACAGAGGTAATTCAGAAAGCTGTGGAAAGGCAGTGAGAGAGAAAGATTCTTAGGGGTCTGTACAGAAATCACTGCAAAGATGGTATTTTCTCTCTTTCTTCCTTGTTCACACATCATTACTGGATGACTTGTGCATTGATGAAGATGGGCCACTGTTAGTCTTCATGAGTGTTCTCTTACCATCTGTTCTTTTGTTTGTAGTGTTTCATAGCTGACATTAAGCAGTTACACTGTTTCAATGCAATAGAAATACAGGTGCTAAAAGGCAGATTGCACACAAATTATTACAGTTTCTTTTATTTGTCAGGGTCTTATGCACTATAAAGTCAGTTCTAGGACTGCTGTCAACTTCAGTGTTTGTCAATTTATTTGAAGATATATTTTTTCCAGTGCCTTCACAACTTAAGGCACCAAACATTTTCATGGGGATTAATGTTTGTTAGCCTTCTCCCAGATGTGAGATTTTACCTATGAGGTATTGACTGCAACTCTGCAACCAAATAAATCACAAGCAAGTGATATTACAGGTGGAGGAATATAGGATCACAGCACAGTAATTGTTATTTATTGGGCTAATGCTTGCATTACAGAGGCTAAGATATCTGATGATCTGTGATATTTGATGTGTTCTTGGTTATGTTTACAGTACTTAAATGTAGTTAACAATTTTATTTGTAGGAAATTTGCTACATGAGTCAGAACAAAATACATGATGATTTGTCTGGGCCATTTTGCTGATGGTAGCAAAATTACATTTTGGCAAAAAACTAAACAGATGTGGCTCAGAAATAGCAGACATGCTCATTGACACAGCTTGTGTTTTTAAACAGTCACTCTGTTTATTCTTTTAAGTATTGGTAGAGTATAGCAACATTTTTAGTGAACGGTTTTTTATATTGCTAGAAACTAGGATAGGTTTCTCTATAATTCATTTGTGAAAAGCAAAAAAAAAGATGTTCTGTAGCACAGTATTTTTCAAAAGCACTTCTGTTTTTGTGTCTGAGAAAGCTATTCCAAAGTCTTTAGTCTTGCGTGATACTCCTAGTTTTCTGCTTTTAACTTGTTACATGAGCTGAAAAGCTCTTTCATATGCTACTATTTGTCTTTCCAGTTTGCATAAGCTTCAGTAATTCAGGTATGAAAATTCACCTATAAGAACTTTTTCAACTCAGTACTTGATGAAACATATTTCAATCAATACTTAAAAATCAATATACAGATCCTTCAAAATCATTGAACCAGGATGTTACCCGTTGTTTTAATGGACATTTTACTTCTGTGAACTAACAAATAAAAATTTGGCTCCTGATTGTCCTTAATATATTAAACCCATAGTTCATTATTACCTTTTTTATATTTTTTTTTAATTCCTTTCACAGTAAAGGACCTGAACCTGTGATGTGGTTAGGTTCCTCCATTTTGTTGTATTTTGTGGATGCTAAATGCACTGGCTAGTTAGTAAGATTAAACACAAGATATGTTTTTACTTTAGTTTTTCTATCTGCTCATATAATAATATAGCAAAATTTTTGAGAGACAAAACCTGATGTTTTAAGCTCCTCAACTACTGTAATTAAGATGTTTCTTACCATCATTAAAATTTTTCTTTCCCTTAGAAGTGAATCATTAGGTGTGTCAGAATTCTTTGAAGCTTTTGTTTTGTGATGCTATACGCCTTAAATTTTTTTATCCTTGTCATTATTTTTTCAGCAATATTGACTGATTTTTCAGGCTTTAGGGCAAGTTTCATGCATGTTAGCACTCTAATTAAGCAGAAACAAGAATTGCTTTTCAGGTATACTTCACACATTTGGATAATAAGCTGAGTAAGTAATGAGATATGGTACTTCCATCTAGTAACATGGTGTTTCCTTATAACTCATTTGAAAGGTATTTCCATTTCTGAAAGTAGTATCACTACATTCACAATCAACTTTATTAGCTTACAGAAAAAAAAAAAAATTGATGTGAGAGCCTTAAAAGCAATTTTTGAGTTGTTAGTATATATGCACCATTAACATAGAAGATACACATCAGTCGTGTTCTCTTAGCGAATGAAATCTGTTAATCACTCACTACTGGAGAACTGTTTTGTCCTAGAATTAGTTATATTAGTGTTTGAACTGATTTTGTAAATCTCCAATATTTACTTAGTTTATTCAGCATAAGATTGTATGTTAGAAAACAGCATTATTGTGTCAAATACCCTGACCAGGTTCTTTTAGATATGCCACATGTGGAGGATATAATGTTTAATATCAAATTTACTTATTTAAAGATAGTTGATGTTACACAGGACTTCCAGTTTAGCAGAGTGATACAGAATGTATTGCATAACAACATAAACGTAGGTTACACTTAGCAAAATATGTAGCAATTGCAATACACAGTTTTATCACAATACCAATGTGATTCCCATTACAGGTATCTATAATATGCCCACCATCACAACACTGGGCATCCCCAGTCACTGGAAGGAATACATGAATTAAAGCCAGCTCAAGCCTGTTGCTCTTTGCTCTTTGAAGTTCTTTTGTTAGTTGTGGAGTTTTTATACTCTATGTTGGGCTGAGCCAAATATTCACTCCCCTCATGGTGATCCATCTAACTCAGGGAGACATCCACACTCTTAATGAACTCAGGAAGAAATATTTCCACTACCAGTTAATCCACTCAGCTGTTGATAGCTGTTCATCCAAAACAAAGGCCACGCTTCTGGTCCTTATCCTTCAGATAACTCAAGTCAGATTCTTTGCAACAGCTGTGCTGAGTCACACTCTGTGTTATTCCCTGAACTTTACCAGCACATCACCCTTGTCCATCTCCTCTGAGCCTTCTTCCAATTTAGGGGTTTATTGGTTTATTGGTCAAATAATTTCACTATTATTCACATATTGTGAAAAATATATTCCTATGTTCATATTTGAAATACTTGATCTATTGAAACTTATAAAAATGACTGATGTAAACATCTTTATTGTGAAAGTGTCTTGCATCTGACATTTGGGAAATCACTCATGAATGGCTTTGGTTTGAAAACTGATCAGCTGTTTAAAAAATGAAAAAAAGATTATTGGAGAACAAACTTAAACATCACTAGACGTTCACTGAAATAAAATAAGATAATACAATTAGCATAAGATGGGTACAATACTCATGCTTCTTTTCTCAGTATAATGTGACTGCTGCACATCATGTATCAGATTGCACATGATGGGGATTAAACTCAAATTACTTTATGAAACATTTTTTTGCATAAAGCAAAAGAGGAAATTTTTTTTTGCATGCTATTGTAAAGTGAGTGAAACAATGCTAATCAAAATAATAATTAGTAGATTGTAAAAATATGTGCTGGCACTACTATAATAATTTTTAAATATTTGAAATCTGAAGCAATTACTTGTTAACACCTTAACTTTGCAGCAGTGTTCAGTCTAACATGTTAAAAAACCTTAAGCAGTTCACTTAAAAGGTAATAAAATTCCATTCTCAACAAGAAAGAATAAATTTCTAAGGAGTGATTTTAATGACAGTTATAATATTTTTATTGACAGCTGAGGATGCATGTGGTGGAACTATGAGAGGATCCAGTGGTATCATCTCGAGCCCAAACTTTCCTAATGAATATCATAATAATGCGGATTGCACATGGACAATTGTGGCAGAGCCTGGGGATACTATCTCGCTCATATTTACGGATTTCCAAATGGAAGAAAAATATGATTATTTGGAAGTTGAAGGTTCTGAACCACCTACAATATGGTAAGTCAACTACTGCAATTTTAATGTAGTAAAAAAAAGATGATGAGATGTGGAAGGTTGAATTCTGTTAGTTTTCCTTTTGCAATAGGTAGTCTTGCTGACAATAAAAAAAACCAGTAATGGTTGTTACTATGGCATAAATATCGATATTCTAATTGCAGATGTAAAATAATTTCCAAATATATTCCAAGGATGTAACATTGCGATGACAGGCACTGTAGGCTCATTCACTTCATTGTCTGTAGGTCTAACCATTCTAACCATTATTGTATTAAAAATGTATATATTTAGAAGCCGAATAAAATGGACTGTTGTACTGGTAAAGATTGGTGGAGCCTTCAGGGAGTTTCATAATGTCAGAAAGTGAATGGCATGGAGTCCTTTCAGCACAGAGCTGGTGGAAGTAACATTGCTCTCACCTGTTGGTCACAGATTCTCTCTGGAGGAGTTTCTGTACAGAGAACCATATATGTGCTATATAATGTGCTGGGGGCATGGCTGGTTTTACACTTGTCTAGAAATTTCTGTTGTGATCTGTGAGATACAACACCCTGAGCTGAGTAGCCACAGCACTTTTTAGTTTGGGTTTTATTCCAAACATATTACCTTTAGAGAGGATTTCTGTTTGTTTGTTTGTTGACTTAGCAGTAGTAAAAATATTTTTGCTAGGCTGGCTTCTGCAATTCCTGATCTCAGTGTAGATGCATTGTATAAAACAAGTAAAGGAAATAAAACAGTAAACAACCTCTTTCAAGATCCGGTTCAGTTAAGTAGAAAAAATAAATGATACATTCTGCATTTTTCTGGCCTGGTAGTTTTATGGTAACATAGCATCACACTATTTAAGAAACATGTCAATATGACAAATCATTGTATTCATTATATTGATTTAAATATACTATTGGTTCACCAAAAAAAGAGGATGTATATAAAACCATAAAAAGTGATGCTTTCCAGTAAAATCTTAAGCTCTTAACAGGTTCATAAAGCTTTATGAGGGTTCTGCACAATAGACAGAGGCATTTGAACAACAGGTGATACAACAGGTGGTTGGCTAGCCACATTAAAGTCAGTAGAGTTTTCTTATTATTAATACAAACCCCCCCCATTAAACAAAGCATAGACCAAATAAATGATATTATTTTAAATTTTATAAGAAGATACCCCAAATTATATAATTAGATTGTTTTGGAAAATTAGTCTCAGTTCTTACAAGTGATGCTTATAAGTAATATTCCTTACTACTTCAGAGTATAGTAGAAGCCCATACGCTGTCTTAGCTTTAGCAAACAGTATTTCATAATTTGAGTTAATTCATACTGCCACCTACATAGTTAATTACCTGTATTAGAATATTACTTAATTGCTGTTCAGTTTTTCTAGCTGTTAAACTGAAATCTTTTGAATTAGCTGTCAGATAAAATAATTTTTAAACAATAATTTGTAATAATTATTAGTGAGGTAACACCAATGACATGCAGACAATGTGAATCACTTGAACAGCTAAATGTGCATTCTTTTACTCTTGAAAGTGTTTTATGTATTCAGTCATGAACTTCAAACAATGATTTAATTTTTTTTCTGCAGAGGGCTTTGGCTATATTTAAATGATATAGTAAGACTATGTTATATATGGAAATTGTCATATTATCTGTTTACAAAACATAAAAAATTACAATGCTAATTTAATAATTGCTCATGTAGAGAAGCAGATTGAGAGCATATTCTTTTTTTACCTTGTCATTTATATCCCCTAAATTAGACTGATGTGTTCAATTATGCAAAAGTATCGCCCACATATGTTAGGAAAAATAGATTTGGAAAGCTTAATTAACAACAATTTGTTAATTAGTTTTACAGTGGTAATACTTTATATCCCCTTAGACTATAGCTTGAGGTTTAGTTCAAGATATCTTAAAGTGTACATAGAATTATACTTCTGAAACTAAAACCAGACCCTTGATCTTTCATTCCTGAAAACAAATAGAACATAATTTGCAAAATTACTAAACACATACCAGTTGATGTAGATAGTAAGTAGTACTATAAAATCTTTTCTTTGATATTTTGTTGCTTTATGTGACTGTTACACCTATTGATTAAAAAAAATCCTCAAACTTTTCTTCTTCTGTACATCTGCTATGTAACATTCTAGGTTAAACAATGAGCTAGAATACACATCAAGTAGATAGCCTCAGGTTATCCACAAGACAAGACTTGGAATTCTTCATGAAGTGCTAATTTTCTGTAGTCTTCCAGTCAGTCATTATAATATTTCAGTTATGCCAAGTCTTTTCTTTAAGAAAAACTTGATAGGCCATTTTCCTTTAAGTAGTGGGAAAAAACTGCATAGATGCCATTCAGGGTTTTTCTTGTCTGATGTCAAGGGCTAATTCTGATGTTTGGTAACTTGACTGAAGGTGGGTTTTTTTATTTTGGATGCGAAACTGAGAGAAAAATGGTTAGTTTGAGGAAACAGTTTTCCCATTTTTTCTCAACAAAACAAAAAACTGAAAATAAATGAGATCTAGTGAAATGTTCCTTTTTGTCTAAGTGAAAAGTTAGGTTTTGAGACATTCATTGGTGAAAGAAGTAGCAATGTCATTATGGGATAATTTATGCAGCATATGGAAGTTCAGAGTTAAATATTCTGAGACTATCTGGACACGTAAGAGTTTTATAATGCTTACCTCTAGGATGCTTTGGTTGGAATGTTTCAGTCTCTTATTTTGCTGTTTGTCACTTTTAATGGAATATTTAATAATCACTGAGCAGAAAACTGGAATGATTCTCTAGGCTGCTTTACATTGGTGTCCTGGATTCCAGCGTGTACTCTAGTCTGAATCGTTAAGACAATTGTTAAGACTCTAGTTAAATAATATAGACAAAGTGGTAGAATCTCCTTCCCAGAATATTATATGAAAGATGTGCTTAGAGCAGTCTCCTGATGAGAGCAGATGAGGACGGGTAGTATATATATTTCACACTGTCCTAGGCAAAGACATTAAATCTGTATCTTCTATTCCTGAGTACCAGCTTAATTTAGCTGTTGTTGAAAAACAAGTTGACAACTTGTCCTCCTACATGTTTGGAGAGCTTGGCTATTACAAAAACCAGAAAACAAACAAACAGAAAATCAGTAAAGGTATTAGACTAATTGAACATGGAATGATTATTAGTTTTGAGTTAACCAATACATTTTTGGTGATTAGACTGGAAAGTGATAGAAAATAATTGTTGTCATAAAGTATGTGCTTAGAGCTCTCAATTCAGAGAACTACTGCTGTAGTCTGAATAAGGATCACAGTTTCTTTGCAGAGAACAAATAATTATGCAATTTTTTATTATTTGTTAATATGAAGGTGTCCATTAAGGTCACAATTTTTGAGAGTGTAGCACTGTTGTAGCAATGGTCAAATGTTGTAGGGAAAATGTACTTCATTTTTACCATGACAAAAAAAAATTCACAAAATGAATTTCACCCTTGCAACAGTGATTTTGCACATTTTTTTCTCCAAGAGAAAAACTCCCCTTGCATTTATTTTAAGTATTCTGTGGAGAATGAAATCACATTTTGTGAAAAAATATTTCCCTTAACTTAGATGCAACAAAAACCCACCCAGTTTTAAAAGATTTTGTCTGAGGTACCTAAAACTCTTTTGATCCTTATAATAAACTTCTTCAAGATAGCCTGTTAGTTTAAGAGTCCCTTGCGGATTGTATGAATAAGAACACAAAAATGTGGGTCTTTGTTTGGGTTCCCAGACCAGAATTTATTCCAAGTAACTTACTTGTTTCTCATCAATTTGGGTCTATCCTTGACCTAGGAACATTTCTAATGAACTTTTTAGTGGATATGACATGTTTCCATTTAATTTTTTATAGTGTGAACTTAATTTGTTTACTATTGTGTACAGCACAGCCAAGGACGAATTAATAAGCACACTTTATTCATTACAGATTTACAGCAGTCGTAATTTCCCTGTAAAAGATTTGTGAAGCTATTTCTCATTAAAAAAAAAATGTATATGATTTATGATGGCTGGAAGCTCAACTAAAAATACGAGAAAGCATCTAGTCCTAAAAAAAATATCAGTGTACTGATTGGCCAGTAGCTTTAAACACAGTGTTCTTGAATTTCACAGTAGATACCCTTTTACATTTTGTAGGATGATAATTACATTTTAACTTTAAGTGTTGTAGTAATATTGCACTTGCTGGCTTTTTTTCTGTATCCAAGCTTACAAACTGTGTTAATGAAGTTTTGGAATATCACTAGTATGTTTAAAAAGTAGTTAGGCAAATAATATACAATGTGCTCTAGAGGAACAATATGCTTAAATAAATATTCATGGAGATTAAACTTTATGTTAAATAAACTAATGGTAATTTACCTCCAAGTTAAATAAATTTCACAGAGTAAAAATTAATTTTATAAAGTTTTGGTGCTGATGTAGCATGGTATTGCAGTAGCATCTGAACATAATTAAGAATAGCCATTCTAAAGCAGTAACTGTTTATATTTTTAGTTCAGTGTCTGATGACGGCCACAGCAGATGCTTAGGAAAAGAGTAGAAGACACCAGGATGATACGATAGGGTGTGCGCTTCACACTTGTGTAGACTCCCAGCTTCTGCAATTAGTGATTTAGGAACTTCTTAAACCAACATTTGCCTTAAAATCACATCTTACATAGCTTTAAATAGATCTTTCTTTTCTTAATAAATCATTCTTCAAAGGTCATTCTTCAAGATCCTCTGGAAAGTATGAAATTACTTTTGTTTTTTAAATCTGTTGTGGTTTAACCCCAGCCAGCAGCTAAGCACCATGCAGCCACTTATTCACTTCCCCCCACCCAGTGGGATGAGGAAGAAAATAAAAAAAAACAGTAAAACTCATGGGTTGAGATAAAGACAGTTTAATAGGACAGAAAGGAAGAAAATAATAATTATAA
>JANZLQ010000029.1:36226188-36236600 GCA_026212715.1 Elanus axillaris | reverse complement strand
AGGATTTTTCAGCTTCTCATGCCCAGCCAGCGAGAAGGCTGGAGGGGCACAAGAAGCTGGGAGGGAACACAGCCAGGACACCTGACCCAAACTGGCCAGAGGAATATTCCATACCAGGGGATGTCATGTCCAGTATATAAACTGGGGGGGAGTTGGCCAGGGGAGGGTTGGGGATCGCTGCTTGGGAACTAACTGGGCATTGGTCAGCGTGGGGTGAGCAATTGCATTGTTTATCACTTTTTTTGTATATTCCAATTATTTTATTATTATTATTGTTGTTTTATTATTGCTATTATTATAATTATTATTTTCTTCCTTTCTGTCCTATTAAACTGTCTTTATCTCAACCCATGAGTTTTACTGTTTTTTTTTTATTTTCTTCCTCATCCCACTGGGTGGGGGGAAGTGAGTAAGCGGCTGCGTGGTGCTTAGTTGCTGGCTGAGGTTAAACCAGAACAGATGTATGAAGGGATGAATCTCATTCTGTATAATCAGTTTCTGACTCTCCTGGTGAATTATCTGTTGCTGCTCATTGTCAGAAATAAAATACTAGTCTCGGTGTATTTCTGATCTAACACATCAGTATATACCTTCTTAGATACCATCAAGGATATGATTGGTATTATACAGGGTATTACAATGCAAGTCATGCCAGTAAGAGATTTTTGCATGATTTATATAAACCAAAGAAATGATCATAACTGAGATGTACCAGGAGTAATAGTTATTGCAACTGTAAAACATTTTGGGAGCTGAAATTCAGAACTTTGGGGTTTTATTTATAAGAATATTATGCTTCATATAAGGCTTGTCAAAAGAAAACCTAAAGCTGCCAAGTCATTATTTTATGCTTCAGCAAATATGGAATTTAATATTTCACCTGGGATTATATAATGGTTAATCATAAGCAGTGTTAAGATGTGAGCAATACTTTTAATGTAATTTTTGTCTGGTCTAATTTTCCAGCCAATTAGCAATTCTTATTGGACTTTTCTTCCTTCCACTAAAAAGTGTATTAATGAAGATATATAAATATCTTGATTAAGCGAACTCTTAGTCTTCTTTCTTGGCTAAATAGACTTTTTCGATCTTTCTATGTAAGATCCAGTAAGTAAGTTGCTGGAGCCTTCACATCTCTCTATCAGCCTTTTCTGTACCCAAACATGCAGCATTGGTCTGGTATATTTGAATCAGCAGAAAAACTACCTACCCGATAGTACATATTCTCTCATCCTTGAAGCATATAATACAGGTTCTGACATCTTTTACATGGATATATTGAACTGCTGCACAGTTTCTTTTCTGCACCATTTTTTATGTCAGAGGATAAACTTTTACCATCATTTCTGTTTGCTAGGCGAGAACATACTGGCCTTCATGTCCTTAGTGAAGTTAAGGGTAAGGTGAAAGACTGTTGCAATGAGGCTTAATTTCTGTTTAGTAGCTGACACCATATCTTTGAAAAAAACCCAACCAACCAACCTTGAACTGAAGCTTCCAACTTTTTAACAAAATTTCCAATTCTGTATAACTTCTAGAATTTGAGATTCAATCCCCAAATGCAGGCATCTTTGCTTGCTTGTGTTTTGTTTGGGGCGGGGGGGAAGGGGGCTGTCTGTTTTGATTTTTCTTTTTTCCAGAGAGTTAGTTATAAAAAAAGGGAATTTCCTTAAAAGGTAGAATTAACAAAGTGCTACAGTGTTGACTGCAATTAAAAGCAGAGTTCAGCTCCTGTGGGAGAGAAATGAGAGATGATTATGACAGCAGCAAAGTCTAACAGTCCTTAGAGTATTAGTTTTTCATTCAGTTTTCAATTACAAATGAATCTGCTAGCAAGACCTTCCACAAACCTGTTAATGGGTTTAAACTAGCTAGCTGAAAGTTATGTTTTTACTGAAAATTTTGCTAAACATGAAACTATAGCTTTGCTAAATGTTCTGGAAATTATTTTTATTACCATAGTCTATGCATTAGGCATTTATAGCCATATATTGGAATGCTGCTATTCCATTTGCTTTTGGTGACTTTGGATGCAGAGTCCCCAAAACTGTGAAGCAGAGCAGCAGCACACTGTACTATTCTGCTTAGAAAGATTCAACATGCAGAAATAAAGTTCAATCCCCAAACTTGTGATTTCAATGATGTGTTGCTGTTTAAAAACTAATGCAGGAGAAAGGTGAAAATGAACCTAGTGGTTGCAATTGCCTAGTTCAGTTTATACAGTGGGGTCCACAGTACTTTGCAACTTACCCTGTATTTCTGATCTTTAATTTTCCTTTAGCTGCATCCTGAAACATGGGACATAGATTTAAATTTTAGTGGCTCATAATTCATGACAGGAGTATCTGGCATGGTGTTCAGACTGAAAAGCAGTTGATGAAAACCACCTGGGTCGTTCAAGAGAACATATGTATGTATTTTCCATTAAAAAAGATCTAGGAACATACACTCTTAACTGAAGTCTGCAACTAACCCCAGAAGAAATCAGAATTAGGAGTAGGATGACATTGGTATCTGCCAATGGGATAATAATATGGCAGCCAGCAAAAAAATTGGTATTATTTAAAGTATTGCATTAAATACACAAAAAAGGATGTAGAGTTACTGTATCAAGTATCTAGTATATATATTTATTTACATTAAGTCAATCAAGAAATAAAAAGATGGATTTCTTATGATACATCCGTTGGTATTATATTTATATTATATCTAGTATTTGAAAAAAAAAGAAAATAAATGGGTAGCACTGCCATTACTGAATGATAAATTTGAAGAGCAAGGCATTCTTTCTATTATAAAAAATAATCAGAAACATGTAAAGGACTTTATTTGATGAAAAGCAGGATTTAATTTATCTGGAAATCAACTGAAAGAGCAGAATGGTAGGATAAGGGCCAACTAAGCTTTTAGAAACAAGCTAGGTCAGTTTTTCATTGCAGAAATTATTAGGACAGTAGTTACTTTATCTTGAGTTATGAGAAACAGAAAGAATCTGTCTCAGAATATGAAGGATTAAGGCAATTTGAGTGAAATATTACTATATTGATGGGTAAAGAGACATCAATACTAAGTACAAGGACAACAGACATTAAAACCCCCCACCAAAACAAACTTCAAAAAAGAAGGATTAAGATAATCTGCAGGAGATCTGGCTGTAAGTGGAAGTGAATATATTAAGTATGTAATAACAGACTATCCTAATACAAAAGAACAATATAAAACATAATAAGAGACCATTAAAGCTCCTGATGCAGTCATAAGGATATACAGATCAGAAAGAAATTTTACAAAAGGTGAGAAAAGAACCACACAACTAATGAATAAAAGCACAAAATAATAGGAAGCTGTGAGGATATAATAAGAGAGGCCATCACAGTTGCTGAATTACAGCCACCAAATGATATAAAAGACAATAATGGAGGGACTTTATAAACACGCAGAAGTAAAAAGAGAACAAGGAAACAGTGCAAAGCAAGTAACACAGTGAAAAATGGAAGGGACACCTTGGGAAGTTATAAGAAAGCCAGTTAGATCTGAAACCTGGAAAGAATTGATGGAGTAAGGGACGAAAAATTGCTTAATGCAAAATCTAATTCTATTTACTAATGTTTTTTTGAATTACAAACTAGCAGAAAAAAGACAGTGTTGTCTCTAAATATGTAGTGTACTTAGTTGGGAAAATGCATACAAAGAATAGTTACTGGTTAGTCTCTGTGAGTCATTTTGTGTTGCATCTTAGATGGCTTATTTCTAGCCCTGGTAATGTTAAATACTTTTGCTGTATCTTGGATAGTGGAATAAGAGTTATGCATAAATATCATTAATGACACTGAAATGTGGATGGTTGCAGGCTCTTTAGAGGACAGAAGTATGCTTCAAAATGATGCTGATAAATTAAAGTGAACATGCATATATCATCAACATGAAATTTACTTCAGGCAAGTACAAAATGCTGTAGAGTAAATGAAGAAGACAAAGGCATAAATATAAAATATGGAGTAAATACCCAGACAGAGGAATAGTACCCAGTAAGTACATCAGAAAAACACAAGAAGTAAATAGTCATAACAAACATTAGTGAACAGTATGTCCTTGTGTGCACTGTTCACATAAACTGTGTGTGAGCATGTGCATGGGCATGCTTTTGTGTGTGCAAAACTAAATTCTTATTACAGAATTTTGCCTGCATAAATGCAAGCACACAAGCTTCATAAGTTGCAGATAGGGTTAATAAGGATGCTGAAAAGTGTTGAACTTTTAAGTAGCTGAAAAAAAATTGTAAATTGAAGTTCATTTGCAAAAGAAAATGGTATTTGATATTTATACAGCCTTTAAAACTACATTAGCAGTTACACAAATCTTTTCATGTTTCCTAATCAGCTATGTCCCAGTATATCCTGCTAAAAAAAAAAAAAAGAAAAAAATTTGAAACAATCTCATATCGTTAGCTGGTGTTGTAGCTCAGTAAGCCTAATATTTGTTCTCTGTGTTATGCTAGGATGGGTAGTAAAGGTTAGGACTAAAGTACACTGACACAGCTATGGAGTCTAAGCTTTCTTTCATCTACTCATGGTTATATGTAGTCTGCTCTGGTTATCTTCCTAGTCATTACATTCTTATGAGTGCAATACATTAAAGGTCAGTCTTAATTTATAACAAGTGAATTAGTGATCTAATATCTTTTATCAGTTATTAGATGTGAATATTTGGAAACTTTCCAACTTGGATATATCAGAATAGCGAAGGCGGTCTGAGTGCTCAGATAACATTATCATTATCACTAATATCAGTAAAAGGCATCATATAAGAAGTTAATAGATACTAAAATCCAATACAAGATATTTTAAAGCTAATGTAGTTGGCTTTTTATTGTATAATTTACATTATAACACTTTCCAGCCAAATGTCACGCACAAATGTAAAATTCTATTGGTGAAATGAAACTGAAATTTTGGCAGTAATAACTGACCTGTATGGTAAAGTAAATCAAAATTATTATTCTAAGAAGTGTTCACTTACAATCTGCTCTAGTCTGGAAAATCAACACAATGAGCTGGCCTTTTAAATGAGGCACCAGGTTTTTCTCAGAGTGTAAGATACCTCATTCTAACAACACAGAATATCAGCAAATCTTCTAAAATTTGTTTTTGCTTTCTAGCAAAGCTTTTATATGTATTAGTCAATATATTAAACACTTACATGTATTTTATTATAAAGAAATGTTTTAATAAACATTTTCTTTGTGTCCTATATATAAGCCAGCATTTTTCAGCGGGCCTACTTTGCTCACAGTTTTGGGGGAGAAAGGGAGACAAAGAGGTGAGAATAAAGAACAAATTATATTTGCTTATATCACAGTGAAAATGTTAACATTTACATTTTAAGACACAAACATTCATTTTACATATGTATGTTTTTAACAGCTGTAAACGGAAGACTTCTCAATCCAGGGAGTTTTATAAATAACACAGATTGATCTAGTAAAATCAATTTGAAACATTCCCAATTACTAGTCACCTTTTGTTATTTTAAATAATATTAATTAACCACAATTAAAAATATACAATGAGATTTTATAGTACTCAGGAGAATCTTATACATTCTTCTTAGTTCATAATTTCTAGTTGTATTGGGTTTTTAGACATTTATTGCTCTTTAAATCTTCAGTATGGCCTCTGTTAAAAGGGAATGTTATGTCTTCCGTTGGACAAATTACACTACAAATGTTCAACTTGGAGGCATGGTTCCAAAGCATAAAGAGGTTAAAATGCTGTGACATGGATCACTTGCACAGTCTGATTTACTGGAAACAGCAGGTGGCTAGCAGTCAGACCCATGCAGTGTTTCAAAGAAAACAATTATATAAATTGTGATTATACACACACCTGTGTATGAAAAATTGACATCAATAAAATAATTTTTAATTGTATACATACTTACATTTTAAATTAGGAAACAAAAATCCCTCTTGTCACATTTCTCCTAAGATTTGCCACAAATGTTGCATTTTTAAATTAGTTTTATAATATTTATTTTTCTAAACTATATAAAACACACTTAAAAACATTTGTCTGTTATTCTGGATATATTAGCATATTTAATCTCAATAATAAATAGTATATCAATAGTATATTTTGGTGCATCCTTTTTAAAATGATATCCTGAAAGTCAGTACAGTTTGTCCCAGACTCTTGCTTTACACACACATCACTTCATGTATATCTACAAGGTTCAGCTCAGTGCCGTATCAACCTAGGTCTAGAACTAGAAGCAGTACAGCTGCGTCAGTGGAAATCCTTGCTCAGTGCAATTATTCTTGAATCTGTGTGCATAAATAATCTCTGTATGTTGTTTCACATTGAAACACAGGAGTGCCTTAGCTCCAGCCAGTTATGTGGCACAAAAGGGAAGGATTGTGGTGTTCTGTGGCTCAAGCTTCTTTCATTCAGTATCTGATATCCACATTGTGTATTTTCCAGTGGTTCAGACTGTACAAGCAGAGATGTGATGTTCAGGACTCAGATTTAATGAGGTGCTTGGTGCTAACTTGAATATCTCGGAGGTATTGCTCTTGATTGTCTAGATATGCCAGTTATCTACAGCGTCTACACAGAACTGAAGAGGTGAATGGTTCTCTGTAGAGAACAGAATTTATAATCTCAGACACTTTTAAGAACTAGTCTCTGGGGTCAGTAATAAAGGCAATGTTTTGGATGAGAAAAGCAACTCCTGTAATTTTTTAAGATTCATAGATACAGGGTTTAGTGCCAGAAAGAACCAGTGGATAATCTAACGTCCCCTCCTGTAAATGCTAGACTTCTGTATATCATTTGTTTTTCTGTGCAAATTTCAAAAAATTAACCAGTCTTCTGCAGTCTTCACTTAAAAGTACCAAGTGATAAACCCCACAACTAATATTTCCTTTTGTAATTTGTTCTAATAATTGCTCACCATTGTTTGCAAAAATCGGAAAAAAAAAAATTACACTTTGAATGGGTTTGTCTTCAGCTGCTGGCTTTTTTCATGTCTTTTCCAGGTTAGAGAAAGAGAAATAGAAATTCAGTGGTTTTTACAGTCCTTTTCTTTTAAATTTTATACATTAAGAAAAGTTGGTGCATCAATTTTCGAGTGAGACATTTTTTGAAGACATAAACCATTCTTTTTAGTTTCTCAGTAATTTCTTATATTGTAAAAAAAAAGGTCAAGAAAGGAAGGCTGGATGCAATATTCCAGTAATTACTGTATGCCTATCATAACCAGAACTAAACTTATATCTGTATTTCCACATACTTCTTCTTTGGTTAAGCATCTAAGGTTTCTTTTAGCCTTTTATGCTGCAGCATTTAGCTATGTTAAAGGAAGAGGGAAAGTGCTTAGCTAAAAAAATCACTTAGGTCACCCAGTTTGATGGTCATATTCTTTTTGTTACCTTACTGTCCATCCACGAGTGTGGTGCGTTGACCTTGGCTGGACGACAGATGCCCACCAAGCATCTTCTTCCTTGGCTCAGCTTCACTCCCAATTTTCTATACCTCCTCCCCCCCTAGTGGCACAAGGGGACAGGGAATGGGGGTTGCGGTCAGTTTATCACGTCTCTGCTGCTCCTTCCTTCTCACACTCTTCCTCAGCTCCAGTGTGGGATCCCTCCCACAGGAGACAGTCTTCCATGAATGTCTCCAACACAGGTCCTTCCCATGGGCTGCAGTTATTCATGAAATGCTCCAACATGGGTCCCTTCCATGGGCTGCAGTCCTTTAGGCACAGACTGCTACAGCGTGGGTCCTTCCTGTGGCGTCACAAGTCCTGACAGAAAACCTGCTCCACCGTGGTCTCCTCTCTCCATAGGGCCACAGGTCCTGCCAGGAGCCTTCTCCAGCACGAGCTTCCCACGGGGTCACAGCCTCCTTTGGGCACATCCCCCTGCTCCAGCGTGGGGTCCTCCCCGGGCTGCAGGTGGGCATCTGCTCCACCGTGGACCTCCCTGGGCTGCAGGGGGACAGCCTGCCTCACCATGGTCTTCCCCACAGGCTGCAGGGGAATCTCTGCTCTAGCACCTGGAGCATCTCCTCCCCCTCCTTCTGCACTGACCTGGGGATCTGCAGGGTTGTTTCTCTTACATGTTCTCACTCCCTTCTTCCAGCTGCAGTTGCACAGGTTTTATATCCCCTTCTTAAATATGTTATCCCAGAGGTATTATCGCTGATTGTCTTGGCCGTGGCCAGCGGCTATATTTGCTGTAGGGAAGCTTCTAACAGCTTCTCACAGAAGCCACCCCTGTACCTCCCCTGCTACCAAAACCTTGTCATGGAAACAAATACACCCATTATGGACTTTTAAATCCAATAGGGTGCACCTCAGAAGTGCCTGTTTCTCATAAATGATTATGAAAAGAGCCTAAGGTGACTGGCTCAAATATAAAAGCCTACTATGTATGTATAACAAAAGTTAGGTGAGATGTCTAGTTGCATGAGTTAAGTGGATTCTGCAAATGCAAAGAGAAAGAAACTGCTGGGAAAATCTATCTCAAAGTACCAGGCTATGAATAAGGAGAAACAAGAAAGAAGATAAGAGGTAGTAGGCAAGAAGATTCTGAGAAATGGAACAGACAATTTTGATGCTGTTAATGGAAAAAACCTCACAACTCAAAGATGGGACAGAAGATAAAATAATGTGTAAAAAATAGTGTTTATAGGGTATTGATAAAAGGACAAAAAGAGGTCAAAGTCAAGGCACTGATGTGGGAATGGAGAAGGTGTACAAAAGAATATAAATACATACAAGTGGAATACGTTATCCCAGAGGCACTACCACCGTCTCTTATGGGCTTGGCCTTGGCCAGCAGCAGGTGTGTCTTGGAGCCGGCTGGCATTGGGTCTTTCAGACATAGGGGAAGCTTCTAGCAGGTTCTCATAGAAGCCACCCTTGTAGCCTCCCCACTGCCAAAACCTTGCTATGCAAACCCAATACAATGAGTCAACTGTACATCAGAAGAACTGTGGGTTTGTATTTACTTCCACACATGAGTTTTTTTCTGCTGGTAAAACTCCACTTTAAATTTGTTGTAAACAACATGGTGAACTCTGTCCTTACAGATTTTCTTTCTTTTGCTAGGGCCTAATTGGCACAATGTTACTTATATTTGAAATTTCCATGATAGTCCTTCATTACAGAAAATATGAGAGAAACATAGGTTTTGTGAACAAGCCCTTTTAGGGCCTTCAATTCCAAATAATCTGTATCTGCTCATTTAAATGGTTATTCTCTGTAGAAGCTGTTAAACATGTTCCTTCAAGTTAAAGGTCTTCATCATATGCTTGTATCATAAACAAATCATTCTGCTTCTTTCTAAATAAGAGGGATATATTTATTGAATTAATACATCATATTACAGCATTAGTTATTTTCACTTTTGTATCTGGTATTCCTTTGTTTCATGTCTTATTTTATTCCCAATGCAGATTTACATACCCACCCACCCACTTACCACCCCCCCCCCAAAAAAAAAAAGGAGAATTCTTACAGAAGGAGTATAGACTTGGTGTTACATCTTGCAGGGCCAGTGTTAGGAAGGTGAAGGCCCACCTGGAGTTGAATCTGTCCAGAGACATGAAGGGCAGCAAGAAGGTATGGTACAAGTACCTAATCAGCAAAATTAAGACTAGGGAAAGCATGAGCCCATTGCTGAATGAGGCAGGGGATCCAGTGACAAATAACATGAAAAAGGATGGGGTACTTAATGCCTTCTTTGCCTCAGTTTTTGCCATTAAGATCAACATTCAGGAATCCCAGGCCCCTGGGATCAATGAGAAAGTCTGCAGCAAGGAGGGCTTACCCTCAGTGGAGGACGACCAGGTTAGAGGGCACTTAAACAAACTGGACCCACATAAATCCATGGGCCCTGATGGCTTGCAGCCACAGGAGCTAAGGGAGCTGGCTGATATCATTGCAAGACCACTCTCTATTATCTTTGAAAGGTCGTGGTGACCTTTCTGGTACCTGAAGTCAGGAAGTTAGTAAATGTCACTCCTGTCTTCAGGAAGGGCAAGAAGGAAGATCCAGAGAACTACAGCCAGTTAGTGTCAATTCAGTCCCTCCCAGGGAAGGTGATGGAGAAGATCATCCTGGAAATCATTTCCAGGCACATAAAGGACAAGAAGGTGAATGGGAAGAGTCATCATGTATTTACAAAGTGGAAATCATTGCCTCTAACAATGAATTGACTGGGAGAGCAGTTCATGTTTAGCTCAACTCTAGTAAAGCTTTTGACATCATGTCCCATAACATGCTGTGATGGGTTGACCCTGGCTGGATGCCAGGTGCCCACCAAAGCTGCTCCTATCACTCCCCCTCCTCAGCTGGACAGGGGAGAGAAAATATAACAACAGGCTCGTGGGTCAAGATAAGGGCAGTTT
>JANZLQ010000029.1:36153399-36188840 GCA_026212715.1 Elanus axillaris | reverse complement strand
ATACTGAACCCAAAACACAGCACTGTACCAGCTACTAGGAAGACACTTAACTCTATCCCAGCTGAAACCAGGACAAGCAAGTATTGTTCTATCTGGAACTTTATATTTGATTTATGCATGCTAGTTTACTTGCTTATAGCACTAAACAGATATTAGGCAACTAATATTAATATCCCTTTGGCAGTAAAAAGAAAGTGTGTGCAAGAGGATGCTTTCTATAACTGTCCAAAATCCAGTCATTAAAATCCCATTCATGAAGAAGTGGAACAGGAGGTTCTGTTCTGGTGTATCATCCAAGCTAAGCACAGTGGATTATATTTTGCACTGCAGAATGTATAAAATCCATTAATTTTCCTTTTGTCCTAAGTAGTTTCTGGGACAGACAGAGACCTTTGTTACATGGTTGCTACATACATTAATATGTATAGCAATTATTCTTGAAGATTTGCCTATTTGATATTATCCTATACTTAAAAAGGGTAAATCTTTCTGTTGCACTATGATTCATAAGAGAAAATTGCAAAGAAAATAATTATATAAGACAATATTAGCAAGGCTTTTTAGTTGACAAATACAGTAAAGATACTCATTTGTAAGATGACTACTAGTAAATAAGGCCAATAGATGTGAATACTTCCCATTCACAGCATTTTTTCATTCATGTAATAGATTCCTATAATATTGTTGAGAGTCCTGAAAAATTTGTATAAATTTTGTATAAATTTTGTATAAATTTATAAGGATTTTGATGGATTCCACAGTTCTATGTTGCACTGATATGTACCGCTTTTGAGAATAAAGCAAAGCATGACTATATCTATGCAACAAATGATCTTATGAAAATAATTGTTTTGTATTTCAAATCACTGCTTTCTCATTTACAATCATTTCTGTTCAAATTTGGTGTTTTTGTTTTCTTAAAAGTAATAGGCCTTTCAAAAAGTATTTTCTCACTGAAGTTAAGCCAACTGAAAGAACAGTGTCCACATGTGTGCCGATGGTCCTTTCCATATTGTTTTTCTGTTGAACAAACATATCTTACTGGAATAAAATCTATATTTGGACAGATATATGCAAAAGAAAAAAAAAAGTGGTAGTTCTCTGTCTATGTCCTGAGTCTAGTGGAGGGGAGATAAATCATGTTAAGGTGTTTGGCATTTCTGTATTATTAAAAACTAGAAGGTTGATTTTGTCTGGATAGAAATACTGATTTTCAAATGTAATCAGTTTGATAAAATTAAGATACATAAATTTACCATATTTTCAGTGTCTACTTAAAAAAATTCAGGCCAGCGTGACTTCACTGAGAGAAGCATCTGGAAAATCATAGAGAAATGCATTTGCATGTAGGGTGAAGGATGTCAAATGTCTTTTTCTCCTGCATCCCTGAAAATTTGTGGTCGATGCTTAATTATTACTTTCAGACTGTTCTGGTATATGTCTTACTGCAGCATTTGATTTACATTTAAAATTAATATAACAGATGGAGAGAAAGAAAAGAAAGAAATAACAATAAGAGGTTGAAAAAAGAGAAAGAATAAAAAATGCAAGTAAAAAAAAAATCATGAGGGAATGTAGTAATGCAAAGCAGTGCCTTCTGTTACCAAAAAGAAATAAAAATTAAATTCTGAATTAATGCACAAAAATTGTGGACAACATGAAAACAAAAGGAAGGAAAAAGTACATATATTAAACTTACGTCTAGGCAGCTTTTGGAGTCTTCGCTATTTCGATAAATCCAAGGATCATTGCCTGTTTGAACTACAGTCTAGAAACTTGCTTTGAACTGTATTTTTTTTCAGTCATGTATTTCTTTAAATCTACAGTTTTACTTCCTTCCTGAATAGCTGGGAACTGAAAATTGTTTTGGTCAAAGGAATGTTTTACATCAGCCATTTGTGCTGATTTTAGAGCCTCAAATGTGTATTTGCATTTTGGATTCCTTTCCTTTCTATTACTTGTAAATCAACAGAAGCAGAACTGTAATTGGAACTTAAAAGCAGGTAAAAATACTAGAAATTCATGAAGAATAAAAAAAGATTTGTGAAAATAATAAGGCTGGAATGACATCTAAAAAAAAATAAGAGAGTCAAATAAGCTGTTGAGCTACACTAACTTGAAAATTCCTTTAACAGATCCACTGCATTCTAATTTGGTTTGTAACTTTATTGGAAAGTCTTGCAGGCAGCAGATATTTAATGACTGAAAACATCAAAGAGAATAGTTAATTAATCTATTTTATTAGCAAAAAAAACCCAAACCCTTCTTAATGGGATGCACTTGTCACTGCCAAGTTAGTTAACTATGGGAAGGTTTTAAGTAAGGATACTAAATTAGTCTTGACTGAAAGTCCTTGAATATACGAAAGAAGAATGAAGATGGAATATAGTGATTACTCTTTTTTAAAATTTTATATATGATTGTAACCACCTCTTTTTTTCTTTAATGAAATACACATTTTATTTTTGCTTAAAACTTTCAACACTTCTTTCTCAATTACCTATTGCAAAAAGACAAAATAGCTTACTTCTTGTTATTAAGATACAGAGGAAAAATCCCAGGCTGAGCTGAGTCCAATTTAGGGTCATAACCATTAAGGACCTTTAGCTTTGTTTGGGAAGTCTGTAGCTGGATCATATGTATCACAGGGACTAATGTAGTCCTGCATTTTGAATTCATCCTGAATAAACAAGACAGTGAATATCCCTATTTGCTCTCACACTTTGAACTCAATCTGATTCTCAGGAACTAATCAGCAAAATTAATTCTTAATGAATTAGAATAGCTGCTGAACAGTAGTAGCCTTAGATCTCATTTATTTGGTCTCATGAACAATTTGCCAGTTTTCATCTGTTCTTCCACTGCTGAAGTTAAAAATATGTAAATTTAGGTGATAGTCATAAATGGGCCATACTCTAGTAGAATCCAGTAATGAGTGGAGTGCTGCAGGGGTCCGTCCTGGTACAAGTTCTGTTCAACGTGTTTGTCAATGAGCTTGAATTAGTGACAGAGTGCAATCTCACTGGATTTGCAGATGACACCAAAATGTCAGTCAACAGTCAATATAGTCAAGGACAGGGTTGCCATCCATAAGGACACAGACAAACTGGAGGAATGGGCCAGCAGGAATCTTATGAAACTCAGCAAGAGTGAATGTAAAGCCCTGCACCTGGGTAAGAAGAACCCTTGGCAACAAGACTGGCTGATAGCATGGAGCTCTGATGAAAAGGCCCTGTGGGTTGTGGCAGACCCAGTAGCGTGCCCTGGCAGCAAAGAGGACCAATAGCATCCTGAGTTATGTTAATAGGAATGTAGCCAATAGATCAGAGGGAAGGATTATTGCTCTTTGCTCAACACTCCGGTGACCATGTCTGGGATAGTGTGTCAAGTTTTGGGCCCCATGACAGGAAAGATGAATTCTTCACTGGAGCAAGTTCAGTGGAGGGCCACCAAGGTGGATGGGGGCTGGAGCACTTGCCCTGGGAAGAGAGGCTGAGAAAGCTGGGCTTTTTAGCCTGGAGGAGGGGGAAAAGCTAATAGCAGCTTTCAAATGCCTGCAAGGCGATTATTTAAAAGAGAGAGACAAGTTTTTCATGGTGGAGCATGGTGTGATGATGAGAGACAACTGACAAAATTTGAAACGTGGTCTTCAGGACAGATATAAAGAGAAACTTTTCCTCTGTGAGGGAAGTCATGCATTTGAGCAAATTGCTCAAAGAGGTTATGGAGTCTCCGTCCTAGGATGTTTTCTCCAGACTGGAATGGTTAAAGCCATGAGCAACTGGTCTGACCTCATGACTGACCCTGCTTTAGGTTGTTGTGACAACAAGAGACCCCCGAGGTCCATTTTGCCTTGAGGTATTCTATGATCCTGCAGTTAAAAATTGTTTTAATCCCAGTATAATATGAACCAAACCCACATTACAGAATGTTCACTCCTTTTTGATCAGTTTGACTGCTAATCAGCATGGTATAACTAACCAGTGGACAAATAAATAGTATTAGAACATTTGTTTGTTCATCAGTTGTCTCTGAAATAAAAGCAAATTTAGAAAATCTTTAAAACGTTTGCTGAATACTTCTTTATGAATCAACTTCTTTAGTTGCATTTCTGACATTTAATGGTAGACTTTCAACTTAGTCAGGTTTTACTGCCTGTGCTTTCAGTCTGTGGAATTACAGTATCTGGCTTGTAATAACAAGTTACAGTAACATACTTCATGTCAAAACTTTATTTAAAAATGGCATTGTGCTGGAAATAGTTTCTTTCAGTCCAGTCAATGGTTAATAACTGAAAGCATGACAATTTTGTAATTTCAGACTG
This sequence comes from Elanus axillaris, assembly GCA_026212715.1. Taxonomy (NCBI): domain Eukaryota; kingdom Metazoa; phylum Chordata; class Aves; order Accipitriformes; family Accipitridae; genus Elanus; species Elanus axillaris. The sequence continues at coordinate 36,184,516 of JANZLQ010000029.1, read as the reverse complement.
TCACTTTAATTTAGTGAATTTTCCTTAAAATCCTATCTGTTTGAAACCTGTTAAAACATAATTCTCAGTTGTATCTTACAAGAAAGAATGGCAATTAAATACTGGTAGTTAATTATGTTAATTTTATGGGGAAAAAAACTTAAATCATGTGTTAATACATGTTGACTAATCACTGATACTTTACATTGTGGAAACGTGTGGAACTGGAAGAGAAAAACAATTCTGGTTTAATAGGCAACAATAGCCACAGCTGAAATGTACATCTTAATCTGGGACTGAACACAACCTGTTAACACAGTATAGAGGCCAAGTGTCTAAAATGAGCATAAAACTCAAGCTGTGTTGTATGAAATTAATTGACTTTGGTTAAGAAAACAACTTATCTCAAAAGTGTATAAAGATTCAAATTAAGATCTATAATAAGAATTGCATTTGTCCAGTTCTGCTTTCCAGCACGTGAACTACTGTGACTACTTTTTTTCAGGTCTACAGTTTCTAAAAGTTGTTAAATTTTAATTTAGTATTGGCACATTACTTACAACTTACATGAATACATTTTAAATATCTGTACTGACTGGAGAGGCAAGATACATTGTTGTAGCATTCCCCATTTTAAAGGGAGTCATTCCCAAGTCATAGTCTTCTAAAAGAAAAGAAAAAAAAAATTCAATAAATGCATTTTCACTGTATTTGATACCATTTTCTGCCTTAATTTTTTTTTGCTGGTGAATGTTTCTGCAGAATGGGAAAAGGTATTCATTATCTCCCTAGATCCTTTGATTTCCTCAGGGATTAGTTTTAAAAAGTTGTCCATTAGAATAATTTAAATGAGAGCTTCCACTATGAGTTTGTCTGGGGTAAGCTTCCTTTGCTCTCATGTTTCTAACAGGAACCCTGTGTATGCTTGTAGCATATTGCATATACAAAGTGTGTGCATCTAGCACAGATTCATAATCTATTTTTGAAGCTTTGTCTCTGGCAAATGTCAAAGGGTCTTGCCTCTTGCCTTTACTAAAAATGATTCTGGAATCAGGATCAACCTCCACTCCTATATAAAGAGAAAGACTTACGGGTCTTCCATATGTTTGCATTATCTGAAGTTTTAGCAGTTGCACCACTTTTGAATAGTGTTTCATTCAGACTAGCTTTCTGAACTGAATCGCTCTGTAGATCATCAGCTTGATCTCCTTCCACTTCTACATAGTTGTGAATTTTCATGTGTAAATACCACTTCAAATCTTTCATCACCTAAGCAGTCTAATTTGACACATGAAAGGTCCACAGTTTTACTGATTTTTATCCGTTCTCCTCAGGGACTCAGTTAGTTAGAGAAATGGTTGTCCAGTCTAGTAGGTCTCAGACTGCTTTAGTCTGAGCTGATCTGGTTCCCTTTCTTTGTGAACCCGTGCCCTGAGCAACAGCTACTCTTTCTTGCCTCCACATCCTTATTGCTCCCTCCTATGGTGCATCCTGGCAGTTCCTCAAGCCTCAGATTTTCTCAGTAGCTGGTTGCGAATTCAAAGTGATAACCTACCTCTGAGTTGACTTCACCTGACTGAAAGTTGTTGATTTAAATGTTATCTGAAAAGAAGAAATCTTCCTTTCTTCCTTCTTGTACCATTTTTCATTGTTAGTTTGTCTTTATTATTTTTTTCCAACCAGAATATTAAGGGAAAATAATATGTGGTAGGTTTTTTTTTATCATATAGGAAATTACAATTCTAAAAATAGTCTATTTGACAAACTGAAAAGTCAAATTTGACTGCAGATGAATGATGTGGAGAGTATGTTACATTGACTGTACAACATAGGTATTTCAATTGGTCTAAACATGTTTTTGTAGAATACTAAGACATCAAAGTTCAAGTTTTACAGATTACTAATTATATTTAGGCAAACATGAATGCATCTATTCTATACAGTAGTTGATACTTACCAGATTGCTTATATGTAACATTAAAGATGATACTTACCAGATTGCTTATATGTAACATTAAATTTGTTTTAAAATCTCCCATGTAAATCACACCATGCTGTTTACATTTTACTGATCTTCTGCATGAGTTCTTTTTTTGCAGTGTAAGTGGATGTGGAAACCTAACAAGTTAGGTGTTTTGGTTAAAGTTACCTCTGTATCAAAGTTGTACAGTACTTTTCAGTGTATAAGCTTTCAAGCTTTAGGTAAGCATAATTTTTCTTGCTTTTTTCATCTGAGATGAACTTAAAGTGCTGCGCCTCTTTAAAGCACTAGGACATAGCATTCCATTCGACTGAGATTCCGAATATAATTTTGCTCTGAGCTTACTATTGGAAGCAGGTAACTGCCTGTTCTTGTACATTTGCTTGCATGATAAAGATGCGTCCACATAGATTTTGCTTTAATAGTATTGGTTATGTAACATGCAATAAGTCTTCTTTGTTTTAATCAACGTTACCCTGTTCCAAAACTTCTCTTGATCATGCGGTTTTATTTTCTGTGTTTTAATCTTGATACCAGTCTGTCAAAATTTATTGTATCCTGAATCATAACTACTCTAGCCTTTTGATATTGTTCATTGTTGTGACAATTTTATTCTTTTATTCTGAAATAAGAAGAAAACATGTCTACGTCTATTTTAGCTACTTATACTGCTGTCATCATAGGCAGTAAGTAGGTTTTGGTTCAGTCCCTGACACAAACCTGGAGTCTTACCTGTTGCTTTTAAAGTTTAGTTTTGCAGGGTGAACCACCAATGTATAATTTCGAAGTGCTGTACTGCAGAACAGATATTAAGACATTAAATGTAAGACAGCAAAATAATATATATCCACAGCAGCCTTATTAGTTGTCTGTATAGTGCTTAAGTATTCTGTTGTGGTAGTATTTTTTTTAATAGTATCACAAAATAAAACATTTTCAGCCTAAAACTTCTGTGGTAGACAAAAGAGACTTTACTAGCAAGACTGAGTATTTTTGACATTAGGATCTGTTCCATTTATTTATACAGTACAGTATTTGATAATTTTGTCAAGAGATTTGATATACCTTGTGTATGAAAGGTGCTATATACTGCTCAGTTCCTCTGGGAGTCTTATTTCCATTTTTTAGTGTACAGGTTCTTCTAATAGTGCAAAAACTCTGATTTGTTTCCATCCTGTCATCACCCACTACACTTAAAGGACAAGTCTCAAAGTCTGTATGAGAGGACAGATCAAAAGTAAAAAGAATTGTGGAATATTGTTTGAATGACTGTTCAAGAGCCCCATAATCATTATTATGGAATAAAAAAGCCATATTTTATAGATAATATATATATACTATATAACATAGTACAGTTCATGCTATATGAACTTTGTTTATGCTAATTTTTATTATGAATTTTATTATGCATTGCCCAGTCATTTATTTGTTCCAGTCAAGACGGAGTTGCTACTGTGTTAGATGTTCTAAATGCTCACAGGTGAGAGACTTGGCTTCCAAATATTTGCAGCCAAATCTGGGGAATGGGGGAGGATGAAAAGGTTAAGAAAGTATTAAAAATTCCCACATGGTCTATATATTTCAGGTACTAGACAAGTTAGAATTGTTAACTTAATATTTTCACAAGCAGTGCATGGACAATTTTTTAACTCATCAAACATTTTGTGGGTGGGTTTTCTGAGTAAAATAATCTGGCCTATTAAAGGAATCAGAGAGCAAAAAGAGAATTACAGATGCAGCTTTTGTCCAATATCAAGGATAGATAATTATGCTTAGATGTTTTGTTTAAATGTGTACCTTTTACTCTCCATCTACCCTTGGCCTTGTATGAAGTCTAAGTGAGCTTTTAGAGGCCTGTCAAGTTTTGATGAGAAGAGTCAAATGTATGAATGTATTTGGCAGCCTATTAGCAGTTGGAGTGCAGAAGCTTTGCCTACTACCTAGTTTACTATACAATGCTGCTGTTTTACTCTTTGATAGGGTCGTTATCACTTTTCTACACATGGAGTCCCTTTTAATGACACAGGTGTATGTTTTGCTCTAGCCATGCAGATTTTAGGACTGAATTTGCAGGCGTGGAAATTATGTGCTGTCATTCTGATTGGTACAAAAGTTTATAGTATAAGTTCTTGAGGACATTTAAAACTAAACGTGTAATACCATTATAATTACAAAATGTTCATTAGCATTAAAAAATGTTCTGATTACTTCAAATTTTTAAATAAAGCAAATCAACTTTCCTCTTTTCATGTCAATTGTCTTTACTATGTTAAACAGAGGGAAATTAATCTCTTAGGTTGGTCAGGAAAACACAATTCAAAAGAAAAAGTTAGCATCCAGTGCTACTGTGTGTCCCACAGGTTCTTCCACTTTGATCAAAACTGCCTCCACTGGTGAGTCAGAGGAGCATATTGCGGCCACTCCTGGTGCTATTACTGTTGCTAGCACATCAGCTGATGTTGCTGTATCCAGTGCAGTGACCACCTATAGACAACCTTCTGAAGAGCAACAAGTGCAAGCTATGAATATAAGAAAATCAATTCTGGAGTCGGCCACTTCCAAGGAAGCACTCTTCCTTCATCAAGCAAATTTACAAAGCACGAGAAGACGACCAAGAAATGCTGAGCAGATAGAAAGAACTAAAGAACTTGCAGTTGTTACTCATAGAGGTATTGGATATTATTTTACTTGTGCCCATGTAGTTATGGAAAAATATTTTATATAAAATAAAAATGAAAAGTCAGGTATCCATTCAGGAAATGTAATTGAACCTAGTGGGAAAGGGATTAAATCTGCTTAAAATTGAGTTCAAGTGGGGAAGCCAGATGGAAAAATGAAATTAATAATACTATTGTAGTAATTTAAATTAGTTTGATTTTTAAAAAGACAAGAAGGAAAGACAAGGAATTTTCTTTTGATGCTACTTTATAGCGTATATCATTATATTTCACTATCAAGCCTAGTGTGAGAACTGATGAGACTTTAGAGAATTGAGATTAAAATATTAATCCATTCTGCATATGTGTTTAGACGTAATCAACTATAACATAAAAAATGTACTTTATAAATAGCTGCTTTGTTCTAAACTAATCAATTATGCAGTTGTAATAATTTCCCTTCTGCTTAAATCTTCAGCAAAATTTTGGCTTTTTAAAACATCTGTACTTTTTTATTCTGTCAAACAGGAAATCAATGAATGAAGCAAAGTTTAAAACAATAGGGAATTCAGTTGCAGGTATTAAAGTAGAAAAGCTAAAGGTTTGGTATGTTCCTATATTCAGATGATTTAATCCACATGGTAAAGTACTAATAATGAACAACATTTAGAGTATAAACAAAGCATTATTTATTGTGTTAAAAGGTAAATGACAATACCTGAAACATGACAAACAGCAATGCTGGAATGTCTTAATTTAACCAGCATAGACATTCATAAAAAAATTGTATGTGGTAGGTATGTTTTTACACATAGACAGATTCAGGGAAGGAGCAGTTTAATTTTCCAGGCTAATGTTGTTGTATACTATTTATTATATATTTTTTATTTTTTATGGTGTGCTAATCCATTGTTACATGTTAATCTATTGTGCATGAAGAATTTATAAACACAAATATGTGGAGTAGGAACATCTTTTATAGCACAGGCAATTTGTAGAAGTCTCATATGGTTGATATTTTGTAAAGACGACTTTAGACTAGAATCTGTTGTCCTGCTGGATCAGATAGTCACCTAGTATGTTATTGTAGTTTCATTTACTAACACCTATTGGAATAACAGAGCTGCATTTCTACAAAAGATTAAAACATGTAACTGATATAGGATAGCTGAAAAACAAGCACTGTATTTGTTTTGCATATGAAACAGAAATCATTAAACATATATTTGTATTTCATTTGTATTAATTTCAGTGTATATCTGAAGTATTTTTGTGGTTGTCAGCCGGTATAAGTTAATTGAGTTTGGTTTCTACTGGTTGTATGACTATGCATTCACTTCAGAACATCTTTGGTCAAGTTAAAAAAAGCAGGCTTATTTTCAGTTATGAGGGAGTATCTGAGGGTCTGTAATAATCTCTTCTAATTTCAAGTTGTCCAAGAGTACTAATTTGGCAGTTAAATTTGTCAGTAATTGTGATACACATACAGTTTCTTCCATCTCCTCTTTGTAATCGTTACACTACAATGTCCTCTCCACTGTTTTCTCACTGTCCTTTTTTTCTCTGACCTATCATTTAATGTAAGATATATGTAAGGCACATACTTCTGAATTACTTTGTCACATTAAAGTATTAAACCTTACATTATGGGGAAAAAAAAAGAGAAAGTTAGAGACCAAGATACTACTAAAATAACATTATGGTGCTTATTTGTCACATATTGAAGTAGTACCATAGGTATTAAAAAGTACCACAGCCCACATACAGATGAATTCAGTCTTGTATAGACCTTACTGGAGAAGAAAGCCCATACTTAATTCTGTGTGCAGTTTTTTCCCTCGTGCCATTTAAAGACTTGATTTTGCTATCATTCTTTATACAAAATCTTTTAAATATTTATTTTACTGTATCATACCCACAGAACAGTATATGTGTAAATGCTATTAAAGTAGGCATTCATATACTGAGTAAAAAAATCACCATTTTTGTTTGGCAAACACCAATATTTGATAGTATACTTATAATAGCCTTGAAAACATGTGAATAGACCCTCATTAAATAACCTGTAATGGTCTTCCATATAATATTCCTCATTACAAAAACACTGACATATTTTAAAGAAATATTTGTGAATGTGAGACTATTGTTAATTGACTTGAAGAAATTTCCATTATGGAGAGATACTCCACAAGTGTTTCTATGAATTTTTCTGTAGGTTTCTACTGAAATATTTTAGCCTCTCTTTGACAATGAAGTATGCACAAAAGTATAAAAACTACTTGTCTTGCCCTGCATATTAAATTACTATGGAACTATATATAAAAGCTACTTAAGAAGTTTATGTAAAGTCTTTTTAAAGTTCTTTATTTAATACATTTTAAAAATTACTTCTTACTTTGGAAATATATTTTGTCCTGTGCTTTTGATAATAATTTAAGAATTATGCTCCCAAATATGTGCAAATTAATACTTAAAAAGATAAAATTTAATATACTAAATATAATTTACTAAAACTTAGTATATCATATATGTGTATATTTCAAATGTTAAAAATGTACTGTACATGTAGTCTTCACTGCAGGCTTTTTGATAATGTTGCTAGTGAGATAAGAATAGTTCTGGTTTATGATGCATTAGCAATGATGCAAATTATAATTACAGAATAAGAGTCGTACTGTTGGCTTCCATAGGACTGTTCTGTGAATAAGATTTTTCAAAATGAGTAAATAATAACAATACTGTTTTGTTTCCTAAACTGATATTTTTTGAAGTGTATGTATGACAGAGATGTATAGAGAGAATTAGAAGTCTCTACCTAAATTAAACTGCTAGGTGTAAATTAGTCTACCACACTTATTATCTGGACTTCAACAATAATTGTAGGTTGTGTCAAAGGCTGGCTGAAGAATTTCTTCCCTAAGCTTATTGGAAGTCACAGAAGAGGAGAAGACTTTGTGTTCTGACTATTTAAGAGGGGAAAAAGGAACTGTAGATGCATTTGGTGAAATACTTCCATTAGAGGTAGGGAAGTACAAGTATCATTTTATAAGGGAGTAGCGAGATCTCATGAGGAATACTGTACATTATTATAGTTCCTTCATCAAAAAGGATTTAGACTGAATCAGATGAATAAAAGAACTATAATAGTGTTACATTGTTCTGATCATCCCACTTTACAAAAGAAAATGTAAGACAGGATAAATATTTCAGGAAGTGAATGCCAGAATGTGGAGAACTTAAATAAGGACAAATGAGTTTATAATATAGAAACAGATACATTATGGAGAGAAGTAAGGAGAGTTCTTGTTCTTGGAACGATTAAGCCTTCTGGTAGAAGGAAGGAGTAGCTGAAGGGTGAAAAACTTACTTTCAAGGTGCAGCTTGATAAGCTACTGAAAAATACATTTAGATATGATAGCTGGAATAGAAACATAGCATCTTTTGGGTCCTGAGTTAGAATGAAACCAAGCACTCAAACTCAGGTAAGTGTTATCTTTTCCTCTATTCAGAAATAGGGGGGAAAAGGATGTCTGTAACCACTTTCATTCAGTTAAATGTAGAAACCTCAAATGCTGAGCTTTCAGTAGCAATTCATGTGGATGCTAAATCACAGTTTCTAGTATGATTTGTCATCTTCAAATGTGAAATCAGGAAGGAAATTAAATGTGATATTCCCCCCCCCCCGCCTTGTTTATCTTCTGTTTAAGTATTTAAGTACTGTTAGCTCGATCATAACTATGTTAGTAGAGGATAATCTGACATTTTTGGTACTTTCTACTATCTGTGTTTCATACACTAAGAATTCAGTTTAGTAATGCTGTTAGTGCCATTGAATTGTATTACAATTCATATCAACTGCATCTTTTCTTTCTTAAGGCTGTAAAACTTTTATTTCAGTAAATACAAACATCATGAGACGTATTTTAGACCTTCTTGTGAGTGCTTTTACAGCATACTTTTACTGTCTAAAGATGTGCTAAGAGGTATATGTTGAAATGCTAAGAGGCATTTGGACAGTACCCTTAATAATATGCTTTAACTTTTGGTCAGCCCTGACTAGCCCTATTCTATTCTATTCTATTCTATTCTATTCTATTCTATTCTATTCTATTCTATTCTATTCTATTCTATTCTATTCTAAATTTCTTTTTAATATGGAAGTACACATGAATCCTATTTAAATACTCCTGAGAATAACGGGAATCTTACTTCTAGTTTCAGTGGCAATAGAGAATGAGGAATACAAGGATTTCTAAACAAAACTTAAGATAGAAGCAAAGAAAGAATAAAATAAACATGAAAGTTGATATTGATACAGCAAAAGTTTCTATTGTCACATATAATTGAGAAGAATCCTTGATCCATTAGTGACAAACATAATCAAGTCTGATTCTCACTTTTGCTAACATGATATTACACTTCTGGGGTTTTTAAAAGGACCACAAAGTGAGTTGAAATAATTTTACAAAGTGAGTGTAAAAAACTTTTAAAGACTCCTTAATTCTACTGAAGGAGTACAAAGTGGATTGAAAATGAAATATCTCTAATCAAGTCACTGGAGTTTTGTTTTTCATTGTAATGAACCTGGACTGCTACCCCAGAAATAAATATAGACTAATTCATATCACATAAGACAAACTCAGTAGAAACAATTTATAGTAGCCATCCTTTTTTTCTTTTTCACTGAAGAGCCATAATGTTTGGCTATATCTTTTTATTCAGCAATCATGATCAGTGGAGGCAAACTGAACAGTGGTTTAATTTCTTACATTGACAAATGAAGAAATAAAGTGCTTTTTTTTTTCTCCAGTGAACTGAATATTTGCAAAGAATATTTAGAGTATTGGCAGGTATATAACTATATACACCAAGAAAGTCACAAAGAGGAAAAGGTTGAAATTATTTTTAAGACCTAATTTATTTTAGTGTACCATTAAGAAGTCCTGCATTCTAAGACAATATCCATCTCAAAGGAATTTCTAAAGACTGACCTCTGTACTATAGACACAAATGAGTACAAGGTACAAGTGATGTAACAAGACTACTGGTACAGTTCATATTTCATAAATGAAATATATTAAAAAAATCAGTCTGAAACAGAGATATTAAGGTTGAAGAAAAAAAATTACTTATCGAACTCAAACTCAAATAGTACCAGGAAATCTTAATGGATGACACTAATCATCATGTAGCAGTTCAAAAAGTGACTCAGTGCTTTCCTTAGTATTTTAAATCCCATTTATTTTCAAGAGAACTTCAGATTCCAACACATTTCACTACTCTCAGCTTCTATTCTCCTTCTAAAGAGCAGAAATGGGACAAAGCATTTGCAAATTTTCAACCATATCTGCTGAGTTTGAGGATTAAAATATAGACACATGTTTTGATGATTTTCCTTAGCTATTTGTTTTCAAAATCTTATTCATTCCACTGATTCTCATTCTCTTTCTCTGTTTTCAGCTCTATTTTTTCTGACTTTCTTATAAAGCCTTTATCTTTTCCCTGTCCTTTCCCCTTTATTCTTTAAGAAAACTTACCTATCACATCTTACCTTATGCTTCATGGTATCTGACTTCATGTAGTATCTTAGTAATAGCCAGGAAAAAATAAAACGGGGAGAAAAAAACTTGCTACTGGCTGTTCCCCATTAAACCAGCATTTCTTTCTTCTGTGTGTTATGGAAGAATTTATGATGGTAGGAGGCAATATTTTTTTAAAATATTTTTAAGATTTGTTATGAGGAAATAAATCAGGTGCTAATGAAACTTTTGAAAACAAAAGGATTTAAGAGAACGTTATTTAATTTTCTTGATTTTTTTTGAAAGATTCAGTGAATGATATAGCACTGCTTTATGATTATTTGATGTAAACCTTTTAAGGACTTGTTAGAAAATATATTCATATATCCTGTTTTTCTGAGTTTTACTTAGAAGCAGGAAAAGGAAAGGAGGAGCAGGGAAGGAGATGTTTTTGAAGAGCTGTTAAAGATTTTTAAGAGTCAAGTAAGAAATCAATGTGCCTATGTGCATACATCCTCATTTTTTTTCTGTTGGGGCCTTTTTTTGTTATGAGTGAAACCCAGAACTACAAAGATGGGAGTCTGAAGAAAGTCAATATATTTTGCAGTAAGATTCTTATGTTCTTCTATATATATAAGAATATTCATATATAAGAAGATTTGTGTATTTTTAAAAGTTATTTTTTAGAATAATTTAAAAAGTCCCAAGAAACGCTTATTAACATAACACATGTATTTTAGCACTCAAGTATTTAATCACTGAACTATATTTGTTTAATATTTCATAGTACTTTTGGAAATACCTGTGCAACAAGTCACATAGATGTGTTTTGTTTGGTGGATGAACTCTATAACCTATGGTTTGTTTAGAGATTTTTATTAGAGAAAAGCTGATAATAATGACCTAAGCTTCTTGACATCTTCCCACTTCAAAGAAGTCATAGGAAAGGAGATAACTTTTTATCCAATAGTAAAGTCCAGTGGGATTAGAAGAAGGGAAAACCAAAAACAGTCATATGGTTTTCCAGAAATAAGCTGTGTTAATGTTTTAATTGAATTATTGCTCCCCATACTTGCCTGCCAATTTTGTTCTTCTAGCTTGTTCCTTCTATTTATTTTTCTTGCAGTTCCTGCAGTTCTTACATGTTCTTCATTATATTATACATGTTTATTTCTATAATTGATATTTGTCTTCTGACGTGTTGTGTCATTATTTTCCCTCAGTATTTCAAGTTTTCTTATTTTGGCTATAATATGTTGGTATAAATAAAATACATTATAGTTAGAATATAAAAACCAAGTTATCATTAGTTCATTTACACATTACTTTAAAAATATATATATTAACCATACTTGCTTTCTTTTAAATAATTCGTTTTCCAAATCAGAGAAATGTGAGATACATATAATGTAGAATACAGTATAAAAGTGTAATTTTGGCCATTTTAAAGACTATCTGTGTAAAGTAACTATATTTCCTCATCCTTCTTAATTCATTACCTTTATATGGAATAACCTCTCTATATATATCTGTAAGCTGTATGAAAATAATTTTGTTTTATCAATGCATTTTTCTGACTGATTTTATATCATTCAGTTCATTATTGCATTATTTTATTATACAAAGTTGCTCTTTATATTAATTGGAACTTACCTAAGGAAGTAAAATATTTCTATAAATTTTAGTGAAACTATTATAAAGTGTTAGGGTTCCACATACAATTTTGTTGACAAATGACATACCACTTTAACACTTAAACTTCCAGTTCTGCTCCATGCTAATCATACTATTCAGTCAAGAGAAGAGGAGGGTTTTTCCCATTATGTGTCTCATCTGTGTACTTTTAACAGAGATAAGAACCCAATGAGAAATTTTCAAATACATATTAAATTATACATAGCTTATATCATACTGTTTTCTGAAAATTGTCATAGGTTTTCATCTATGGATAAAAAATGAACCTGGGAAGTTGCACAATTAAAATGGAAATGCATCATATTAAAATAAAATCAAAATACATTGAATTTTAATGTAAATGTGAAATGCACATATTAGGTTAGAATCATGTGCCTATGGCATGTTTCATTAAAGTATACAATTATGTTCTTTGAACTATCAGAGCATTTCATTTTACAGAGGGAATTTTACAGTCACTCTCAATTGCATTTTCACCCATTCTGAATGAAACTTTTTGACTGTTGCATAACACTAAAATAGAGCCTTTTGTCAGCAAAACTAAGATACCTGAAAGGAAATAAAAAGTCTAATTTTATCTATTTAATAGATCATAATGAGTAGCAACTTTGTTTAAACATCTCTACTTTTAACAAGGAGTCACAAAGTAATTTTCACTATTTTAATCATTCTATTTATTGTCTACCACAACATCATGTCTAAAATATTGTAGGATCAAGAAAAAATTATTTATGACATGTTGCACTAATGCAATATGTTAGTGCAGTAATTAGTAATACAGTGCAGTAATTCAGTTCAGTAATATAGTAGCTGCAGTGATTTGAAGTATAAATCTTCTATACAATTTGCTTTGACAGAGCACTTTAGAGTTGAAAGGGGCAGGGGTGTGGGGAATAGTAAAAGAAACTAACATCAGCTTATGTAAAAAGCAAAAAATGGAATAGTATGAAGACTGGTTGGGTAACCAATTTATAGTCTAATTGATCATCTTCTGAATTGTTCTTCATATTTAAGAAATCATTCACCTGTGCAGTTGATGCTGTATTACAAAAACTGATGAAAATTCATGTACTCTAATGCCAGCTGTCAAGGTGCAGAAAGGCTCTATAAGATAGTGCTACATCAATCAGTGTGTTGGGTCACAGTGAAGTTCATTTGGGTAATTGCTAAGCTTAGCGATTTTTAATGTAAATTTCTAGAGCCTAAAGTGCCATCACATAAAACCTAAATAGGTTGCAATATCTTCCTCCTCCCCACCCCCATTTGTGATGATGATCACAAGTGGTGATCCCTAAGATACCTGGTTATCTAGCACTTGTGTTGTCAGAGTTTGGAAGTTCTGAATAACTAGTTGCATGACATGTGTAGTGGACATGAACTGTATGCCAAAAAAAAATATGGAACTGACCTGTACATGAATAGTAGTTCAATGCATTCAGGCTGTCGATGTATGTGCATGTAGATCCACTTCTAGAGGAAAGACAATGAATTAGACATATGCCCAAGACAAACTGGAAGTATCATGCATGATTTATTTGGTATATCTGTGCATGAGCACCAAATGTTGGAAGTCCAGAGTGTATAAGATTACCATTTCTGTCATTAGAAACAGCAGATGCAGCAAGTAAAATCTGCCATCATCAGATATTGAAGTTCTTGAACAATCAGTGAATTACTGATTCCACACCAGTCAGAATCAGTTCTAGACTGTATACCAAACAAATGTCTTCTGTCTCTTCAGAAAGCAGTTAATGACTTAATTACTCATTTCTCAGTTAACATAAATCCAGCATGTACACTTATTGCAGAAGATCGTGTAATTCTGAATCTACAAGTGTTTTTAATGTCAACTTGTGTTCCCTAACATCTGGACCCAATGCAAATTAAAAAAAACTGTTATTGGCTTCTGTTTTCTAAATAATAGTACTATGGTGGGAAGAATTTTGAGAATGCAAATGCAAAAGAAAAATTAACTTTTCTACCTCAGTCTTGTGAGAAAAAGGAAAAAAAAAAAAATCTTGAGACAATGTAGTCTCAAAGACTTTCATCCCAGAATTTCTTTTAACAGTTATTTTTGTTTCTGACATTATCCAAGAGAATCATTTGCAGTTGACTTTAAATAAATGTCAAAGATGAGAAACAGAAGAATACAGAGATTATGAAGGCACAAAACCTTCCCTTAAATTCCAGAGACATTAGATATTTTCTAAGACATGTTATATGGGCATTTATGCATATGCAATACGAACATTTAGGTACAGCCAAATAAGCAATCTACTGCCTTTTTTCACCTAACATATTTCTGCAGCTGTCATTTAAGGAGGACTGTGTGTGCAATCTTGAAATACTGGCTTTGATATTATGATACTGTTCTCCATTAGCTGAGAGGTAGTGAGTATAATGTGAGAAAGGTTCAGGAGAGAGAAGGGGTTGTTTCAGTGTTTTAACTGCTTTGAGCTACACCCAAGGAAAGAATTATCTAAGGTCAGAAGAGGCCGAAATTTCCATAGTTAATACTCTGCATAGTTACTTGTAGTAATGCAGCCTGAGTTCCTGTTTTGTGTAGAATGGTGGTGTTTTAGTCATCAGCATTTTAAACGTACTTCATACTTGGTTTAAAAGTTTACATGTGGTTTAAATGTAGACAAGACAAGCTGGGCAACTTATTTACATACATGCTGTTGCATAACGAAAATAAAGACAAGAATTTTGGGTTGTCTGTGTTTTAAATAGATATCCTTCACATGGCTATATACCCTGATGCTTCTATGTTATAGAAGCAAATTTCCCATCTTGAAATTTATGTCTTGTGTAGCTCTCAGGATATACTGTTTCAGTGAGGCCAGAATTGTGTCAACTGAACAATCTTTTCTTCATTCAAAATTAATTTTATTTCTAGTGTCTGAGAGCTTGTTATATTCAAGGTTGGTGGGGAAAGTATACATCTAAGTGTTTCTTTTATAATATACCTGCTTAAAATGTATGTACATGTATTCTTTTTTACCTGAGGTCCTTTTTTAATGCAGTACCTAGCCTGAAGAGTAAAATGTGGTCATTGGCTAGATTAGTCCTCTCTCACAAGTGTTTGTAGGTAGCCTGTATGCATATTTATATGCATAATTACACACCCTTTTTATAAAAAATGATTAAGACATTTCAATTTTTTCCTTGTGTCTAAAACTGCAACTACTTCCAAACTACAAGCCATATGTATTTAAAGTAGTATTAAAGAAAATATTAAGCCTTTCCTTGCATTATAGCACTGGACAGGTGGTTACATCAGATAGGTTTTTTATTAATTTTGATTGTCTTTAAAATATATTTTTGTATTCTTTCCAATTACATAATTAATGATATGAAAGTGTACTGAAGATTTATTCTATTGTAGATAACATTGATGAAGTTTGATCTCTGAAGAGTTTGATTTCCTTGATCTAACTTCGCAGTTTTATTTTTTGATTGATTCTGAAATAGATTGAAGGACAGGGCATAAAGGAAGCTTTGGGTTCATATCTGTTCTCATTTACACAATATTATTCTCCAAAGGAATGGAGAATCTTACCACTACCTTCCATCTACACCAGTATGCCTTCTCAAGGTTGTCGTTTTTCATTTCCAGCTTAGATCTTGTGAACTCTGTTTCTTGTGTACATAAACTATGGATATGCCATTCAGATGTTTGAGGATAAGTATAAACAAACAAAAAATCCAAACCAATCTTCCTTCTTTAATGTGTTGTTATGATGATTTCTGAAAACAAAGGACAAACATCTCCCTAATGCAAGTATTTAAACCCATCCCAGCACCTGAGATCATAAGATCATGCCCACTGCCATTTTACTTAGGACTTGGAAGAATAGCTAGGCCTATCTTCTGGTTCATGAAGGGTTGTTTTACACTGACGCTCAGAGAAGGCCAAAAGAAGCTTACAGATATACTCCTACATTTGTATGTATGTAGAAATAGCATCTTAGAAATCTCATACAATAATGTGAGAGCATTACTGTTATTCCAGTATGGCTTTACTGTGTGAAGGTGCAGTTCTTGGGTCCATGACTTCCACTGAGGATAGAACTGATTATGGACTTCAACTAATTTAAGAGGGAGAGCTTCTGGTATTAAGGGTTGAAAAAAAAGCTTAAAAAAATAGTATTTTGTGGCAACAGATACATTGTGCTCCTGCAAATAACATATTTCCCAGATCCATTATCAATATTTATAGGTTACATTATGGTGATACACAAGGAAATTTACATTCTGCCTATTGAGATAGAAGCCTCTATGTATTTAGAAGTATGATCTCTTCCATCAAAAGTATAAAAATATTTATCATCACATCCTATATCTATCCTATAAATTGTCTTAGAAGTATGGTATTTTCTCCTGAATCCTGCTCTGTTCTTGTGCATAGTAATCATTACTTTTATTTATAAAAAAACTTCAGTAGTATTTTGCTATTTTAGAATTTATGTCTATGTAAGGTTTTCTTTGACTATTCATTGATTTTGTATAAGAAGTTAACGGGTGCTGAAAAATTCTTTGATGATGTGCCATCTTCTTGCGTTAGCTTCTCTTAGACCTAGTTCCTTTAACCTCTGCTGTCTTCATCAGCAGTATTTGCTGTAGCAAACATAAAACATCTTCTGCCATGTAGTTTTTAAATACATCTAATCTATAAAGTCACTTGAATATAATGCACCTAAAATTAACCTATACTTAAAATACAAATTTTTTTTAGGAGGTCCATTTTTATGTATGGTTCTCTGGTCACTGGCAGAGTGTATTGGAGAAAAGAGGCACTTAGTTTAATGACTGAAAGAAAAAGTTTCGTGTGCTGTTTTTCCTTTATTCTCTCTTACATTTTGATATCTGTTAAGTTCTGGTTTTACTCTCTTTTTATTAGTTGTTTTGTTTCCAAAATATGTTGAGGACACATGGTTTGCCTAGACTAACTGCCTTTATCATAAAGCCAGCCCAAAATAAAGACTTTCACAGATGTAGTTCAGCTGTGGTCTTAAGGGTAAGGTGGGAGCCAACTACCTTCCATATCATACTTTGCAAATATCAATTTTTAATCTAAAAAGATGACCAGCTGCAGAACCAACAGCAGAACAGTAGAATGTATTTTATTTGTTTGTATCCAAAACTCAGTAGGTAAAACAGAAATTTAGCCTGGTATGCTTAAATTAATATTGCAGTGTTTTTTTCTATGATCAAAATACTTCAGTTTTGTCTGTATGATCTAAACACAGTTAAGAAAATCTCAGTATTTCCTGAATAAAAGTTTTTCTTCTGTACTAAAGCTAGGAACATAGCTAAGGTAGATTTTGAAAACAGCTAGTGGAGATAATTTGGGAATGGGGAGGTGATGTGGGTGCCTATAGATCTTGAGAATGTATTCCAGTGTGTTACTTTTAGAAGGACATTTTGCCTATTGGAACAATCTAATTTTTTAGCTGTTGCCTCTGTTTTGTCTTTTCCCCAAATGCAATACTGACTTTTAATGTAAATTTTAAAATCTGAAGTAACAGGCAAAATACGTTGACAAAAAAATGTTGGCATTTCTACTGCTCATTAAAAGTTTTCAGAATACATGTGGATTAATATATGTCCTGCATTGCTTGGATGCTTACGGAGTTCAGATCTGAGCATATATATTTGATTTCAGAGTACTTTCAGTAACGTCGTGGATGACTCTTTTTTTCCTTTTAATTTCTCTATCACTGGAAAGAATAATTGAATTAAAATTTCACAAAAAATCAACTGTTCAAAAAATGTCACAGTACCTTTTTTTTAAAAGGTTGCTGACTTTTCAGTTGGCAGATATGAAAGTATTCTGTAGTTTTTTTCTTTTTTTCTTTTTTTTTAATGGAGGGAGTGGGGGTAAGCAATACTGTACCTTAACAAAGAAGAAACACCAGATAAGATTCAACTGTTCAACTGTTTTAGAGCAAACATATATATAATTCTTTTCATTTTCCAGGTTCCATAAATGTGTGACAATGTTTTACACAACTATATGGTGCATGGAAATAAAGACTTTTGGCCATAAATTTTTTTTCTTGGTTATGCGTGAGAAAAATTTAAGTTACAAATCTTACATCTTTCCTTTGTCAGGCGTACAATTGGTCTCAGTACTTGTTTTTGTAAATTTTTTTCCACCAAAGGTACACAATATGAGCTTGTTAGTAGCTGGTACTTTAATTTGTATATACATGAAATGAAATATTATAGACTGCACTGCCTGATACGTGTTTTTGTTTGTTTTTTTAACTAGTGAAAAAGGCCATAGATTTTAAATCTAGAGGATTTAAATTGTTTCCAGGGAAAGACAACAGCAACAAGTTTTCTATCTGTGAGTGTACTCCTTTTTTGTTACTTTTTTCTAGTGCAAGAGTGAAGTTTGTGCTGTCTGTGTTGTTTTTGTGTTTTCAAAACTGTTTATGTATTTCTGATAACTGACAAATCTGTTTCTCCAGTCTGCATGATGAATTTTTAAATATGGTTCTACTCTAAAGGCAGGTTTTCTATAAATCTGGCGTTGTGGAAAGACATGTTATTTTATCAGTAACTTCACACTAAATTTGCAGTATTTGCAAAGAAATAAATATTCAGCCAGCCTTTCAGGTGTCAGCTGAAATCTTAGCTGTGAACAAGAGATATGTTATTTTAACTGAAAGTTAGTACTAGCGGCAAAAGGCTATACAAACCAAGGCCTATCCTCATTTACGTATGTGCAACTGCATGTTTCTTTCAAGTGACATACATGAGATCACTTTCTGAAACTTTTTTCTTCATGAATTTTGACATTTTGAACTGATTAACTAAGTGTAGTTTTAAAAATTCTGGAGATGCTTAATGCCTTCAATTTTAATTACAGAAAATAGAAACTGAAAGGGCTTGTCATCTTAGAGGACCAAGTCCACATGAACTCATAAGGAGAAGTCAGGCAACTTTCTAACGTAAATTAAACAGGTGTGGCTCTAAATACATTAAAGAGGATATCTTTTGCAATAGAACATGCCATTTTTATAGAGTTCCTTTTTAGACTAGAACCGCATTTTAAATATTTACAAGTAATTGGTTAAAATTCAAATGGACTAAATGCTTAGCCTCTATCTGCTTATACTACATTTCATTATTCTTCACAGGAATGAAAGGACTTGCTTTAGAAGCTCCTTAGGTTGGACACATTTGCACTAATTTTGTGTTTAAAGTGTCAGTGATGGATTCGGTTTCTAGAATTTAGCAGGGCACATTGGCATAACTTGTAATGCATTTTTCAGTTTTAGATTTTAAACCATCAACATATTAGATGTGGGTTTTTTTATAAAAAGGTGCCTTCAAGCAGCAAGACCCTTTAACATTTACCAAGTCAGAAAACCAAAGCAAAACACACTGCTGTTCAGTTTTTATAATGTAACATCTTGCCATATTCAACTTTTCTGTGAACTGTAACACCTAAATAGTTCTGTAAGGCATTTCTGGTTTATTTGAAAACTTTGTATGAAGATATTAAAAAACAAGTATTGTTTTTATGCATATTGGGTGACTGGAAAATGGAATGATTATGCAAGAAGAAGTAACAGTAAGATAATTACAGTAGTGTTTATAAGGTACAGCACTGAGGTCTCTGTCTGATGGTCCATTTATGCTTTTATAGTTAAAAATGAAAATAGTACAGTGGCTGATAAAACAGATTGTTTCTCTATAAATTTATTTTGCACAAATCATTAAATATTCCACTATATAAATATTAATAGGATTTGCATATCTGTAGTGAAGTACCAGACACTTGTCATATCTAAAGGTGATTGTTACAAAATTAGTGGTGAAATTTGTCAATATATTTTTGAAAGTCTTTATATAATTTCATATGTTATGATACTATATTTGATGCTGAAAGCCTCCATACCTTGTTTTATTGATTATGCAGAGTAGATTACCTATATGAGTCAGTAGTGAAGTTGAAAACCTTAATGATTTGTACCTTTAGTGATCATAATTTTGTCATAAATAGACAACTAAGATTTTATATTGTAAACTACCATTTGGTTAGCTAGTCACTTTGGTAGCTGAGGAAATTGAAGAGGCAGTATTTAATGAAAAGCCTATGTACTTAGCTGTTGACTTTAAATGAAATTCCCAGTGTGGCCTCAGCTGGATCTGTACTTGCATTACAATGACAGATAGGGTCCTTTAAAAAAAAAAAAAAAGAATTATGGTCATTCAACTGTTAGGGGAAATAAGATAAGTGAATACCTATTTTACATTATGCTTTATATTATCAATGCCATTAGAAATTATCATCTAACATTTCTCAGGTGTATGTCTTTTCCTTATTTTACTTTTTTTTTAATGTATCAGGTATATAACATTAAGTACTAATGCATAGGTGATTTGCACATAGTAAAGCCAGAATGGTAATACTTGATATGATGATACATTTGAAACAAGTATGCATCAACTTCAGTTTGCAAGTATTGAGTTCAACAAAAAAAATCATTGGGGGACCTACTTAAATCTGGATTAGAATGCTGGAATTTCTTGCTCTCAGTTTTATGACCAGACAATGAATGAATGCTTTCCCTAGGGGAGCCTTTAATTTACCACAGGAATCCCTTTCATTGCTTATTGTCATACAACTGTCTGGGGTGTAAAACAAACTAATACAGATAGACAGATATCTGGGGAACTACATAGAGCTGTATGTCAGTAGACTGAAAAATCTAGTGTTATGTCTGGAAAAGTAACATCAATATAAAAATAATAAAATGTGCAATTTTTTTTTTTGCTAACTACTTAGAAATCAGGATGGATATAAGTTTGTGCTTAAATGCATTTCTGATGTAGGATGAAATCAGAAATCAGTTTAATGACTTCTACTTACAAATTTTTTCTTCTGATTTTTTGCGGTGGTATATGTCTTAAATTTTGCCACTGCAATTATTGTATTAATTTTATTTAACATAAGCCTTTATATTTTTATAAATGAATATTAATAAATCCATAATTTATCATTTTAAAATCCATTTCATAGCAAATAGAACTTTCAACAGAAGATGTCAAACAACAATAGGATTTTCAAGCCTCCATTTTTTGTAGAAACTGAAGTATATCATAGTTTTTGTGCTCTGAAATCCAATCGAGTACTATTTTTTAAATGAATATTGACTCTGTTACCTGTGTTTGGGGAAATATAGTCTAATAAAATAGAATAATTATTTGAAATATTAAAACATGAAATATAATAAATAGAAATAGTTCTGTTTAAATAATATTTTTAGGTTTTTTTTATAGTAAAGTATTTTTTCTCTGTGCAAAGACGTATGACACATCTCCCAGATGGCGCCATTTTATTTTTATTTCTGTAATATTATTATCAGGCATCTTGAATAATTTCCTAAGTATAGTTTTAACATACGTTTGGTGTCAGGAAAGTTAACAGACTGTCACAAAAGTGAGAAGGTGTCTTTTTCCCTACTTGTTCTGAAGTATAGTTCCTTTCCCTTCCTGCATTGCTCAGTGAATCCTAACTGTCTACCCAAAGTTTTAAGGTCTTTCCTACATATACAGGTTGCTTATGATGATTCTGAATTTCTCACATCTTGATATAGGCTTTGGAACTATAGAAAAGCACTATTTCAAAGAGAGAGTTCATTCAGAAAGCTTGTCCAACAAATTCCTGCTAGATGTTCTTGTGAAATGCAGTTTATGGAATTTTAATTGTCATATATATATATATTCCAATACTAGCAGGAACATGGGTTTCTACAGCTAATATGCTTTTATCACACCTACAAGTACTGGGGGAGGAAAAGACTGAAACCTGGTAATATGGATGGGCTCTAAGGAAGAGCCCTCCTGGCCCAAAAGTCCCCTGACCATAGTGATGCAGATGAAAAGAGATTGCCTTGGTTTGCTATTAGAACAACCTTGGACATTGTACAGCCCTTTTGGGGCAGAGGAGAATAAATATTGTGGTTCCAGTTGACAAGGGCTGTGCTTGATAGTTTTTAGAGCAGCATGTTAACTTGAGAAGTTTTCCTTTTAACCCTCTGCAACATTTTCATTTGGTCTTTGACTTCCTCAGGGGTACCAAAACAATTCTTCCCTTTTTGTATGCATAAGACAAATTTCAAGGAAAGGAAAAACCCCAAGTATTCTGAATGTTATTGTCCTTCATTAAAAGCTGAAATTTAATGAACACCCTTTAGAAATATAGTTATAAACTACATTTTTTTATTCGGGTACTTTCAATTTACAATGTAATATGATTAGCCTAATTATATGTAAACTTCTTCTTTAAAAGAAAGTTAAAATGTAATGCTGCAAATCCATTGGTCTAATTCCTCAAAAATAAAGATGAATAAAGGTGGAAATCTCTTTCTGTTCAGTATAAATTTCTTGGTTTCATGTCATCTTGTATTTTTTAAAAAAATATTCTATCGGGCCATGAATTTACCAAGTAATAGCAGACCAACCTCTTTTGCTAATGTTTTTTTGGGGCAACTGCTACCTCCTGCATCAATGAACTTCAAAAATGAAATACAAAAATAATAGAATTATTTTGGCCTAAAATTATTTTTGTAAGATATACTTTTGCAAGTTGTACAATTATGAGACAGTATAGAATGCATAGAAAAAAAGAGTGTAGAGGTAGTTGAATAGGCTGAGGGCTAGATCACTACATAAAAATTTCTAGAAAAACATACTGAAAAGTTCACAGGAAGTTTCTCTCTGAAGATCCATTTTAGTTTATTGTATGATAAATGTATGCAAATCAAACTGGCATTTTGAGTTTACCTTCAGATCACCATATTTTGGGGATATCTGCATTTTCAATACTGATTAAGGACAATGCTCTCAGCTTAAGCCTATGCATTCAAGTTTTATTATAATTCAGGGAGAAAAGGTCAGCTCTTAGTGGAGATGACATTTATTAGATAATGTTCAGAGTAAAATCTTACAGCCCTAAACTTGATGAACACTCCTTTAAATGTTTCTGTTTGTAAAGGAATAGTAATAACATTTCCATACGGGTTCAATAATATTACAAGAAAACAAAATAGCTGATTAGTACAACTTATAAAAAACTTGTGTTATTTTTTTAAAAACAACAGAAAATATATGCTTTGCTTATTATAGGGAGGAGAAATTTATGTATTGAACTAGAGATTATATGGGTGATCATATTATGTAGAAAATCTTTTTTAAAGGACCTAAAATGAAGATAATGTACTTTTTCATATTTGTTAATTTGCTTAACTCTGTATTTCCTAAAAACTGTATTATTTTATCTTTTTTTATTTATTTTGTTTTATTTTTTTTTTGTTTGTTTGTTTTTGCAGTAAATGAGGGAGGTATTAAACAGGCATCCAATTTGTGTCCAGATCCTGGAGAACCAGAAAATGGAAAACGGATAGGCTCAGATTTTAGGTAAAATATAAACCCTACCATTGTATCACTTTGCTAATACTGAACTTGAAAATGTATATGTTAAAAATTTATTGCTGTTGTTGAGCTACTCTTTCAAAACCTAACTTCTCAGTAAAAAGTGAAATGGAATACTGTATAAAATTATTTAGAGCAATATAGCCTGTACTTAGTATGCAAAGAAGATAAAATACCCACTTGGAAGAGAGCATATATCTGGCAAAAATTGGATTGAAGGTAAGTTAAAATAATTTTCTCATGTAAGTACTGTGTTAGATTTACAAATATTGAGCATACATGTGGTACTGGAGGTTTTTTGAAGGACAAAGCAAAACTGAATGCAACACAAAAAGAACAATAAAACCTTGCAGAAGAGGTTTCAGATATTATTTTAGGAGTACTCATTGGAATCTAATAGAGAATATTGCATTTTCTACAGTAGATTTTTCAGGAACTCAGAAGTTTGATACATGCAGGTGTATTTCCTCAGTGGTCCTCAGAGTGGTTTAGCACTCTTAATGCAGACTATTTTTTTATTAATATGATACATATCAAATTGGTGGTTTATAGTATTAGTGCATTAAAAAAAATAAAAGCAGAACTAAAAAGTTGTACTTTGTTTCTAGTAAATTCTTACGCTTCATTCCTTGCTGGGTTTTTTGAATGTTTCTAGGAAGACTCCAAATAATCAAATAATTACACACTGCCAGTGATCTATTCCACACTTTTTTTATTTAACCTGAACTCAAATTTTAGCTCACTTTCCTCCTCCATTCTCAGCTATTTTTCAAATTCCTTATCTTGTAAGAAAAAAAAGTTTGCAATACCCTTTCAAAATATTCTTTTTCTCAGTGAACATATATAACTCCTAGTGTCAGTAACAGCAGTGTTTGATGTGTTGTATGAGTAGACACACACATATATAGTCACATCTTTAAAATGTTTTGAATTAATTTTAATGTCTTATCTATCTGAGTTTCTGAATTGTTTCCTTTTCAGTTATTGAATAGTCATTTAATCACATACTAAAAAGGATTAAACATACATATTACTATATATTTGATATATAGAAAAATTTTAGACTGTATTAAAAGAATGAATATAAAACTATGTTCTTGCTTTATGTCATATGCTAATTTCACATTATCATCATATTTACAAATGCCCTTCAAAACACTTAAGTGAGGAAAAAAAAAAGAAAGAAATAAGAAAGAAATAAGTAAGAGGGAGATTGATCATTTTAAAATTAATTGTCTTTATTATATTCAGTTTTGGGTTTATGTATTTTGTATTTTACATGTCACACAGAACACTTCCTAACATTTGAAGATAATAATTGTTAGAGTAATCTAGGAGGTGAGCAAAGATTTTACAGAATTATGTTACTTCATTCTTTTACATAACTTCTTGTACTTTTGTTTTGTTTTGCTTTTTCTCCCCGTAATCTGCAGAACACCGAATTGACAATGACATCCCAAGTAAATGTGCTAGCTGGCAGTCACTTAGTTATTATAGTATCTCAGTTAGTTATTATAGTGTCTCTATTTCTCTAGTTTTGAGAAAAGAAAAAGTTCAACGTGCATCAGAGAAAGCTTTATAACTAATTTTATATAGAATGCTATTTCTGACATCTGACAAAAAATGGTTTTCTGATGTTTTCAGAGAAATAAAAATAAATGTACTGTATTTCTTAACTGTCTTGCTTTCTAGAATCATGACTTAGGCCAGTCTTTTGTATTTTAACCTCAGAAATATGGCTTGGTAGTGAAAGCCTTTGACAGAGAATCTGCAAGTCCTTTTCTAGCGTTGTCTCTGCAAAGTGACCACTGAAAGACCTACCTGGAAGATCATTCGAGTTAAACTTATGTGAGGGGCAGTACCTCAAAGGAGATATGATGATGATCATACCCTTATTTTCTTTTTAGGCCAAACTATTAGGATATAATTTAATATTATTTTTCACTATACACTGTGATGATGTGACTATCAAGTTTTCCTGTTTCAAATGAATTCATGAGAAAATAAAGAGAAGGCATTCAAATTACTGAACAATAGAATACAAGATATACAACATATCAAAATCAATATATTTTCTTCTTAAGTGTTTTTCCCCCTAGTATCTCACTAAACTAAGTGAATTTTTTTTCTTTTTTGAAAAAAAATCCCCAAATTATTTGTGAGGGAAGATCAGCTTTTCTGTCAACTTCCATTATTGATCCTTACTTTGATTACTTCTTGACATTAGTATGGAACCAACCTTTTTACAACATAAGAAAAAATGAAAGAACCACAAAAGCCCCAACAAACTAGTACTTCACTGATCCTCTTTTGTTGAGGGCAGATTCTAGGAACAGTCTAAAATCCTGCTGGTTTTAAGGGCAGTCTGCTTGCTTCCTGGTTTCTCTAATAGGTTAGACTGCAGATCAGTAATAGTTTCCGAAAGCATAGGCTGCTCAATGGCTTTGCTGCCACCTCAAATTTATGCTCAAAAGCTGTCCCTGAAGTTATTCCTTTCAACTAAATATTTGAATTTTCATGGTTCAGTTTCTTTCAAGATAAAAACAACCTGGTCTGGATAATCTTTGCTGAATAAATCCCATCTACAGCAACATGTCTTTAATAGGCAGGTCTATTCTGAGTGTAGTGCTCAGAAACAACCCAGAAAGGACTAGTTTCCTTTCAAAAGATTGAGTCTTTTCACTATTTTTGTGGTAGCCTCTCTGTATAATGCAAAAATTTTGTATTTGGAAATAGTGGTAGAACATACATACACACACGTGCACAATTTCTAGCCACTTTATTGATAAGCCTTGAAAAAGGGTACAATTACTATTTTGGTTGTATTAATCTTATACATATTAGGGCTAAATAAGGTGGTTTCCTACCTAAGGCCTGTTAAAAGGTCTTATGAATGTGAATTGTGAGATTTGTACTTGTAAAGAACAGGACTGGTGAATGTTTGTAATACATATGTCATTTATCTCTAGTTGAACACCTGATACATTAAAAAGAGGTCTTACAAGGAACAAAAACAAACTAAAATTTTTCAGCAGACTGAATAAAATTCCCTTTTAAATTAACCTGGTTTCGATTCTTGCCATTATCGTAGTGGTTGCTCAATTGCTTCATAAGCTTCCAAAGTAAGAATGCTGTTACTTCTTTAAAATAAATTAATAAGACATTGAAAGAAAATGTTTATATTTAGTTTTAAAAAGTACAGTACTATGGAAAAGCTTTTCCAGGTTGTCTTATACCTGATAGAAAAAAAATAGCATACTTTTGCCTTCTTGAAGTCATTTTCTCTATGGTGTAGAAAACAGCTTTACTTTGAGCTTGTCTTTTTTTCCCTTCTGATAAGGAAGTGAAAATTACAATTACAATACCTTAATTTTAAAATACAGTATTTTGAAGACAGGTTTAGATCTACCTATATGAAGATCAATCAAATTCCAAATTCAGTACAATTTAATGTTTTAGAAAACAGCATGTTCTTGTCACTTCTTTTCAGCTTTCTTCAAGTGTGAAGGTATAGGTTTGGAAGCATTTCACTGCAATTGCGCTCCTGTTCTGATTGTCCATACTACCTGCTTTCTCTCAGCACATTCATATATTCTTACATGATTCTTACACAGACTTAGAAAATCTGCAATGCAAGCTTTAAGACAAGCTGCAGCATTTCATGACATTTGAGACCTGACACTCCATGTTCACCCTTTTGGATATTTTTTCTAATGTGAAAATTCCCTGTGGCTATATTTTGAAGTTTTAAAGGCTTTGCTTCTGATGCTACATGCCTCTTTGTCTAAAAACCTATGGCATTTCAGTGAAGTTCCCACTGATTGGAAAAGGGGAAATCTAACGTCCATTTTTAACAAGTGAAAAAAGCAAGACCTGAGAAACTACAGGCCAGTCAGTCTCACTTCTGTGCCTGGCAAAATCAGGGAGCAGATCCTCCTGGAAACTACACTAGGGAACATGAAAAATAAGGAGGTGATTGGTGACAGCCAACATAGCTTCACTAAGGGCAAATCATGCCTGACAACTTTGATGGCCTTCTACCACAGGGTTACAACATTGGTGGGTAAGGGAAGAGCAACAGACGTCATCTACCTGGACTTGTGCAAAGCATCTGACACTGTCATGCACAACATCCTTGTCTCTAAATTGGAGAGGCATGGCTTTGATGGATGGACCATTTGGTGGATAAGGAATTGGCTGGATGGTCACACTCAAAGAGTTGTGGTCAATGGCTCAATGTCTGAGTGGAGACCAGTGACAAGTTGCATTCCTCAGGGGTCAGTATTGGGACTGGTGCTGTTCAACGTCTTTGTCAGGGACGTAGGCAGTAGAATTGAGCATACCCTCAGCAAGTTTGCTGACAACACCAAGCTTTGTGGTGCAGCTGACACACTAGAGGGAAGGGATACTATCCAGAGGGACCTTGACAGGCTTGAGAGGTGGGCCTGTGTGAACCTCATGAAGTTCAAAAAGGCCAAGTGAAAGGTCCTGCACATGGGTCAGGGCATTCCCAAGCACAAATAGAGGCTGGGAAATGAGTGGATTGAGAGCAGCCCTGCAGAGAAGGACTGGGGGGTGTTTGTTGACAAAAAGCTCAATAGGACCCGGTAATGTGCATTTCCAGACCAGAAAGCCAACCATATCCTGGGCTGCATCAAAAGAAGTGTGACCAATAGGTTGAAGGAGTTGATTCTCCCCCTCTACTCCTCTCTCATGAGACCCCACCTGGAGTACTGTGTTCAGCTCTGGGGCCTCCAACATACAATAGACATGGACCTGTTGGAGTGAGTCCACAGGAGGGCCACGAATATGATCAGAGGGCTGGAGCACCCCTCCTATGAAGACAAGCTGGGAGATTTGGGTTGTTCAGCTTGGAGAAGAGAAGCCTCTGGGGATACCTTAGAGCAGCCCTCCAGTACCTAAAGAAGGCCTACAGAAAAGCCAGAGAAGGACTTTTTACAAGGGCATGTAGAGATAGGACATGCGGTAATGGTTTGAAACTGAAAAAGGGTAGATTGAGATTAGATATAAGGAAAAAATTCTTCACTGTGAGGGTGGTGAGGCACTGGAACAGATTGCCTAGAGAAGCTGTGGATGCCCCATCCCTGGAAGTGTTCAAGGCCAGGTTGGATGGGGCTTTGAGCAACCTGGTCTAGTGAAAGGTGTCCCTGCCCATGGCAGGTGGGATGTTGGAACTAGATGATCTTTAGGTTCCCTTCCAACCCAAACCATTCTATGATTCTATGGTTCTATATGTCACTTTTCAGTTGATTCTACTGAAACAGAATGGTACTGCAATGTACAAATTCAGACATATTTCCTGCACATCAGTGCAAAAATCCAAACTGCATTATTGCCGCCTTGTTCTAGTCTGTGCTACCTACCTTTCACAAAACTGACAAGAGAAATATAAGTTCAAAATGCAGAATAATATAATTTATTGTTACAGCTGAGCTTGAAGTTTTGATTTCTTGCATAATTTACTCCTGTTCAATAATAATTTAAAGAATATATCAAATAATGGAGGAAAAGAATCTAGAATTATTTAGTTTACTACATATATGCCAACTGTTAAAATAATTGTATTCAATATAAACTTTATCTAAATTTCAAAATTTTAAACCTTCTCCTTCACATCCTTTAGAGATTCTATAGCTTCATTTTAGACTGCTTCTTACTGCT
This sequence comes from Elanus axillaris, assembly GCA_026212715.1. NCBI lineage: Eukaryota > Metazoa > Chordata > Aves > Accipitriformes > Accipitridae > Elanus > Elanus axillaris. The sequence goes on along the minus strand of JANZLQ010000029.1, from coordinate 36,155,549 downwards.
TTTTGTTTGTGCTTTTCAAAGTGGGATCCCAAATTTGGGTCAGATGATGGAGACTTCAAAAATATATAACAGATCAAAGTGTTTTCTCAAATTTGTATAACTGTCTTATTTAATATCTATTCATACTTTTTTCTAATGAAAAGATATTTAAAGTCTGTTATTTTATTCCTGAAAATTAAAACCTAATGGCAATCATCTTTGTCCTATTAGAAATAGAAAGTGGCAGATAAAGTTACTGAGAGACACAGGTCAAGTATGCATTTTTGAAGCTGTGAAATTTTTTAGCTCAGCATGCTGTAGATGCAAAAGTTTTATATAAGTTCAGAATAAACTGAACAGCTTGAATGAGTCACAGAAAAATTGATTGGAAGGGTCCTTGAGAGGGCATCAAACTCCAATCTCCTGCCCAAAGCAGGACTAATGCCGAGTAAATCAGGTCAGCTGTGGCTTTGTTGAGCCAATCCTGAAAACTACCAAGAATGGAGATTTCACAACAGTCTGGGTATGCTGCTCCAGTTCTGCCCTGCCTTTCTTGGAAGTAGCTTGTTGTAAGGTAAAACCTGAATCGGCTAAACTTGCCCTTGTATATTGTCTGCCATATTAAGAAAATTTGGCTTCATTATATTTATAATAGTTCTTGAAGTAGTTATGGTCTGCTATTAGATAGTGCTTCAGCTTCCTTTTTGTCAGACTAATTAAGCCTAACTGCCTCAACTTCTTACTGTAGGTCATGTGCTCTAAGCCTCTGACTAACCTCTAAAACCTTTAGAGTTTTTATCAGTATCTCTCTTGAAGTGGGGAGACCAAACACTGGGCTTAATATTGCACATACAGCCTCCCTCCCCAGCTTAGTAAGAGTTTCACTTGATCTTCTGCCACCAATTCTAATGTAATTGAGTGTATAGCTTGTTTTATTCAGGATGAGAACACATTACTGATCAATAATGCAGAACTTTGTACCTCTCTTGTTGAGTTCCATGAGGTTTCTGTTGGCCCAGTTCTCAACTTTGCCAAGTGTCTAGAAGAACACTGAAGCTCTGCTATTCATTATGTCAGCTACTTTTCCTAGTTAATATGATTCTTAAATTTGCTGGGAGTTCATTCTGTCTCACCATCAAGGTTGAGGATGAAAATATTAAACAACATAAGACTTCATATTGACTTCCTGGGGCTCAACTTATTACGGGCCACTAGCTGAACATGAAGCCATTGATCCCTACCCTTTGAGTGCACCTGCAAGGCAAATTTTGAATCCATCTATTCAGTGCATATTTCGTCAGCTCCCAAAATGCTGCAAGAGATGGGGTCAGAAACATTGTTGATGTTGAGCACTGTTACATCAAGCACTATTACATCTACCACTGGTCCGTGTAGCCAGTCATTTTGTCATAGAAGATGATCAGGTTGATTATGTATTATTCACCTTTGGTAAATGTGTGTAACTGCTGATTTCCTGTTTGTGCTTTCCTAGAGGACAAGTTCTTTCCGGGGATGGATGTGAGATTCCTAGCTTCTTGCTTTTCTTAAAAATTCTTGTAATGTTAGCCTTTCTACAGTCAGTAGGAACTTCTCACCAACACCACAGTTTTTAATCGATGATACCAGCCTTGCATAGAATCAGCCAGGTTTTTCAGCACCCTTTGGTGAAAGCTATCTGGCACCCTGCCTTTGAATACAGGCATTTTCTTTTTTCCTGTTGCTCCCCAATATTGGCTGTCCTTTTTCTTCCCAAATCATGTTGGTACGTGCAGATATCTAGGAGCAGATGTGCTGTAGAAATTGATGCAGAAAAGGCACTGAGTACTTTGCCTTTTCCACATTGAATTCCAGCACCACAAGGTTGCATCACCTATTTATTAATGGACCCACATTGTATATGAACTTCCTTTTCTGACTAACATACACACATATTGTGATTTAAACCCTGCCTGTAACAAAGTACCATAAAGCTGATTGCTTGCTCACTGCCCCTGGTGGGATGAAGAGGAGAAAATACAAAGAAATGCTTGTGGGTTGAGACAAGGACAGGGAGGGATCACTCAACAATTATGGTCACGGGCAAAAGACAGACTCAACTTGGGGAAGAAACAAAATCAATTTAATTTAATACCAACTAAAACAAAACAAGGATAATGGGAAGTAAAGCCAAA
>JANZLQ010000029.1:36116644-36128357 GCA_026212715.1 Elanus axillaris | reverse complement strand
TAATAAATACACATTAAAAGTGTCTATGTTCATGACATATTTTTTATATATTGTTTAGAATGGGACAGAACTTCATTGTCGTATGTTTAGTTCAGTGGTCTCCAAACTTTTTTGATCAAGTACCCATATGAATAAAAGCATTTCTGAGCACATCTCATCAGTATATGTTTGTTTATTTATAGTTATATACATGTGTTACAGAAGTTCTAATGGTTTCTTCCTGCACCACAGTGGGTTATGTTATACAGTTCCTGGAGTGCACGCACCGCACTTTGGAGACTGCTGGTTTAGTTTATATTTTGGAACTTTTACTTCAGATCTATAAAAATGTCTAAGAGAACTGTGTCTATCTTGAAATGTGTGTTCTGAATCACTAGAAATTTTCCATCAGAAGTGATGCTATTCTGAGCCAGACATCAGCCTTTAGCTTCAGATTCTTGTACACTGAAGCATAGTGGGGAAAAAAATAATAATAGACAAATAGCTTTGTTCATTATGCTGAATTGGATCATTAAAAGAAATCCCTTCCTCTTTAATTAACACTTTGAAAGGTCTTCTGGGCAGGCAGTGATACATACATGACTTTTGCTGAAATGTAGTATAATACAATTGTTAGCTAAGAGAATTTCTTAGGACCCTGAGGGGCACCAACAGCCCTTCCTGGTGCTCCCCATCTCCACCTAAGCAAATGTGAAAATGAAAGACCTTCTCAATCTGGAAAATTTCAGTTAGATTTTTTTTTTTTTTGCAATATTGGGATTTGTTTACTGCTACATATGCTTTTAGTACACTACTTAGATCTAATTTTTTGAATTCTATACTGTATTCTTTTTTATTATTCTAAATTATGTAGTTGCTGTATAGTGTGAGCAGTAGCAATGACAGAATTTACTGTGAGACATGCTGTCTGAATAAACTTGTGTAGTATCCAGAAATAATTTCTGAATAGCAGCAGCTGTCAGATATAAACAGTTGTTTTTATTTAAAATCTTTTCTTTTTCTTTGGAACTCAGAATAGATAAGACTAAACTTCTAACATACCTCCTTTTACTCTTTTGAAGTAAGGTATAGCCAAAATGTACTCATTACTTTGCTAATAGTGAGCTTCTGGTTCTCACAACCTAGTTAAATCTACAAAAGGTGAAGCCTTACAGCTATCTGCTAATTATTTTCACAATGAACACATATGCATTGGTAGAATAAGTTTCTCTCTTTCAAAAAGTCTTTTGTAATTACAAGGGAAATACAGAAATAGATACCTCAAGAAGTTAGACGTTTTAAGTGTGTGAGGCAAGGATGTATACTGTACAAAGGAAAAATCTTTATTGACACCAGAGACTTTTTAATTTATAAAGTTATACTTGTTTTTAAAGTGATACATCAGATTTTTGTCTCCTGTGGTTATGTAAAGCTCCATTAACTACCATGATTCTCTACCTACTTAGAGAGGTTAAATTTCAGTGATTCAAATTGTATTATATAGGTCAGAAAAGAAATCATATTCCATAAGGAATATTTCTCTCTTCCCACCTTTGATCATATTAGTTTTTTGATACTTGCCAGTTATGACTACAGAGTTGCTATCCTACATGTTTTTATGCAAGCTTCATTAACTGCATGTCTGTATGTATCATCTTTGCTTAGGTAAATTATTTGCCATACTGATCATGTTTTTTCTTCATACTAATCTCAAATATAAAATTCATGTGAATCTCTGAAGTTAAGAGCAAAACTCGTAATAGTTTCTGAAGAGCAGATTGGAGTATTGGAATGGCAAAAGCTTTCCACCAATTTACTGATTTCCGTCTCCAGTGAAGAGGTGATTCCATCCTTAGAGGATAATGAGGTCTTATGAGTTGTTTTTGTCTGTTACATGTAAAATGAATTAATGTTCTTTTTTCTGTTTTCACAAAGTGTCTGAAATCAGACTTATAAAAACCTTATTAACTATAAATGGTAAAGCAGGCATGTAGTAATCTGCTTCTAGAGAGGTGTAGTTAAATGCCTTTTTTATGAAAAATATTAAGGGTCAAATTCTGTAGGTCTTATGTCTGTATTTTACTGAACTGTTACTACTATCATTGAGTAAGTAAAGTAATTGAGTGGGTTCAATATGCATCTGTGACCATAAGTTGTTAGTATAAATTAGTTTGTTTTTGAAGATATTAGACATCCATGTCTCTATGCTTGTGTATTTCCAAATATTGTATAAAAGATTCAGAAGCACAATCAGAACTAATCTTCAAACACATAAATTATCTGCATAGGAATAGCAATCTAATTAATTCATGCCTTTAGATGAGTTCCAAAAGAAACCAAATTCTTGATGAAAAATAATGAACCAAAGCCAGGACAGAAACCTCTAAAGACACAAGAGTAAGCTGGAAAGAAACTGATCTGTTATTTAATAATGATTAATTTCCTGATATTCATACTTAATTTCTTCAAAGCACACCAGCTCAGATTTCAACTAATGATTTGAAACTAGCTTGTATTGCCACAATCTTGACATGAAGTAGTAATCAATGAATTTTGTCAGACTAAGGTATCAATCTTCTGGATTTCAGATTATGGTACTGAAAGCAAATGTCTGTTAGGAATATTTCAAATTAGTATGAATAATAGAAATTAGGAATCAAAGACATCAGAACCATTCCACTATAGAATGACATGGCTTTCTTTTGAGACCTCCACTACCTGGCTACTCTGAGAAAAGGCAGCAAACACAACTCATACTCTACCACAGCATACATGCAAGGAGATGTGCTTTACGTCCCAACTCTGCCCCAAAGGATGGACACACATTCAGATGGAACAGCATATTGCCTAGAACACTTCTTGACTTTCTTCCCAGAGATATGAGCTGCAAGTGTCATACAGTTTCTTACTAAAAACAAAGATGAAAAGCTGTGCTTGGCATTAGTCTCACTCATGACCTCAGAGGCTTCAGCTGCTGATCATAAATGAGGAGCCTTCCTCTTTCCTCCCTCCTCTTTCCTTGTTTTCAGGCTTTTGGTGTGGCTTTGAACAGACTCTTCACCAGAGTATTGCTTCTCTGAGGGGTAAAGTGGTGCAGGTTGGGTGGAAGTAGTGACATTCTTTGGGGAGACTAATGGGAGGGAAGGAACAAGCCCTTATCCAGCAGCAGCTGAATCTTCCTGTACTCGGCATGGATCAAATAAACACGTTTTGTGAAAGTGCAGTGCAACTGTATGGTAATTTCACATATCTTAGTGTGAATTTTTTTATTCAGTTGAGCAAGATGGTCTGTCAGAATACAGAGCAAGCAATAATTCTTTAGTTTCTGCAGTTTATTTGTGGTGTCATAATAATCACCGGAGAAATAGGGTAAGCTCATGTTTAGCTGAGGTTGCTTGTCAGTTCTACAGCTTCATACAGGAAAAGCTAACCAATACTGCATTCAGCAAAGATCTGAATATCAAAGAACCAACAATAAAACTTATTGACTTCAGCAGACTATGAATTTAGTGCCTTAAAAATGTCATTCACAAGCAGAAAGGACATGGTTTATGTGCTTTGTGTTATTTGTGATGTGAGATGCAACCTACATAAATAAGGATATCTGTTTTTATTTAAGGTATGCTACTGTAAATAACCATACAGACTTTGATTTGTAAATAAATGCCCTTTGTAGTCTTTAAAAATAGATAACACTATTTTGTGTAAGTCTGACTTTTACAAGTTTCCTTTATAGCTTTCGGTGCTTCAGCCATTGATTCAGTGGGTTGGACAGTGGTTGCAGGAGAAAAAAACGCTGGCATACCATACACCAATACACATGCACAAAAAATGAACAGTTATAAAAATGATCTTTGTGTTCTACTATATAAACTCTTGTCTTTCTTGACATTAGTGAAGGTAATGACATAAGTTACTTACTGAAGTGTTTTAAAAATAAATAGAGCAGTTTCTCTTACTGTAGTTATTCTTTTTACTCCGAATACATAATTTTTTTTCTTTTCTTTTTTTTTTTTTTAAGATTCTAAGCCTGGACACAAGAAAAAGTCCGTTTTACTTTTTCAGAATAACTAAACATGAATGTTCTATTATCTTGTATGAGGTGGTTCTATTTTTGGTCAATGGTATTTTAATGCTTCACATCTTGATTAATACAAGTTAGAGCTTGGTTTGTGAATCTGCTGCATGTATTTTGTATGTGAATTAAAAGGTGAACTTTGTTTCTGCAGTCAAGACTTGTGGATCCAATCTTCAGGGACCTGGAGGCACTTTCACATCACCCAATTTTCCATTCCAGTATGACAGCAATGCTCAATGTGTGTGGGTCATCACAGCTATCAATACTAATAAGGTAACTTTAAAATTCTGGCTTTGCTTTTAAAAAATAATCCCTGTAGACCATGACATTTTTCACTAATATGATTTATCTACATTCTAGCTACTGTACTTGGTGCATTGCAGACCTTTCTAAGAAATCGCTGATATTAGATGGGTATAGATAGATGTTAAAACTTGTTTCCCCTAAGAATGTTCTGCTTTTTGTATGTCAAGTAGATGCTGTCATGTTTTTATGTGATACTCTAAAATAATTCCTAGAAGCAACTACTCAATGATATGAAGCAGTGCCACAGGTCCACTAATATTGTGTTATAATCAGTAGAGCTCTTTTGTGTATAAGACTGTTTATATCATATTTGGCCTTAAACTATGTGAGAAATCACTGAAGTTCATGAATTCACTTTCACTTCATGAAGGTCTGTTCTAAAGTTGTGTAATTTATTTCATTGTCTGAACCACTGTATTAAAATCCTATATACTTTATACCTACACTTTAAACCAAAAGTACTGGGAATTCTGATAATGCCAGGTGAGTGAAAGTACAGTAATAAAGCTAAGTTATGACACCAGTTGTCTTTAAATTCAAGAGCTAGACACCTGGCAGCAATGGCTATATTGTATTTCCAAGTGTATCATTTTATCTGAACTGAGTGTAATGGACTTGTTTAGATGTAATAAAACAAAAATTAGCTGTACAGCTCAGGAATGTATTATAAAGGACTATCAACATCTGTGTTTGCTGGTACACGAGTACATTCTACTTCCTAATTTCTGTTTTATATCACCATCTTGCATCACACTCCATCAACTGATCAGAGAGGCCTAGAAGCCCTACCATTTTACACCTGAATTTATCACAGGAGTCAGTGAAAACCTGATTACATTTCAGAAGCCATTTAGCTACATTGGTGTATTTCTCCCTCTAGTCTTACAAAGCCTTGTGTGGAAGCCATCCTTATGTTCCACTTTGGAAGAAGAAAAAAGTATATTTAATCAAGTGATTAGAATATTCATATTGAAGATGGTAGATGTGTTTTTGAGGGGAGGGAGAGTTGGCTGTTTGTTTTATCCTTGTTCTGAGGACTGCTATTCCAATTAGTTAGTAAGCAAGATGAAATCTGTCCACGTCTAGAATTTCTGAAGGAAAGTTCTGTCAAATGTGGCAGTAGATAGAATTTATTATCATATTGTTTGAGAAAATTAAACACAGCTCTTACACTTCGAACAAGTGCTATAAATGGCTTGAAAACCACCACTAAGCTGTTGTATAGAATAAATTTAAGACCTTTTTGGCCATATTTTGCATGAGATAATTTCCTTTCTTAAATGCAGTGAGGGCATGTGTACATAACAAAAAAGCCATATAAGATATTATTCATTCTACCAATGGTAGAAGCAAAACTTCAAGGTCACAAACTGGTATGTATCTACTGCTAAATCATAGGTGACTGCAGGTTTAAGGTATTAGTGACTTAAAGAGTGTGAGGATTACACCTGGGTGGATGTGTTTGTGTCTTAATGCTGCCGTCCTCCTCCCTCTACTCCAATTCACAACGTGGTGATGCAGTCTTATCTTCAAAACCTCAGAACTCTGTTTTGCACAAAAGTATTTTTTACTGGAGTTTTCAAAAACATTATTCCTCGGTATTATTTTCCTTCCAAATTTCCAGTTTCTGCTTTTAAGGAACTTTGAATTTAAAGCTGAGTGCAGAAAATTAAGAAGTGAACAAATGCGTTGTCTCTGGTTGTCAGTGTGGTTCACAGAGTTACAGAATGATAGAAGCTGGAACGGACCTATGGAGATCATCTAGTTGAACTCCCTTGCTCAAGCAGGGCCACCTAGAGGCAGTTGCCCAGATGGTCTCTGAATATCTCAAAAGACGGTGCCTCATCCTCTCTGGGCAACAAGTGCTAGTGCTCAGTCACCCTCACAGTGAAAACCTGTTTCCCGATGTTCACATGGAACTTCCTGTGTTTTGGTTTGTGCCCATTGCCTCTGGTCCTGTCATTTGGCACCACTGGACAGTTTGGTTCCATCTTCTTTACATCATCCCTTCAGGTGTTTATACACATTAAATTCCCTGAGCCATCTCTTCTCTAGGCTAAGCAAGCCCAGCTCTCTCAACCTTTCCATATATGAGAGATGCTCCAGTTCGTTAATTATATTAGCGTCCCTTCACTGGATTCTTTCCAGCAGCTGCATATCTCTCTTGTAGTGGGGAGGTGCAGCTGTTAGGCTTGTTTTCCGTTCTTTCAAAATGCTTAAGAGATCAAGTTATTCCATGTGTATAAATTCTAGCTCAAATGAAAATGAAATAAACCTCCTCTTTAGTCAGAGGTCATGCCTGCAGTAGTTCAAATAAAAGTTTTTTTAAAAAGTTATTTTATGTTTTTGTTGTTTTTTGGTTTTTTTTTCTGAAACTGTAAATACTAAAAAATAGCATATTAGCATAGGATGAAAACTGTCCCAGGCCCTGATTGGTAAAATATATATAAGCACACACCCAGTTTTAATATTTGGGGATGAACCAGAATTCATAGGTTTAACCTATGTTGGTTCAGTAAAATATTTCAGTGCATGCATGATTCAGTTCGATTTGATTAGTTCTTACGTATTGCATTTACATGGTAGGGTTTTGGTAGTGGGGGAGCTGCAGGGGTGACTTCTGTGAGAAGAGATCAGGAGTTGCGCCCATGTCAGAGTCAGTTCTAGCTGGCTCCAAAACAGACCCACTGCAGAACACAGCTGAGCAAATCAGGCAAGCTGGTGGCACCCTGTCACGGTCCACCTGATGGACACGTGACAGGAAAGGTTCATTTGCTGTGATCTCAAAGTGCAAAAAATCAAAGGCGGACACACCACGGGGGTTAGGCTTCAATCAAACAGTGAAACTTTATTGTTTTGCCTGTAAAGCGGTGTGCGATAGTAAGAGTGATAGGAAAAGAGAGAAAAGAACAAAGTGAGGAAAGAGGATTATAGCTACCACTGTGGGTCCAAAGGCGTCCCTCTGGTCCCAGGTTCAGGCAGTGTCCCACCAGTCCTTCTGATCATCGTGATCCTTGGTGGGGGAAGCTTCTGAAAGTTCATTTGCTAAGAAGACATCTTTTATGCCAGGCAACACATCTTGCCCCTCCTCTGGTCCATCTTGCCCCTCCTCTGTCCTGTGGCCCTCTGCCAACTTGAGCAAGGCCTTCACACATGCCCAGGGACGAGTGTCCGAGGCATGGTCTGACTTGGAGGAGGGTAGCTTTTGACCAGGAGGTGTGTTTTCACATTATAATGACATTATAATGAGCAAAGTTCACTTGAGGTATAAGATTTCTTCATCAATGTTGGAAACAGCAGCTGGCATCAGTCTTCTTGATGGCAGCTATGCAGTCTTTGTTGTTCCAGTTTAGTAAAGCTTAACGGAGAGTGGTTAAGGACCGTTCATACTGCTATTATGAACAGAGAGTGGTACAGAACTGTTCATAACATGCAGTACTCTCCCTTCTTCAGAGTGATAACATACCATATCTTTTATCAGGCAGGTTGTTGTGGCCTCTTGTCAATATGTTAGTCTCATATAGTCCAAGTCCCTGATGTCGATGTTGAGACAATACCATTCTTACACTCTTACACACCCCTCTGATGACATATGTAAGAAAGGTTAAAAAATGCTGTGTGACAGCAGCTGAAGGAGAGGAGCGAGAATATGTGACAGAAACAAACCTGCAGTCCCCAAGGCCAGTGAAGAAAGAGGGGGAGGAGGTGCTCCATGTGCCGGAGCAGAGATTCCCCTGCAGTCCGTGGGAAAGACCATGGTGAGGCAGACTGTCCCCCTGCAGCCCAGAGAGGTCCACGGTGGAGCAGATCTCCACCGTGCAGGCCATGGAGGACCCCACACCAGAGCACGTGGATGTGCCCTGAAGGAGGCTGTGAGACCATGGAACGCCCATGTAGGAGCAGGTTTCTGGCAGGACCTGCGGACCCGTGGAGAGGAGCCCACACTGGAGCAGTTTTGCTGTCAGGACTTGTGACCCCATGGGGGACCCATGCTGGAGCAGTCTACTTCTGAAGAACTGCAGCCTGTGGGAGGGACCACGTTGGATAAAGTCATGAAGGACTATCTTCCATGGGAGGGGACCGATACTGGGGCAAGAAAAGAGCATGAGGAAGAAGGAGCGGCAGAGATGAAATATTACAAACCGACTGCAAGCCCCATTCCCTGTCCCCCTGCACCATCTGGAGGATAGGAGGAGGTAGAAGAGTCAAGAACAAAGAAGTGAAGTTGAGCCTGGGAAGAAGGAGGGTAGGAGGAAGATGGTTTTAGTTTTGTTCTTATTTCTCACTTTCCTACTCTATTTTTAATTGGCAATAAATTAAATTAATCTTCCCCAGATCGAGTCTGTTTTGCCCATGATGGTAACTAGCGAGTGATTTCTCTGTCCTTATCTCAATCCACAAGCTTTTTTATTCCATTTTCTCATCTTGTCCTGCTGAGGGAGAGAGATAGAGTGGCTTGGTGGGCACTTGGGAGCCAGCCAAGGTTAGATGACCCAACTTACATATTTATCTGTCTCATCATGTATTTAAATACTGTGAAAGTGTTGAGGATATAGTAAAAGAGTGAAAGTAATAGTTAAGAAAAGGTCATTTATTTAAAATTAAGTATGAACTTTTAGATAATGCCATAATCCAGGATACCTGTTAGTGGATGGTACATCAGAGAGTTATGTCAGTAATAAGAATGCAAAGACGTAATGTTAGATCAAACAAGATATTTTATTTCAAAACTTGAGTGTTGGAGACTGGTCCTGCACTTCTGTGATGTACCAGTGAAATTACTACACTCTGAGAAGTCTTAGGTTCATTATGGGCAGATCATAGTACAAGGAGTTATCCTGTTTATTATAGATATGTTTATTATAGCTTTAGCATTACCCAGAAAATACTGTTCTTTGCCTGTTACTGGTTGGACATAATTATACCTCTTTGATATTGTAATGAAATGCAGACTCAGAGATAATTATGGGGTTTCTAAACCAGCAGGTAGATAAAAGGCTTACCATGTTATCTGAAAAACATTCAGATATGTTTATAGTTTTCCATATAAATAGAAAAGGTGTCTAGCACTGATTAGAAGAACCTAAGCTTGTTGAGGTTGAAAGAAAATGAGATCGTTTTACAAGTTAGATCAACTTCATTTTACCATATATTAAGGAATTCACATGTGTAAAGATTTTGCTTACGTACTCAGTGGTTTAATGTGTTCAGTTTTAATTTATGGTAACATTGCCTTATTGTTCTGAACACAATAATTCTTGCCTTGCATGACTGCTAAAGGCATAACTTTTGATGTTTGGATTGAAGTAAAAAATGTCATTGATGTATAGTGCAGATTAGCCATTAAGAGTTATTTATAATGACTACAACACATGATGTCATAGTGCTCATTATAGCATGGCGATATTTACAATATTTTATACTGCAACCATGAGAACCATGAGGACTTACTGATTCTGGTATTTCAGGACTTACTGATCTGGTGTTTCAGAGCTTCTTCTGTCACATCATTTGCACCAGAATAGCTCAGAATTTGAGAATCTTCTAAGGGAGAGAGCACTAGATGAAAGACCCTGAAAGGAACTTTAACTCTGGTGTGAATGGACATTCCTCCCATGTCTACATGCCTATTCCAGGATTGAATCTGACTAATTTTCTTCCCTCAGTGGTTTCAGAAATAAGTTTGATATCAGTACAATATAGATGAAAGAAATACTGTCCTTGGCAATCACCTGCCTCCTTAGCTTTGTACTGCATTACTGTTGGTCTCTTGCCTCATACAGTTAACCAGACATGCTGTTCATCCCCAAGCCTTGTTGGCAGTGGAGCAGACATAACTAAATACATCAAAAATGGCCAGAGAAGACAGTGAGTTTACTATGGAAAAGTAGAGAAATTAAATAAAAATCAGTTTTGAAAGGAAGGTCATGTAGATGGGAGTCAATAGTAAAACTCACTGATGAAGGTGCAGCCACACGTCTGATATCAGCGAGTTCCACATTTTTTATTGTTCTTGTGCAGGTTTTTTGCATGCTCATTCTTACCAGGATCCTGTTCTGTGGAGTTCATCTGTTCAAGAGAGAATAATTAAGATAATTGTTAGAAATAAATCTATGATATGCCAAAGCTCTGAATAGTGATCCAGTGGAAAAAGAAATACAGGCAATTTGTACATAACCTTCTAATAGTGAAATATCTATGATTGCCTGTATGTTATCATACCCAGATAAAAATGCTTGTGTTGTTTTGTAAAAGAAAAGTCTTCTAAACTTTTTCAACTGCTGCTTATTGAAAGGTGTAGTCTTACATTCTGCTTAAATTTGAAATATTTCAGGACAGATGAACATCTTCCATGTAGGAAATTTACAATTGAGTTATAAAAAGTTAACTTTGCAAGAATGTTTTACCTCAATATTTTTAAAAAAACCAAACCCTAAATACTGAAGTAATACATTTATTTTACTGTGGTTGTGAAAATCAAAGAGCAAACCATGAGTTAGCCTAACCTAAACAGTACATTGCTGGCTTATAGTCAACTTGCTGGCCATAAAGAGCCCCACTGCTTTTTCTGCAAAGCTCCTTTCCGGCCAGTTGCACCTGACTGTGTACTGGTGCATGGGATTGTTCCTCCCCAGAAGCAGAAATTTCCATTTCCCTTTGTAGAACTTTGTGAGGTGCCTGTCAGACCATTCCTCTGAATGGCAGCACAACCCTGTGGTGTATCAGCCACTCCTCATGGTTCTGTGTCATGGTTCTGAGGATGCACTCAGCACCATCATCAAGGTCATTAATGAGAATGTGGAACAGGATTGGACACAGTATTAACAGCTGGGGTACATCAAGAGTGACTGGCCTCTGGCTAGGTTTCTACCTCACTGTACATTCATCTACCCATACTTCATCAGTTTGTCTGTAAGAATGTTATGGAAGACAGTGTTGAAAACCTTACTGAAGTTCAATATCATCATCCACTATTCTCTACTCATTCACCAAGCCAGTCGTCTTGTTGTGGAAAGCTATCAGGTTGATCAGCATGATTTCCCCTTCATAAATACATGCTTGCTACTGTCAGGCATCCTCCTATACCTTATGTGTTTGGAAATGGTGTCTAGGAGGATTTGCTCCATCACCTTCCCACAAATCAAGGTGATGCTGACTGGCCTGTGTGTAGTTCCCCAGTGTCGTGGTTTAACGTCAGCGAGCAACTAACACCACGCAGCCGCTCACCCTCTTCCCCCCCGCCCCAAGTGGGATGGGGGAGAAAATCGGGGAGAAAAAAGTAAAACTCGTGGGTTGAGATAAGAACGGTTTAATAGTACAGAAAAGAAGAAAGTAATTATAACGATAACA